>OX393578.1:14519700-15268185 GCA_947652605.1 Elmis aenea
GGATAGAGAATTTAATTCTGAATCCGACCATGTATTAAAAAAGTATGCAAATATTTAAAAAAAATGAGAAAAATCGGTTCAAAGTTTATTAAAACCATAGCAAACAGTCTATTTAACGTAACAAAAAACAATCAAATCTTAAAAATTATACTATAACTATCAATGGAAATGTAATAAAAATTAATTTTTAATAAAAATAAAAACAAATAATAAACGTTGACATAAAAAAATGGACTCTAAAAAAAACAGTTACACATAGAGGACAACTGTGTTTGGAAGTCTATTATTTGTTTATTTTTATTAAAAATTAATTTTTATTACATTTCCATTAATAGTTATAGTATAATTTTTAAGATTTGATCGTTTTTTGTTATGTTAAATAGACTGTTTGCTATGATATTAATAAACTTTGAACCGATTTTTCTCGAAAATTTTCTTATATAGGTATGCATACTTTTTTAATACATGGTCGGATTCAGAATTAAATTCTCTGTCCGATCAACAAAAAAAATTATACTATGTAATTTTAAAAAAAAAACAGTTGCCTATCGCGGATATGACATACGTCATCGTAGAGATTACAAATGCACATCATTTGATAGAGAATTTGTCGCCGTTTCCAAAAATCTAGGGTTTGTTAGGTTATTTTCAATAATTAATCAGTTATAGGGGTGGGACAGTCAAAGTGAATCACCCGGTATACTTGTAATTACACATAGATTATTCAATAAGATAATTACCCAGCAGTACAATGTGCTGCTGTAAGGACCCAACGAGTTGTTAGAATTGATCCACCACAAAAATGAGAGTTCGAGGCTTTCACTCGAAGGGAAACCATATAGGGAAAAGCGCCAACAGGAGCAATAGTCCCACCTACAATATGGGTACCGATTTCGCCAGTGGGCGCACGAACTTTAACTTCACCTGCAAATTGATGTTTAAAAGGCAATTGACTGCGACATTTATTACTGCTTTTAATTTCCTCTTAACATCAAAAATAGGTACACAGCAACATAAAAATGTATGTAAATGTACTCACCATAAACGCAGGCAACTACCAAAGTGAACACAATAAGTAGCTTCGTCATTTTTTTGAATATCTTTAAAAATTCGTTCGCCAAGGTATTTATATATAGTGAAAAGGAATACTAATTACAGCAATTTACTTTCCAAACACTCCAAAATACTTTTTCGATAAGTGCCTTTTAATATTTCCTAAAGATAACGTTTGTTGTTGAGTAAAAAATAAATACATACACAATATATGGTAACCTCGATGGTAACATATGATTTAAATTTTAAAACCTCACAACAAAAAACCAAGTCTATCAACAACTCATCTACTCTTCTGTAATAAACAACTAACACAAAATGTCCCAAATAATGTTTATAAATTAAAAGATTTTTGCTTATTAATTGTTGTTGTGCTTGTACAAATCATTTTAGCGGTAGTTTCATTATTATTTACTTAAAAATATTTAAAGATATAATGTAAAACCACAGGGTCATTCTAGGATTGTTTTGAATTTTTTACGGTCGATAATTTTTTAAGTACGTCACCCACTTTACAGGTCATCTATATTCATTTCTTTTTTTTTTCTATTTTAAGCTGTAAATTACCATTGAAATAAGGTTAAAATCAATGAAGGAATATGCAAAGCAACAAAACCTTTTGCATAATGTTTTTGAAATATTATGTTCAGAAACTATCCTTTTTTCATAAATAGATTCGATTTTTTATCATCGCATAAAATATAAAAACTGCAGTTACATGCTAATTTTTTGTTGGTTGTATACCTTATACTTATACTATATAGGTAAACAAATATAATATAGCAATTTCAGAAGAAAACATAAACAAAGAAGAACAAACAGACCACCAACAAGAAATTAAGAGGAAAGAAGTTAAAGTTAAAGATCGTAAACAAAAAACAAAACGACAATCTTAACAACAAAATTAAATGTAAAAACAATATACTGAAAAGACTAACAACATACGAATACTTGGGAAGCATAATAACAAAGGATGGGATAGTAGATGCCGAATTAACAATTATAGCGAACAAGTCAACAAAAATATATTAATTATTAAACAAAACAATACCGGGATACAAAGACATTGACATAAAGGTGAAAATGAAAATACATAATATGGTAACATTACCAACAATAACCTACGCATCCGAAAACTGGACATCAAGGAAAAAGACGAGGCTGAAATTACCATCGAAAATTTGCGGAGCAAACTAAATGGGACAAAATAAGAAACGAAAACATTAGAGAATAAACAGAACCACAACCAATAATAGAAAAAATAAAAAAGAAACAACTAATCTGGTATGGTCACATTGTAAGAATGAAACCTCACAGAATCACAAGAAAAATAATAGAAATTGGAAAATCAACAAAAAAACTAAGAGGACGACCAAGAAGAAAATAGATAGATCAAATAGGGTTAGAAAAAAAAACAGCAGCAGAAATGAAAACAATAGCAAAAGATAGAAGGAAATGGTGGAAATTAGGAATTCTGTTCCTGAAATTCCCGGGACTTTCTAAGTCTCGAGTCCCGGGACAGTTAGTTCCAGACTCGAGACAAGACTAATTGTTACAGAACACTGAAATTAATTCTTTATACTTCTAATTTTTAAATAAATTTCACTGCCACGAGTTTAGCAAAAATATTTTATTAATGTTTTAAGACAGCAATTCAAAGTTTTTTTCTCAGAACAGAGTTTTACAAAAAGCTTAAAACTGAATTCAGTGGTTTGGAGTCATCCAGAAGTAGAACAAGTAATTTGGAATTGCTTAACAATGCTTTGATATCGGTCAAACCCGGCAGCACCGACTGCGAAAGAACATTTTTCTGTTGCAGGTAGTGTGGTTACGAAAATGCGGAACGCTATCGCATATAAAACAATCGGGTAGTAGAAATCCCTAACAAAACTTTTGAGAAGAACATGTACTGCTTAGCTGCGTTTTTGATATCACCCAGGCGTTTGACAAAGTGTGGCATCAAGGTTTATTGCACAAGGTAAAAGCAAAACTATCAGAAACCTATTATCGGGTCCTACAGTCATATCTAACAAATAGACACTTTATGGTACAATACCAAGAGGAAACAACACAGCTGTACCCTGTACATTTTTTTTTCAATTCTAAGCTGTAAATTACCATTGAAACAAGGTTAAAATCAATGAAGGAATATGCAAATCAACAAAACTTTTTGCATAATGTTTTTGAAATAATATATTCAAAAACTATCCTTTTTTCACCAGTAGGTATTTTCGATTTTTTGTCATCGCAAAATATATCAAAACTGCATTGCATGTTACTTTCTTGATTAATAAAATGCTGAATCATACATTAAAATGTTAATTAAATTGAATGAAATATTAGTAAGTTAAAATATAACTAAAATATCAATATGCATTAAGCCAGTGCTTTTCAACTTTTTTGAGACTGGAGGCTACTTAAGCTACTTGGGTGGGCTACTTAATCGCAATCATCCCCCCTTCCCCTTCATGGGAAAAAAGAACAAAACTCAATAAGTAGGCATTTTAACCAAAAACAAATTTAGTAAATACATTTTCAATACATTTGTAATTCATGTGACACTTGCTACCGCATATTCTGATTGCGTTTTAAAATCTGGTTCGTAAGGAGCAATTGCTTTTTTCTAGCAATCAATAAAATGTTTATTTTTGTTTCGTTTTGATTATATTAAGCTGCGAAAATGCCTTTTCGCAGACGTATAAAGAAGCTGGAGGTCATGCCGCCGATTCACAACTTGAAAACCAAATCATCAAGAGTACGAATGAATATAAATATCTTGGTGTTAAGATAAGTAGTGATGAAAACTGTAAAATGAAATCTATCTCAAACAGAGTTGGACAAGGACGAGCTGCCACAAGAAATTACTACAAGAGTGTGACAAAAACGAGAAAAAGCAAAATGTGCAAATCAATAATAGAGAGAATAGTTATAAGAGAAACAAGAAATTCAAGATATTCGTATTTTTTGCTTTTAAAAATTTATTGTAGCTCCTTTCATCCTTGAGAATAATTCATCTAATTTAAGCAAACCTGTATCTCTTATAATACGCGATATTCCTATTCTGGAAATGTGTATATATAAAGAAGCTAAAAATGAGTTTATCTTTTTCGCATATTTGATAGGATTTTAATATATGCTGCTTGCCTAAAAGCATCATTTCCAGTAGCTTTTAGTTGGTTGTTATTTTATAAAACTATAATTTTAATTTCTGGTTTGTAGACGAATGTATATTTTTGCGTAAGTGTAGCCTATGTCAAAATACCAAAAATAATAATAGCGGTTCATTGCCTTTCAGAAAACGTCTATCAAATATATCTTTAAGCAATTGAAGGCCATTAATGTGCCTTTGTGGTTGATAATTTTGATTATTGTATGTGAACACATTGTCCGAACACGATCATCTCGGATGAAAACAACTATGCACTTAGGTATATGAAAATAGATTTGAAAAAAAAAAATTAAGGTTTCGTAGCCCAGCAAGAGTATAATATTTGAAAATATAAAACAGATCTCTATTTTAAACTTGCTTTTAATAACTCCACTTACGCGGTTTGCATTTACACGCTGTTTTTGTGTAATGCATTTAACAGAATAATTTATTTATCAGTAGATTCGAGTTTTTTTAATAAGATTATAAAAGCCAGTTATTTATTACATTACTTTATTGGTGCTAATAAAGTTTACATATTCATTAAGCTATCGTTGTACTGATCCAGCTGTTGAAGAAAGTTATCCGTGTAAATACATCCGGTTTTCCTACCGCACAAGGATATCCCCAGGACACCACACCAGCTTGTTTTCCCCCACAGACCAATGGTCCTCCGGAGTCACCATTACAAGCACCTTGTCCAACTTTGTTAAAGGTGCATAGGTGACCACCATTTATGAGGTTTGGCTTAACTGCTAGTTGGCAATTTGTATTTAAAATCGTGTTCAAATTGATTTGCTGTAAATCATTAGGTACGTTTCCTCCAGCCTTAAGGTACCCCCATCCAGAAAGAACGCAGTTTTGATTTGCTCCTATAAAAGTGGTACCTCGTGGTACTGAAGCAATGTTAGATGTGAATGCAATTGCAACGCAAGTTTTTATTAGACTTATATCGTTCGTTAGTAGTGTTGGAGAATAATTCGGATGATTTACTATGACACAAATATCGTAAGAAGTTCCTCCAGTATTTAGTTGATTAGTACCAGCCACAACCTTTAAGGATGTTGCAATTTTACTGAAAATACCTAAACCTTTACTAAAACTGCCAATCATTAAATGCCTTACGAATTCGAACGAATTTATAAGATTAATTGTTCTTGTGGTATATAGGCAGGGCCGAGCCGTGCCATTGTGCCTTTTTCTATTAAAAAAATCAAATAAGTTCGCCAGTTTTAAGTACAAAAAAAAAACATAAATTAACTGAACCATTGAAGCGATCAATAATTAAGAAAAAATTGTCAAGATTTGCAATTAAAATTAAGCGACAAACAAGATTCTAGTAATCGCGATATTGATGGCAAAACCTTATTTGAGGAATTAAAACCTTGCAAAGATTCTTTAAAGAGGAGTTTCCTCCTTAGGATGTATTAAATTACATATATTTTTTTTTTTTTTTTTTTTTTTTTTAAACTACGCTTGTGAAAAAAAAAAAAAAAAGACCACTAAAACTCGTTTTTTTTTAATACAATGCCTAATTATTTTTTTTTTAATTATCTCACAAAATTAAATTCTGCATCAATCTGTATTAGTGTTTTCTATACCTATCTGCAATATTTATTGAGTTAATAAGAATTTTTGATAAAATTAAGAGGGAATTGTAACATTTTTAAATAGTTAGGCTTGGAAATTACAACAAATGCCAATAATAATAACTGCCAACCACTTACTATCTTCTTCTATTCATAGTGACATAGTCTAAATTTGAGTGTTTTTACTTAAAAATATGACTGCAGTAGATAATATTACGATGTAGGTAAATCAAAAAAATTTCAAAAAGTTTCAAAAATTTCCAAAACGACTGCAGTTAAGTATAGGGAATGCTATCAAAAGTCCCCCTAAAATAACGTTTAAAATCTAAAAATGCAATAAAAAATAGACCATTGTATATGAAATAAGAAAGTAGACGTCAACTTCCGGTGTTTCTTGAATGCCGCCATCTTAAAAATATTTTCTTTAAACCGATCACATGCCATTACGGGCATAATCAGCATTTTCAATTATTACTCTTTTTCATTCTCCACATATTTCTAATGCACGGTGCCAATAAATCACCCTGTATATATTTACACATAAATGATTCAATACGATAATTACCCATAAGTACAATGTGCTGCTGTAAGGACCCAACGAGTTGTTTGAATTGATCCACCACAAAAATGAGAGTTCGAGGCTTTCAATCGAAGGGAAACCGTATAAGGAAAAGCGCCAACAGGAGCAATAGTCCCACCTACAATATGGGTACCGATTTCGCCAATGGGCGCAGGAACTTTAACTTCACCTGCAAATTGATGTTTAAAAGACAATTAACTGCGACATTTATTACTGCTTTTAATTTCCTCTTAACATCAAAAATAGGTACACAGCAACATAAAAATATATGTTAATGTACTTACCATAAACGCAGGCAACTACCAAAGTGAACACAATAAGAAGCTTCGTCATTTTGTTGAATTTCTTATTTAAAAAATCGGGCGCCAAGGTATATATAGTGGAAATATTGCTAATAACAGCAAATTCTTTATCAGATACTCAAATTTTTACGATTATTGCTTTTTAGTATTTCCTATAGTCTAAAGATAACATTTATTGTTGGGCATAAAATAAATACATACATAATATATGGATACATGTTTTAAATTTTGGAAATTTTACAATAAAAAAGTCCATCAACAACTCATCTACTTTACTGTAATAAACAACTAACACAAAATGTCCCAAATAATGTTTATAAATTAAAAGATTTTTGCTTATTAATTGTTGTTGTGCTTGTACAAATCATTTTAGCGGTAGTTTCATTATTATTTACTTAAAACATATTTAAACATATAATGTAAAACCACAGGGTCATTCTAGGATTATTTTGATTTTTTTACGGTCGTTAACTTTTTAAGTACGTCATCCACTCTTCAGTTCATCTATATTCATTATTTTTTTCAATGTTAAGCTGTAAATTACCATTGAAACAAGGTTAAAACCAATGAAGGAATATGCAAATCAACAAAACATGTTACATAATGTTTTTGAAATCATATATTCAGAAACTTTAAGCAGATTCGATTTTTTGTCTTCGCATAAAATATAAAAACTGCAGTTACATGCTTCTTTATTGGTGTTTGTATACCTTATACTATATAAACAAATACGTATAACATAATATTTCAGAAGAAAACCTAAAGAAACCGACCACCAACAAGAAACTAAGAGGGAAGAAGTCGAAGACGCAATACAAAAAATCGGAAAAGCAAGTATAGAACACGACTTAATACCAGAAATGGTCAAAAGGCTGGAAGGAAAAGGAATAGATTGGATATGGGCGATATGCAAAGAAGCATGAGAAAAACAATAAATACCTACCTAGGAAATAGGAAAATAATTTACTAATACCAATATGCACGAAAGGGGAATAGACCCAATGTGAAAATTACAGACCAATCTGTTTAGCCCAAACTAGCTACAGACTACAGACTATACCGGATGTTAATGAAGTGTGGAACACCCCCTTTTTTCTTTAGTTTTGGTTTTAGATAAATAAAATTTTAGATATATGATATGTGCAAAAAAAGGGGGTTTTTGAGCACATGCACACAATAGTTTCACTTTCGGTTTCGCCGGATATGACCCAACTTTGTTATTTTAAATGGAACACCCTGTATATTTTTCCATTTTTGGAAAGACGAAGCGATTTTAGATACAAGTGCCCTATTTTGGTTAATTTTTATAGCCTAAAATATTTTTTTAAACAAAATTTAATTTTTTATTAAGTGTGCCTTGACCTGCATAAATTGAATTTAATTATACCAACAATTGTCCAAAAAACGTTTTTGTAAATTTTAAATAACATTTAAGTTACTTTAATCGGCTTTGAAGGTTGCGGAATCGGTTTTTTGACAAAAAAGTCAATTTTTTTAAATGGAACTATGGTTATTTAAATGGAGCATCTTCTAACAAATCCATCGATACCAATAACTTGTATTTTTATTAAGAGTCTGCAACAAAAAAAAACAATTATTGTAAAGATTTACTCAGAGATCCTGTTAATTGCAGTACACTGTGCATAACTACAACAAAACAAATGATCGTTGTTTTATGTTTAATTACTATAGTCATTTAATTAAAAAGTCTAAAAATTTTGGTAATCATTTTTACATAATTAGATTACTGCGATTAACAGGATCTCTTAATAAATTTTCACAAAAAATTGAAATTTTTGAAGCAGACTCTTAACAAAAATACAAGTTATTGGTATCGATGGATTCCTTAGAAGATGCTTGATTTAAATAATTGCTAGTACCAGCATGGTTCCATTTAAAAAAATTGACTTTTTGTCAAAAAACCGATTCCGTAACCTTCAAAGCCGATTAAAGTAACCTAAATGTCATTTAAAATTTACAAAAACGTTTTTTGGACAATTGTTGACATAATAAAAATCAATTTGTGCAGGTCACGGCACCCTTAATAAAAAACTAAATTTTGTTTTAAAAAAAATTTGAGGTTATAAAAATTAACCCAAAATAGTGCATTTGTATCCGAAATCGCTTCCTCTTTCCAAAAATGTAAAAATATACAGGGTGTTCCATTTAAAATAACAAAGTTGGGGTCATTTCCGGCTAAACCGGAAGTGAAACAAATGTGTGCATGTGCTCAAAAAGCCCGGTTTTTTGCACATATCGTATGTCTAAATTTTCATTTATTTAAAATTAAAACTAAAGAAAAAAAAGGGGGTATACCAAACTTCATTTACACCCGGTATAACTCTTATACTAACAAAGTTACCCGTGCAACTCATGTAGATTATTGTTCCCCTATATATAGTATTATTAATTTACATTTGAGCAAGATCAATATTACCTATATTAAAAAATGTTTTGGCAACACCATTTACAAATCACTTATCTCTTTTTCAAAGGATGTTTTGCTAATTAGCTAGACCAGTCCCAAGACTCTCTTTTAATAACCAGTAGCTATCTTAGTTTATTTGTCTGTTCACATACACACACACAGATCCTCTTGATCAATTCAATGATATTAGTTTTTAAAATATCTGTTGTTTCTCTAATAATTCTTTTACTTTCAATGTTTCCTTTATTTAATATTTTTACTTTATCGAAATCTATTTAATATTCTGTGTTGTACAAAAATTGCGAAATCCTAACCATATCTATATTTTACTGACCTTTCTGCACCAATTTTTATAAGACAATAAGTAAAACAAAAAAGCTTTGCCTAGTGTTTAAGATTTCTCGATAGTTTTCATTTCTCAAGAAAAGAAAAATTTTACTCTTATTAATCTAGACCTGTGTATATTGATAAAGACGATCACGAGCCATAATTAAAAAGTAATTACCATAAGAGTAACAGTTACTTATCCATCCCAGTATGTGCTGTTGAATGCGGTCCTCCACAATATTAATAGATGAAATACGTAAATAGTTGAAGCATTTATCAAAACCTTTTATAATTTTTTAATCAGCACTATAATTTGTTGCAGAAACAGGATTAACGAAAATTTTTTGCATAAAGTCTTTAAGTTAAGTGTTTTGCTCTAAGAATCTATGTAAGTTAATCCATACGCGACCATAATATCAAGATAACTTCATAACTATGTTTGTCGGTGCTGGAGTCTTAAGGGGCGGTTCAAATATCACCCCAAGGTCTCAATAAACTCGTATAAAAGCTGTAACTCTCTGAAATGATAGTTTGTCTTGCAGACAGTTGCCATATACGTGAGTTCACAAACGCCTAATTACGGACCTGTCTCCGTCGTTGTAAGTGACGTGTGTCAGCGGCAAGTTTAATCACGACGACCTGCCTGATTGCTAATCCTGGCTGGACTTCGCAAAGCTCGTTTGAGATTTCAGTTGACGTACGTCTACAAATGTCTTGGTTGAAATATCCTGCTCCGAAGTCACTCCGCCGTCCTCAGCAACATGATACACGATATTTGAAAACTTAAGTTAAATTTGCTCTGCACATATCATCAACTAATTGGTTTCTCTGTGACGTCATCGGAAGACTTTGACGAACCAATACACGTACCTATTCAGTACATCAACAACAGCTTAATTTATTAGATGATTCGACATCAAAGGCATTGCGATAATTGTTTGTTTACGGAATTATAGCATAACACGACCATTCATACCTTACAGGTGAAAAAATCCCTACTAATACTGTAATAATTATGTTTACCTCAATGAAACTATTTAATATTATGTTAATTTCGTTTAAACTTCCTCATATCAACTATGTTTTACTTTGGAGTATTAACTAGTCGGTTTTGTGAAACTTTGCAACTCAAACCCACTAAGTAAATGCTTTGTTTCCTGAACTAAACAGTACGTTTTATACAGGGTGGGTCATTAGTGGTGGATCGGTCGAATGTGGCTAAACGGTTTGAGATAGAAAGTTGATTCAAACGGTGTTTCATACAGTTTTTTCTTCCGAACACGATAAAAATATTTTGAAATATACAGGGTGAGTCACCTCTCTGGAACCAATAGCAACTTTTATATTTCAAATGCAACACCCCATTTTTTATTTAATATTCTTGACCGCCTTCATTTTATCTTTACATCGATATAAAATAGTAAAGGTTTTTATGCGGCCTTGTCACTAAAAAAAAATTATTTTCAAAATTTTTCAAGGTCTTAAGTATTTATTTAAAAAGTTCTCCTGAAGTCATTTTTCGAAGCACAGAGTTGTAATTTGGTAAGGATATGCAGAAAACATTGCTCTATTAGCTCAACACGAAAAACTTTGAATTACGCATACAGGGTGTTTATAAATAGATAGCAACTTCCATGATTTTCACAAGTTTGTAACTCAATTTTTTCAAATGCAAACCCCTATATTTTTTTATGTCATCGAATTCGTCTTTAAGAGAGCTTCATTTTTTGATAGGTATGTCCTATACCCAAAACTTATACTTTTCGAGATATTCGACATTTTTTCTTCTATTAGTTATTGAAGCAGAATACCGTGGAAATCGAAAAAACTCACTGTTCACTTCACTAACGACAAAAACCTGTCAGTTATATCTTAAATAATTGCATTTCCACGATGAATTTTACTTTACAAGAGCAAATTGATATGGTTTATTCACCAAAAAGGTCCTCTATTACAACTTAAAATATTTGCGGTGATAACGGGGACACCCTGTATACAACAATTTTGAATTCCACGATGAGACAATCTGTCCCTTGAAAACATTCAATAATTTGCATAAAGATACTGACATTGACATGTAGAAGATTGCGCATTGATAAGCCGCTTTTAGTTACTTAACTTAAGGTTAATGATTAACAACTGGGGTTTTTTATCACTAAATCTAAAATTAAAATATGGTTGGTTAATCACTTAGGGCTCAGTGCTTAAGCCTACGCTAACCAGTCAATCTTCGTATTAGTTTACACTATAGTTTTTTATTTTCTGTTTAACATTCACTGAGTTGAGGTCGTGGCCGATACATTTGTTGGGAACGAACCAGGAGGCGCTTACGGCTATTCGCAGTACTTTGGATTAGAACCGTTCTAGATGTTGAATTCTATAGGTCCATGTAGTTTTTAAACTATTTTTGTTAATGATCAGCTTATTTTCAAACGTTAGTTGCCATTTTCTTCAAATGATCCAAAATATACATCTTTCTCAGTTTTAGCTCTTGTTGTTTTCGTTGACTGAATATTATATGTTTACGCCAAGAAGTGAATCGTCGATCTAAGGATATTCTTATATTTGTCAGTAAATAGTTGTTAAGGCGAACAAGAAAAAAAAATTGCAACTTTGATTTATATTTGAAAAATTGTGATCGTCACAAGAAATCGGTAGAATTTATACTTGCGTGGCGTCTAGATGACTCCAATAAATATGGTGTTAGCAATTAATTCATAAAAAATTATTATTGTTTATTATAAACAAAATATTAAAAATATTAACTTCTAAACATGATTATTTTATAAAAATGTAAAAAAAAAAACGAATACAAAAATCAAAATAAAAATAAAAGACATAGGCTGTAAATAGGAAAATTAAGTCATCTATTTCCAAAAGCGACCAAGTCCAAAAAAAAACTCAAAATAAGTTAGTAGCGCCATTTGTTAGCTGATACCTAGACGGCTATATGTAGCCATGGTTCCACATATAAAACCGACCAAAAGCGAGTTAAAAGTGGATGTAAAGTTTCACTTTATTTCCAAAACCGACCAAGTCCTCTAGACATTTATTTTCAAAACCGACCAAGTCCTCTAGAAAAGTGGTAATAACATAATTAGCAACGTTAATGGCCCTGCCTTAATCCTCCAGTCGAAAAGGACAAAAATATTTTCTAACCCTGGATTGTACGGGATAAACCCTAATTTAATCTTTTCAAGAATTTTCAAAAATTTGCCAAATGAGCAGGTAACATTTTGTAATTTTATAGGAATTAATACAATGCAACAAGTATGAAAAGTATTTAGTTTTAAACATAAATATTTGATTAACACGAGCAAGCTAAATTTGATAGTATACAATACACTATATAAAATGGAGATTATGATCAGTGAGCGTGAAAAAAAAACTAATTTTCAATAGAAAATTTAACATTGGTTGCAATTCTTCTCAAGTAGACGTTTGCTCTCAGTGCCTGGAATATAAGGAGAAAATCAAACTGGAAAACGACAAAGCTTAAAAAGTTTCGTTAATGGCATTGCAACGAGTACACAAAATCAGAGCTAAAGCCTTTTTTGATAAACTTAAAGAAACCAGGGAGGATCTAGTGATCTTTCGACTGTCAGGAAAACCTTGTACTACACCAAAGATACCGGATCAAATTATGTATTATAAAAGACTACTTTACATATATAATTTCACTGCAGTCATTGGATCTTCCAAATCTAACTAAAAAAAGGACGATTTTGATTCACACCTGGTTTCAAAATTAGTCCGAAAAAGGGTCGAATGAAATTTCATTAGCTATCTATAACGTTTTGTAGAAATTTCAGATTCCCGAAGCAATGAAAGAGATTCGACTCATATGCACTCAAGAATGACGTGAAATGTTTTAACGAATCATTGCTCAGTGACAAGAAGGATATTAGTTGTACCATCCGGTTCCATAGTTATGTTTGTTCTTTTACCCACTGGTGTCTCACAGACGCCGCGCGAGTTGTGGAGACTTAAATAACCATCAAAACTGCATAACTTTTGAAAGTAAAGCGTTATGACCAGTTTTCAAAATTGTGCAAATTTAAATTGTTTTCTATTAGTTACATAAATGCGAAAGCTTTCCCTAAACATTTAAGAAGAACAACAAATTATTCTACAATAAAAAGTCCTGAGACCTTTTTTGCTAAGTATTGAATTTATCGAGATATCATACGTATACTTAGACAGTCGTTCAATCCTACACCATACATGAACAACTCTTTAATTGTAAGAGAAAGAAATTTGGTTGAGACAACACTTCTAATGTAGAACTACTCTCAATAACCATTTTCCAAATTTTAATTGATTTTCATGAAAACATTTGAACAAAAAACTTTCAAATTTTTGATTTTGTTTTGTAAAATATGAACTTTGTTACACAATGTTTTATAGATACGATATTCTTGTCGATATATCACCAAGTTCAGCAAAAATAATTGGTAAAACTGTATTGCTCATTGTGCGCCAGACCAGTTATTAAACGATACATTATGTCTCAAACTTTAAAATTTATCATTATCGTTTTTGTTTTTCCCACAAAGTGAGGTATCAGTACTTGATAACACGTCCGCG
The DNA here is from genome assembly GCA_947652605.1 of Elmis aenea. Classification (NCBI taxonomy): domain Eukaryota; kingdom Metazoa; phylum Arthropoda; class Insecta; order Coleoptera; family Elmidae; genus Elmis; species Elmis aenea. The sequence continues at coordinate 14,533,715 of OX393578.1, forward strand.
AGCTGTGACACGGAAATAACCCATCAATACACGGCCGCCTATCGACTTTTCACGTTCCCAACTCACGTTCTGGATTGGTTTCTCTTTTGCCCCGCAAAAGATTTAATCATTACCTGAAGGGATGTTTTTACTCTTGTAATATACATGCGTAATCTAAGAAGAAATTTCATACCATTTAAATGTCGAATCTTCTTCGCGGGAGATAACATCGCAGCATCGAAATAAACCGTCGGAATCCAATTTTATCGATTGCTTCGGAATTGAAATCGTCTCTATTTATATGAGATGGATTTACAATTTGTGTCAGCTTTGGGGAAATGAAGACGACTTATGTATATCTCGTTCCTTAAAGATATTTCGCATTTAAATTTTATTTGTTGCGAATTACGTAACTTAAAAAAGACGATTTGATTTGAGGTAAAAAAACATTTATATATAAGCAAGCTTCATTAAATAAAACTTAACCTGCATTCCAACGATTTCTTGTGAGTGTAATTCCAGTTTCAAGACTCTCATGTTATTATTTCATATACAGGGTGTGTATAAATTGGCGGAAGCGCTACACGTGGCGATGTTCTTCGTACAATTTTAAGTCGAAAATCTTAATACAAAAATGTTGTACCATGCTAACTATGGCCTCAGGAACCATTTAAAAAACAAAAATCTGGCAACCTTGCATCCATTGATTTGCGTTTGGACTATGTAACTCTCATAATAACAAAGTTACCCATACAACACAAGTAGATTATTGTCACCCTGCATAGTAATTTCCATTATTAGATTTGTACTTTTTATTGTCTCCAAAAGGCAAATAAAAATGAGTCGATGTTGGCACGAATTGACATCGACATCAAACAACTAATAACCGGACAAACTCCAACTTCAATTAAACTATTTGTAAACATCTCGTATTATACAGCAGTATATAATAACCAACCCCCAAACGTGTTTGTAGTCGATCAAAGACACACAAGTTTAGTATTTCACCTGCGGCTAGAAATTCACATCTCTGCAGTGTTAAACCGAGTTCCTAACCCAACGACACAAAGCTATTGCCCTGTTAACCACTGACAGCGCCTGGTCAGTCTCGCATGTCAGCAGTTGTATCATGTAATACGAAAACGTGCTTTGAATGGACAAACAGTTAAAAAGTGATGAAGTTGTTAAAAGTGTACACAAACATTAAAAAACTTTAAGGAACTCGTTTAGTCGCAGACATTATAATATTTAGCAATATTTTAATTATGTTTTTTTTTTTATAAGAACAAATTTAGTGACAACAATTATTGGCCTCTCGCTTGCTATTTTAATTCGTTTTTCAAGCTTAAACCGTATTTATAATGATGGTTGAGCGCAAATAAAAATAGTATTATTCTTGTCAATTAAACTTCTAACCGTAAGTAATATTAAATTTAATCTATTTTAGATTTATCACACAAGATTGTGTTCTGTACATAATAGTTAATGGGAATCTACAATAATATTGCTAATAGAATTTACTTGAAAGAGTACTGCAAGCTACCGTTGTCTTTTAAGCCATTAAAAAATAATTTTAGCATTTAAATAGTGGTGGAGGCGCCAGGTTTCGTTTTTTTTTACATCATTCGTAAATGTATAGCGTTATTCTGTACCGACACGATGTAACGTTATAACGCTATAGGAAATGTAGCTTATAGCGCACCGTAAGGTCCGTACTTATAGCAGCAACATCAATAGCTATTCTGTACCGCAGGCTTATGTAAAGGTACAAAAGATCTACTCTTACAGTGAAACTAACCTAAACAACGCTTGAAACGTCAACTATTTGTTTGCACGTTATAGGTTACGTTGATTGATAAATAATTGTTTAAATTAAATGGATATTGTTGGAATAGCATAATAAAATTATATATTAATAATAGTCTGCAAGAGGTTAACCATAACAAATTTATTTATATTATTAAAACGACCTCCAAGTAAATAGCTCTCAAAGCAGTTTTATTTTATTACATTGCATAATGAATTTATTTTGAATAATCAAAATATTTGTTGTAGGTACAACACATGTAAATCTGTATTTTAAAATACCATTTGTTCTTTCAGTAATCTAACGAGCTGTTTTTAACATTTTGTTGTACATGATATCTTCGAAGTTAAGATATGGGATAAATAGCCATGGTTCCAATCTACATCCACTGTTGCTTATTAAATGAGAACTGACATCACCACTTTCATGTGCTGAACTAAAAAATCTTCTAATATTACCTTCTAATAAACCTTTACAATTTAGTAGCATCATGGACTGATCTTGGATATCTATTGCGAAAATGTTATAGTCAGAATCAGATTTTAAAATTACGTTTAAGTATATCTGTCTTTACTGGTCAAATATCGATATAAATTTAATATTTATATTAATCGATATTTAATACACCGATGTAACAATATTTACCGAAATAACAAAATTTGTATCATCTTATTAACCACCTTTAGTGATCAGTATCAGTTTGTGGAGATGCAATGCTTTCGGCATGAGTGCCATCAATGGCACAAATTACTCCTCTACATCTCATTTCTAGTAAAATTCTTGTTTTCGTATAAACATATGCTTGAATTTGTAAATATTAAATTATTATTAATACAAATAAATTTGATCGAAAATAACTTTTCTCTGTTATAAAGAATTCTTGCAGAACTTCCAGACCAGTTTCGAGACTCTTGTCTCTTCATTAGTAGGAGTCTTATATACAATAATACTTGTCTAGTATTTCTACAAGAGATTCTTCATTTAAAAAAAACGATAGATAATTTTTAATTAAAATTATTTACAGTGATCAATAAATTACTTTTAATAATTCCAGCATTTTGAAATACATTTACTTATTTTTTAACCTGCATAAACCCATGAGTAACATACATGAAAAACAATTAAATTTGAGAAAATTAACAAAGAATCCTGTAAAAAAAATTACTTTTTAATACACTTTAATTTGTATAATAATAATATAAAAAAATGTATCAATAAAAAAAATTCAAAAAACAAGTTACCTTTACCATAATAGACATTGTGGTTTTTATCTTATTTTTTTATCATTTAAGTGTAAGCAGTATTTATAACACGATTTACGTAAAGAAGCTAACAGTAAGATTAATTTAAGATTTTTGCGCAATAATAACGAAAATTTAGTGTGTTACTCATAAATCAAATAAACATTTGACTAAAACTTTGAAATAATTTTGCCCATAGGGTTTTACGTATTATCCTTTTATGATTTGATGCAAACTGATTTGCTGTGCAGTACACAAAGGCAGGATGCAGATTTGTAGGTCGATCTAGCTAGACTAGAAACAGATATGTATGGGGAAGGCATAATGAACCTATGACATCGGCGCGCTAATCCATTCTACACGTGGCATTTTGGGAGTATCGCGTCTGCCACCGAACAATAGAATTATGGGAACCAACGTAACGTACGAATATAAAGGACGAGTAATTTGGCTTCGCTCGTTATCATCCAGCGTCTTTGAACTCCTACAGATCCTTTGTACCTATACAGCGCTATCTATCATGTATGACTGCAAGTTTTGATGAGCACTCACAGCCTATTCAGAAACGGAGCTAATCAGATAATCGTTAATCGTTTGTTTCGAGAGAACAGAGTCCTCATTTATAATTACCGTTCATCTGAGTCTTATTGAGTGTTGAATTAAAATTCTGGTGAAAAGGGCCGGTTTGCAGTTTCTCACGATCATTTTCTATTCATTCTTAACAACGGTGAGCACTTTGCTTCATTTGTTTGTCTTCATGCCTTATTCACGAAATCTATAACTTTCGTTGATGAATTATGGAAGCTCAAATCGAACTTTTTATTCCTTTAGCAAAAACATATTGTAAGAACGCTATTAAAATTGTAATTGAATTTTCAAGTTCAATTGTGATGTACCTCAAAGAAACTACCGCGAAGCCATCTATCACTTCGCTTAATTGAAGCTGTGTACAAAAACTTTTTGTTTGAAAAAGGCAATCGCTCGGAGAAAAATTAAGGTAAAGAAAGAATGAACTAGGTACATTATCAAGAAAAAATAAGACGAAATACGGGTGTGGCAAAGGTAAGACGTATTATTAAACAATTGAATAGAAACATCATCAGGAAAGTTTTCATGCAGCTGAGACATTCTACAACAATAAAATCGTAAGAAGCTGCTTCAATTATTAAATCATTAAACTTTATCTTTTAATTAAACTGCGTTTGTACATGAGCAAAACCTTCTAAAGTACATCTTAACTACTTCTCTAGCTTCCTCATTTTAACTACATGCATACCTGTTAAACTTAAGTAATTATCCAGTAAAAACTTGTAATAGATACAAGAAATGTAATAAAAACACTAGTAGTTTTGGAAAATAAAAATAATACTTTTTGCATTATAAAATACTTTGTAGACTACATAGGTTATATTATTCATGCTACAGTAATCGCGATTAGTTTTTCAGTAAATTTATACACCGACATATTAAAAGCAAAGTACAACTGTTGATAACTCTTGTCGCTCATAATGCAACACAATACATAAAGATTGAGACAAAAACAAAATTGAAACTGCTGTTGTAACAGCAGCTATTGTCTACCGTCTCGTATCCTTTGAAACTTGCAATTTCTATATGAAGATGTACCAACTGCCTGTACGTATTTGCCGCTATCAATTTAAGGACGCATAATCTCAAAGTTTAATGAGTTCCATTTGCATTTAACTATACCGTTTCCACATGGGTTATAATTTTACTCCACTATACGCATGCACGTACAAATATTTGTTGATAAATCAACAAATAGACACACCGTAGTAATGCTGTTAATAAAAGCGTTTAACTATTATAAATACGTTTAAATTTAAATATGTACTAGTACTTGTATATCAGTATCTAACATAATTATTTATTTTTATTGTATTTATCACAAACCATTTAGGCCCGCTGCACACGTACGTTTTTCGCCCGCAGCGGGCCCGCAGCGGGCCCGCAACTAACCCGCTACGGGCCCGCAACTTACCCGCAGCGGGCGCCCGACGGGTGCCGAAGTTGCTTTGATGCTCACGTAGTTTTTTTGCGGCACAGTGCCGTAATTGTTATTCAGTCAGGCATTCGTTCTTTTGCGAGCGCTTTTCTTTTCGCATCACATATGGAGGTGTCACATAGAATTGATTGTTAATAATCGTGAGTATAACACAGCGATACGTCAAGTAAACAGTACACAATGCACTTGAACTTTGAGCTGTTAGCGTTACCCACAGTGCACCAGAAGGATGCGAGCTAGCTTTCCACCAATCACGCAACATCCTATCTGTAGATGGACCAAGGAGCACAGCGCATTGTACTGTTTTACTGCCAAGGTAGTGAAATGCTTTCACTGCCTACTAGCCCAATTTTCCAAACCCGCACGAACAAGTAGGCTCGGAGAAACAATTTTTTTTTTTAAGGGAGCGCAATTTTTCGTTCTTGCCCCGGGCGCCAAAACACCTAGAGACGGCCCTGATACTACAATGTACTATAGCACCGCAAATAACTTGCCCGCTGCGGGTAAGTTGCGGGCCCGCAGCGGGCCCGCTGCGGGCGAAAAACGTACGTGTGCAGCGGGCCATAAGGTAAATGTGGGTATAATTGACACCGATGTAGTAGTTGACATGCTAGTTTTTAAATCATTATAAAGACAGTTCGGTTGTTGTTACATCCACACACTCAGTGCCATCTGGTAATTTTGTATCTTACTTTTGTTTGTTTATATCCTGACAACACTGGGACGAGTAATTTTGACATGACATAATCCTTCATGTAAAAAGTTGTGAGCATTCAGATATATTAAATTTTTCTATTCGATTTAAAGGAGATAAGTAAAGTTGTTGAAGTGATTTTTATTTTCTTGAACACATTAATATAGATAATTGTGTTGTTACATGTTGTTACTGGTTATCATTTAGTATTTTAAACTTGCAAGTATTAGTGTAGCGGTTATTTCTGATAATTCTGATCATGTTTTTAGTATGTCAACTACTGGTGATCATATCTCTTATGTTTACCAGTAGTTGACATGACTGTCAATTATTGGTGCGTTAAAACTCTTGCTTGGAAAAAGATTTTAACCTAAGTGGATATGCCTCCCATCAAAGGTAAAATGTTAGCATATCCTGAAGAAGATATAAAAAATATTCTAGAGGATGTTCGACTTGGAATGCCTGTACCTACTGCAGCTAAAAAACATAAAGTGCCCAGAATTACTCTGCTTTACAAAGCCAAAGGAAAAAGGCCCATTGGAAGAAAAATGGGGCCAAAAACAATGCTTTCTAGACGTAATAGATTGCAGGTACAGTCTGGTTCCTCGACAATGGACACAAGTTTTGAGTTAACAAATCTCGATGAATGATACCATGATTTTTATGAAGACACAAAATATTAATAAAGACAGAAAGACATCCACTATGAATAATTTTGTAATTATGAAAATTTTCACAAAAACAACTGTTCAATATTTTGTTGGTAAAATAATTAATATCATTTCGAAACTACCCACTTCTCAAACAAATAGAGGAAACGATTGTTATTTGAATACAATTTTCAGCAGTTCAAATGTTTAGGATAGTTATTTTAGTAATATGTTTATTTACTTAGTATAGTAATTTTATACCAAAGTTATTATAGGAATATGTTTAGTTCACCATTTAAATGTTCAATACTCAATAACTGTAAGAATTGTAAACTTTTAATAAGAATTTTTAATTTAAAAAATAATGGTTCTTTGATGTCAACTATACCCACAAAAGAAGTCAATTACTGGTACATACCGATTTTCGCTATGTCAATTACTGGTGAATATTCCTATAAATAATAAAATAATCAGTTTCAAAAATGGTATCACATTACAAAAATTTTGTGAACACAATGAAAATATTTATAAATACACTTTTATTTTCCCTAAACCCAGAGTAGTATATGTCAATTTTTCTGAGCAATATACATTTTTTAAATTGTTCATCTTGTCTAAGTGTCAATTACTCCCACATTTACATTATGATATCGCGATAGCTTTTGAATCATTGGCTAGGCACTAATGCATGTTGTACACCAGTTTGGTGTTACCATTGGCTTATATGACAACGCGATCACATGCAACTGATGTACAACTGTTTTGGGCAACTTAACAGTTTTGTGTCGTATAGGTTTGAATTTCGCCCTCCTTATCATCTCAAGAGCACACACCGCAGCCAACTCGTAGAAATCTATGCTGAAACCAAAAATGTAATTGCTTGTGACTTCTGATTTAGTTTTGCGTATGTGAACGCGGTTTAGCTATTCGCGGATCAAACTGTTGCAGAAGTGATTAATTGCATGTCAGTACCTAGCCTATAAACTATGAATTCTAAAGGTAGGAGTGGATTCTTGAATAAATATTAAATTGTGTGTGCATGCGTACTTTCATATTCAAAAATATTCTCAACATTTTGTTATTTCATATATTATATATTATATTATCTTGTAGCCTCTTCTACCAGTGGTGTCGAGGTGATGGGTTTTTTCCAATCATTCCTGTCTGCAGCTTTTTTCTTCGCCTGGCTCCATGTCTTTTCTTTAAGGAATCTTCTGAAGAAGAATTCTAAAGAATCTGTAAAAATTACGTTACAAATAAAAACAATCACATTTACAAAGAACATTTGTGATATGCTTGTATGCGGCGAAAAATTGTGGCGGCGAAGAATTGTGTAGGCGAAGAATTGTGGACGAAGAATATTCCGGACACGGATAATGGGAGAATTGTGGGCGAAGAATTGTGGGCGAAGAATTGTGGACGAAGAATTGTGGACGAAGAATTGTGGACGAAGAATTGTGGGCGAAGAATTTTGGGCGAAGAATTGTGGGCGAGGAATTGTGGGCGAAGAATTTTGGGCGAAGAATTGTGGGCGAAGAATTGTGGGCGAAGAATTGTGGGCGAAGAATTGTGGGCGAAGAATTGTGGGCGAGGAATTGTGGGCGAAGAATTGTGGGCGACGAATTGTGGGCGAAGAATTGTGGGCCAAAAATTGTTGGCGAAGAATGTTCCGGACACAGATAATACCCACGATTCGCATCCATACATAAGCATGAGCAAAAGTACTCTTTCATAAACTCTGGTTTTTGTCACTTCCTTGACTTCTTTTTTATTGAAGAATGGTTTATATAAGGCTCCATCTGTTGATACTACTTTGTTAATCCTATTAGAGATTTCTTGTTCTATTTCCGTTTCTTCCACTTGTGCCCCTAAATATTTCAGTTGATGTTTTACTTGTATTTTTTTGTATTCTATTTCTATTTCTACCTTTCCTGTTTCATTTGCTATTATCATTATTTCAGTTTTGTTTAAGTTTTTGTCATGTATATATTTTTAAATTATTTGCACATTTTTCAATACGATTTTGCAGTTCTTCTTTGTTATTTGCAAATAGTAGGTACTAAGTGATATTTCATGCATTTAAAAGAAAGTCTCCTCTGGACCACCCAGTAGTTATTTACACTTCGTATCTAAAGACGAAAACTTTATCCGAAAGGCCCATTCGCTTCTTGCTGCGCCACTGGCTACGAAGTCGATTAAATTGGAGCAAAGTTGTAAAATTTTGAGATAAATTTAAACCTGAAAAAAGTACCCTATAAGTTAAGAAGTTATGCAAAAGAATCATGTATTTTAGTTTTTTACTTTTAGAGATACTAAACAATTAAAAACATTTTTGAAGCAACATTTTGCCGTAGTTTTTTAATTTCACCTAGAGTAAGTGATGTAGTTGTGTTCAGAATTTAAATTACCATATTTTTATGCAAAAATCCAATATTGCGCTTAAAAGAAATAACAAGGCTGATGATGGTCCAAAACAAACGAAACTTCTGACATAAAATTTAATTTAAGCAGCGCATAAGATTAAAAATCGCTTCCCAAAAGGGCCCTCTAATCATGGTACTTTTATTTTCATATTTGAATTTAACTTACGTCGTAGCTTTTAAGATAAACGAGATCCCAAAGTTAAGCATTGGATTTGAGAGATATATGCTTTACAAATAAGTTATTTGTTACATACAAATATTGTACGCTAAAATAAAATGTTAAAAATCAAAATTAGCACTTGAATTTTTAATTTGAAATTAATACCGATGTAAAACAGAATATTTTTAACTGTAAAATATTTAGTAAGTTAATTGACGCATTTCCGATAAAATGAAAATAGCATAAATATATTGACTGCATACAATCACTCTAGCTCTAAAGCATAAAACTTTTATTAGATAAAATATAGCCACACTGTGCGTCTAAATTAATTCAAAATACTACTAACCTACAGGTTTTCTGTTACCATTAAATGGCGTAGAGAACTACTTTATTAACAATTCTTACTTGACCCAGACGGACCGAAACCAAAGATTAGTTTTCCAATTAGCACAAGTCACAGCTTTCTGCGACCGTAATATGGCTAGACAACCTAGACCTTTCTCGAGTTAACTGGACTCCGTCCCTTCCTGCTAAACCGTTAGCGAACTACACAGGATCTGCCAGGACGCTATGATATTTTTAATATAATATAATAATAAGGTATTATTTAAAAAATTTGAATTACGTAAATAAAAATTTACAAAACTTCGTTTATAATAATTGTTTACTATACCTATGTATCAATGACTACGGAATGTTCACTTCTAGTCAGGAACTACAAAACAGAAATGAAAACTTTAAACGAAATTAACCGATATTTTATAAAAACAAAAACGAAAACAAAATTATTATTTTTCGTTCATAAACGAAAATGAAATAAATAATTCCTAAAATCGGTTAAGCTGTTTTATCACTCTTTAATTTTTATTCATTAAACACAAACGCCACTTTACCGTCTATGCTGGGAAGACTCCAACAAGGCACTAACATTTATCTCACATGCTTTACTTTTTTCCATATACAAGGTGGGCAAATTTCGATGTTTTAATAGGGAATCTCGGTAACTATAAGAGGTATCAAAAAACGGACCGCGCATCCTCGATCTCTTTTTTCGAGAAAAAGTTAATGGTGAAAACTAAAATTGGTTATCGTCTTTTGTTTTCGAGTTATCGCCGATAACTCAATTTTTCGACTTTTCGTTTTATGACCATATCTCACTTGATTATGAAAATAAACAAAAATAATGTTGACGTTCTTCAGGCACTTTTTTGATAGGAATGCAGCGGCGTAGACAATTTTTCAAAAAAAATCCTCTAAATTCGAGTTGTGATATAAAGTTGTATTTTTTTAAATGGAACCCACAGTTGGCAATGACTTATTTAAATTCCTTTTTTTTTGTCATTCCAAATATATAAGGGTTGATGTAGTTATTTTCAATAATATGTACCTAAGTTGCAAAAGTTTTTTAGTTTTTTTTTAAAGAAAACAAGGTTCAAAACCTTTACTTATTTGGTACAAGTTCCGAAGGTTTTGTAAATTGTTGTTGTGATAAACATTTTAAATATATGAAAATGAGAAAACAACGATATTGTCGGAATCTGCAGTAATGTAGTTTATTGTAGTTTATTTATTATCACAACAACAAATTACATTAGTGACATTGTACTGAGAAGGCAAATCTAACGAACGGGTTCGGTGTTAATGACCATGGCAGTCGAAACACCATAAGCCACAATTTAAAAAAAAAAAAATTATGCCGTCCATAATGATCAAAACCGAACATATCGCCGTTTATTATAACGAGGGCCCAACGATTGCTAAGAAACAGAAACAAAAATGTAAATTAACTTTAAAATTTATCACAGACATTTTATATCTCATATTTATTACCAAAAGTACAAAAAATAACGCCAAATTTGTTTTTGTTTAAAAGCGAACTATGCTGATTTACATATTAATACATACGAAGTATTTATAATCTGAACAATTGAATATTCGAATAATTGGGGTTTCATCGTGTTAATAGGGTTGACAAAACTGTCATTTTGACTTTTTGAAGCTCTCGAATAAATTAAGAAGAACACACGACACAGGACTACACCACGCGGGAATATATAGCATACCTTGCTCCTGTGGAAAAGTATACATAGGACAAACTGGCAGGAGTATACAAACGCGTCTCAAAGAACACGAAGGACAAACAACAAGAAAACAAGTCGATAAATCAGCGGTAGCGGAACACGCCCAGGGTACAGGACACAACATCCTCTTCAGAGAAACAAAACTACTGGCCCGCGCAAACCATTTCTGGCCAAGATTATATCGAGAATCATTGGAAATCATCAAGAACCCAAACAACTACAACAGAGACACAGGCATACAACTCCCAAACATCTGGAAACCAGTCATCACAAAATCACTGAGAACAAATCCATCAAGCGGAACGCCACGCCTCCACAAGCTGGATATATAAACCCAGCAACATCCCTCACAAATTAGTCGTTTTGAAAAAGACCAAGACACAATGGTCGAAACGTCAACTACTTCTAAATATAGAAGACGCGGTTCCAAACCCGGAAACCAAGATTGTATTATGTCATTTTGACATTTAACGATTGTTCTTTAGAAAATCCTCTGCTCTGAATTTTACAAAAAGGGGGCGGTGACAACGAATAAATAGGTCTTCGACTTGGTGACAAAAAAAAACTGTAAAACCGGTTTTAACCTTTACTAAATTTCGCTTCACGAAAACGGAAAAGAAATTTTATAGTTGGGAACGTACAGAACGAAAACGAAATGTTTTTCGTTTTTAGTCCCTCTTCTAATGATGCTGTTGTTCAAAACTTCGCAGAAATTCCGGCCTTAACTTAATCTATGTTCACTACAATAAAGATTAGAAAAACAGTTTCGAAATATACTTTTCACAAAACTCCTTCCTTCTTTCGAAAATCTGCACCTTGATGGCAATTTTATTATAATTCATCAAGACGGGCTAGTTGTCATACAGAACGAAGCACAAATACATAGTTTGCTGGAATCCTGGACTGGCCATGCCAAGGTCTTAACCAAATTAAAAATGTATGGCAAAAAATAAAAAAAGTTTTAAGGAACAACAATTCAAAGACAAAAATGGTTTTGAACGGGAAACTTAAACATTTTTGGAATAACATTAGTCCAAAAGAATGTCAAAATCTTTCAGAAACTAAAAATAAAGGGTTTCAATCTTTTAAAAAAACAAAGAGATATAAACAAATTTTAGGAAAAATTTGCAATTAATTTAAATAAATGTAAAATATTTGCGTTTTTCTAATTGAGTTTTAAAAAAATTTAAAACTGTAAACTAAATATCACTAACTCATTAATATTGTGAGCGTATAAACTGAACTGTTCATGTGTTAGTATATGGCGAATTTGTGCCTTCATTGGGAATAGCTTATGTTCTTTTACCTTAATAAGTTTGTTTATGTAAACTTGTAAACAGATAAATTCAATCAAAATTATGTTTATAATCCATTTAAAATTCGAATAGAAATATTTCCCTTTGATGTATTAGTCAATTATTGCTGAGATACTAGCTAGGCTCATCGAAATTGCTTCAAATGGGAAATGAAAATTAATCCTTACAGAATTGGTGACTTGAAATATTAATAACATCCCCCATCTCAGAGATTGAATCAACAAAAAGCAAGCTCTTTCAAGTATTTTAGCCGATTGTAAAATATTCTAATTTTAAGTTGTATGTAAAACTGCTCCCTTCATTCTGTTCGTGCTCTTTCAAGAGAAACTAACTTTGATCGCATCAAATTCAAAGTGAAATTTCAATTTAAAATAGAGGATGAGCAAAGACGGATAGCGGTTTCATTTTATGTAAGAGTTCATAAGGAACACTCAGTTCGTAGAGGTGGCTGCCTAATATAAACGTAATTCGGCTGAGAGAGAAAGTTAAACCGTTTTATAAATACTTTTTGTTTAGCCAAGAGCTGTAAAGCGTCTGTTCCTCGAAAATCAAGTAGCAAACGTTCGAGCTCAGAATAAAATGATTTGTTTGCCGGCAAAGTGCTGAAAGCCCTTCGGCTTGATCCCATCTCTATTCCCAAAAACCCTTAGTAAAGGAGAGACTAAGTAAACAGGCTAACTGCTAACTAGGGAACTTTGCAACTTATTGAATGGAGGTCGGAATGGCCATCCTTGTTAACTGTAACCGAGAAGCACACACTCCAGATTCCAGTATATACGTAAATCAAAGCATACTCTGATTACAATGCAGAATTTAATTGTAACAGTCCAGAATTCCATTTAATACTTGTTTTGATATAATAATGCGAAATTCTCGCTACATGTAACCATTTACAAACTCTGCAAATTTGTTCGAAATTAATTACAGTGTCGAGCATTCTGCAAATATACGTTTTAATATAAAGCAGTCGCCCACCAACGTACGAATGCGTACCAAATAAACAAGGGTAAAAATTATGGGCTCCAAAAACATTTATTTTAGCTAATTAATAAAGGCAATATTTGCGGGTTCCACACCAACATACACCTGATTAAAGTAAACGTATACATAGTGTGACAAAAAAGTTCCCGGACTGCTGTTTTTCTGTACATAACACTGGAGAGTTCTTCCATGAATAGTGAAATGCAACCTAGGAAGATTAATACAGGGTGTTTCACTTTTCCATGGGACACTATTGCTATCTCCGTAAATAATGAAAATACAAGGTTTGTTAAATGGGACAAAAGTTAGCTATTTAGGGGTGTATTTTAAACCATATCTTGTTTTGTTTAAAAATTGCTTGGGTGATATAACGAAAAAACCGAAATCGATCAAAATTTTTAAACTTTAATATCTCGGCTATTGTTACGAATACACAAAAACGTCAAAGGAGAAAAGTTTTGTAAATTTTGTTTTCTATAAGATGGCGATAGTCAGATTTCTTTAAATAAATTACCGTGTGAGATATTTGACAAAACAACTTTTTTTTAAATGGCAGTCGTAGTAGTTAATAACTTAGATTTAAAGATTATTTTTTTCTCTTTACAATAATATAATATTTTGTATGTCTATTTTCGAAAATAAGAGGAAAAAACCTAAAAAAATGCAAAATCTTAAGAAAAAATCAAGGTTGCCATGGAAAAAAACAAAATCCAACTTCAATTGTTTTATTTCTAGCTTTGCTAGTCTATTATGTCTACATCGGCCTTTATCCTCACCTCAACAACTCAAGCCGGTCCGATATAGCGATGGTCCTGGTATGGCCTCAGCTGTTCAAATAATGGCTTGAGGACCTCGAAATTAGTCCTTTATCGATGCGAAAGGATTAATTCATTAACAATTTGGACCATAAGAACCAACAACACAAAGTAATTTTATGCAGACGTCGTTGAGTTCGGCTTGAACACTTGTGATTTCTGCTACACGACAATGCGCCAGCACACACTGTTGTTGCACTGCACTTTCTGGTTATATTATAGGTTTTCATGATATTATATCGTTCTAATACGTGTGATTTTTAACCTGTGGCTCTTTCTTTGTTTTTTAGTAAAAAATTAAATTGAGAGACAGGAGATTCGATAACATTCCATCTTTTTAAAACTAGACGAACAAATTGAAGGCAGACTTAATCAAAATACATTTTTTTTAAGAAGTTTGCAAATTGATTATATAATTAACAATCAATCATTTTTACGCTTTTATATAACATAAAGATTATTTATCAGTGAATTTCCGAGTTATAATGTTTTAAAGTCGAGTTACATGTTTTAACGGCAAACAAAAACCCTTTCAAGAAATTACTTTTATTCATTCGCTGATACGTCTTGTATATATTCAACGAAGGAATAAGTCAACAGCAACTGCTTGGCCTGCATAATCTATGCGTGAAGTGCACGTGGTAGATCCTCTGGAGATGAAACGCACTTTAGTAGATTGCGGCAGGACGTATATTTTTCCTTCACTACGGTTGCACCGCGTAGCGAGCCGATCAACATCGATACTGTTTTGCGATCGAAGGTCCTTTTAGTTAAAGTAGGCGGTTCCGATGCGTTATCTCATTCACGCCCTGATACAAACGGAAATATGTAGAATTTCGCAATTCGCAAAGGATCAGACTCTGAATAATGGGTTTACTTACAATATCCTATGGGGTTAGCTAAATCCAAAAGGGAATGTTTTCGCTGCATTATTTAGCAGGAATCGGTGAACGTGTTACCAATTTACATTTGCTTGATCTACACATTATTGAGTTTTTATTATTAAAATTAATAATTTTACTGTTTCTCATAAACTATACGAATTTTCAAACTTTATGAAAATTAAATTAGTCTTGCACCAATTTTAAATTTGGTTTAGGAGTTGTTTAGCACTTTTTTCAGTCGTGTGATACCATTTGAGTTATAAATAATCATATTTTCCTTTTGCCTAAGCTTCAATTGTACATTTCCTGAAATACCTATTTAAATTCCTCAACTTATAGTCGTTTCAAGTATGAAGTCTTTTCTTAAGAAACTTCTTACCTAATAGGGGATCTAAATAAGATTGTATCAATCAATGCGTCCATTCTTGACCATTATTGACTTCGTTATTTCTAATGGGCGCCATATTGGTAATAAATATTTTACTAAAATTTTTAAATAAAATAATACTGTCACGTTAGCTTCAAAGCTTAATCTTAAAGACATCGTGCTCTTTGGGGGTCGTAGCTGGGGATCGAAAAATTTACTAAAATAATAATAAAATTACTTGAGCAGCAGATTTATTAAAAGAAACCGTAATGACAACTAAACCACATGAAGAATCTTACATTAATTTTAATTGAACATTGCTGAACCAGGGTATTGCGGCCATCCCAGTTGTGATGACTGCCTGTCTTCCAATTGTTCAAAACGGTTCTTACCAACAGGGCCGGCCCTAGGGGGAGGGCAAGGTGTGCACCGCATACGGCCCCGCGGATAGACCGGCCCCGCGCTAGCCGTCTAGGGTGCTTTTTTTTAGATCACCAGCCTGTTTTTTCAGTTTTTTAGTAAAATTTTACTTTAACTCGGCCCTTTATCAAAATATCCGGCCTGGCATTTGTTTTCGCACACGGCCCCGCAAACCCTAGGACCGGTTCTGCTTACCAAATATTACACTGGCTTAGCAACTTGACATTTGAACAGGAAATGCATGGTACATAATGAACTTAACAGAATTATCTTATTGTGCGAATACAACATACGATGTGCGAATACTGTTAAGTTTGAAGTCTGAAACATAATACGTTTGAACGGGGTTCATCAAACTTTATTGCATCAATTTAAATTTTATTATTCAGATAAAATATTAGCGAAACAATACAAATTAACATAAAATTGCATATACAAATAACAAAATTTACCCAAAATGTAAAGAATCAATACAATTTTTTGTGTTTTATAGAAGTAATTCAAGAAACATTATCAGACAATAGAAGAGGGAGCCGAGATTCAAGAAAGGATTATCAAAGGCTCAAGATGGGTAGCGGTATTAGATCATGTAGTCAGGTCAAAGAATATTTCGAGAAGAGTACAAATTAACATCTACAAAACGATAAAGGACCAATAGTTACGTACGGGAGTGATGTGGAAAATAAATGTTAAAAAAAAAACACTACAGGTCTGTGAAAGGAATGTATTACGGAAGATATTTGGGGGGAAAATGGAGAGAGTACAATGGAGGAAAAAAAACAATGAGAAACCAGAGAAATTTAATGACCAATCAAATATAATTAATGTAGTAAAGACACAGCGAATGAGGTGGCTTGGACATTTATCAAGAATAGCGAAACAAGTACTTGAGAGAAGAGTAAACGGAAAAGGACAAGAAGAAGAAGGCTCCGGGCAAAGTGGTTAGAGGCAGTGGAAAAGGACTTAAAGAACTAGGAGTAAAAAATGAGAAAAGTTACCGGGGGTTAAAAAGAATGGAGGAAAACAAAACTATGGGCCAGCTTGGCCTAAACAGCTAATTAAATAAAACAGAAGTTATGTACCTATGGTCATTGTTTCTATTATATTTGTTTTTTTGTTTGAAAATTTGGTTTTTCTTCAAGCGTCTTTATAATGTCTATATTATTCTACTGAACGCCTCATGTAAAAATACGTCATTATTTTACTAGTACAATAATATCTTATTATATCACTAGTGCAATAATGGTCGCTAAGCAACCGTAAAATGCGCTACGCTCATTGGTTGAATGTAGTAAAAGTGGGCGTGATTTTGTTCAATACATGTTTGACAGGAGAATGAGAATCTGACAGATGAAGTAGGTAAAACTTTATGTATTTGCTTGATTTTCGCTATTTCTTTGACGCTTGAAGAAAAAATTTAATATGCACCTCATCAGGAAAGTTCCTTTTTATCACTCGTGTGGTTATTTGCCGAGACGAAGTCGAGGCAAATAATATCCACACTCGTGATAAACAGTCGAACTTTACTGCCGTGGTACATAAATAACTATTATCGTTAATATGTACAGGGTGGTCCAAATTCGATGGAATTACATGGGTATCTCGCTTAATATTTAAGATAGAGAAACAATTAAATTACCAAAAATGTGTAGTTTTTTTAAAACAAACTTAAAACCATTTTCACAAATTTCTATCATTTTCGGTTATGAGTTATTGGAAAAAAACATGTTTTTTTTGTGATATTTGTAATGTGTTATATATCCGTTATTGTTGTAACAATCGAAAACAAAAATATGTATGTTATTTTTAGATATTTTTATGTAAAATTCGATGATACTAGAAAAAAAAATTACTTTTGACGTTAAAAAGTTATGACACAAACTTACCTTTTTTTAAATTGAAGCTATAGTTGGCTATGAACTATTTAAATACCTTTTTTTTTTCGTTCCAAATATACAGCGTGGTCCACATAGAAGGGCCACTATTGGGATCTCGTAAACGGTAAGAGCTTCAAAAAAGTTTAATTAGAAAAATTGTTTCCTTTTCTGAGACATATTCAACGTATTCATTGATGCTTTACTGTTTTAAAAAATTTCCATGGCGCACTGGATAATAAACAAAATATGGGCAATTTTTAAAAATCGTTTATAACTCGTTTATACTTAATGGTACAAAAACATTTTTTGGGTAAAAGTTGTAGGTTTTTTTACGCACTGTAAAATGAAAACCTTCATTTGTTTCAATATTGTTCAAATTCTTAGATAAATTACAAATTTGAAATTTTTTTAATGGAAACCACAGTTGGCTATGCCCTCACGAAAAAGCATTTTTTTTCCTCTTTTCCATAATATAGGGTTTCATGTATTTATTTTGATATTTAGGCTCAAAACAAATAAAAATTTTCAAAAAGTTCCTTTAGGCCCGCTGCACACGTACGTTTTTTGCCCGCAGCGGGCCCGCAACTTACCCGCAGCGGGCCCGAAACTTACCCGCAGCGGGCCCGCTGCGGGCCCGCAGCGGGCGCCCGACGGGTGCCGAAGTTGCTTTGATGCTCACGTAGTTTTTTTGCGGCACAGTGCCGTAATTGTTATTCAGTCAGTCATTCGTTCTTTTGCGAGCGCTTTTTTTTTCGCATCACATATGGAGGTGTCACATAGAAAACGGGTAGCATTTGCATACCTGGTATACAAACATTATGTTTCTAAAAACAAAAGGCGTTATTGGGTGCATCCGTTCACCGAGCAAAGACTGGCAATGGGAGAGTTTGGGCGATCTTTTGGTGATTTAAGAGAAAATCGAGACAAGTTTTACAATTACTTCAGAATGAGTGTCCCATCGTTCGACGAGCGGCTGGGTAGAATAAGTGATAAGATAATGTCTCAAGATACATGTATGAGACTTGCCATACCTCCAGTGGAAATGTTAGCTGTGACTCTTAGGTTAGTAAATATGTTTTCAGTAAATTAAAAAAAAAAAAATCCTTAATAACGTTTTAGGAACATAGTAGCAATTAAGAGGTTCATCAAACCCCTCACAAAACAGGCGGCAGATACTTATCCAGGCACTCCTTCTTTTCGTTCGGTTACGGTATTCTTCAGAGCCGAGGTCCCAAGTTTCTCTGTATTTTTTTACTTCCTCTATAAACATTTCAACATCAAAAGATTGTACGATGTTCGGTTCGGCCATTTTGTGAATGAGAATGTATTGGGCGCAAACTTGGTTAATTGTTAATAATCGTGAGTATAACACAGCGATACGTCAAGTAAACAGTACACAATGTACTTGAACTTTGAGCTGTTAGCGTTACCCACAGTGCACCAGAAGGATGCGAGCTAGCTTTCCACCAATCACGCAACATCCTATCTGTAGATGGACCAACGAGCACAGCGCATTGTACTGTTTTACTGCCAAGGTAGTGAAATGCTTTCACTGCCTACTAGCCCAATTTTCCAAACCTGCACGAACAAGTAGGCTCGGAGAAACAATTTTTTTTTTTAAGGGAGCGCAATTTTTCGTTCTTGCTCCGGGCGCCAAAACACCTAGAGATGGCCCTGATACTACAATGTACTATAGCACCGCAAATAACTTGCCCGCAACTTGCCCGCTGCGGGCCCACAGCGGGCCCGCT
Source organism: Elmis aenea (assembly GCA_947652605.1). NCBI lineage: Eukaryota > Metazoa > Arthropoda > Insecta > Coleoptera > Elmidae > Elmis > Elmis aenea. The sequence continues at coordinate 14,553,190 of OX393578.1, forward strand.
GCGGGCGAAAAACGTACGTGTGCAGCGGGCCTTAAAGCTATAGAGTGCCATGAATTTAAACAATATTGAAACAAATGAAAAATTTTATTTTACAGATCGTAAAAAAATCTACAACTTTTCTACCAAAAATATTTTTGTACCATCAAGTATAACCGAGTTATTACCGATTCAAAAAAAAAGCCAATTTTGTTTTTTGTTTATTACTCGCTTTACTTACTTTTTTTTATATTTACAACAATAGCGGATATATGACACAATATTAATATTACAAAAAAACACTTTTATTCTGATAACTTAAAAACCGAAAATGATAAAATATTTTTGAAAAGAGTTCAGAGTTTGTCTCAAAAAACTGCATGTTTTTGTATTTTAACCGTTTCTCTATCTTGAATATTAAGCGAGATACCCATGTAATCCCATCGAATTTGGACCATCCTGTACTGTAACACTTTCGTCGTTATTCGTAAAAAGAGCCATTTTTTACATTTGTCGATGTAGTATGAAGAAAGTATGTATAGTGATTGCAATATTTTACCATTAGTAAAAAAAAATTTAATTATTATATCAAATCATTGTGCTTAAAGTTTTTAGGGCTGCCTTTTTATATTAATTATTTATTATTTATTATAGGTACTTTTTTATTTGTTTTTCAGTTTATTTAAGTGTGTTTATTTTTAAATTTAATTATGTCCCACAAACTTAATTCCAGGTGTTTAGCCGATTTTGCCATGCCTATATTGAACCCAATCAGTAAAACTTTTAATTTGAGCAGAAATTGTTACTGTAATTCAAATTTTTTTTTTAAATCAAAAATGAACTGATTCAATTTACTGGCGATTATATCAGATTAGACCAGAAGTTAAATTGCACGTACAAGAAATGACAAATATGGACTTTTATGACCCATAATAGCAATATCTTAGTCCTAAAAAAAAGAAACGGGACTAATTTCGTTGTCAGCTGGCATAATAATGTTCAATTAACTTTCTCTGTAGAGCTCTCATAAAGTTTTATAGCTCATTAAGCAGAACGTTTCAACTAATCAACAAAACTTGCAGTTTTCCAGTACGATACAACGATGGAGTCTGGGGAAAAAATGAAAAACAATAAAAGAAAAAAGTCGTATTAGCTAGAGCCGGATCATCAGTAATACTCCCGGGTGCAATCCTGATACTCTTTCTAACAAGCTGGCTAAAAGAGTTTCTCGAAAATAAGTTACAATTATGTACCCTTGCTCACAAACCTTTATGTGTATTCACACCATAAACACAAAAGATTTGATTAATTTTAAAAATCTCAGTGTTATTCTTATTGTTTAAAAAAAATCCCAGTTATATAAGTAATAATATTAACATTAATCAAATAACACTTATCTTTTTTTATAAAGAATCTCTTGTAGAAGTGTTAAAGCACTTCGGGACTCCAAGCATTTCTTTAGAAGCTTTTTTATTTATTCAGTTATTTGAGTTATTTCCTTGTATTCAACTGTCGTAGTTATGATCACCATGGGCAACGAGGTACATCTCCAAAAATAATGAATTAATTAAGTGAATTATTTTGAATAAAATAAAGTTGTTTCAGTTTGTATCTAAATATAGTTTTAATCTACATTTTCACACATTTATACTCGTATGTAAAAACAATCAAAAAAACTTTATTTTTATTTATTTTCATTACTTTTATCAAAATTTACTAAAAAAACAAAATTACTACTACACAGTATAGTAAATTATAAGGGTTTCTTGAATTTGGACCAAAATTTCATGTTTCATTGCTTTAAAATCAGTAAAAAAAAATAAGCTTTTTCTACTCATGTGGTGGTCGACTATGAAATGATCTAACATTCAAAAAAACGTCTGTTTTTAGTTGTTTTATATTTTAAAAAGTTGAAGTGCAAGTAAAATGGCAATATGGCATAACTTTCGTCTTAAAGTTCTACCCAACTTTTATAATTTAATCGACCATGTAACTCTGACCATAACAAAGTTACCCATACAACAGATGTAGATTATAGTCACCCTGTATACAGAGTGATCTACATAGAAGGGCAACTTTTGCTATCTTGTAAACGGTAAAAGCTAAAGTTTAAATTAGAGAAATTGTTCCCCTTTCTTAGAGCTATTCAGTGATGCTTTAATGTTTAAAAAAAGTTCCATGCCACGCTAGATAATAACCAAAAATCAAAATGGGCTTTTTTTCTAATCGTTAGACAATTTGTCTAGTTTAAACGTCTGTCTAGCTTTTACCCTTTACGAGATCCCAAGAGTGACCCTTCTATGTGGACCACCTTATACATTGCATTTTTACAAAAAGAAAACAACAAATAATTTAAAATTTAATGCTATTATGACACACTATTGGAGCAATCTAAAAATTTAGCCTTAAAAGATAAAACCTACGATTTGTTTTAAACGTAATAAAAATTTTACTTTTTTCAAAAAAAGAGCAGGATATTCACTTGTCAACGCTTGTAATCAATAATTATATTGCATCATTTTGCTTTGAACAGTAAAATGAAACGTATTTTGAATTTAGCTCACAAACGTGAGGCAGTCCAGTCCGTCTATTGTAGCTTGAAGTTGAATGCATGTCTGATACATGCATAGGGACTCATGAGATCATATTTGCTCTTAGTGCATATACGCAAGTGGTCAAACTCCCACGTTCATTGAAGTTAAAAGTCCTACTGAGAACATAAAATAGAGTTCAACAAAGGCTATGATTTCATATTTGCATTATTAGCAAACAACGGTTCGAAATTGACATGCCAAAATGTTTTTGCAAACAATGTATTCCTTCTTCTTCTTCTTAATCGGTTCCTCTTGTACCTTTCGATGTCGAGGTATGCTTTTCTATTTATGTATTAAGTTTGTCCACTCCTTCCTATCGTTAGCTAATTGTGGCACATCTCTCCAGCTGACCCTTTTTTCTTCTAGTCTCTATCTCACTTCGTTTTCCCATTTTATCTTGGTCTTCCTCTATTTCTTTTTCCCTCTATCTGCATTTTCCATCCTATTTTCGCATATTCCTTAAAAGCTAATATTGTGGTACTACTTGATTGCAAAGGTTGAAATCCAGGATTAACCTCGATTAAAAATGCATTAGCTGCTAGAATAGAATAAGATATGGATATGTCTGTATGAGTACTATTTGCTTAATCATTATAGGATCAAATAATAACGCCTAAAAAAAACAATAACTTTGTTTTTAACCCTTACAACATAGATGGACATTAAGAACCCTAAAACCGGAAATGATAGAATATTTTTGAAACCGGTTCTGACTTTGTCTCAAAAAACTGCACATTTTTGGTAAGTTAATAGTTTCTCTATCTTGAATATTAAGCGAGATACCCATGTAATCCCATCGAATTTGGACCACCCAGTATACTGTACAGCTTTGAATTAATGTTGCGCATAAATTGACAATATTGACTTTTGACTAAACAATTTGTGAAAAAATTAATAAAATAAAACCACATTGTTTCCCTTTCGTACTATTTGGTGTGAATTTATTTTTAATAAAAATGAGGATTATTAACCAAAGTAAAATCCGCTCAGTGATAACAACCTTTAAGAATGTACAAAAAGTTTTCAGAAAATCATAGGGTCCGTCGTAATAGCCCCTATGGGTGAGTACCTAAACATATTCGATACGCAAATAAGGATACCAATCCGGGTACAGCAACTCTCCGTAAAATTTATGGTGAAGGGGCTGGGCAAAAATTATTGTGAAAAAGTCTTATATAATATGCTTGATACTTTCCATTTAAAAATAAAGTGGGGTCTACGGAAATATTAAGCCAATAAATTATTGAATTACACATCAACGAAAAACGAATTTTGAACCATAATATATGTAATTTATTGTGGGAACCACAGATTATCACTTATCGGTAAATTTTAGTTATTTAGTTTGATATCACATTAAACAGTACACGCAACTTTATCTCAGCATGCGGGAACAATTTATATGCAACATCGATTCTATATAATTATCTCAACTCCGAAAGGAAATATCATAATGCTGATAAAATGCTTTAATGGTTATATTGTTTATTATTTACACAAACTTATCAGTCTATTTGTAGATTATTATTCTTTATAATTATTTTCCTTTGGAAAGGTCATGAAAATGCTTCTCAGCATTATATAAATTGTTTTTTTTTTTTTTTTTCTAACGTCCTTGATAGTGTACTATCTATTCCACAAGAACAATATGTAGCACTTTATGTTACTGAAATGGACATAGTTAAAACCGACCCAATGGCCAGTTCCCTCGACCGAACTAGCACTTATTTTATTTTACTAGTGTTTTGGCCACTATTACACTAACACTCGTAACACACTATTGTTTGCACTATCTTCGTTGGGACAGGTCCAGCACATCAAGCCGCTTTAATCTCCTGGCGCGGGGGACGGTGAGCAAGTCAGTTGCTAACGTGTTGGGGTGCTGTCTGAGTCGAACTTGGTATCGTGTGCTTCTGGCTCTAATTTCTTCGTTGACGGTTGGTATGTCAAGATCACGATGTATGATGTTGTTGGGAACATACCAAGGAGCATCGCAAATGGTTCGTAATGTTTTTGACTGAAAACGTTGAATTTTTATGATATTGGAGTCGCTAGCTGAGCCCCACAGCTGAATGCCGTAGGTCCACACAGGCTTGATGATGGCTTTATATAGAAGTAGCTTGTTTTCGGTCTTTAGTTGCGAGCTTCTGTTCAACAGCCAGTTCATTTTCGGAAAGATGAGTCCGAGTTGTAGGCGTTTTTGCCAGATGTGCTTTCCCCACGTCAAGCGCCTGTCTAGATGTATCCCTAGGTATTTAACATCCTCTTTCTGAGGAAGAGGAACATTGTTTAGTGTAACTTGTGGACACGTATCCTTTCTCAGGCTAAAGGTGATGTGGGTGGATTTGGTACTGTTGGCCTTAATACGCCACATTTTCAACCAAGTTGCCACTTCATTGAGGTGCCGCTGCAGGTACTCGGAGGCAACTTTCGAATCCCTGCTTGAGGCCATTATTGCCGTATCATCGGCGAAGGTGGCTATGTCAGTGTTGTTGGTGGTTGGCAGGTCGGCAGTGTAGATAGTGTATAGCAATGGGCCGAGTACGCTGCCCTGCGGTACTCCAGATTTTATGGGCACAACAGGGGTATTGGCTTCACCATACTTGACTAGGAAATGTCTATCTAGTAGGTAGGATGTTAGGACTTGACAATATGGGTGCGGTAAATTGATTTTAATCTTATAGATTAGGCCTGCATGCCACACCCTATCAAAAGCCTGTGATATGTCGAGAAAAGCTGCTGAACAGTACCTCTTGTTTTCTAGATCTTCTTTAATTTTACTTACGACTCTGTGCACTTGCTCGATGGTTGAATGTTGCTGACGAAAGCCGAATTAGTGGTTTGGGATTATCGACTTAGTTGCTAAGAGCGGTTTGAGCCTTTTCAAAAGGAGTTTTTCAAAACCCTTTGACAAGACAGGCAGGAGGCTGATCGGTCGATAAGAAGATGTTTCCGTTATATATATATAAATTGTTAATTAATGTTTTTAAATACAAAAATTTAGCTAGATCTTAATGCAGAAATGTATTGGACTGATCACAATCCAAATTGTAACAATTGTACACCTAAAATTTATGATAAAAGAAACTATCTTTGAGATTTATTTACATACAAAGCAATGAAAATATTGTAACGTATTATTTTACTGACGTCAAAAATTATATCATTAGATAAGTGTTATGTCCAATTTTTTCGTTAATAAAATAGATGACAATATAATTAATTGTTTAATCACACTCATTCCTGATTAAAAAAAGGTTTAGTTTGTAAAAATGCTAAGCTAATGCTTTTTACTAGAGTAAGGTCGATTTAAATTAAGTCTTCTACTATTTCCGACCTAGAAATGATTTAAGAAGATTATAAGAATTCTAGTGTTGAAAAATATTGGGTATTACATTATTAAAACACATATTGTATGAAATATACTTCCTCCAAAAGCAATTAAGAAATGCTGTCTAAGAACCCTACCTGTGATGGTGGAAGATAGATGAACTAATAGCCTGAAAGATGACAGCGTAAAAAGAACGGAAAGGTGATATTTATTTTATGATTGTCTTCACAAGTAGCAAGGAAGTTTTTAAATGGTATCCTGCTAGCATTACTCTGCAGAAGCACTGCACGTTGTGACACGACATTAATTTTATATATTACTTCATATAGTACGAAAGCTATAGAAATTTTAACTGAATAGTGTTTTAAAAGAAGGTCTAACTCATTAGTTACAATTAAATGAGTACATTAAAAAGTAAAAGTACAGCTAAAAGCAACATTTTTTGGGTTTTCAAGCTGAATTACTTTATTTGCCTTTCATACCCAAAAAGAGTCACAGGTAATTGTTGTGTAAGCATAGAAGTAAAATTAATTGAATCGTTGTGAAACTACCCTGTGATTTACGACACCAGCCATTTACAACATATGAAAACGAAATTTAAACAGGTAATTTGGATAAAAATCACCAACCGTGTTAGTGTAAATTACACTCCCCTAAAAATTTTGAGCGAAGCAGCACCCTCAAATTTTTTTAATATTTAAAAGCTTTAAGATAGCAGCGGCAATTATTTTTGAAGTTAGATAATAGCTTCGCAAACGCTTTGCACAAGTAAACCTTTTAAAATATCACACAGGGCATTTGCTACGCTTTGTCAAATTCAATGGAAATAAAAAATGTGAATAATTTTTTTACTACAATAGTTTAGTTTTTTTTTATGTGTATTTTTGTACAGAATTAGATTGTACTTAGATAATTTAAAGTTAGTTTCTTACCTATATTTATTAATTTCCGGGCTATCGTGATTTATATGTTAATTGCAGGGGCAAATAGAATATTTCATAGTAGGGAGACAAAACTAGAGTATTTTTTGAACAATTAAAACACAACAAATAAAAAATTTATTTATATTTCTATAAGAATATGCAAAAATATATAGATTACTGTGTTGAAAAAAATAACTTTCTAATGTTTAAATATTTGACAATGCGTAAACTGCCGCGCAGAACTGCTGTCCAATGTACGCGGACAACTGTGCCACATTGTTTTCTGACCTGCCTGGCCTGCTCTGCCCGTACTGCGCCACGCAGTTCAATGTGCGCCTTAGCTAGCTAACACGTCCGACTCGATTAAAAGTCCGAACTCAACTCCCACAAAAAGTTAATAATGTTTAAAAAGTAAAATCAATATTTTTACTTAAAACATTTAGAAGAAAGGGTTTAACTTAATATCAAAAGGAAATGCATTTTGTCTACTAGAATTTATTTCGCAAAAAAAATCTTTTCATTGATATACATCTCTCGGTAAAATTATTTTCACCGCCGTTTTTATTTTAAGAAATTCATCATTAAAATGCCCGACTTGAAAATAAAATATCAACTGAAAAACTTGAGAGCTCTTGTGAATAATGAAATATTCTCAAAGAGCAGATCTCAACTGAAAAAGAATAAATGTTGCACACCCCAAGAGAAAATTAAAGCAATCAATGCGACCCCATCATAATAAAAAGCAAGCCCCAGCTTATTACCTAAAAATGTGATCCAGTCATAAAGTTTATATACAAATTTTGACGATAGCGTCGCTCGTAAGGTTACAAATAGCTCGATATGTAAACTAAGTGGGAGATTCCGCATAGTTATGGTTATACAACGCCTTTCTGATTTATTAAGCAAGCGTTACGAGGTCAATATGGCATTAAGGAAGAGGGCGCCACATCCGAGCCGGAAACTGATCTCAGATTGTATCAATGTTGGGTAATAAATATATTTTATTAGATACCTCATGCATCCCCTTGCGTTCAGAATACATTTCCAGTAATAATAATCTCTTCGACATTTTTCAATTACGATTGTTTTTTATTTCTTCTTTTGTTTTATGTCTACTCAAATTGTTCTTAAGATTCGTTTTTTTTTCGTCAAACCTAAGATACTATAAATAATATTGAAGTATAAATAATATTGATCCGGGTGTGTAAATACATATTACACATGTAAAGATTATCCATAGAGTTTTAAACAATATAAAGTACCCAATTGTTTTAACCCTGCTGTTGTGTTCACGTATAAGACCCGGATAGCTGCTATTTTAAAATTATGGCGTTTCTGTACTATAATTTAGCTTCTTTATTGTTAAGTAATGTAAGAAACAGAAATGAAATGTTTAGTAACCAAAAATTTTATTGGAAAAAGCTAAAGTTGATTAACAACTTTATACAGTGTGGCCCATTGGAAAGGGGATCACCCCTTAAAAAGTTTATTTATGATCCGATTTTCATGAACCCTTTTTTAAACGATAAGGCATCCAAAACTGTACTATGGCACCCTATTTTATAATTCAGTTTACACTCACAAAGCCTATTATGATTTTTTTTCATGTCAAAATTGACTAAATTCGTTTATCGATTTTTTAAATCTAAAATCTGACTGCGCCACTGGATTCAGTATGCCCTCAAATGGGTTTGCACCAAATTTTATAAAAAAGTATGTATTATTAAGGGATTAATTATTAATTCAATATTTGTAATTAAATTAATATCGATATTGGCAACACAGCTATGTAAAAAATAAAAGTTAGAGTTGCCATAAATCTTATCTTATTTATTAAGGATCTCTTGTCAAAATGCTACGAGACCGGTTCCAAGACTCTCGTCTTCGCGTTAGAAGCAACCTTAATTTTCTTAATATAACCAATGACGACAGCAAAAGTCTTAAAAACGTTTAAACATTTTTACAAGATGAATTTTGTAAGAAAAGATGGATTAGTTTTTCATAAACTTATTTTTATTAATTAATGAATCACTAAAATAACTGAAGCATTAATTTTTTATGTTAGATATGTCGTATGGAGCATAAGCTAGAAGAAGGTTTAACAACAACTGGTTAATTTAATACAGGCATTTTTGCTTTAAATCTAAATCTAATCCAAGTTGTGGAAAAAATTAAAGTCAAATTTTTGAAATTTTAATAGTTTACTTATCGCATAATTTCAAACTTTATTAAAAAATTAATATTAGAATGTGTTGTAGACCCAAATTTTTTTTTTTTTTTGTTGAAGTAACTTTGTACATCTCTTGCAGTTTCTTTTTTAAATTTTATATCAAGTTCAAAAATGTAACCCAATTTAAATAAAAAATGAATAAAAACATTAAAGTAATTAGTGATATGCATCATACATTACAATGGCATTTCTAAAACAAAAATAAACTTTAAACAGAATATAAAATCGTTCACTTAAAGTTTTGACAGCTTTAACACATGTTAAGTTTTCAAGCAAAGTTGGCCAAGCAGTAAAACACAAACAAAATAGCAACGCCACAAGTTTAGTATTGAACATTTTACAACTTAATCCGCTAAAGTACGAAAACTTATGTACTGCGGTAATTCGCAGGACAGTAAAAGATATCGCATATATCTGTTTACACATGTGGAGGATTTTTAGTGCGTGCCTAGGGAATGTTTCCGGTGTATTATTTATGTTGACAGCAATGCAGGAAACTGCCGCTCTGATTCAACAACGGTGCCATTGATCAACCGTTGACCAGGTTTATGTTTATTTTATCTGCAGGTATTTTTAAATTTACGACAGTTTTATTGGTTTTATTGTATAATTTTGTTATTTTATGGAATTTTCTTGTTGGGTGTGAAATATATAACCCAGCGCCAGTGATTCCGGATTTCAGTTTAAAATTTAATCGGTTCGCGATAAAAGAGGAAAACAAATCAATATGAACACGCGACCAGTATTGAGTTGAAACACTATTTTAATTTTCCATCGAACATTCAACAAGTAAATCTAATTGTGTTAGTCGAAAATGCTTCCTATTTATTGACTTAAGCGCATTTAATTATCACTGTATGAAAAACTTCTCTTAAAAATGCTCAAACCAATAAAAGAAGAAAAGTGTATAATTACAATGCATCAGTTTGGATTTAGGAACAATCATGCAACCATAGACCAGGTACATAGGATTACTGCTCTTGGAGAAAACATTAGAAGAAGAAGAAAATATGTACGACTGTATTTCTGGACGTTGCCTAGGCTTTTGATAAAGTCTGGCACACAGGATTAGAGTTCAAACTAGAGCAACTTCTATCAAAACACTACAGCCTATTGTTGGTCTTACATCAATGAGAGGTTGTTTAGAATCAAATGCGATGATCAATACTCAGAACTGAGAACCATAAGAGCTGGTGTACCACAGGGCAGTGTTTTGGGTCCACTGCTATATTTAATATACACATACGATATACCAGAAACGAAAAAAACTATGACTACTACATTTGCAAATGATACAGGTGTTTTGGTAGTCGAAAATAATGAACGAGAAGCGAATGAAATCTTTAGATAAAATTAAAGCGTGGACAAAACGCTGGCGCATAAAACTTGATCAAAATAAATCAACTCAAGTAAATTTTACAAACAGACATACGGAACAGCTACCAATTATCCTGAACAATCAAATTATACCTTATGCTAACACAGCGAAGTATCTAGGTATGAACCTAGATGCTAAGCTGCGATGGAAGGAGCACATAAAAAAAAAGAAATAAATCTTAACACAAAAATATGTATTGGCTCCTTGGTAGACATTCCGAAGTGTCAACACGTAATAAACTTATGATATATAAACCGGTAGTAAAACCTGTATGGTTATACGGGATACAATTGTGGGGGTGTGCCAGCAAGAGTAATGTTGAAATCATACAAAGGTTCTAGAATAAAGTTCTGAGGAGTATTATAAATGCTCTTGAAATACTCTTGAAAATACTATTGTTCTTTCTTCTGTTCCAAAAATGTTTTTGACCAGAGCAGGTAATTTAAAAAACCATCACCTCCCTTCTGTTTCTATTTCTTAGAGTCAGTCAAAAAGAGAGTTTTTCAATCTTCTAGGACTAACCCATTGTGTTTCCCTCCGACACATATATTTCGTTTCTGCCGTATTGGTGGCTACTCTAATTTTCCCAAGTCTGCTTTGTAACCTGTAACATTTGGACCACATGTAGCCCAATAAGTAATTATTTAAATATACTCTTATACTCCATAATATTGTGGTACCAGACATTTGGTGAATCAAATTTATGATTTTTATTTCTAATAAACGCTATCAAAAAACTTTAAGTTTCTTTTCGTTGAGCGTCCAACCTGGCAGCAATAACCTTCTTAACATTTATGGTGGAGGCGTGGGTACCTACAGATGGTAAAACACATATAAAGTGCTTACTTGCAAGTAGCTTCCATGTGCCTACAACCTTCAGCTGTATATCCCTTTGCTTTTTGAAATTAATAGCTAGTTTAGTTTTTGTAACGAGAATGAAAATGCGTTCAAGATCATATTTGCAGTGAAAGACCAACGACTATAGTCCTCCGGGAAAATATCAATTTAGTCTATCTTTCATCGCCATATTAGTTCTGAAAGATGGACGTCTCAGAGCAGAAACTGCTGGCATGTAAAAAATATTAAAAATAGTTTGTTGAATGAATTTGTGGAACTGTCGAAGATGTCTGCCCATTACGCGTTTTGTCATTTCATGGCAATAAAGAAACTTTTCAAATTGAAAATTTAATCTGATTGTTAGTCTCATCCAACAGAGATGGTAAATTTATTAATAGTTGCTTCGTTACAATGAGTGAGACATAGACTCATCACTACCAATCTAAGTATAAACCACAATTTGAATAGTAGAAGCACTGAGATTCGCCTTCTCCAAAGAAAAAAGTTTTAATTCCATCGGCTCGTAGAGTTATTGCATCTATATTTTGGGATCCAAGGCATGTAACCATGACAGATTATTTTCTGAAGGAGCAAACTATAAATGTAACATAAATTACTAATCTATTGTAGTTAAAGTGCGGTGCTACAGATTTTTTTTAAAAAAAACGAGTTAAGGTGTGTTAATCTGCCAAGATATTGCACGTTTTACACTTCAACTACAAAATTTATGCAAATGCAACATAGAAATATAGATTTGGGTTCTCCATACTAACGTATCTTGAAATTTAAAAAAAAAAACGGCTAGGTGGACAGATGTTTGGGTCAAATAAAAATTTTATTATTACACTGGATAATTAATATGCAGCCCTTAACAGATCATACCTTCAAAATAGAATCACATCATTGCAATATATGTAGCTGGAAAAAGTGTGAGCCTTTAAGAAAAACAGCAAAACGTAATCGATGACCCCTATCTGCGTCTTCCATGCGATACCAGAATCATTCAGCCGCCTCTCGTACACATTTCTGCATATAATGATTATCATAAAACAAAATGTATGTACTTTTTTATTCGCCCGTGCTGGGACCGAACAGTTTGGTTATTGTTGGCTTAAAGCTGCCGCAAACTACATGTTTTGACGAAGCGAGAGGTCAAAATTTTACGTCAAATTGTGACATAAATACATAGTGTGCTATATCGCGAGATCGTGGTTGCTGCGTGGTTATCTAAACAATTTTGCACAATAGTATAGGCGCAACCCGGATTCTCATGCATGAATAATTGGCCACCCGCATGTCGCCGATAAGAACAAGTTATTCCCATTCGTCGATTATTTCGAGAGGGCAATTTCGATATAACAGCGGACATGGCGCTAAAGCGTTTCACTTATATGCAAAATAGCAGTCGTCAAAAGCGGTATCGGTACCACAGCCGTCTGTATAATATGTGCAAAACAGAACTAAAGCGAACGAAATTACCTAACGTGGAAGTAAAACGCGAGAGGCACAGCGGAATTACAAGCGATATGGAACAGCTTTGTTGTGGTGTGTGCATGGCAAATTGAAAACATTTTATAGGGTTTTTACGTTCTGCAGAATTAAATCAAAGTTGAGTACGAAACCGTAATAGAAACTGACCAATAAACGCGGATGTAATAAAACTAAATGTAAAGATTTCATAATGTTTACAGCATCGTTTTTAATTATGTAACAATTCTGCACAAGCTAATATTGAAGATAATAATGCAACTCCAAAATATCTTTGAATCGTTTATATTGCTTAACAGCGATAACACCCCATGTGTAATCACCTAATAAAGATGTTATAACTTATAACAAAATATGTAATTTTACAGATATTTTATACTGTGGTTATACTACGGTGTTCAAAAATTATCTTGGTCAAAGGTACTCATGAGTTTTAAAATAATCGTCAAAGCTAGTACGGAGTAGGGGAAGTTGGGGTAAGATGACGTACGATTTTTACAGGCAATCCATCAAAAACTCAAATTCAAAATTTTCACTACCATCTGGAGGTTAGTAGACGAAGTTAATATTAGCTGATAAGATTTTAATATAGTTCAAATTTCTTCCGTTAAAAGCAATTGTTTGTCATCACATGTTCGGTTACAATATTTATTGCCGGTGTTTAGTGCTTTTTTGGAAAACTCGGGTAAAAACAAATTGAATTTTGCTGTAGGTTGTACATTACCTGTGATAGTATTGGTATTCTGTTTAAATTTTATAAATCTTTTTGTAGTTTTTTATGTAAATTAGAAAAACATTTTTAATATGTAGTGGGGTAAGATGACAGGGGTAAGATAACGATTCGTCATCTTGCCCCAGCAACCAGTAAGCACTGTTTTTGGTAAAAAAAATTTATTACATCCAGAATGAAAAAACTGCTATATCTTCTCAAACAACTGAATCTTTATCCTATTATTGTCTAATCTGCCACAAACCTTCTACAGAACCACCAGCGACAGACTGGATTCAGTATTGCAAATGTCAAGAGTGGTGCCATGAAGACTGCACCACTTATGATGGCCGACAATTTATTTGTGTTTTATGTATGTAGGCGCCATCTTACCCCATTATGTTCGTCATCTAACCCGCACTATGGAGTAAGATGACTAAAATGACGTTTTTTGTTTATGTTTTTTTATTGTAATATTGGAAGCGCTGTTTAGTTTAAAATCATAGGGAATTCAAAGGTAATTCACCAATGTATGTATTCGTCATTTTTATTTAATTATATCATTTTTCTCTTGGCCAAAACTTAATTTTCTTGTTAACCTAGTCATCTTACCCCAACTTCCCCTACGTCAATTTTGAAAATATGAGGATGTGGAGCATTGATAATCCATATACTTTTGTTGGATATCTACTACATGCTTAGAAAATTGGTTTAGATGGCAGTTTCTCGCAGAAGAATAATTGGGGCTATTTTTTTTTTAAATTTAACCGTCAAATTTGTTCAAAAACTACACGATGATAAACTTCAGCATAGCTATTATCAGCATTTGACCATTACGGACTATTTTTTGCTCCCTTACTTAAAAAAATAAGATTTTTAGAACTCCTGTAGCTAATTGCAAGAACTGGGAATAAAGAATTTTTGAAAAATGTGCAACCATAACGCCAATAAAGCTACAAAATGCTTTTGATAGCATAAAAAGGCTCGTAAACTTGTGCATAGAACAAGACGGGTGACAATTCAACAGTTACTTTAATTTGGCTTTTTGTTTTTGTTAATAAACACGTTAATAGTCTACTACTTTAACTTTTAAACTTGTAGTTTATTATTAATTTATCTCTAGAATTAATAACACATTTGCACAATATTGCAGATGATGTCAGTATGGGACGTAACTTGAAACACTGACAAAATTATTACAAAAGGATGATATAAGCTAAGACGTCAGTTTTCCATTCCATGACCACCTTTTACCAAGATAATTTCTGATATCACGGTACTATTTGCATAGCCATAATTATTAATTAAAAAATTTGAATTATCATGAAAAATCAATAGTGTTTTTAATAAAAATGTATTTAATAAACATTTCATGAAAAACAGGTAATTTTATGTCATTTATATTTTTGTGTCAGTAATTAATGTCATCAGAGAAGTAGATAACACTTGAATGGTGTAACTGTTGTGATAAAACTTATGGTGTCTATATTAAGTAATATGTAGAAAAACTTATTATTGTCAATAAAAAATTTGCCTTTTAAACATTAAACATTAAAGTGATTGTATTTTTGTATGGATACTAGGAGTGTAATATCGATACCGTAAAACGGGGCTACTTTAAACAGGAGTCTAACTTTGAACAATTAGACAACATTTTACGTTTATTCTTGTAATTTTCATATTCACGCATTTTAAAGATAACTCAATGGATGAACACGTCAGGAAACATGTCAGTGTACATGTAATAATCCCAAAAGTCACACAAATGATTTCATTATTGTTTATAAAAATATAAATGTGATGACATCATTATCAGCTGTAAATAATTGTTTCCAAACTTTTGTCTGTGTAAGTGTTATAGTTATAACAATATTGTTTTGCCGTATATAAATGTGTAGCACAATTATATGGTAAATGATTATCCATTTCAAAACATATTTAAAACAATTACAGAAAAATAAACAAATTTATAAACAAAACATTGTAGTACTTGAGGCCTATAGCGGGGTAACTTTGAACAGCTAGTTTCAACTCGTTTTATACTGCATTTGAACATATTTATTCGTTTTTCACATGCGATTACTGTCGGATCAACTTAGTGCATAGTGCATCTTTATTTTATGTGAATAAGTTCCTAACAATGAGAGTCTATACCAGAAAATTAGGTTCAAGAAATTATAAGAATTATACCTACTCAAGAAACATTGAATAAAGCATTAGATGACATTAAAAACAAAAAAATATCTCTAAATCAGGCTTCGAAAAGATTTTGAAATAGGAGAAACATCGGGTATACAACAAAAAAAGAATTCGAGGAAGAAGTTGCATAATGAAGAAGTTAATGAGGAAGAAATTGAAATGCAAGATTTTTCTGATGACGATGAAGAAACTTTCTTAAACAATTTATTAAACGAGGTAAACGAAAATGAATTAGAAGACCAAGAACTTCAGGATCCGACTGTTACTGGAGGAGACTTTGTATTGACGAAGTTTGCAACAAAAAATACCATTAAACATTACGTTGGGCAGATAAAACAAGTATGTGGTGAAGAATATGAAGTGAAATTTATGAGACATGACAAAGAAAATTTTTTTTCGTGGCCAGAGGTATAATTTCCTGTCCATATATTTGTTTGATTAAGTATAATTAATTTTTGTAAATAAGTTGAAGATATATCGTTTTTGCCATTACAAGACATAGAAAGAAAACTGCCGAGCCCAAACACTGATCGTCGTGGACGTATAAATTTTTCAATTTCTTTTGCCACTTATAATTTATGTTAAATTTGTTTACTTATAAAATGTTTTTGTTTCAAATAAAATGTTTTAGTTGGCTTTTTTAAAGTATAAGTTACGTTAAATTTGTTTATTAAATGCTAATGTGTTAAATTAAATGGTTCAGTTTGTGAAATAAAAGTTTAATTTCCAATTAGTGTGTTGCCGAACAATTTTTCTTACATGCGGGGTATCTAAAGTATACTATTTTTTCCGCTCTCTTTAATGGTGGGGTTACTTTGAACGTATTTACATTCTACACCTAGTTTTCTCATAAATTACAAATCTGTTCAAAGTTACCCCATGAGCAGTGTAACTTTGAACACAAAAGTTTAATTTTTTTTCCAGTAAGATTTCATATGAACTCAAAAATAATAGCCATAATCATGTTCCTCATATGTACCTTTGTTAACTTCTTTTTTTTTCGCAACATTTGAAGAAAAAGTACAAAAATTATCTAATGTAATGTGGCTAAACTGTTCAAAGTAGCCCCGTTTCACGGTATCGAAATTATATCGATCTTCTTCGATATATCGCCCACCCCTAATGGTTAGATGCTAATAGTTAACTACACAATTACAATGTTTTATAAAAGTGGAATTACCAGTTTTATTACTACACCCTAAAAAGTACGTTAACAATTGTAACACCAATATGACATGAAATAGGGATTATACAGATCCAACTTAAAATGTGTCCTATTTCGTCTAAGAAAAAACTAGATATCATTTGCCTTAGATTGTGTGTACAATTTTTATAGTTTTGGAACAAACATTTTGATTAATACTTAACTAATGTCAATAATTTCTATAGAAAAATTATCTCTTGATTTAGTAAATTTATTGAATTGATTCCGTTAAATTTGCGAGTTTTAGATTCAACATGTGTGATAATTAACACATTTTAATGACAAAGCTAGATAGATTGGTTAGGTTATTAAATAACAAAAAAATGTCAATAATTCAGTAACGTTTTGCTATTAATATTTGCTACTAATTTTATTATTAAATAAATGAACAACTTATCATACAAGCAAATCCGTATATTCTTTTGTATTTTACAACCATTTATTGTAGTGTTGTGATCATGGCTAAATTTTAACGTAGAAATGTTTAATATGTTAGACTTGTCATTCGTAAAGTTGTTTTTTCGGGTTAAACCGCGTTGAAAGTTTCCTTACAACCGACGTTTCGTTCTGTTTTGTAAGGGACATCTTCAGGGTTGACTTATTTAGACACAGATAAAATTTGACATACGTTCAAAACATGATTTAGAAGCAATAGTATTACATTAAAAAGTAAAAGCTATCAAACTAGTCAACCCTGAAGATTACCGTTACAAAAAAGGACGAAACGTGGATTATAAATAAATAATGTTAGAAGTTTACATTGTAAGCGGCTGCTGCAGAATTTACTTGGAAATGACGTTAAGTTGTTTTTACAAACATCAATGGTTTACGTAAGCATTGATAATAAAATGTTTACAAAATCAGCCATATCTCGGTTGTTTTTTGCAACACCTGTAAAAATGTATTTTTTAGACAGTAAAAATATGGTTTTTACATAAAGTCATGGCCTACTTGAATATTCATATTAAAAAAATGTGTTTCCTTTATATGTCAAAAGTCATGGTCGTTAAAAGTTTTTTTTAAATGTTTATTAAATTGAGCATAAGATTTTATACGAAAAACGTGCATAATATTTAGTTTTATATTTATATGTAAATAAAGAAGTTATAATAAATTTTCAAAAACGAAGAATTTTTATTTTTTGTCTACAGGGTGAGTCATTAGTGGAGGATCGGTCGATTGTGGCTAAAGGGTTTGAGATAAAAAGTTGATTCAAACGGTATTCTATACAGTTTTTTCTTCCGAACACGATAAAAATATTTTCAAATATACAGGGTGAGTCACCTCTCTGGAACCAATAGCAACTTTTATATTTCAAATACAACACCCCATTTTTTATTTAATACTCTTGACCGCCTTCATTTTAGCTTTACATCGATATAAAATAGTATAGGTTTTCATGCGACCTTGTCACTAAAAAAAAATAATTTTCAAAATTTTTCAAGGTTTTAAGTCTTTATTTAAAAAATTCTCCTGAAGTCATTTTTCGAAGCACAAAGTTGTAATTTGGCAACGACATGCAGAAAACATTGCTCTATTAGCTAGATACGAAAAAGTTTGAATCACGCATAAAGGGTGTTCATAAATAGGTGGCACCTTTCCAGATTTTCAAAAGCTCGTAACTCAATTTTTTCAAATGCAAACCCCTGTATTTTATTATGTCATCGAATTCGTCTTTAAGAAAGCTTCATTTTTTGTTAAGTATGTCCCATACCTAAAACTCATACTTTTCGAGATATTCGACTTTTTTTTTCTAATCGTTGTTAAAGCATAGGATGCCGTGGAAATCGAAAAAGCTGACTGTTCACTTCACTAACGTCAAAAACTTGTGATTTATTTCTTGAATTATAGCATTTCCACAATTAATTTCACTTTACAAGAGCAAATTGATATGGTTTATTGCTTGAGAGAAGGCGAAAGAAATCCTTTGCTGGCGGCAAGGATTTACGCACATTGATTAATATACACTTATAGGCTAACTAGTTTTTTCAATTTCATATAGCAATGATTTTTTTATGTTCTATTATTTTATTTACAGAATTTATTTAATTTTTTTTTTTGTGGTTTTAACAAATAATTTGTCTTTCATTTTCCATTTTTCTTCGCGCTCCCTTTAAGGTTTAGAAACACTAGTAAAGTTCATAACAATAATAAAATTGATTTGGTTGCCAATTTATTTATTGCTTATAAGTGAATCCACAAGACTATGTATCTACTTACTATTAGTAATTAAATACACGAAACGGTTAATAAACCAAGTCAATTTGCTCTTGTAAAGTAAAATTAATTGTGTAAATGCTATAATTCAAGAAATAAATGACAAGTTTTTGACGTTAGTGAAGTGAACAGTCAGCTTTTTCGATTTCCACGGCATCCTATTTGCTTTAATAATGATTAGAAGAAAAAATTTCGAATATCTCGAAAAGTATGAGTATTGGGTATAGGACATACTTAACGAAAAATGAAGCTCTCTTAAAGACGAACTCGATGACATAATAAAATACAGGGGTTTGCATTTGAAAAAATTGAGTTACGAGCTTTTGAAAATCATGGAAGTTGCCACCTATTTATGAACACCCTGTATGCGTGATTCAAACTTTTTCGTATCAAGCTAATAGAGCAATGTTTTCTGCATGTCCTTACCAAATTACAAATCTGTGCTTCGAAAGATGATTTCAGGAGAATTTTTTAAATAAAGACTTAAAACCTTGAAACATTTTGAAAATTATTTTTTTTTAGTGACAAGGTCGCATGAAAACCTATACTATTTTATATCGATGTAAAGCTAAAATGAAGGCGGTCAAGAATATTAAATAAAAAATGGGGTGTTGTATTTGAAATATAAAAGTTGTTATTGGTTCCAGAGAGGTGACTCACCCTGTATATTTGAAAATATTTTTATCGCGTTCGGAAGAAAAAACTGTATGAAATACCGTTTGAATCAACTTTTTATCTCAAACCGTTTAGCCACAATCGGCCGATCCACCACTAATGACTCACCCTGTATAGTGCCAGGATGGAAAGTGTTATAAAACATTCGATAACACAGACTTATTTATCCTAAATAAATAACCCAAGAGACCCATGTCAGATTTTCGCCAACTATTATGGTAACCGAAATACCCTATAAAACATTCGAATTTGGTTCACCCTGTATAAATAAAATTAATAGACAAATTTAAGTAACATAATGAAAAGGTGCATTTCTGGAAACATTTGCCATGATAAGCCATATCAAAAGTTATTGTTGTTAATTTTACTACATCAGAAACATCATTAAAGAATCAAGAGGGATATCAATCTATTGCACAGCACGTACTTCGCATGAATCTAAAATTTATAATTTAATTTCCATTTCGCTGCAGCAATATTTTCTCACAATATTGTTTTAACAGTCATGTGTTTTACTTGTGGATGGCTACAATCAACTGTTCACAGTTCTGACAAATTGAAGGGTGATCGATCAGGAAGTTCCAACCACGCTAATTTTCGCTGCTTACAAAACCACCGATGATTCTATATATTTAATATTCGAAGATGCACGTCAAAGCGAAAACCTTTTACAGTCATTCCTTTTGACATTTTAGTTCATACATAAAAATTCTGCGTTTATTCGATGAATAAATTTAACTGAATAAAATATAATTAGGAAACTGAAATATTAGCCCCGCTTTGCGTCTACTTCTCTTTGATATCGAAACGAATAATATTTGTATTAAATTAAATTCAACAAAAAGAACAAAAACACTTTAGATTGAAGAATACTAAAGCTCAGTGCACCTTAGTGTAGTCTTATTTCCATAAATTTGAAATTCAATTTGAGATATACACACTTAAAAAGATAAAATTTGCGTCACGTAGAATCGCGTTACCGCGTTCATATTTAAACAAGATTAGGCTAATTTGGAAAAAGTTACCATTAATCTTGTTCCTCAAAACCTGGATTCTCTGCCAAGACAGCATATTTCCTTATATAAATTTGCTCTGAAACATAATTTATATTTTCGCAGGTAGCTCTTGGATTTTTTTACTTTTAATGTTAGTTTACGTTTTCACTCCGATAATTCTTTTGTGCTTTATAATTCTTTGTCTGATATCTGTGAATAAGTGTAGAAACTCGAACGCTGACATGTAACTGTTCTTTGATGGTTACATGAAGCGTGCGTTACATATAGGTACTAATTAAGTTCAAACACACACCCGAACTTTTCTGACCAAATTAATTACTTTAACATAATGAATTCCCATTTTTTGTGCATCAAAGAAATTTTTATTAAAAGGATTTATAAAACTCTGGTATTAATTAATTAGAAAAAGCTACATGAAGTATTTTTCTGAAATTTTCATTATTAATTATGTTTTTAACATATCATATCGTACATAATGCTCCAATATAAAATTATTGTTAAATACAGGATCTCCCAGTTATCGTGAACAGCATGGGAATCTCGCAAACGGTAAGAGTTACAGAGTTAATTAAATGAGTCAAAATAATCTATGATTTAAGAGGAACTATTCTATGAAGAAAAATCTTTAAAAAATTACTCCTAATAGTTTTTGCATAATTTATAAAAAACAAAAAAATTATATTTTAAATTTTTGCTTATTTAAAATCATACTTAAAATATTTTTCGACATTATGGGGACACTTTCTTGTGCAGATTTTAAATTTATTAATAAATTTTATCTATCTTCATTTGTTTTTGTTATTTAACATCAACTTTCTTATTTTAAATCAGGTCGAAGTTGGCTGTGACACCATTAAAAAGAGTATTTTGTTCTCGTTTCATTGATCTATAGGTTATTAGGTTTATCTTTAAAAATAAGTAAGGTATTACAATACTGTCGCGGCTTTTATGAAGATCTCAAAAGTATCGGGGCAAAAGCTCCAACAAACACTTACTCACACAGTAAATGAGACACTCGCCTGGCTATAAGTATATTTATTATAATTAACACTGCTATTACACTTGTAATACACAATAATGCTCACAGAGCACGGGGCGCAACTCAAATAGTTGCCCAACGCAACTAAAACAGTTGCCAAATGCAACTCAAACAGTTGCCAAACGCAACTTACGAATTTGGGGCAACACACTTAATAACTCACTTTCAAAAGCCCTACGGGGGCAGTTGGAAGAGCAAAGCCCAACTCGCCCGCAGACCACGGGGTCTGCCCAGCAAGTCTCCGTCGAATCTAAGGTTTTCGCCAAAACCACCCCACGCTGAATTCCCTGGCGACCGTTACAAAACTCGGGTGGCACATTTCGCCCAAAGCGTAGGAAAGCCCAATTTCACTAATAACATTTTATTACCGTAACACAATAGCTGTAAAGTCCAAATTCTCCAATAAAGCCCTCTTACACTTTGAATGCAATAGCATGCACTTCCTTTTTAGCTCGGCCGACGATACCTAAAAGATTGCTGATAAAAAATTGTCCAAACGCAAATCAATGTATGCAATGTTGCCATTTTTTTTTCTTTAAATGGTTCCTGAGGCCATAGGAAGCATGGTACAAACATTTTTGTATCAAGATTTTCGACTTAAAATTTTACGAAGAACATCGTCACGTGTAGCGCTTCCGCCAATTTATACACACCCTGTATAATTTTTTGTTATTATTATTATGTAAGTTAGTTCCAACATTTCTTTTTTTTTACTGGAAAGCGGCTGCATTAGAAAAATATGTATTATCTTTATCTATATATATAAAAGAGCTTGTTTATTTGTTTGTGTGTTTGTTTGTTCGCTATAGAATCCTAGGTCCGTTGACCGATCGGGACCAAATTTTGCACAGTTACTATTTAGGACCCAACGGATCAAACGCCGTATAAATAACGGCCGGAAATGCCCGGGAACGACCGGAAACGTCCGCCGGGTGCGAGCGCGGAGCGCGAGTAGTCTGCGATTGATAAAAGAGAATTGTTATCACCCGTGCAACGCCGGGTCAATCAGCTAGTATATATATAAAAGAGCTTGTTTGTGTGTTTGTTTGTTTGTTTGTTTGTTTGTTTGTTCGCTATAGAATCCTAGTTCCGTTGACCGATCAGAACCAAATTTGGCACAGTTACTATTCAGGACCTAACGGATCAAACGTCGTACAAAGAACGGCCGGAAATGCCCGGGAACGGCCGGAAACGTCCGGCGAGCGCGGAGCGCCAGTAGTCTGTAATTGAACGTCTGAGAACGCCCGCCGGGCGCGAGCGCGGAGCGCGAGTAGTCTGTGATTGATGAAAGAGAATTGTAATCACCCGTGCAACACCGGGTAAATCGCCTAGTATATTATATCTATGGAGGAAAGTCAGCACTCATTTTGCATAATATAACGTTTTTTGTGCGATTTTGTTTATTGTCTTTGATAGAATAAACACAGATTACACATTTGTATAAGACACCAACCCTGGACCAATACGTTAACAATGTTGGTCAACTCAAATAGATATAATTTGTGAGCAATTTAGATCTGTGTTGGCATTGCATTGTTTTGTTATACCTTCATTTACAAGGTCCTGTCTTATCTTGATGATTAAATCTGATAAAATATTTAGCTTAATTTCCACTGAAGCCCAAAAACGTCATTGAAATCCTTTGAGTATTTTTATATCTTCCAAGGGATTCATTTCAGAATTTCCTCGGGGTGTAGAATTACTCATTTTTTATTATTTGTTTTGATTACAGAAACCTTAAAAGATTCCTGATTTGTGCTATATAGGTACACAAGATCGAAACCCGCGTATACTAACTTAATGAAATGAGACGCCGTAAAGAGTAAACTCGCCGGCCTGCGCTATTGGAAAGCAGAGCATGTAAAAGAACAACCATCAACCGCCTCAGTAAATTCACTTTACGCGATCCCTGCTTTCTAAGACCTGTTTTGTATGCAAATACTGGGTTTCTTTTGCATTGTTTTAATCCTAGTTTGTTTCTTGTCCACCACGCAGAAACCTAATGAAATGCGACATTATTTACTATATCACAATCCACAGTCCTTAGCGTAAATATACAGTGTTCGCCTTTTGCGTATTTGCTTCATATTTGGTTATTTTTCGCTACCAGAAAACATTTTACGACAACATTTTTTGGAGATCATGAGTTACCGTATGTTTTGTTTCTGCGCACCAATTTGTAACGTTTTTACTCCAAAAAAAACACCTAATATAAATTCATTTATTCGATTCTAAGTTTCAAAAATGTATAGGGTGTTTTGTAGTAAACCTACCTTGCACTGTCTGGACCTGTTTAAATGCAGAGGCAGACCTGGCCACTAGATATTTTTCGGAATCTACAGGAGTCTCGTTAATAGAGCTCTTCATGTGCCCCCACAAAAAAATCTAAAGGAGTCAAATCTGGTGACCGAGCAGGCCATGCGATTCTTCTCCGGCCTGCAACTCCGAGGGGATGCATTTCCAACCATTGGTTTATTGGCAAAAAATATCACAAATGACCTCCTCTTTCTATCCTAAAACGTTGAAAGATAGATAGTCACGGAAACACCCTGTACAGGGTGGTCCAAATTCGATAGGATTACATGGATATCTCGCTAAATATTCAAGATAGAGAAACGGTTAAACTACCAAAGAAGTGCAGTTTTTTTTTGGACAAACTCAGAACTGTTTTTAAAAATATTCTACCATTTGCGGTTTTTGAGTTATTTGAAAAACAAAGTGTTTGTCATGTTAATAATGTGTCATATCTCCGTTATTGTTGTAAATAACGTAAAAATGTATAAAGATTATTTTTAGATATTTTTATGTACAATTCGATGATACTACAAAAATAATTTTTTCGTTCGCCGTTAAAAAGTTATGCACAAACTTACCTTTTTTTAAATGTAAGGTGCATGATCTATTTCAATTCCTTTTTTTTTTTTTCTTATCCTAAATATATAAGTGTTGGTGTACTTATTTTCAAGGATATGCAATTTACGAAGGTTTTTTTTAAAGAAAAACATAGTAGGCTGTGAAAACATCGAAACAAACAAGGTGTAAAACCTTTAAATGCTTATCTGGTACAAGTTAAGGTTTTTTTAATTTGTTGTTGAGATAAACATTATAAATATTTGAACATAAGATAACAACAATGAAGTCAATGTTTATCTCAACAACAAATTAAAAAACCCTTGTAACTTGTACCACATGAGTTTTAAAAAATTTCATACCTTTTTTTTACAGACTACTATGTTTTTATTTTTAAAAAACCTAAAAATTCTTCGTACATCAACTCTAATATATTTAAAATAAGAAAAATTAAGCAATTTAAATAGGCCATAGCCAACTACAGTTTCCTTTTAAAAATAGGTCTCTTTTTGTCATAGTTTTTTAACGGGAGGGTAAAATATCTTTTTTCTACTCATGTATATGAAAGTTGTCATTTTCTCACTGCCTACTCTAGATAAAAGTTTTACTTTCGTCTCTAGTGTAAAATTGTAAAATTTACGAATTTTTTGAGCTTAAACTAATAATTAATTAAAATTGCGTTAATATTCTGATCAAATAAATTAATTTTAATGTGGCATTTTATATAAAAGCCTAAAAATGGTAAAAAAATTAATATTAAATATATTTTGTTTGCAGCTTATAATTTTATTTATGTCAATGTCAGTGTGGTGGTGTCGCTATGGAAATAATATGATTAATTTAAACTTTAGACATTATAATTGTCATATGGTTGATTTACATTAACGTTCGTTCTATAATATAATTTTAATTTCGTAGAAAAATAGCATTTACAACTCGAGATGAAATCAATTTTTTTCGTACGTGAGATTTGCCCACTTGTGGCTCGTGAACAAATCTCACCTCACAAAAAACATGAACTTTCATCTCTTGTAAAATATACTATTTTTATTATCATCGAACTTTATACAAAAATATCTAAAAATTATTTGCATATTTTTTTTTTTACAACAATAACGGAGATATGACACATTATAAATATGACAAAAAAGAACCTTTTTTTCAATAACTTTAAAATCGGAAATGATACTTAGAAGGTTTTTGAAAACGGTTCTGAGATTATCTCAAAAAACTGCACATTTTTGGTCAGTTGACCCTTTCTCTATTAAGCGAGATACCCATGTAATCCCATCGAATTTGGACCACCCTGTATAAGCAACAAAATAAGAAAAATACGAAATGTGAGTTGATTTTTATAATTTTGTTCATATACAGGGTGCCCATTTTTCCAACCTGTTGTAGGGGTAACTCCGTTAATATTAAAGATACAGAAACGTTTATATTAGCAAATTTTTCCAGAACTTAAAGAAAAGCCTGATGCCATTTTCAAATATTTGAGATGATAATTGTATCTAGAACACCCTGTAGCCTTTGCAGTTTTAGTAGGTATATATTCTCTGCGCATATACTTTTTTGGCCCCCAATTAAACTCGCAACGTATATTAGTCTCTATTCAAATAGGTCCAGTAAAACATAAATATTTATCAACCTGTAATAGTTTTAGAAGTATCAAGACATTTCGAATCCAAGAGAGCGGAATAATTACCATAATCTGAAATAATTCCATAGAATTTACTTTAATAGCCATAATCCCGTGGTATTATCCTGTATATAGGACAGCGATCTAAGGAGTCGTCGCCATTTACACTTGAAACAGTCTCCCTTGAAAGATTTATCTGCAAGCAAGGCAGGAGCAGACTCTAATACAAGCAGATTACCATATTTCCGCTATAACTAGAGGCACCGCCGCACACCACCACCAGCAAAATTATACCACTTTCTTCGACGGCGGTTACGCAAAAGAAATTTAACTTTGCTAACAAAAGCGCCGAATACATTATAAAGAAAAATATGTACTTACGCAATAGCCACCATCAAAACACAGCGTAATTCAAACTACCATTAATTACTCAAGCCGAGTTCGATAACTTCTTTGTCGGATAACGACAATAGTCAATCGACATCTACATTCTTTTATTACTTGTTTTCCCAGTTTAATGTTCCACGTTGATGTACTAGACAAAAGTTATGAGCATTTCAGGAAGTCGGTAAAATCCAGCATAACAAATCACAAAAATTTTATTTAGTGACAAACCGATAATACAATTTTATCTTTATTAAAAGCATTAAATATTTGAGTTACCGTATATTTTAAATAACTTTAGAGAGTGTTTTAAAGTGCGATCCAAAACATAATTATTATGATATATGATTTGGTAATTATAACCATAATAGTATTAATAAATATAAAATACGTTCCTACACCACGTATTTTGAACAACTGGATAATTTCTAATTGAAAAACTGAATAGTAATTATTATCAATTGTAAAATTTGCTTTAAGCTATGGTATTTTATTAAACTTAAAATATCATCATAAAACTATTTAAAACCTTAATATTTTCCAAACCTTCTAAAACCTGATAGTTAAACAGATAAATTTTGAAAGTGCCGCTTATTAAAATCATTGGTTATTCAAATCAGTCGCTTTATAGAGCCATTTTAAAAAAAAAAAGCAATAAGTACAATTTGTTAAATTACATTGTTTTCATCGTTTATTTGAATTATATTTTGGAATACAGAGTCAAATATTATCGGGGCAAATATTTTAAGTGGTGATACAGAACCTTTTTCAAAAAAAAAAATTCAATTAAAACTTTTTCCTAAAATCAAATGCTAAGCATATATCAACTCTTACTTGATTTTTTTACACTTCTGCATTTAAAAGGCTCTGTCGCCAAAAATATCAATTTTATCGTAAAATACCTTGAAGCTTTTTAGTAGAGCATAAAGTTCTCTATAAAATTGGTTTGAATTATTTTTGTCTACAGGCAATGGTTTTAAAGTTATAAAGCAGTTTGTACACAAAAATTTTAAAACTTTGTTTCTTAGACTTTGCAACCGCTGGACCTACTTTAAAACGGAAGGTTGTACAAAAAAAAACGGATGCCCCATTCCGGATAGCAAATTTTATGGGCTACAACTTTGGTCAAGTGAAAGTTTTCGGAAAATATAAGCGATTTTTAGGAAAAGCTGAAATTAAGGAACAGAGCGTAAAAAATTCCGAGATATAATGTTTTGTATTTAAAAATGCCATAGCATCGGCACTATTCATAATATTATGTATATCGTCATCAGTTTCAAGGGTTTCTATGAAGTATGAAATTCTTTAGAAAACTACTATTGCGGATAAGGCATTTAACGGACTACAACTTTGATAAATATGTTGTTCAATATGACCAAATCTATCATAAAAATGTTTACCATACCTAGTATAAAAGGTAAAGAAATTAATAACGATAAAATGCAAAACAATGCAATTCCATCTTAACACAATAAAATTAACATGCAACAACAAAATTACTTCAATAGGTGTTCAAAATGACCTCCATCATTTTCAATACATAATCGCACTCTCTTTAAAAGATTTGTACGTACTGCATTATGTATTACGTTACCTTTTTCGTTAACTTCTTAAACAGCAATTCTTATTCTCTCCATTAACTCCTCCCTCGTTGCAGGTTTTCATAAAAAGCCTTGAAACCGATGACGATATACATAATATTATGAATAGTGCCGATGCTATGGCATTTTTAAATACAAAACATTATTTCTCGGAATTTTTCTTTGCAGCATAGGGTACTGTGATCTGTGATACTTCTGTATATTAAAATTTTAGTAAGGACTGTAGGTTTACTGCGTAATCTACCAAAAAAAACTTTTTTCTAAACTTTATTAACTATGTATTACTTTAAAAATTAAGCTTATCGTCTATTATTATACCTAAATATTTAAATTCATTTACTGTATTCAATGCAACACCATCCAATTCTATTACTTGTTAATTTAGCATATTCTTATTGTTAATCAAATAACAGCGGAGATGATAAAGACTCAATCGGACTTAGCTTTACTAAACCTATTTAATAAAGTAAACTGAAAAGGAAATGCGCCAGAGGACTGGAGCATGGGGATAAAACATTTATATATAAAAATGGTGACAGTAAAGACATTAAAGGCATGATGAAGGGAAGGGACGTACAAATCTGTTTTGTCGATGTAGAGAAAGCTTTTGATCAGGTTAGAAGAAAAGATATTTGGGCAATCTTGGAAAAAAAGAAACCTCAAAAAACCTGATCAAAGGAATAAAAAGCATACAAAAAAACAATAAACTATGTAAGAACTAGGCAAGAAGAAACATTTAAAACTATAAGAGGAGTGAGACAAGGCTGCGTTTTAAACCCTCCATTATTAACACTAGTCCTGGATGAAGCCATAAAAGAAGCGAAGAAGAATGTCAAAAAATACGAAGTGGGATATTGGAACATGGAAAAAATAACTGTATCAGAAGTTTGCTATACAGATGACATGGTAATATTTGCGAAGGACGGAAAATCAGTAAAAGAAAATCTGGTTATATTCGGAACAACACTTGAGAAATTTGAAATGAAAATAAACCAAAAGAAGACGGAAACAATGATTATAGGAAAAAAATACACAACAACACCATATGGAGCTGAATGGAGAAAATCTAGAACAAGTACAAAAATTTTACTATTTAGGATCGATGATAACAGAAGACGGAAAAATCGATGAAGAAGTCAGAGAAAGAAGAATAAAAGAAGGAAGACTATTCAATAGCATTAAGAACGCATTCCTAGGGAAAAAGGAGATCCCGGAAGAAATAAAAATAGAAATACATTTTTAAAAAAGTTGTCACCCCTATGCTGACATACGCCTCTGAGACATGGACCACAACAGAAAAACACAAAAAGGCTTTGGAAGCAACCGAGATGAGATTCCTGAAAATAGAAAATAAAACCAAATTGGACAAAATTAGAAATACAACACAGAGAAAATTTAAATGTGAAACCAATAAGAAATAACATAGCAGAAGGAATACTACGATGGTTCGGACATGTAAAACGAATGGACAACATAAGGTTAACAAGAAAAGTGTTCGAAGCGAGAAGTACCAAAAGAAAACGAGAGGCAGACCAAGGAAAAATTGGCAGGAAGGAGTAAAACAAGCACTGGACAGTAGAGGAATAAAGTGGTAGGATGTAGGGGATAAGACTCAAAACAGAAGAGAATGAAGGAAGATATAGAAAACTCCAACAAATGAAAACTCAACTCCCAACAATGCCTTACACCCGTAGATAGGCCATGGATTAAGTAATTCAGTAAGTTATTGTTATCACCAAATATATTGTATCCAATTTAATATAATCGATCAAATTTACTGAAATATTTCATTGAGCTACTTATTATTTCAGTTTTAGGATCAAAACAACAAATTGTATTATAAAAAGATTTTGTAGTACTTATAATATTTTAAGTCTTTATACAGGGTGTCCCCATTATACACCGCCAAAAAGTAGGTGCATATTTCTGAGTGAAAATGATAACCATTGGTCAAATATTTTGTTATCCGAAAATGCTTCCTTTCAAAGATAGAGATCTCCAAAGTTGCAAGAAAAAAGAATCAAAAAATCGATTGTGTCCTAGCCGTTAGCTAGAGCTATCAAACTTGGCCGAAATGTTTAGGTGTTTCCCATTGACTTTGTGGGATAATTAGAAAAAAAAACACGTAATTGGAAGTATGATTTATAGTCAGGTCATCCGCTTACCATCTTCAGATTTTTTTTCTCTGGCATAAAATAGAAAATGTCATTCGTCCATAAGAAAGTACGACTTAAGAGAAAAAAAATCGTCCCTCTTTATTTTTTGCTGTAAACTTAGCCGTTTTCGAGAAAATTAGCGCTAAAGATGCATCGACAAACTCTGTTTATACAGCTCAAATATTTTTTTTACTAAATTTAGTTGGCTAATGTCATGCTTGACTTAAGGCTTGTTCATAACCTAACCTTTTTCTAAAAATGTCATACACAAACGTATGGGTCAATCTAAACAGATGAATCTTCCTTAGGTGTAAACAAATTTTATTTTGGTTACCTTTGTTAATAACAATCATAATCTTAATAGCAACAATGGTAACCACAGCAAAATGTGCTTACACCTAAGGAAGATTCATCTGTTTAGATTGACCCATACTCTAAATCTAAATGAATTAGCCGACATTCACTTAGTTTATTATGAACAAGCCTTAAGTCAAGCATGACATTAGCCAACTAAGTTTAAGTTAAAAAAATATTTGAGCTGTATAAACAGAGTTTGTCGATGCATCTTTAGAGCTAATTTTCTCGAAAACGGCTACGTCTACAGCAAAAAACAAAGAAAGACGATTTTTTTCCTCTTAAGTCGTACTTTCTTATGGACGAATGACATATCCAATTTTATTCCAGAGAAAAAAATTCTGAAGATGGTAAGCGGATGACATGACTATAAATCATACTTCCAATTACGTGTTTTCTTTCTAATTATCCCACAAAGTCAATGGGAAACACCCAAACATTTCGGCCAAGTTTGATAGCTCTAGCTTAAACGGCTAGGACGTAATCGATTTTTTGATTTTTTTTTCTTGCAACTTTGGAGGTCTCTAACTTTGAAAGGAAGCATTTTCGGATAACAAAATATTTGACAAAAGGTCATCATTTTCACTCAGGAATATGCACCTACTTTTTGGCGGTGTATAATGGGGACACCCTGTATATTGACAAATTTCAGGCTATTGCCTAATGAGTATTTAAGCGAAATTAAGCTAGACAATTTAGCAATAATAAAATAGAAAATAAAACAAATCCCACGAATTGTTTAATTAGAGTAGGACCGTGTCCCATATATCCGCGTAATTGGTGCACAGGTCTGGCAAACGACCGACTAATTTTACACAAAGCCTCTCAAACGGCCCCGTTCCTACTAATACACAGACATCTCAGATTTACTCGATAACTAACAACATTTGTGTAGAA
Source organism: Elmis aenea (assembly GCA_947652605.1). Classification (NCBI taxonomy): domain Eukaryota; kingdom Metazoa; phylum Arthropoda; class Insecta; order Coleoptera; family Elmidae; genus Elmis; species Elmis aenea. Next base: position 14,584,887 of record OX393578.1, read on the forward strand.
TTTCTAAACACAATACCATACTCGCTTAATTTTTTTGATACAATTTTGTTTAAACATACGTTTATTTCTCCTAAATAGTCATTAGATGTCGTTGAAAATCGTTTGCAAGAAATATTCTTATTGTTTGGTAAATAGTTTAGTGACCCACTTACAATAATGTACTTTACCTAAACGCGGAGTCAGCACTGAACTAAGCTTTCTGATGGATAAAGGTGGTTAAACATACATCATGTGGAACAATGACTTCCTTATTTATTCCACAATTATACGGTGACATGGGCGTGAGCAACTACTTACTGATAATTGAACTACGTCGTGCCAAACACAAAGGACTAAAACACATTTGTTATAGCAATTGTCTTCAAACATAACTCAAAACATAATATAATAAATAATTGAGACCCATCTTTTACATGGATTACCTACCAATTTATAGGCAGAGTCTTGACAACATACTGGTTTGAACTTTTTCGTTATGTAGTGAAAAAAAAAACACTGTTTTTTATTTAAAAAGCTAGTTTTTAATGCCAAACAAGAGTATCAGCTACTTCTTCTGTAACTTTTTTTCCTATGAGAAGTAAGATCTGGTAGGCAGTTGAAAAAACCATGACATAACAATTGTTAATTATAGACAAGAATATGAAAAAGTACAATGAATTTTTCCAGTCTTGAATTTCACGCCTTTGGCACAAACTTTCTTGTAGCCGTGTCGTAGAGGTTCACCAAAATAAATCACTACTTAACACCAATCTTGCTGGTAGTGGAACACATACACACACTTACACAGACACACTGTATATAAATTATGGCAGTAATTACTAATCTATATATCATCATTTTGTTGCAGACGTCCTTGTCTGTTTTGTAAGTTAAAAATATTATGTTTCATTCACTTATAATTTTACTAGCGAAGACCTAAAAGTACAACCAATGGAACAAAACCTCCAGGGGGCACAACTAACAAGGGAACCTCACTTCGTCGTACTAAAGTTGGTTGATGGGACTAAGATTTTCCGAAAGAAGATCGTGAATGAAAAAGAGTACCAACTTTTTTGGCCCCGGAAATTTAAAACTTACCGTTGAAACTGAATTTTTATTTTTGAAAAATTGCACGAAATAGGTTAAACTGTTAAAGGTACTTGAGTGCAAATAATTATTGTTAAATCATAATGTTTTATGATTTATTTTTTTATGATTTATTACAAGTAAGAATTCATAAATACCAATTTTTTTTTATTTTTTGGAGCCAAATTTAAATTTTAAAAAATCTGCAATACCAGGTGTAAATGAACTCTAGCTGTTTGAGGTTATAAAAATTAACCAAAATGATGCTTTTATACTCAAAATTGCTTCCTCTTCCCAACAATGTAAAAATGTACAGGGTGTTCCATCAAAAATAACAAAGTTAGGGTCATTTTCGGCGAAACCGGAAGTGAAACAATTGTGTGCATGTGCTTAAAAAATCCGATTTTTTACACATATCATATGTCTAAAACGTTATTTATCTAAAATCAAAACTAAAGAAAAAAAGAGGGTGTACCAGAGTTCAGTTTAACCTATTTCCTGCAATTTTTCAAAAATAAAAATTCAGTTTCAACGGTAAGTTTTAAGTTTCCGGGGCCAAAAAAGTTGGTTTTCTTCTTCATTTACGATCTTCTTTGGGAAAATCTTAGTCCCATCAACCGACTTTCCTGTTTGGAAACAGTAAAAAAAGAATCAAAAAACCGAATAGAAAAATGGGTAAACAATTTAAAAGTATATGACCAGAAAATAAATATAAATAAAACAGAATAGTTGTGATGGGAAAAGAGAAATAAAATAAAATTTCAAGTTAAACACTAACTGAAATATTTAGGATTACTAGTGAAGAAAACTGGAAGAATATCCAGTAGAATAAACAAAGTAATGTCAATGTACGAAATGTTTTGTAAACCATTCTTCAACGAAAAAAATGTCACGAAATATACAAAAGCCAGAATCTACGAGGCGGTGCTGGTCCCAATCCTTTTGGGTGCGTAACCTAGGTCTTATCAGAGGCATTGAAGAGCGGAAAAGAGGCTTACTAAATGAAGATTCTGAGAAAAATTGAGGGAGTGACAAAAATTGACAAAATTAAAAGCGAAATGATATGAAAGAATCTACAAATTAGAAGTGTAATGATAAAAATTAAAACACATCAACTTAGGTGGTTCGGATATATCACAGGAATGAAAAAAGAAAGAACAGCAAAAGTAATGTTGGAGGTGGAAACTGGGAAAAGAAAAAGACGCGGACGACCAAGGAGGACATGGAATAACGTAAAAGCGAACTTGCTTAAAAGAAAAGGCATAACTTGGAGTTAAGCTTGAAAAAAAGCAACAGATAGGAGGAAATGGAAAAAAATTATCACCTCGACACCGATGGTAGACGAGGTCAACGGTTAATATATGATATTATATAATTTACAGTGTGAAAATACCGCCATTACAGCTCCTAACTTTCCTACATTCGCCTATTTGTTAAAAATTAATACATGGAAGTATTGGAGAGTCATCTGTTTAAAATTTTATAGAGTAATAAATTTGTTAAGCGTCTTTTATCACGGCAATACCTTCATTGTTTTTGCAATTATTCCAGTCTTATTTTTTAAAAATAAAGACGATTTTGGCTCTTTTATATTCTTCAGCCATTGAGCACATTTTCCAGCACGTATGTGGTAAGTGGCAAATTAAGACGTACAATGACAAAAATAACATTTAAAAAAAAATCTGATCAAAGTCCACAAAATTACGACAGTACCAAAAAACTCTGAAATATGGGCACCAAAACCAAAAGCAAAATTATATCTGTTTAAATCAGCTTTTTTCAGATCTGTGGAAGGTTGTACACAACCGAAACAAGAACAAAACGAATGATTTACAAACAAAGCTGAAACTAAAATTCTGTAAATAAATGAAAAGATCATGTATACAGAACGGAAAAGGGAAGGTCTAGATAAGAAGAAATCAAATATAAATCTAGCGGAAAAAGAAGCGTTAGAAAATCATGGAAATAATTCAAATAGAAAACGTTGTTGCCAAAACATACAAACGCCTATATTTAGAAGGCAGATGAAGTATCTACATGGATTTATAATTTTTAGATATCTTCCTTTAAAAAACAGAACAACCAAGGATAATTAATTTCCCAGTATTACTATTTTTACAAGGACACAGACATTAATATTCACCACAAAACGACAATTACAAACTTTGGATTGGTCAACAGTTCTTGTAATCGAATTTTAAATATCCAGACAAACAAACCGTGACATTAAATTGCAAAACATATGATATATTATGAAGGCGACAAAGAATTAGGCGCGGATAAGGTGAACCGAAGGCAAATATTTGCTGAGTGTGACTGCGCGTATTACTAAAGGGTCACAAATACCAACTCCTACTACCAATCTCTCAGATATAATCCTAAACAATTCATGGATGGTTTACATTATGTATAAAGTAGTAAAGACAAGCGACCGAAACTTTAATTTGTATGGAAATAAGCTTAAACTAAGTACCGAAAATCGCTAAGTAAATTAATTTCAAACTTTAAACAATAACAAAACCGCTAAAAACTTTATTTTTTTAAATTTTTTTTAAGAAAACTTTAGTAAGTATTTCTACCAAGTAATACCAATATCTAAAGTAACGAGCAAATTTAAAAATATGTATATCTAAACATCTCTTTAAAGGGAATCATCGATATACATCCTCTCGGTATACGTTGTTTCGCATATACGAGTATATGTCGCTGACAAATCAGGGACGGTAATTTCGATATATGCGTGTCCGACATATCTAAGGATTTTGTTTGCAAGCTTACCTCCATCTCTTCATGTCTTTTACCACTTCTATAATCATAATCAAATCAATCACGCTGTATATAGCAGCTGTTTTTATCTCATCATTTAAAATTTCTTTGGTCTTTTTTCCTGTTCTCGCTTCATAAGAGAAAGTCAAATATTTAGGAATAAACATAGATTTAAACTCACCTGGCGTATATATATATTCAGTAAACGAAAACTACTGGGGCAAAAACTAAGGAGCGTCTTTCAAATCATTGGAAGAAAATTGCAACTGCTAGAACAGTTCCAATCCAAAGTGCTGCGAATAATCGCCCTGGTAAGTTCCTAACGAAACTATCAGCGACGACCTCCAGGTAGAAAGTGTTAAACAGGAAATAAAGAACCATAGTGTAAACTGTGAACTACCACCAATGGTTAAGTGCTCATCCAAACATACTAGTAACCAGTGGCGGACAGGGCCGGCGGGACACCGGGAGGAATCCCGGTGGGCCGGTCGCTCTGAGGCCGCGACCCACAGTACTTGTTATGATTTTTATGAAAAAATTATGCAATATTATTATTTCGGTTAGTAATAAATAAAGAATAAGTTACATCGCATAATTTTTGTACCCCTGGCCCTCCCAAGCTTTATAAGCTGACTACGTCTCTGATTTGTGTCTCTGCTATGTCCGACGTTTTCGTTAAATTTCACCGTCCGGGCTGTGTTTTTGAGCACCAAGTGATATTGATATTATACCTTACTAGAATTTTAGTTTTAATATTTTAGAGATTAATAAACAATTATTAAACTTAATAAATGCAGACTGATTCTTTACATTCGTTGTGAGATTGTGAGATTATTCTGGTTATAGTTTTTAATCATGGAAAAATGGAAAAAACAAAATGTGCCCAAAAAGAGAAAGAGAAAAGGCAAAAAGTACTTCACGAAGCTGCTAAAAAAAGTTTCAAGTTAAGTTATTTGTTTGCTTAACTTCTAAATTTAGTGCACCTGATGTTAAAAATCTAAGATTGATTAAGATTTGCATTCATCAAATTCGACAAACGAAGACAATATAACCTGCCCCGTTGAAACAGACAAAATTGAAACGTCGATTATCAACGCAAAGTCTTCATGTTCAAGTCTAACTTATCAATTAACAAAAATTTTGAATGCTTATCAGCTAGTTATTTCACAACACCAACAAGTCAAAATGTTAAGGATTTTTTTAACAAATGTTATATTTTACAGAGATGATAATATAAATAGACGATGGTTATCTTATTGTTTGGAAAAAGAATCTCTATTTTGTTCCGTGTGCTTGGCATACATAAGAACGAATGTTCGTTTGTAAATGATGGAATGAAAGACTGGAAGCATATTCTGCAAATAAAGAACATGAAAATAATACGATCCATGAAAATTGTGTTTGTAGCCATGTGCTTAAACTTAAAAAAAAGAAGATATTTATGGTATAATATTCTCAAATGAAGGAAGCTTACGTAAAAAAATGCTCTTGAACGCAAGCAAGTATTGGAAAGAATTATAGATGTTGTAAAACTAATTGGAAAAAGGGGTTTAGCTTTTCGGACTCACAGATCGGAATCTGCTAATTCATTCTCATTAAAGACCAATGGACTGAACATGGAATTTTTTTAGAAATAATTTTATTATCTAAACATGACAACATTTTAAAATTTCATGTTTTTGGATTATTAATTTTTTGGGGGCAGGTTTTTCCCGGGCCGGTTGAATTTCCCAGTCCGCTACTGCTAGTAACCCAACTCCGTAGAAGAATGACTGATTACCGTAGGCTTAAGTACTGTGCTCCAAGTGACACCATCTAGATTTTAATTTTAATATTAAATTTAGTATTAAATGAATCTCCAGTAGCTAATTATTAACCAACAGTTACGCAACCAAAAGAAACTCGTCAATGGGTAACCTTCCACTTGTCAACAGTTTCCTCATACTGAATGTCCATATGGGACTGATTGTAATATTCTGGAATTAAAATTTTAAAAAAAACATGTTTCTTTCGATATTTTTTATTTTTCGCTGTTTGTAGATATACAAATAATAACAAAGGTTGTTCTAAGAAATTTCTAAAATGCTGTTTTATCAATAGATATTTATGGTTTTATTTAAAGATTACTTTTGTGTGTGTATTTTTGTGTATCCCTTAGTCCAAGGCACATAAAACAATCAAATTATGAACCGTAATTTATTCTTCATTTTATAAGAAATTTCCATTATTTGACCATTTCTGTTAATTCAGAAGCTAATTGAGCGCACCCTCAATAATCGTATCCAATAAATTAAACCACCACGACTCAATACTAAAAAGATCCGTAAGTGCTTACTCCAGCAAATTTAAACTTTCTACTTTACTCGACAAACAAATTTATTGAATAAGTACCAATTAAATTACGTGTTTTTGCTTATCAGTTTTATTTAGCAGTCCATATAATATTCAGTAGGAACTTCGTCGAAGATAAATAAATGCAGAGCTGGGAAACATTAATACGTAAATAGGAAAATAATTTATTACATTATCTCGCTCCAGTTGTTAATATGATTCCAGAAATGAATTGAAATGATGAACTAACTGGATTATTTTACAGCTCTAAATGTGTGCGGAAATATAATAATCAGCTACGGTGTCTCTGTAGTTTTAAGCTCTAGAAAGACTTGTTGTTTTGTATTTCGAATGCAATATTGAATTTGTTTTATTTTATTTTGAATAAGTATTCTATGTAAATAAAATCACGACCACTAATGTAAATAACTCTTACCGTACAGCCTGCATGCATAGTAAGTTGATCATTAAGCACGGTAAGCAAAGAGCGCGGTTTTTTAAAGAAATGATCAAAATAGACTCACGTCAAACACTTCCTGCATGCCTAGTAAGTGAGTTATAACGCACCGTAAGCAAAACGCACACTTGTCTAGAAATGTCAAAGTAGGCTTACGTCAAAATTGACAACATAATTACATGTGTATATTAGCCAAAAAGCCGTTAAAATCGTAGGTATTACGTGATCGTAGAAAAAATGAGCTACATAACACGAGTTGTAATGCATTTACGCACTCGTGAAAATACGCACTCGCTGCTGCGCGGCTCCGTGCGCAACTTTTTGCAATTTAAAAATTTCAACCCACCAGAAGGTTCTGATTTAAAAAAAAACAACAGGGGTCGAACTCTTCAGGCCCCTGCGAAGGTGGGAGATGATTAAAAATATTACTATGGGAAACCTTTTAGTAAGTACAAAACATCTACTAAATATCATTCTCCTACATTTATCCAAATTTGAGAAATAAAATAAAAACCTATTTTTACCGCTCGCCTTTACGGGGGTTTAACCAGGGATGGAGAGTCGGAGTCGGAGTCAGGAGTCGGCAGTCGAGGAGTCGAAGCTTTTTTGAGGGAGTCGGAGTCGGAGTCGGAGTCGGAGTCGGAGTCGGAGTCGGAGTCGGAGTCGGAGTCGGAGTCGGAGTCGGAGTCGGAGTCGGAGTCGGAGTCGGAGTCGGAGTCGGAGTCGGAGTCGGAGTCGGAGTCGGAGTCGGAGTCGGAGTCGGAGTCGGAGTCGGAGTCGGAGTCGGAGTCGGAGTCGGAGTCGGAGTCGGAGTCGGAGTCGGAGTCGGAGTCGGAGTCGGAGTCGGAGTCGGAGTCGGTAAAAAACTATCGACTCCCGACTCTTTTTACTTTCGCCATACGTAGTATGAAGAAAGTATTGTGATCGCAAAAACTTTTATAAAAAACTGATTTTTTACATTTTCTTCATGATGTATTAAATAGAAAATTAATATATTAAACTTTGTTTACCATCGGGAGTCGGAGTCGGGAGTCGGAGTCGGGAGTCGGAGTCGGAGTGGGAGTCGGGAATCGAGAGTCGGAGTCGGAGTCGGGAGTCGATTTTTACAAATACCAACTCGGGAGTCGGGAGTCGGGAGTCGATTATTTTTCTGCCGACTCCCCATCCCTGGGTTTAACCCCGAAAGGAGACGTCTAAGAAAAAAAATTATATAAAAAACCCCCCTTAATTTTCGATAAGAAATCACCGGCCAAATTTAAACGCATTATTTAAGAAACACCCTGTGTATAATAAAAAAAAGTAAATTAATAGTTCGGTCACCAAACCAAACAAAACGACAAGAAACAGCAGCAGTGCACATTTTTAAAAGCAAGAAGGGTCAGAAATAAAATGGACATAAAAATTAAGAAGATAAAAGGTATGTTCGAGAGCATGTTGAAGGAGATAAAAGGGATGAAAGAAAGATTTAATGAGAGCGATGAAAAAATAAGGAAACTAACTGAAAAATTTCAAGAAAGAAAAGAAAAATGGGAGGAGGAAAAAGGGGCATGCAAAATAGAATTATAAGATTACAAGACAGGTTGGAAGCACAAGAGAAGGGAATGAAAAGAAACAACAGCAATTATAGGTGTGAATATCGAACAAGAAATTGAAGAAGCAGTAACGAAAGTCGTTTGGAAAGAGACTGGAGTAAAATTAAATTTAATGTAATAGAAGTAGAAAAGATCAGAAAAAAATCCGGAAAAATAGGTTTAAATGGCTAGAGTAGAGAAATCAGACAAAAGTTGAATGTAATGAAAATGAAAAAGAAATTAAAAGAAAAAATAGTGTTTATAGACAATGACCTCACAGTTATGGAAAGGTAAATTCAAACAAAAATTCTAGAAATGTCGAAAGATGCAAGTAAACAGGGACACAAAATAAGAGTAGTATACAAAAAACTTTATGTTGACCAGCTGCAGGTATGGACTGAAATAGAGCAGAAAAACGCCAATAGCAGAAACGAACCAACGACCTTAAAAATGGGGTAAACAGAGAATTTATACGACACCAAGCTAGGAAAATGGACTGCGAATATCAGCACGTGGAACACGAGAGAATTAACAGAAACAAAGAAATAAAACAAAGGAAATGTGATCATAGAACTGGACAGAGAACATTCTTAATAATAGAAATAACAGCAAAAACTTAAAAATTAAGAGATACAACAAAACTCAAGATTATATAAAAGCAGAGAGGCCAAAACGAATGAGGGATGAAGACATAGACTGGAAGAAAAAGAAGTCAGCTGGAGAGATGTGCCACAGTTGGCCAATAATAGACAAAGATGGAGAAACATAATCAAGAAGTAGGAACAATACCTCAACACCAAAGGGTATAAGAAGACCCAATTAAGAAGAAGAAAGGAGATATTTATTTACATATTATTTGGTTAAAAAAAGTTGTATATTTGTACAAAATCAAAAGCAAAATACAATTTACTTACATTGAAAAAACTGTAGAAGTACAGGGTGGTCCAAATTCGATGGGATTGCATGGGTATCTCGGTTAATATTTAAGATAGAGAAACGGTTAAATTACCAAAAATGTGCAGTTTTTTGAGACAAACTCAGAACCGTTTTCAAAAATATTCTATCATTTCCGGTTTTCGAGTTATCGAATAAAAAGTGTTTTTTTGTCATATTAATAATGTGTCATATCTCCGTTATTGTTGTAAATATCAAAAATATTTATCAACATTATTTTTGGATATTTTTATGTTTAATTTGATTATACTGAAAAAAAATAATTTACGCTCGCTGTTAAAAAGTTATGACACAAACTTACCTTTTTTTAAATGGATACGATAGTTGGCTATGACCTACTTAAATTCCTCATTTTTTTCTTATTTCAAATATATAAGGGTTGATGTATTTATTTTCAACAATACGCAAGTTATGAAGGTTTTTTAGTTTTTTTTTTTAAGAAAATCATAGTAGGCTGTGAAAACAAAAAATAAACACGGTGTAAAACCTTATAAAACTCATGTGGTACAAGTTACCAAGGTTTTTTAATTTGTTATTGAGATAAATACGAAATTTTTTGAACATAAGATAAACAACAATATCCTACATTACTGCTGATACCGACTATATCGTTGTTTTCTTATTTTCAAATATTTACAATGTTTATCTCCACAACAAATTAAAAAACCTTGGTAACTTGTACCACATGAGTTTTGTAAGGTTTTACACCTTGTTTGGTTTTTGTTTTCATAGCCTACTATGATTTTCTTAGAAAAAAACCTAAAAAACCTTATATATTTGGAATGAGAAAAAAATGAGGAATTTAAATAGGTCATAGCCAACTATCGTTTCTATTTAAAAAAAGGTAAGTTTGTGTCATAACTTTTTAACGGCGAGCGTAAAATTATTTTTTTTAGTATAATCAAATTAAACATATAAATATCCAAAAATAATCTTTATAAATATTTTTGATATTTACAACAATAACGGAGATATGACACATTATTAATATGACAAAAAAACACTTTTTATTCGATAACTCGAATGATAGAATATTTTTGAAAACGGTTCTGAGTTTGTCTCAAAAAACTGCACATTTTTGGTAATTTAACCGTTTCTCTATCTTAAATATTAACCGAGATGCCCATGCAATCCCATCGAATTTGGACCACCCTGTACAGTGTGTTCCAAAATTATCGCGATATCAATAATCATATTCTTTCTTAATTTTCTCAAATGTTGTATTTAGTAGCATATTTTTTACGCGTGCATAACATTTCTTGTTACCAGTGGCGTAGACAGTTAGCTTTCATGGGGGGGGGGGTAATAAACGCAAAAAGAGCCGAGGACTTTTTTTAGGTCCCCAGTCTCTTTTTTAGTTTTTTAGAACAAACTCTTCGACCGTTTACCAAAGGATATCGATTTATTGCAACCCTATGGGAGGGGTTCTGACCCCCTAATCCCCTTGCCTGCGCAACTGCTTTTTACAAAGAATATATTTTCGCTACGAGTAAAACAGTACTGAGCCTTAAGGTTCTTTTAGCGTTTTTATTGAAACGACCAGGCAGAAATTATAATTATATTGTAATTGGGTCCTTTAAACTGAACATTCAATGTGCACTCGGAGGTACAAAAACACATCTTCCGAATAACCTAAACAGCGAGGGCTTTTAAACTTAATTAAAAACATTAACCAATATCGACTGCACCTAAATTATAACTTTATTTCATTCTTAAATTTGTTTTTGGCATTCGCGTCAAACTTCTTATGTTAATGCCCGAGCGCATTAAAATTTGAAACACCTTTCCTATTACCTTCAATTCGCTTTCGCAACGAAACAAATTATTTCGCATTTCTCGGGTAGAATACATTAAAACTTTATATTTGTCGGTTCGAAATTCATGAAAAGTAAATCGTGTTATTTAGTATATTGAATTGAGGTGGTAAAACGCGTCCCGTTATATTATAATTTCCTAATTTAGACAACATTGAATTATCGCAGCAGTGTACGGGACGGGTCGGTAATTGCTAACCCGTGTTTAATTAAATAAACGATCATGTAACGCCTGTAATCACCAGATTTTATTATTTTCAAAATGACATTACAAAGTCTCTTATGTTTAATAAATTGCTTCAGTTGTTATCGACTATTACATGAAAGTTGCAATTGTTTAAGGATTTCAGTACTTTATTAAAACTTTGTATTGTGACTTGATAAAATTATATCATTGTTTAAGGATTTATAATTATATAAACAAACCTAATTAATTTTTTTAAATATTTTCGGTGTCTTAATACATAGCCACTTTCAAGACTCCCGTAATTTCATCAGTTGCAGTCATTTTTTACATGTACAGGGTGTTGAGATGAGAGTATCGTATATAGGCTTTACCATACAAAGTTAAAAAATTGCAAGTATTGGCTGCCTTGATTGTTTGAAGACGAAAGTTTAAATATGAAAGTTGTTCAGAATCAAAAACTACGTAAAATTGTTCACTTGCATTTTCAAATTACGTAGTTAGCATTTCCGCTTCAGTTGGGAAAACTGAAAAATATCGCCGTAGTCTGGTTTACTATAATGTAGTTTTATTTGGACTTATGCAACTTAACAATATGCATCTTAAACTGGGGGTCCCCATAACAGAATCATCCTCCGGATCCGAATTTTAGAAACTTGAAAGAATAACGTAATTTTATGGAATTTGAAAAATATGCGTTTTTAATTTTTTTTTATTAATGAAACTTAATAACATCTTTATTTATTATCGTATCTCGCAGTTTTTTTAATTATTCTCTTCGATTAACCGAATCGCAATTTGTGAAAAATTATTCTCCTCGAGATTTAAAAACTCTATCAAATAAGTTTATAAAGCGCGACCTCGCAAATTTTGGAAAGCGCGTGCAGCGTAAAATGTCACTTTTTTATTTTTATGAATAGGCCACTACTATATCGGGGCGAAATTGTAACAATTATTAACGAAGTTTTTGCAACGAACAAAACTCAGGTATCCCTAAGAGTTCAAGAGATACGCTCTTTTACATAAATGTCTTTGTGGCGTCATAACGCATAAACTTTTTTTAACACTGTTATTTTTCGATTAATAAGTCCGACACCACTTTTAAAAGTTAGATCACAATAAACATACCTTCCTGCAAGATATAATGGCGCTTATTTATCTCTTATTTCTTATTGATGTAATAAAAATGCCAAATAACAATAGAAAAGTGAAAGCTACCTATAATAATATCTTTATATATATAAAAGAGCTTGTTTGTGTGTTTGTTTGTTTGTTTTTTTGTTTGTTTGTTTGTTTGTTTGTTTGTTTGTTTGTTTGTTTGTTTGTTTGTTTGTTTGTTTGTTTGTTTGTTTGTTTGTTTGTTTGTTCGCTATAGAATCCTAGGTCCGTTGACCGATCGGGACCAAATTTTGCACAGTTACTATTTAGGACCTTGCAGATCTAACGCCAAACTTTAAGTACAAGCACATATTACCAATTTAAAAAAATAATAATAATAACTTGGACGGGATTCGATCTTACGTCGGCAAATACCTGGTCATAACACGATACGGCGCGGTGTATTTCACAAGTAAAGATCGTATTGTATACAATTAGCAATAAATGTACCTGAAGTATTATTTTTATTAGTACATTTTTAATTGAAACAAGACGAAAGAAAATAAATTTGAGTTATTATTCAATTTTTAAGCAATAAATAGTTATTTTTTAAGGAATTATAAGAAAATGAAAAGATTATTGATCAGAGTATGTCATTTGTGCATGATTTGGAATTATTGGGCTTATTCAAGTTAAAACAGTAATTAAAATTGTAATCGCCCGTGCAACGCCCGGTAAATCATCTTGTATAATATAATTTAAAAAAGTGGAACTTTTTTTTAATATTTTTTAAGTTTTCCCAAATGAAGCGGTAATGCTAACCAAATTGAAAATGCAATTCAACGTAGATTTTGATTCTGAACAACTTTAATATTTACACTTTTGTCGTGAAATAATCAGGGGAGCCAATATTTGCAGCAATTTAATTTCGCATGGTAAAGTCCTATGTACAATACTCTCAGTCAACACTCTGTTTGTATACCTTTATTTTCAACATGCTCCATTAAATAATATTACATGCTTTTTGTAACTAAATTCAAAACGTCACTTAACATACCTGTACAAAAAATACATCCAATAAAAAATTACTACTTTATTACTACTTTATTACTACTATTACTAACTTAATACTATTAACAAAATACTTCATATGGTTTTGTACCAACTCTTCATTGCATGGGCACATTGGACTATCTATTATCTTACACCTGTGTATATAGCTTCTTATTCTTCCTTGTCCAATCACCATGGCCATAAAATTGTTTGATTCTTGAATTTGAATTTTCAACTTTTGATTCACGACAAAAAGCTTTGGCACCTTTCAAAGTGTTTCTCCACTCTGTTTACCGCTCCACTGAAGTGCGGTTTTTCAGTTCACTAAAAATAGCACTTTTGGGCACTCTATTACCTTATAGCAGATTTCACCAACTTCCTCTGTTGCTTTCTTGGCCAGTCTGTCCCCTTTATCATTACCACTTATTCCAATGCTTTAACCCATCTTGTTACAATCATATACACATAACCAAATGCCATTTAAAAAAATTGGTACGAACCGTTGTGTAAACCAGTTAAAGCGGTTTGAACCGGTTCACACCATAACCATAAAAGGTTATTTTGTAACGTTCTTTATTAATTAAATTTTAGTTTGTTTTAAGCTAAAGATAGACATTGTTTGTAATTTATATATGAGAATTAAAATAGAATATCTAATAGTATGTTACATAACAAGAGTTGTAAGAAGCATATTACGCACGAGTAGAAAAGTCACCACGAGTTTCCACGAGTGCGTAATTGCTTTACAACTCGTGTTATGTAACTTACTTTTTCTACGATCACATCATACCTACGATTTGAACGGCTTTTTGGCTAATATACACATGTAATTACGTTGTCTTGTCAATTTTCACGTAAGCCTACTTTGACATTTCTAGACAAGCGTGCGTTTTGCTTACCGTGCGTTATAAATCAATCACTAAGCATTCAGAAAGTGTTTGAAGTGAGTCTACTTTTATCATTTCTTTAAAAAACTGTGCTTTTTGCTTATCGTGCATAAGGACCCACTTACTATGCATGCAGGTTGTACGGTAAGAGTCGTTTACATTAGTGGTCGCAAAGAAAAGGTAATTTTGTACTATTTATTAAAATTTACGCTTTAAAAGTCCCAAATATGATTTCAGAGTTACAAATTATATTTATTTTCATAACGTTGTATATCATTATTCACATAACGTTATATAACGTTATAAAACATAACGATTCATTTTTTTAATGTTATTACCACATTATGTAACGAAAACAAATAATCAATAACGTTATGCAATAACGTAACGATTGAAAACGTTATTTCATCCCTGGTTATTAACACTATTTTGGTTAGAATTGTTATTAGTGTTCTTAGTTAATAAGTGATGTTTAGTTTACTTTTAAGAATAACGAGCTTTCGGATTTATTTACTTAAATATTCGCCTTACAATGGCCAACAACATGCCACGTTGTTTGAAACCCCAAAAATACATTCAAATATACCGTTTTACATCTTCACAGCAAAATAAGGATGGTTGTTATTGGTCCATAAAACCCATTTGGGCGAAAATACTTCTCCAACGACCTGGACGTGGAGCATGCGTTTTAAAACTTTATTTTATTTTTATTGTTTTCGTTATATTGCATTCGAAATTCGTTCCTACACAGATAGAACAGAGATTAAGCGAATATTCGAAAAAGAATACCTTATTGTACGACGCGAGACCTACATAATTTATAGTAATAAATATTAAATTGAAAAACATATCACTGTCAACATAGCTCAGTCCCAGCAAATACGTCCAGACCTATATATCTCTTAATTTATTGATGCAAAAACTTTGGTATACAGTGGGCAGCAAATAAAAAGAAATATAGACCTAATAGAAGTTTATTTATTAGGTGGGTCAGCCCGCGAACCATAACAGCAACGTTTTTTAAGCACAAAAAATTACAGCTACTATTTTTCGATGCACTTCCTCATAGTTCAGGAAAAACTGAAATGAATTATTAGCCTCAGTGAATTCTGGAAAAAATGTTTGTAGTTTATACGGACTAGACAACATGATACATTTTTACGCCTATAAATATTTACATAGTTCTGTAATGAACAAATACCATACTATGATCAACGTTCAAATCCAAAAATTTATTGTTAATAATTATTACTTAACCAAAGAAGTCTTCTAGGCCCGTTAATACCTAACGTTATTTGTATAAAATATTAACAGGGCTGTAGAGATTTAAAAGAATGAAGATCAAGCAACAGTCGAAACAGTCGACAGCGAAAGGCGAGGGAGCTCTGAAGAATGTGAAATTAGTTCGAAACAGGGTTGAGCAGATTTAAATCAAGTTATTTTTTTTTTAAATCATTGATTTAAATCAAGTGATTTTTTTTTTAATTATCAATTTAAATCACAGATTATATGAGTAGATACAGTATAATATTTATAATAAAACAAAATTGTATTACTATTAGTAATTAAATACACGAAATGGTGAATAAACCATATCAATTTGCTCTTGTAAAGTAATATTCATTGTGGAAATGCAATAATTCAAAACATAAATGACAAGTTTTTGACATTAGCGAAGTGAACAGTCAGTTTTTTCAATTTCCACGGCACTT
Source organism: Elmis aenea (assembly GCA_947652605.1). Classification (NCBI taxonomy): domain Eukaryota; kingdom Metazoa; phylum Arthropoda; class Insecta; order Coleoptera; family Elmidae; genus Elmis; species Elmis aenea. The sequence goes on from OX393578.1 coordinate 14,600,779, forward strand.
TATTGCTTTAATAACGATTTGAAGAAAAATGTCGAATATCTCGAAAAGTATGAGTTTTGGGTATAGGACATACTTAACAAAATATGAAGCTCTTTCTTTTAAAGACGAATTCGATGACATAAAAAAACACAGGGGTTCGCATTTGAAAAAATCGAGTTACGAGCTTTTGAAAATCATGGAAGTTGCCACCTATTTATAAACACTCCTGTACGTGTGATTCAAATTTTTCATATCGAGCGAACAGAGAAATTTTTTCTGCATGTCCATACCAAATTAAAACTCTGTACTTCAAAATAACTTCAGCAGAATTTTTTAAATAAAGACTTACAACCTTGAATAATTTAGAAAATTAATTTTTTTTTACAACGCCGTATAAAAACCTGTAGTATTTTATATTGATGCAAAGCTAAAATTAAGGCAGTCAAAAATATTAAATAAAAAATTAGGTGTTGTATTTGAAATATAAAAGTTGCTATTAGTTCCAGAAAGGTGACTCACCCTGTATATTTGAAAATATTTTTATTGAGTTGTTTAGAAAAAACTGTAGGTACAAAATAGCATTTGAATCAACTTCATATCTCAAGCCGTTTAGCCACAATCGACCGATCCCGCACTAATGACTCACCCTGTGTAAAATTAATTAAACATTTTTTCAAAATTCTTAATCATTAAGTATATTTAATTTTTCATTTTGACAAAAATTCACCAATGAATTAAATATACTGGATATTAAATATATCTACCTATTAGCACAAAACATAAATAGCATGTGAATATGTCACTAAATTCGATAATATGGTACCTACATTTGATTTAAATCAAAAAAATCTGATTTAAATCATAAAAATCTGATTTAAATCAAAAAAATCTGATTTAAATCAAATAAATCTGATTTAAATCAAATAAATCGATTTTTTTGATTTTTTTTAAAAAATCATGATTTTTATCCACCCTGAGTTCGAAAGGTTACGATTATAATATTTTGGTATGAGAAAGGAATTCTTTTGCTTGATTATCTTTAAAAAACAAGTTAAACAGCAAATGGAGAAGTGCTGGGCCAACTTTCTTGACCAGCTGTACCAGAAAACTCGCGAAGTAGGGCCCGCATTAGCGGAGACTATTCATTTTATCCTTGTATGATATATCTAGATCCGTCCCTATATACGGCCATCCCTTATAATCGTACCTTTGCGTCCTTTTAATTCTTTCTACAAGCACATGTCTTACGAGTAGTGTATCTAAGTCATAATGTACAAATATTTCCGCGAATCGTTTGTCGATGGACAAAACCCAAATACTGACGTTGTACTGGGTGGTCCAAATTCGAAGGGATTACATGTGGGTATCTCGCTTAATAGTCAAGATAGAGAAACAGTTAAATTAACAAAAATGTGCAGTTTTTTAGGACAAACTCAGAACCGGTTTCAAAACTATTCTATTATTTCCGGTTTTTAAGTTATAAAAGAAAAACTGTTTTTTAATTTTATTTATGTCATATCTCCCTTATTGTTTTAAATATCGAAAAAGTTTATGTAGAGTATTTTTAGATATTTTTATGTAGATTTTGATAGTAGGTACAAAAAAAAAATTTTTTCGCTCGCCCTTAAAAAGTTATGACACAAACTTACCTTTTTTCTTTAAATATAAGCTATAGTTGGCTATGACCTATTTAAATTCCTTATTTCTTTCCCATTCCAAATATATAAGAGTTGATGTATTTATTTTCAATAATACGCAAGTTACAAATGTTTTTTAATTTTTTTAAAGATGAAAAATGAGTATGCTGTGAAAACAAAAAAAAAGAAAAACCGGAAATATATTTGAGAACTGTTCTAAGTTTGTCTCAAAAAAACACATTTTTGGTAATTTAACCGTTTTTCTATCGACTATTTAGCGAAACACCCATGTAATCCCATCGAATTTGGACCACCCTGTACACCCAGTGGCGTAGCGAGGGTAAATGGCGCCCGGGGCATAATATTTTTTGCGCCCCCCCTCCCTTGTCTGTATTTTTATTGTAGTTTGTGCATTTCAAGTAAAATAATGTTGTGTTATTTACTCAAATAGACTAAAGAAAATGAAAACAAATTTTAAAATTACAATGGCATTTTAGTACTTTAAATAAGTAAAATAAACGCAAAAATATTTTGTCTTCGCGGCGCCCCCCAAGACTGGCGCCCGAAGCATCAATACCACCCTTGCCCCTCCGTCGTTACGCCACTGTGTACATCCCAACTGATGACCATAATATTTTAACACTAGTTTGTTTTACTGTAGCCAAAATGGCCTAAAACCGATATTTTCAAAATGTGAAAAGATTTTAGTGAATTGTAATATTTACCTATCCCTTGCTATTCCTTTTAAGTTTAGATAAAATACATTTCAAGTACAATACAGTTTAATTGATGTCAGGCGTCGCAAAATGTTAGTCGCAAAATTACTTTAAAAATAATTTCATTGAGGTATTTTATGTGCAAACACTCACGTATGTAAATTTAAGGGTGTTTTGTGTCGTTATGTATTCAAGCATCATTTATCTTTGGTCAGTTTATATGAAGTTTCAGTTATAAAGTCAAACTACATAGAAATATGATAGATTATTGTATGCCAGAAAATAAAATATTGACCGGACAAACCGTGTTTGATTAGCATCAGATTATGTTAAAACTGTGATTAATACTGCGTATCCGTAATTTGGGGTTGCGTAGATTTATCATCCTGCGATTTTATAAAGTTGTGGCTTTAGTTATTAATTCTAATAGATTAGTTTGAGCAAATATAGCTCTTGTTTGCATTCAGGTCTAATTCAAAAATTGAAACAAAATATTGTAAAACGTTTGCTCATGAAATGTAATCAATGTCAGCACTATGCATGGTGTGTTTACCTCTCCAAGATTGGTTATCATGTAAACGTAATAAAAATCATAAAGTTTTTATCAACTATAAAGAAGACTGTCTTGTACTTTATAAACATCCGCCCAGTCGCCATCAATCTTTACTGGTGCACAAAGTAGAAATGTAGGTAAAACTTAAGCGATCCGCCTATTCATAAGTTAGGAATGATTTCCATACAAAATCCTGATGCTTTCAGCAACATACATAATGGATTAACCACTTCCGGAGATTCACCTGAAGCTCCTGGGGCTGTTTCCGGTCTCCGGGCGGAATTTATTTGGCCAAAACAAAACGTTAAGGGAGCCAAACTTCACATGAGTTGAGCTGATAGCAAATAGTTTCACAAAGAACGCTGTGTCCATAGTACATAAATCAGTCTACGTCTCCATTAAGATGAGAATTCTAGACACAAAACTTTGTGCAGTTGATGTTTCACTTGAGATATTAAACTATGATACGATTGTTTGTTTTTACTTCAACGAGCATTTAATTTTTAATCAAGAGATGCTAATATTTTGTCGTAATATAATTTGGTTATCTATTTCGAAGGCAACCAACGTGGCCTTGCTTATTATTAAACATAGAAAATGTCCTTAAATTTGGCAAAGCTGCTAAATTTTATGCTGAACAACTATATCAAAACAGATTTCAGATATCTACAAGCAATTTCATAAAAACCGAAGAAAATCTGAAAAGTATACCCTCGGCACTACTTGCCTATTTTATTTACATTTATTTTTCAATTCTTTAAAACTTCATTACAGCAAGCTCGTGGATTTATGGATTTTAAAATAATTGTCGAAAGCTAGTATCATGCATGTACCTATGTCATCATTTTTTGATTGTCAAAATTTGTAAAGCAGTTCTGGTGAAGTTTTTTTTTCTATCGTAATCTTTAGCAGTTTTTAAATCATTTTAATTATGGTTTTCGCCACAAAGCAAAACATTTTTAAAGTTTATTTTCGAACTGGCTTGCTAGTTGATGGAATTTGGAAATACAGTAAGCGTTTCTGTTTGGACGATTTTCGGTAGCTTTTCCCAGACTTACCAATAATAACAAAAGGATTTTTATACATGTCTTACAAATTGTGTTGGTGTGTTTCGCAAAACTGGCTCTGTGACTCATAAAAAAGGTGCCGGTAGGCCAACCGTTTGTCGAAGGTTGTTAATGGCGTTCTTCATGGAACAAGAGCCTACAAAACCTTTGAATTGTCTTTCTCAAGAAATTGGACTTTTTTTTTGGAACATGTCGAACGATTGTGAGGAAGGACTTGATCGTGCATCCATATAAGATGCAATCACATCAAGCCCTTTTGCTGGCAGGTTACCCCAGACGTCTTGCGGACTGCCAGCGGTTTGTCAATAATATAATGAATAAAGACCTGCTAAACATAATTTTTTTTTCTGACGAAGCGAAGTTTCATCTTTCGGTGTACGTCAATTCTCAAAATATGCGGATGTGAAACACTAATAATCCGCATATTTCTGTTGAATCTTCACTACATGCTCAGAAAACTGGTGTTTGGATGGCAGTTTCTCGCAGAAGAATAACTAGAAGACTAGACCCCTTTTTTAAATTTGACTCTCAATGCCGAGAGATACAGAACCAACATTTTGGCTGAATTTATTCAATAACTATGCCATGATTAACTTCAGCATATCTATTTTCAGCAGGACTGTGCAACAGCACATATACGACACGAGAAACTATAGCCTTTCTTTGCGATGTTTTGATGACCGGCTGATAAGTTTGCAAGCACAAGGTGAGTTTCCTTCGAGGTCACCTTGTTTGATCATTATGGACTATTTTGTGTTGTCTTAGTTAAAAAATAGGATTTTCAGAACTCCTTTAGCTAATTATAATAAATAACAGGTAATCAGTATCAAATTGAGCATCTTTGCTAGATTTAAACCTATACTCTATCTTTAATAATAAACGATATCCAAATGATGTACCTTAAATTTAGATTAGTCTGTTTATTTTAAAGTCAATAAGCACAGATTTACATTTCTGTGTAGTCGTTTTAATAACTGTTTGTGGTCAATGTAGTCACACTACCGTAGAAGACAATGTTTTAAATTGTTTGACGATACCCCAAGTTTATTCCTTTATTGTTTTAACAAAGGTGTTTAGACACTGGTACCTTCTCTTTGCAAATATCTTATCACTGCACGAATTACGCTTTACCTCATTTTCATTAATTAACGTAACTTGCTAGCTTTAATTAGTTGTCAACTAAGTCGAATTCCTCGGTTTCAAAATAGTTATATCTAATCAGAAGTCATCAAAAGTACGTATACATGTATAATAGTTAACCAAAGTAATTAAAACATAACAAAGTCTAATTGCTGTGAATAATTAAGCATGGCGTAGTTAAATAATTTTGAAGTACTGTTATTCAGTGGTGCAAGTTAATATTAATGATTTTATGTTACCTTGTTTTATTACTGTTCCATTTAATAACTCTAGACTTTACGCTGTGCTCGCTTACAACTCGAGTTAGTTTGAAGAACTTTTTATGGTTTTTCCTTTTTTTTTTACAATGCCTATTAAAACATACGTAATGTTTGAGTTAGTCACAACACATCATATTCCTGTATAATTATTTATACCGCCTTTAGATTGTAAAATGGATGGATAATACTAATATGTACGTCGCTTTCATTAACTTTACAGTTGATTAGATTGTGTTATATGTGGAGGCACCATTTTACAAGTTTTCTGGGTAGGAATATTATTCAATAGTATTATGATTATTTCATGAACGGTAAAAAAGTGTCTGTTGGTAATTTGTTTGGATCGGTTCATAATACCGACTCAACATAATTAAAATTGATCATATTCTCGAGACAGAGACTGAAAAGTAACCCTACTGGTCATCCATTACTCGTGATCATGATGAATTATTGTCTGGCCTTTCTTGACAGTTATATAAACTAATACTTATTGGTCTGTTTCAAGACCTGGAGGTTTTACCTGAAAATACTGTACCATATAGGATTTAATTTAATAATTTCGTAGTCGTAATTAAGATTGGTTGCTTCTTATTTATTTTTATGTACACAAAAGAATTGTTGATGATAAAAAGTATAATCATAGTTTAAATAAAGGAACCATTAAATTTTGCAAGAAAAGTGTGCATTACTGACATTAAAATTTAGCAACTATTGCAACGCAACCATTTTCAAAATACAATATAAAACGAACTACACAATAAACAAACAATTTATACACAATTTTGGCAAGAAACTAAAGACGATTTGTGATCTTTTTTCATAATCCATATTTTCGAATAAGTTTTAACTGTGTATTCATGATCATATTTGTACGCTTTCTAATTATTACTTAGGCGTGACACCCGGATCATAATCAACTGCTTCATTTAGCTTAAAAACATCGAATGACAACTTACTTTCATTTCAACATGTAATATGTATTTATACCTGACTGATAGATACCTTAAAATATTGACATGTTCCTTGACAAAAAAAAACAACACCAAAAGTATTTGTATATATATATAGGTACCTACTCATGAAATTACCCCCTTCCTACGATCTTAGATAAAATCAAAACGGCGCGTTAAAACATTTTGAAATTGATAGGGCATGTTAAGCTAATGTATCTCAAGTGGTATGAATACTGTCTTGTAAATAGTTTTTGTTTTTCTGCCTATTTCTCTTTTACTTATTATCGATCTATTCATACTGTGGTATAATTTAGCTGCACTGTTTATTCTTTCTTTTATCTCATTTTCTATGTTACCTTCTCTCTCTATCCAAATTCCCAGATATTTATATTCTTCCACCTGTTCTATTTTTTCCTGGTTCAGTTCTATGTTAAGTTGCTTTTGTTCTTTACCTATCATCATAACCTTTGTTTTATTCGTGTTAATCTTTAAAAAAAAAACACCAAAAGTATTTGTACTGTTTGTCGAATAATATATTTGTAAATAAATCAAATTGTTATTTTGATGTCATTAGATGCCACCTTTTTTGTGATTTTATTTGGTGCAATGTTTGTTGAGGTTATTTCTAAAAATAAACGAGATTATGGAGCAGGGTCGGATTTAGGCATTGTCTTTATGGGCTGCAGCCTAGGGCCCCCTTCGCGGTTAAAAAAATAAAAATAAAAACAATCTTCAGGATATCCATTATAGAAAACAAATATAGGACAACAGTGACAAACGAAAGATTAAATTATTTATCAATTCTTTCCATAAACTGTCATTTAACCAAAGAATTACAATGTGATGATCAAATAAAAGAATTTGTCGCGCAAAAATGCAGAAGAGTTACTCTTCAAATGTCTTTAATGTATTAAAAATACTTACATTGTATAACTAATAAAAAATAAAAATAAAAAATAGAATATTTAATTTATTTTATAATTAAGAATAAGTATTATTTTTATTTTTATTTTTTTCTTAGTCTATATTTTTGACCTGAGAATTTGTGGTTTCGTTTTGTTGTTTGTTACTAAAAGTAATCCCTAATAAATTTTATTAATAATAATAAGAAATCTTTATTTAGCTTTTAGCTAATTTTACATTATCTTAATGCTGCTTATATTTATTTGTACATATTTTCTTAACTATTAAATCTTAACATTATTTTTCACATATTCGAAACATAGTTTTTTAAAATTCGATATGGAAGTTGTTTGTTTAATTTCCACAGGTAATTCATTAAAAATCTTGAGCCCTTTGTAGTACAAGGCGTTCTGTGTATTTGTTTTCGTTAGTTTTGGTAGTCTAAAGTCATCTTTGTTCCTGGTCTGGTATTCGTGAATGTTACAGTTTTGTATTAAATGTTTAGTCATGTAACGTGGTAAAAAAATATTTATTGCCTTGTATATTAAAAAAAGGCAATTAAAAGTAATTTGTTGACGTATACTTAACCACTTTAAGGTATTTAACATTTCGCTTATTTTAGTGTATCTCGAGAATTTTAAAATAACACGCATTCCTCTGTTTTGTTGTTTCTGCAACTTAATCAAATCGCATTCGTTGCATAAGAACAAAATACTCGCACAGTAATCGAAGTGTGGAGCGATTAGTGACCTATATACTGTAATTTTTGCTGACAGGCTAAGTTTGGTTGTTAATCTACCTAAAAAATTAAAATTTTTTTCGCAACTTTTTTCACAATGTAATCCACATTGCTGTTAAACTTAAGTTTATTGACTATCAAATGCCAAGATATTTAATTTGCGAAACACATTCAGTTCTTCATTATCTATTTTAACTTTAATGCTTACATCATTCGGTATTGGCCTGTTTCCTATTATCATAAATTTGTGTTGTTTGTTATGTTTGATGTTTGTTACGTGTACAAAACCTTTTTTCGTTATAAGTGTGTATAAAAGTTTGTATATCCAAGTGCATCAAATAAAATAAAAAAGTTCTTGAAGGTCTGTAATTTTTTCTATTTAAAAAAGAATAGTTTTTCGACAAAATGGCGAATAAGTCTCTACAACTAACCCACACTTGGGTTAATTGGGTTAGCCCCAAAAAGTGTTTGCCCAGGGCCCCCAAAGTTAACCGCCCCTGTAATGGAAGGATAATTATTTCTAGTGCGCACTGTAAACACAGTGCAACACAAATTTGGTTTTGATACTTTAACTCCAGTACACTAACTCTGAAAGGCAACTGACTTAATTTTCAAAAGGCAGTTATTAAGAAGAGCCAGTCTTATTGCCACTTCCTGAGGCCATTGTTCTACAAAATGTATGCAAATACCACAATTGAAATGAATAAAACCATAAAATTTGCATTATCCGCCACTATAAATTCTAACTATTTTAGGACAAACCTTTGAATCTCGCACTTAAAGTTCATCGGCATTTTAGTCGTATCACAACAACCATGTAAACACGTCGACAGGTTTCCAAACTTCTACCTTTACAGGCGCCACGACGTCGACTTGAAGACGCTATGACTTTACCATGATAACACAACAACTGTTTGATAAATGTAGCTGATGTTTTGATGTCGAACGAAGTTATAGTTTCTGAAGTCATTCATAAAAATGAACTCAATTGCAACTTTTAAATAACAGACTACTTTAAATTCGTTGCCAATAAATTATTACAACAATAAGTTTAGCATATAAAAAGTTAATTATGGAGAAGATTTCAGAACAAATGACATATTTTGAAACAGTTTATTTTTAAATGCTTATAACTTCGTAGCTCCAAGATAGTTTTATGTTTTAATTAGAAAATAAATTGCACCTTTTATGTTTGTATCTCATAATGCAACACCTACAGATATATTGAATATAATGAACAAAGCAAAATACATTCTAGATATTAGTAAAGTAGTTAGATATATTACGTTAATAAATCTACTTAAATACTGATTATAAAAATTAAATTATATTAAAATAAGTAATTAAATAAATATAAACAAAAATTAAGCAATCATTAATCTTTAAATACTCTTACTACAACACCTGACTCATAATTTGATTTTTTGTGATTTTCTAAATGCGACCAAAAATTTACCAAACTACTTTATCTGCAACACAACTAGAGAGAATTAAATTTCATTCCTTTTAAGCAAATTTGTTAATCCACATTCAAGTATTTTCTGCATGAACAAATTCTATGAATAAATACGTACACATTATTTAGACTCAACAGGATTATTTTTAAACCGATATGATAAATAATTTAATAGCCGTATAACCAATAAAATAAAAAAGGTATTCGTTTAATTCTATTAAACCGCCCATAGATGTATTCAAATGATTCAGACACATATTTATGGCTAATTTACCTAAAAGCCCTTAACAAAACAGCTTGTGAATGAAGCAAATTCACAGCTTTTATTTTAATCAAATTGTCTCGACACCTTTTATTATACAACGCTGACGAAAAATGTGCGTAAGATAGAGTTAAAAAATATTTTAAATGAAGTATTTACTTTTACTTAATAAGTAAGCTTTGTACATTAAATCTGTGCTGAAATCCAAAAAATCATTTATGGAAGTAAATAATGTATACAGGGTGCCCATTTTTCTAATCTGTTGTATGGGTAACTCCGTTAATATTGGAGATACAGAAACTTTTAAATTAGCAAATTTGTGCAGAATTTAAAGGAAAATCTGATGCCATTTTCAAATTTGACCTACGTCATCAACTTTTTGAAATATTTTGAAAAAAATGAAAAAGGTCGATTTTTTCAAACTTGAATAATTCCGTAACCATATGAGTTAGAATAAAAATAAAAATTGACTTTTATAGATATTTTTACGTAGATTTTAAATATTTTAACGAAATTTTTATAGCACTCTCGATTTCCGAGTTATAACACAAACTTGCATTTTTTTAAATGGAAGTCATAGTTGGCTGTGGTCTTATTAAAAAGTTTATTTTTTTCTCGTTTCAATGATATAAGGTTTGTTATGCTTTACTGTTGTAGTTTTTCTTTGAATAAGCAAAAATCATTTTACGTTCACAGCCTACTAATAGATGGGAGTTATCCCGTGTTGATGTTCTTTTTTTTTTATGTGACATTTAAGAGTTGTCTCTTATTGTTAGTGTAGCAGTTATTAGCCAGTTACAAATTTTAAAAACAAAACCTCATAGTTTGTCAAATAACATTTATTGTTTGTTATATGCAGGTATGTCTCTCTCTCTCGTGTTGATCAAAATTTTTGTTTGTTATAAATTTCAAAAACAATGCTTTGTAATGAAGAAATATTATCAGGCTTTTTGGTATACCCGTATTTTTTTAAATTGGTTTCTAATAACGAAAATAATTTATTTCTTGGTTGGCTCTTTTCCATAAATCTTTGCAAATACATTTCACTTGAATTTCTACTATTTCTATTACAAGCGTAGTAATAGAAAAGCATGTGTTTTTTTCTTCATTAGACACATTGTTTTTGAAATTTACAATAAACTCAATCAAAAATTTTGATCAACACGAGAGATAGATTTATACGTAAAACAAACAATAAATTATATTTGACAAACTCTGAGGTTTTGTTTTTAAAATTTGTAACTGGCCAATAACTGCTACACTAACAATAAGAGATAACTCTTAAATGTCACATCAAAAAAAAAGAACATCAACACGGGATAACTCCCATCTATTAGTAGGCTGTGAACGTAAAATGATTTTTGCTTATTTAAAGAAAAACTACAACAGTAAAGCATAACAAACCTTATATCATTGAAACGAGAAAAAAATAACCTTTTTAATAAGACCACAGCCAACTATGACTTCCATTTAAAAAAATGCAAGTTTGTGCTATAACTCGGAAATCGAGAGTGCTATGAAAATTTCGTTAACATATTTAAAATCTACGTAAAAATATCTATAAAAGTCAATTTTTATTTTTGTTCTAACTCATATGGTTACGGAATTATTCAAGTTTGAAAAAATCCACCTTTTTCAGTTTTTTCAAAATATTTCAAAAAGTTGATGACGTAGGTCAAATTTGAAAATGGCATCAGATTTTCCTTTAAATTCTGCACAAATTTGCTAATTTAAACGTTTCTATATCTCCAATATTAACGGAGTTACCCATACAACAGGTTAGAAAAATGGGCACCCTGTATACTATTACGCCTTTATATTTTTTGAAATTAAAAAATACATACAAAACCATAATTTTTTAATTAATTTTATGCCCAAAAACTTTATACCCTATTTACACCCCAAATAACAACGATTTAACACTTCATTATTAGTAGACAAAAACGGCATTGATTATGTGTTAAGAAAATTACACGTTGACTATAATAATAAGAAATCTTGATTTCACCTTTTTAGCTAATTTTACGTACATGTCATACAGCTTATACAGGGTGGCACAGGGAAACGGTAAATTTTGAAGTTACTCTCACAAAGGTAAAAAAAATGAATTTAAAAGTTTTTTTGTTGAAAACGAAAAGTAAATTACATGCCATTAAGTGTTCTAACCAAAAAAAAATTCAATTTCTAAAAACAATGTCCATAAGATGATCGTCATTCAAACGTATGCATTCCTGGAAGCGAACGCTGAGATTTTGCATGGCACTTTAAAACACTTTCATGGGAATTGCAGCGATTTCTTCTCGAATCCTCGTTTTCAACTCAAGGATTGTCGTTGGGCGTGTGGTGTACACTTTGCTTTTGAGGTCGCCCCACAAGAAAAAATCGCACACAGACAAATCTGGTGATCTTGGGGTCCAATGAATGTCGCGAAAACGTGAAATTACGTGGTTACCAAAGAACTGTCGAACGGCCGCCATTGACGCTCTGGGCGTATGGGCCGTAGCTCCATCTTGCTGAAACCAAGGATTATGAAGATCGGGAAAGTTTTGAAGTTATTCTGCTACAAAAGTGTTGAGCATATGAACATATCGGTTAGACGTTACTGTCCTTGCATTCCCTCTCTCATCCTCAAAGAAGTAAGGGCCAATCACGCCTAGTGTTGAAACGGCACACCAAACTGTAACCTTTTGTCTGTGTAATGGTCGTTCGTGCAATTGACATTCGCTTCCAGGAATGCATGCGTTTGAATGGACATTGATTTTAGAAATTGTTTTTTTTTTTTTGTTAGAACACTTAAAGGCATGTACTTTACTTTTTGTTTTCAACAAAAAAACTTTTAAATTCATTTTTCTTACCTTTGTGAGAGTATCTTCAAAATTTCCCGTTTCGCTGTGCCACCCTGTATTTATTTCTTCATATTCTCTTAAACTATAAGTAACATTATTTTTCACATATTCTGTGCATAATTTTTTTAAATTCGACATGGAGGTTTGTTTAATTTCCATTTAAAAATCTTGAGCCCATTGTAATACAAGGCTTTCTGTGTAATTGTTTTCATTAATTTCGGTAGTCTAAAGTCATTTCTGTTCGTAGTCTGGCGTTCGTGAATGTTACAGTTTTAAACTAAATGTTTTGTCATGTAACGTGGTTATAAATTATTTATTGCCTTATATATTAAAAATATGCAGTTAATAGTATATTTTATATTACATAATTACATAACAAGAGTTGTAAGAAGCATATTACGCACGAGTGAAAAAGTTGCACACGGAGCCGCGTAGCGGCGAGTGTGTATTTCCACGAGTGCGTAATTGCTTTACAATTCGTGTTATGTAGCATACTTTTTCTACGATCACATAATACCTACGATTTTAATGACTTTTTGGCTAATATTCACATTTAATTGCGTTGTCTTGTCAATTTTGACGTAAGCCTACTTTGACATTTCTAGACAAGTGTGCGTTTTGCTTACCGTGCAGGGCCGGTCAAGTGGGGGGTGCAGTGGGTGCAATGCACCCGGGCCCCCAACTTAGGGGCCCCCAAAATGGCATGTATAAAACAGATTTTGTAAATTTTGTACCACCGAAAAGAAATTATTTATCAAGTGTAATAAAATGAAAACTTTCAAAATAAAAAAAATTACTAACGTAAACAAAAATTTGCTTAAAACAGTGAATAAAAAGGGCTGAAACAGAAGATGTAATTTCGGAACAGTACAAATGTCGATTATGAAATGGAAACCCAAATAAAGAAATTAAAACTCATGCAAGAAATACACAAAAAGATAATAATAAATTATTGACTTCAAAGACATGACACTAGAATCAGCTTTTTTACTTATAAGATCATTTTAACACGTACCTTAACAATAAAAACACTGATTTTGAAAAATCATTAAGAGAAAGTTAAGCAATTGTTTAAGAATTTCCGGTTAATACGGAGGTTCCTACCCATCGTATCTATTTAAAAAAAAAACTTTTTTTAATGAGATAGGTACTAACGAAACTTGGATGACCCTGTAGAAATTATAAGATTTTTTGTTTTATTCCTTTATCGAAATTTTGGTTTCTCAAATATAAATAAAATACTGAATTTTTTCGTCAAAGAGATTTGCTCTCCTGAACTGTTAAAACAATATGTAAACAAACTTTGTGAAAAACTTTTGGATATTCTCGTTGAAGATAAAGCATTTATAAACGAAGTTATTTAATATAAAATGTAATAGAATAAAAATCCCCGTTCAAAATCAAACCATTAACCTGATTATGTATCCTATAAAATGATTATTATAAAATTTTCCCCAATATTTACATTGCACTTGAAACACTTCCGTAACTGTGGCCAGTGAAGAACGCTCGTCTAATGGATTAAAGTTATTTGAAAATACCTCGGATATACAATGTCTCAACTCTCAAGAGACTTAATTCTTTAGCAATATTATCCGCCGAAAATACAGAAGTTGAAATGACAGACTTTGAAAATAGAATTAAAAAAATGACTGTTTAATGCCAAGTATAAAATAATAAAACTCTTGCAGAATAAAAAAATATTTTAATTGTTGTGGTTTTGTTGTGTTGTAGTAAAGTTTTGTTTATTAACTCATTATGTTCTGCAGTAATTATCAACCCGAAATATTGGATGTTAGAATAACTCTGTGAGAAAATCATTTAAGTACAGCACAAAAAGTAAAAGACCTAAAACTGAACCTTGTGGTACGTCTACTGTATTGCTCATTTTTTCTGATTCTACATTGTTAAATTTAGCTTTTTGGTAGCGATTTTTTAGATAACTTTCAAACCACTCTTTTTCGATTTCTGGTATGCCATATTGTTCTATTCTATTTCTATCTATAGCCTATATTTGATGAGTTATAAGCAGGGGCGGACTGGCCCGCCGGGCAACCGGGCAAATGCCCGGTGGGCCGATGGGTTCAAGGGCCGATGTCGATGGCGTTAACACCAAACCATTTCCAAATCTAAATGAGTTTTTCTACTACTATCATAATCAGCTTTATTTTACCAACTTAATAAAAAAATGCCGGGTGTTAGTGTTATTTTTAGTGACTGTTTACAACAGCGCATAAATAAAAAACCTAAAGGTGTACGGTCGATGTCTGCTGAGACTGTTGACAGCATTTGGGGAGGCTACAGGCTACCAATACAAGTTTCTTTATTTTTTGATCAGTGTGAAAATTGAAGACAGATTAATTAACCAAGTAAGTTTCGTTGTTAAATTATAAGTGATATAAGCTGAAGTTAGACTGGACACGTATCACTAAATTTTTTAAAGATTATTGTGTTGAATAAATTTTGGACATTATACGCATGCAGCATAAACTGCATTATTATTATATTATCCAAAATTTGTATTATTAATATGTACTTAATTAATTAAATGACTGTGAATATACATATATTTACTTGGCTATTTTTAATCTTCTACTTATTTATAATTAATTATTAAATACAATTATTTGGATACAAATTTCAATACGTACAGGGTGGCCGATTTTCGATGCCCATACAGAGTATCTCAGTTATTATCCAAGATAGAAAAAAATTAAGTACGTAGTCTCGATTTCTTTTTCGAGAGAAATTCATTACCGTAAACAGGTTTTTGATATCTTTTTTAATTTTCGAAATATAGCCAAAAACCGATTTTTGGCAATTTTCAAAAATGTTAAATATCTTGCTTAAACAAAAAGATAGAGAAAAACTTTTAAAACATTTTTGGCATGGTTTTTTGTTCTTAATAAGATGGCGATATTCAATTTGTTTTTAATCATATAAATACCGATATATTACACCCAACTTTCTTATTTTAAATAGCAACCATAAGCAAATTATATATTTTTGAAAAGCGTAAATAATAAACTTTCGATTGATGTCAAAGCCAACTATGGTTGCCATTTAATATAAGAAAGTTAGGCGTAATATATCAATATTTGTATGAACAAAAAAAAAATGTAATATATCAATATTTGTATGAACAAAAAAAAATGAACCGCTATCTTATTAAGGACAAAAAACCATGCAAAAAATTTCCTTAAAGTTTTTCTCTATCTTGTTGTTTAAGCGAGACATTTAACATTTTTGAAAATACCAAAAATGGTGTTAGCTATATTTCGAGTATGAAAAAAGATATCATAAATGTTAAATATCTCGCTTAAACAAAAAGATAGAGAAAAACTTAAAAGGTATTTTTTGCATAGTTTATTATCGTTAATAAAATAGCAATTTTCAATTTTTTTTTACCCATACAAATATTGATATATTACAGCTAACTTTCTTATTTTAAATAGCAACCATAGTTGGCTTTGACATAAATCGAAAGCTTATTTTTTGCATTTTTCAAAAATATATAATTTGCCTATGGTTGCTATTTAAAATAAGAACGTTAGGTGTAATATATCAATATTCGTACGAGTAAAAAAAAATCAATATAGCTATCTTATTAAGGACAAAAAACGATGCAAACGATATTTAACATTTTTGAAAAGTGCCAAAAATCGGTTTTTGGCTATACATATTTCGAAAATTAAAAAAGATATCAAAAACCTGTTTACGGCAATAAATTTCTCTGGAAAAAAGGAATCGAGACTACGTACTTAGTTTTTTTCTGTCTTGGATAATAACCGAAATACCCTGTATAGGCATCGAAAATAAGCCACCCTGTACAGTCTACAGGTAATACCTCTAAATTACACTATGGGTGGTTTCGACACCGTTATTGTAAGTTGAAAAGCGTAAGTTAGGGTACATTTTTTTATACGTGATTTTCTTATGCGAATCTAATAACTTACTGGCAACCTTTAAGCAAATTTAATCTCGAAAACGCGGGGTGGGGCAAAAACAATCAATGCCATAAAAACGATATCGCGAAAGTTTATTTTACCTATGTGGGCCGATTTTGGAGAAATTGCCCGGTCAGTTTTATGCACCCAGTCCGCCCCTGGTTATAAGTTGGGCGCCTTTTTGGAACAAACGGTATATCTTCCTTGAAGTTTTTTTAGAATAAAATCGGAAACTTTTTCAACAAAAGCAATCATCCTCAGACTACATAAATGTATCGAGCCATAATTTTTTGCAATGGTGCGCAACAGTCCTTTAACGGAAATCAAACAAGGGTCAAATATTATACAGCATCTATTTGATTTGTAATTTACACCTATTGTTGCGTCAATCACACGTATACATACAAGGAACGTGCACTGGATAGTGAATTTTGAGAAAATCGAAAACAAGTATGTAGTAGCTACCAGTTCTGTGCGTAGAGTTGTCAATTGTCCGTAGCTACGATAATATTAAAAAAGAATGAAGTAATTTGTTCTCTCTGCTCTCAAATTTAACGAAAGTAATGTAGGCGTTGGAAAATATTACACTCAACCCGGGGTGTTTGTGGCAAAATGTTTTAGCAAGTTTTCAGTATGGCGTGGTTAAAACCACCTACAACAAATAACATTTCATAAAATTTAAAATTCTTGTTCAGACAAAAAATTTGTTTTCCATTTTCATTATTGCTGGATTTTTTAATTAAAAATTGTGTACGAATAACATATACACATAAAATGAATTACACGTTTATTAATTCTAGGAACTGTGGAGCTCTTTGCAAAACTTTTTACCACAAAAAATTAAAAGCCTTTTATACATATAATTATATACTTAATAGAGATGTTTCAAATAATTTGAACAGCTGTAAAAATGGTTAGCGTTAGATATATTTAACTAATTAATACACTCTATCTATATCATAACCATGCCAGGTTTATTAACCATTATTTTAAAAAGCTTAGAAATAGTTTAAAACAGTGGTGTTTTAAAATCCATGTTAACAGATGTATTAACTTCACAAAAACTTATTAAGCATGGAAGTTGCCACCTATTTATAAACACCCCTGTATGTGTGATTCAAATTTTTTCATATCGAGCGAACAGAGAAATTTTTTCTGCATGTCCATACCAAATTACAACTCTGTACTTCAAAATAACTTCAGGAGAATTTTTTAACTAAAGACTTAAAACCTTGATTAATTTAGAAAATTAATTTTTTTTTCACAACGCCGTATAAAAACCTGTAGTATTTTATATTGATGCAAAGCTAAAATTAAAGCGGTGAAAAATATTAAATAAAAAATTGGGTGTTGTATTTGAAATATAAAAGTTGCTATTAGTTCCAGAGAGGTGACTCTCCCTGTATATTTGAAAATATTTTTATTGTGTTGTTTAGAAAAAACTGTATAAAATAGCATTTGATTCAACTTCATATCTCAAGCCGCTTAGCCACAATCGACCGATCTTGCACTAATGACTCACCCTGTATATAATTATTTAAACATCACCATTTAGCACTGATTTTTTCAAAATTCTTAATCATTATATTTCATTTTTCATTTTGACAAAACTTCACCAATGAATTAAATATATTGGTTATTAAATATATTAGCACAAAACAGAAATAGCATGTGAATATGTCACTAAATTCGATAATATGGTATATTTGATTTAAATCAAATAAATCGATTTTTTTGATTTAAAAAAAAAATCATGATTTTTATCCACCCTGCTAAAATCAGAACAGTTGGTTATAAAGAGGACAACATATATAGCCCATTAAACAGTGTTCTGAGACTTAAATAAAAATAAAATTTAATTGCATAAAATTAATGAAAAACTGAAGTTGCTCATCGCTCCTGGCAAAATTAATTATTGCCTGGACTGTTTTACTAAGTATACTTACTAAAATCATAGATGATACCAAACTAGTTACAAAAAACATCTTTACAAACTATTTGAATTATTTAAGTGGTTTAATTATGAATAAAAACTGTTTCTATAAAATACATTTCTACAGGATAATACCTAAACTTGTTTATAAATCCCCATTCAACCTATTAAAAAAATGGAAACAGAACATTTAGTTTTATCAAATAATTGTATAAAACGAGAGTAATATAACTTCCCTGGCGTGAACTTAAAATTACCTAAAAATAATAAATTATAGTATTGAATTTTGCTGTAAGAGGCCGAAATGTTTAGCAATGCTGTGAACCATATCCTCTCATGCTTATAAATTTCCTTTTTTTCAGTGTTTTTTGAGCGCGTTTGTTGTATGCGAATCCTAAATAAATATCATTAATATCGATCACTTCGTACAAAATGTGGCACTACAGCGAGAAGAAAAGATGTCGTAAAAAGCTTTGTCATAGCCTTATATTTTTTAAGATCGTATTTTATAGGGTGGATAAGAAAGAATCGAGTACATTATCATATTTTTAAAGCTGATTGATCGGGAACTTTTGGATGGTCGCCAAAGAATCGATATTTGATGCATTGAAGCAATAAAATGATAACCAAAGCCACTATTATATATTTTTGTTACTCGTCAATTTAATTAATACAACTTTACAAATTAGCTACAGTTGGTAATTTCATGCATTTTATACTGAATTCTTAAGCTTTACTTTTATAAGCGCTGTACTGCAAAATTAGAACATGCTTATAAAGAGTATCATAAAACTAATTGAAATAAAGTAGTTTCCAAGTAGCTGAAATTACCTTTACAGGCTGTGCAGCTTCAAAATTGCAATGCTTTGACTAGAACATGCAAATATATTTAAATCCTACTTCTTAATATTCATGTGTATAAATAAAATGATAATAAATTAGAAGTTTAAATCTTCATATAATTTTGTAACATACTTAACAAACAGCTTTTGCAATCTTTCAAGAGATTTGTTTAATAAAAAATATTAGCATAAATAAAATACGTAAACAAAATTAAATAAGTTTATAATAGTTACAACCAAAATTACAAACTAAAGTTTTATAAAACTTGAATCTAAAACAATCACCAATAAATAAATTTACAGTAATTTAGACTAGTTGAGATATTTTACAACTTAATCAGTCTATATTTTGAGTCTAAAAATTGACGTTTTTTTAGGACGCTACGGGCCGCGAAATGTAGGTCAAATGTCAAAATGGCATTAAATTCCACAGAACATAGCTATTAAATTCATCTTGAAATTCTGCCTAATTCGTTTTGAAATTCTGCCCAACTTTGATAATTTGATCGACTGTGTAACTCCCATAATAAACAAAGATTATTGTCATCTTGTATGTATGATAGAAAGGTATAATTATATCGTACAAAATTATTTTTAATTTAATTCGTCAATAAATATATCTGGTAAAAAATAAATATAGAAAAAGAAATAACTGAAACTATAATTATTACTTGCTTAGAATATTATTACATTGTTTTTAAGGGGAAAAAAGTAAAACAAAATATCAAGAATGCGTTTAAATGAACAAAATTGACGTTTGCACCTAATATTCTTATAAAATACGTGTGTCACACGTGTGTTTTAATAAACAAGTTTATTTTTTTACAATTTACAAAAGTTGTCTAGAATATTGTTTTACGTAATTCAATACTAAAATTTTACCTAACAAAATTCAAAATGTAAGATGTTATTGCAATTATTATAAACCTCTCTTAATTACAAATTATATTTGACTCTAATTTTGTAAAAACTAATTTTAATAATATTGGTTGATGAGCGTAATTTTTAAGTCCATCAGTTTCAAATTTACACGTACTAGTGTCACCTATGAGTGGTATAAACAACTTGTTTTAATAATAATGGTTGATCACCGTAATTTGTAATTCGTAACTCCGTTATTAGCGTCCCGAAAATTTTGATTCGGTGTTTAAAATGTAGCTAAAAGACTGGCGCATCCAACGATGTAAATAAAGTGCAAATAAAACACTTTTTGATATCATCCACGGCCGTCTGAAAAAGGTCCGGCAATATGCCGAGAGTTCGCTCGCAAAAATAAAAACATCTCGGTTTACAAGAAAATTCGTAACTCCGTTATTAGCGTCCCGAAAATTTTGATTCGGTGTTTAAAATGTAGCTAAAAGACTGGCGCATCCAACGATGTAAAGAAAGTGCAAATAAAACACTTTTTGATATCATCCACGGCCGTCTGAAAAATGTCCGGCAATATGCCAAGAGTTCGCTCGCGAAAATAAAAACATCTCGGTTTACAAAAAAATTCGTAACTCCTTTATTAGCGTCCCGAAAATTTTGATTCGGTGTTTAAAATGTAGCTAAAAGACTGGCGCATTCAACGATGTAAAGAAAGTGCAAATAAAACACTTTTTGATATCATCCACGGCCGTCTGAAAAAGGTCCGGCAATATGCCGAGAGTTCGCTCGCGAAAATAAAAACATCTCGGTTTACAAAAAAATTCGTAACTCCTTTATTAGCGTCCCGAAAATTTTGATTTGGTGTTTAAAATGTAGCTAAAAGACTGGCGCATCCAACGATGTAAAGAAAGTGCAAATAAAACACTTTTTGATATCATCCACGGCCGTCTGAAAAATGTCCGGCAATATGCCAAGAGTTCGCTCGCAAAAAAAAAAACATTTTTTTTTTGGCCGCCGGTCTAGCAGGTTTTTACCGGGCCGGTTTAATTTTCCAGTCCGCTACTGGTTATAGAATTTATTTTTTTTAGTATAATGCCGTTTGTCTCAACTATTTTGAAATTTAATTTACAAAGTTATTCAAAACATTAACAATTTTGAAATTTTTTCTTGAAAACGGCTCTTACGATTTTGTTCAAATTTTAGTTTGATAATGAGTTTATTTTTCTTAGTATAATACCGTTTGTCTCAACTATTTTGAAGTCTATTTTACAAAATTATTCAAAAAATTAAAAATTTTGAAAATTTTGAAATTTTTTTTCGAAAACGGCTCGTTCAATTTTGTTCAAATTTTAGTATGTTATAGAGTTTATTTTTCTAAGTATAATGCCGTTTGTCTCAATTATTTTGAAATTTATGTTTACAAAATTATTCAAAAAATTAAAAATTTTGAAAATTTTTTTTGAAAACGGCTTATTCAATTTTGTTCAAATTTTAGTATGTTATAGAGTTTATTTTTCTAAGTATAGTGCCGTTTGTCTCAACTATTTTGAAGTCTAGTTTACAAAATTATTCAAAAAATTAAAAATTTTGAAAATTTGTCTCGAAAACGGCTCATACAATTTTGTTCAAATTTTAGTATGTTATAGAGTTTATTTTTCTAAGTATAATGCCGTTTGTCTCAACTATTTTGAAATTTATGTTTACAAAATTATTCAAAAAATTAAAAATTTTGAAAATTTTTATCGAAAACGGCTCATACGATTTTGTTCAAATTTTAGTATGTTATAGAGTTTATTTTTCTTAGTATAATGCCGTTTGTCTCAACTATTTTGAAATTTAATTTACAAAGTTATTCAAAAAATTAAAAATTTTGAAAATTTTTCTCGAAAACGGCTCATACGATTTGGTTCAAATTTTAGTATGTTATTAAGTTTATTTTACTTAGTATAATGCCGTTTGTCTTAACTATTTTGAAATTTAACTTACAAAATTATTCAAAAAATTAAAAATTTTTAAAATTTTTGTTGAAAACGGCTCATACGATTTTGTTCAAATTTTAGTATGTTATTGAGTTTATTTTTCTTAGTATAATGCCGTTTGTCTCAACTATTTTGAAATTTAATTTACAAAATTATTCAAAAAATTAAAAATTTTTAAAATTTTTTCTCTAAAACGGCTCATACGATTTTGTTCAAATTTTAGTATGTTATAGAGTTTATTTTTCTTAGTATAATGCCGTTTAAAATGTAGCTAAAAGACTGGCGCATCCAACGATGTAAAGAAAGTGCAAATAAAACACTTTTTGATATCATCCACGGCCGTCTGAAAAATGTCCGGCAATATGCCAAGAGTTCGCTCGCAAAAAAAAAAAACATTTTTTTTTTGGCCGCCGGTCTAGCAGGTTTTTACCGGGCCGGTTTAATTTTCCAGTCCGCTACTGGTTATAGAATTTATTTTTTTTAGTATAATGCCGTTTGTCTCAACTATTTTGAAATTTAATTTACAAAGTTATTCAAAACATTAACAATTTTGAAATTTTTTCTTGAAAACGGCTCTTACGATTTTGTTCAAATTTTAGTTTGATAATGAGTTTATTTTTCTTAGTATAATACCGTTTGTCTCAACTATTTTGAAGTCTATGTTACAAAATTATTCAAAAAATTAAAAATTTTGAAAATTTTGAAATTTTTTTTCGAAAACGGCTCGTTCAATTTTGTTCAAATTTTAGTATGTTATAGAGTTTATTTTTCTAAGTATAATGCCGTTTGTCTCAATTATTTTGAAATTTATGTTTACAAAATTATTCAAAAAATTAAAAATTTTGAAATTTTTTTTTGAAAACGGCTTATTCAATTTTGTTCAAATTTTAGTATGTTATAGAGTTTATTTTTCTAAGTATAGTGCCGTTTGTCTCAACTATTTTGAAGTCTAGTTTACAAAATTATTCAAAAAATTAAAAATTTTGAAAATTTGTCTCGAAAACGGCTCATACAATTTTGTTCAAATTTTAGTATGTTATAGAGTTTATTTTTCTAAGTATAATGCCGTTTGTCTCAACTATTTTGAAATTTATGTTTACAAAATTATTCAAAAAATTAAAAATTTTGAAAATTTTTATCGAAAACGGCTCATACGATTTTGTTCAAATTTTAGTATGTTATAGAGTTTATTTTTCTTAGTATAATGCCGTTTGTCTCAACTATTTTGAAATTTAATTTACAAAGTTATTCAAAAAATTAAAAATTTTGAAAATTTTTCTCGAAAACGGCTCATACGATTTGGTTCAAATTTTAGTATGTTATTAAGTTTATTTTACTTAGTATAATGCCGTTTGTCTTAACTATTTTGAAATTTAACTTACAAAATTATTCAAAAAATTAAAAATTTTTAAAATTTTTGTTGAAAACGGCTCATACGATTTTGTTCAAATTTTAGTATGTTATTGAGTTTATTTTTCTTAGTATAATGCCGTTTGTCTCAACTATTTTGAAATTTAATTTACAAAATTATTCAAAAAATTAAAAATTTTTAAAATTTTTTCTCTAAAACGGCTCATACGATTTTGTTCAAATTTTAGTATGTTATAGAGTTTATTTTTCTTAGTATAATGCCGTTTGTCTCAACTATTTTGAAATTTAATTTACAAAGTTATTCAAAAAATTAAAAATTTGGAAAATTTTTCTCGAAAACGGCTCATACGATTTGGTTCAAATTTTAGTATGTTATTAAGTTTATTTTACTTAGTATAATGCCGTTTGTCTTAACTATTTTGAAATTTAATTTACAAAATTATTCAAAAAATTAAAAATTTTGAAAATTTTTCTCGAAAACGGCTCATACGATTTTGTTCAAATTTTAGTATGTTATTGAATTTATTTTTCTTAGTATAATGCCGTTTGTCTCAACTATTTTGAAATTTATGTTTACAAAATTATTCAAAAACCTAATGCCGTTTGTCTCAACTATTTTGAAATTTATGTTTACAAAATTATTCAAAAAATTGAAAATTTTGAAAATTTTTCTCGAAAACGGCTCATACGATTTTGTTCAAATTTAAGTATGTTATTAAGTTTATTTTACTTAGTATAATGCCGTTTGTCTCAACTATTTTGAAATTTAATTTACAAAATAATTCAAAAAATTAAAAATTTTGAAATTTTTTCTCGAAAACAGCTCATACGATTTTGTTCAAATTCTAGTATGTTATTGAGTTTATTTTTCTTAGTATAATGCCGTTTGTCTCAACTATTTTGAAATTTAATTTACAAAATTATTCAAAAAATTTTCTCGAAAACGGCTCATACGATTTTGTTCAAATTTTAGTATGTTATAGAGTTTATTTTTCTTAGTATAGTGCCGTTTGTCTCAACTATTTTGAAATTTATGTTTACAAAATTATTCAAAAAATTAAAAATTTTGAAAATTTTTCTCGAAAACGGCTCATACGATTTTGTTTAAATTCTAGTATGTTATTGAGTTTATTTTTCTTAGTATAATGCCGTTTGTCTCAACTATTTTGAAATTTAATTTACAAAATTATTCAAAAATTAAAAATTTTGAAAATTTTTCTCGAAAACGGCTCATACGATTTTGTTCAAATTTTAGTATGTTATTGAGTTTATTTTTCTTAGTATAATGCCGTTTGTCTCAACTATTTTGAAATTTATGTTTACAAAATTATTCAAAAAATTAAAAATTTTGAAAATTTTTCTTGAAAACGGCTCATACGATTTTGTTCAAATTCTAGTATGTTATTGAGTTTATTTTTCTTAGTATAATGCCGTTTGTCTCAACTATTTTGAAATTTATGTTTAAAAAATTATTCAAAAAATTAAAAATTTTGAAAATTTTTCTCGAAAACGGCTCATACGATTTTGTTCAAATTTAAGTATGTTATTAAGTTTATTTTTCTTAGTATAATGCCGTTTGTCTCAACTATTTTGAAATTTAATTTACAAAATTATTCAAAAAATTGAAAATTTTGAAAATTCTTCTCGAAAACGGCTCATACGATTTTGTTCAAATTTTAGTATGTTATTGAGTTTATTTTTCTTAGTATAATGCCGTTTGTCTCAACTATTTTGAAATTTAATTTAGAAAATTATTCAAAAAATTAAAAATTTTGAAAATTTTTATCGAAAACGGCTCATACGATTTTGTTCAAATTTTAGTATGTTATAGAGTTTATTTTTCTAAGTATAATGCCGTTTGTCTCACTATTTTGAAGTCTAATTTACAAAATTCTTTTGTTTTCGAAAAAAAATTTATTTTGTAACACTCTGCCAGTAGAAAGCTTTGTATATGTATGTACTTAACAATTTTCGCATTCGTACGAAGTTTTCCCCACGGCAGATTCAGTTCAAAATTTATTTGCAAAGACCTAACGGCTTTGTATATTATGTATGTACCTACAACCTACATATTAAAAGATTTTGAATTACAGTGAAACATTTTTATCTCTGTAAAATATTTTGTTTTTGTTTGCTACGATTCACAATGATGAGACAAATCAATGCAATAATTGCATAAACATTGTGATAAAGCCGATTTAAGTATTTTTTTTAATGGTTTTAAAATCATGTTGACTTATCATCTGGTCTACCGTAATATGGGTTATCCGAGAACAGAACCCAATCCAAATCCCAAGCTAACTTCAACGACATTCCATCAGTTTTAAATTTAGATGTGCTAGTGTCACCTATGAGTGAAATAAACAACTTGAAGCAACACTTTTAGTAACATTTCGTAAATTACTATGGTGACTAACATCTAACTTCAAGTCAATAATTTCCCGCGAAATATCGCTTTTGTGACACTTGTTGATTGTTGTGCTAACTCGCCTTATTTCGTTATAACTTAAGTGATAAATATTATTACAATACAGAATGGAAGGATTTGATGACCCAGGAGTGTTTTTCAGTGACAACTTTGCACCCGATGATATACAAAATGATAATCAAATTAACCTGCAAGGAGTTAAAAAGAAATTTAAAGAGTTCATTAGGCAGTTTCATGGGGATAATTTTAATTACAAATACAGGTATATGAACATATTTCTCAATCAAATGTTACGATGCTAACTGTGTTGTTTGTACAGAGATACTTTAAAGCGTAATTACAATCTCGGTCAGTATTATTTGGAAGTTAACATCGAAGATTTAGGTAGTTTCGATGAAACCCTAGCAGAAAAGATCCAAAAACAACCAACTGAGCATCTTCCTGTGTTTGAAGAAGCCGCAAAAGAAGTTGCAGATGAAGTTACAGCTCCACGACCAGAAGGAGAGGAAGAAGTTGAGGATATACAGATAATGTTAATGTCTGATGCTAATCCTGCAAATTTGAGAGAATTAAAGGTAAGTGCATCTAATATTGTTGAGTGGTTAACTTATTTAATTTCTTTTGCATAGTCCAATGTTGTATCGCGTTTAGTGAAGATTCCTGGTATTATTGTGAGTGCTTCAGGAATTAAAGCGAAAGCTACGAAAATTGCCATACAATGCCGCTCCTGTCAGAATCTTATCCCAAACTTGCTGGTTAAACCTGGGCTGGAAGGATATGTAATGCCTCGCAAATGTAACACGTAAGTTTATTCAGAAGCAATTGCTTACTTGAAACTATTTCGTGTTTTATTTTAACAGTGAACAAGCTGGCAGACCAAAATGTCCCCTTGACCCTTACTTCATAGTACCTGATAAATGTCACTGCGTAGATTTTCAAGTTTTGAAATTGCAAGAATTACCTGATGGTATCCCTCAAGGTGAAATACCCAGACATCTACAACTGTACTGTGACAGATATTTGTGTGAAAAGGTCGTGCCCGGCAATAGGTGCTACATTTTAGGAGTGTTTTCTATTAAAAAGGTTTCGAGACCCTCTAGGGTAAGTTTCCACACTATCAATAACTAATCAGAACATGTTTTTACTTCCTTATTTTGTTGTTAAAAGTATGGCCATCTAAAGTATATATGTATGGTTGAATAATTTGTTTATGCTGTTTAGCGTGATGGTCGTGAGAAGGCAATAACAGGTGTCAGAGCCCCTTATATGAGGGTTATCGGCATTCAGCTCGATGCAGAAGGTGTCACTACTGCTGGGTGTGGAATTGTCTCGACGGAGGAAGAGGATTTGTTCCGCAGAATGGCTGCTTCGTCTAAAATTTATGAGCAACTTGCAAACAGTATTGCTCCTTCAATCTTCGGGGCAGTAGATATCAAAAAAGCCATCGCTTGTTTATTATTTGGAGGTAAATAATCATACACGTACAACGTAGAGCTATTTTACGTAATTGTAACAGTGTAAATTTATTGGAAACAGCCTAAATTTTATGGAAATTCAAATTCGTGTATTTAGCCATGATTTTAGATATTTTTATTAATTTCTGTAGTAACCAGAAGCCTCCTCTGTAAGATTCAATCTTTTTTATAGGTTCTCGTAAACGACTTCCAGATGGTTTAACTCGAAGAGGTGATATCAATATGCTCCTACTGGGTGATCCAGGCACGGCCAAATCGCAGCTACTGAAATTTGTGGAGAGAGTATCTCCAATTGGGGTTTATACCTCTGGCAAGGGTAGTTCTGCTGCAGGTTTAACAGCTTCTGTTATGAGAGATCCGGCAACGGTAATTATACCTTTCACATAAAAACTATAATTAAATGTAATCTGATTTTTCTATGGGTATTGTATTATGAAAGATTTTCCTCTTCTTCTTAATCTGGT
Organism: Elmis aenea; assembly: GCA_947652605.1. Taxonomy (NCBI): domain Eukaryota; kingdom Metazoa; phylum Arthropoda; class Insecta; order Coleoptera; family Elmidae; genus Elmis; species Elmis aenea. Next base: position 14,628,599 of record OX393578.1, read on the forward strand.
CCTCTTGTACCTTTTGGTGTTGGTAATATGTTTTTCTGTTTCTTGATTATGTTTCTCCATCTCTGTCTATCATTGACTTAGGCGCCCATTTTTCTCCGAAATTTTAGGGACCCTTCTAGGGCAGTGTTTCCCAAACTTTCGACATCTGTGTACCCCTTCTATAATTTTCGTAACACTAAGTACCCCTCGTTAAAAAAAAACTAAAATAATAAACGAAAAATAAAATTTATTCATAATAAAATACAAATAAATTAAATTGAAGTTATATTATAAATAAAATTCATTATAATCGCGTACCCCCACCAAACTCTTCCCGTACCCTCACTTTGGGAAACACTGCCTTAGGGTTACAAAAAAGAAACAGTTCCTCGGCTAACTTTTGTCAAATCTATTTTTCTATTTCCGGAACATCACAAACTACAACTGTCGTGTTAATAATAAGTTCTAAAAGACATTTTTGCACATTTCAAAAACTTGGCCACATGGAAATTTAAGGACCTAAAAAGAGAATATGTCCAGAAAAAAATTGTAACCCTAACTAACCTAACCTAGCATAACCCAATCAGGGCTCGATCCAGCTCTTACGCCGCAACCTGGGCAAAAATCATTTTTGCCGCCCTTTATACAGGGTGTGTAAAAATTGGCGGAAGGGCTACACGGGGCGATGTTCTTCGTAAAATTCCAAGTCGAAAATGCTTGCTGTGTCTGCAAGAGGTCCTCAAAGCTTTGACATTTAGTCCTTTAATAGGCGTTATTATTTAATACTTGCAAATGAAAAAGCTGCAATTTGGAATAAAAATAGATTTCGAATAGTATTTTTTCCTCGATATTGTGTTCTTCCTTTCAAAAATTGGTGTTGAAAATATGTAAATCACTGATTTTAATGACAGTAATACATATGGCAACATTGTCCTTAGCTGTCATCTCTGTTTTTCTCGTAATTATTTCTTGTTTGTGTTTTACGATACCCAAAAGTTTGCAGCTATGTTTACGAACTGAAGGCTTTCAGTTTGAACAAAAAATGTAAATACCTAAGTAAAAATTGCTGATAAAAAAATGTCCAAACGCAAATCAATGTATGCAATGTTGTCAATTTTTTTTTTCTTTAAATGGTTCCTGAGGCCATAAGAAGCATGGTACAACATTTTCGTATCAAGATTTTCGACTTGGAATTTCACGAAGAATATCGCTCCGTGTAGCCCTTCCGCCAATTTTTACACACCCTGTATATAATTATAAATAATTTTTTTTTTAAATAATTTTTGCCAGTGAGTAATTTTTGCAGGTCTTTTGTTTCATAAAAAAATTAAATTCATAAAAAACAGTAACATAACAAAATGAAATATATAAGTAGGTCAGGAAAAAAAACGCAACACATTTTTTTTTAATTAATAAAAAAACAACGTAAACACAAAATATTTTACTGCTTGCGGAAGAACTGTTTCGCGATGGAAATTCAAATTATTATATGCAACGGCAAATTGGTATTCCATATATCAAAATATACAGGGTGTTGACTGAGAATATCGTACAAAGGACTTTACCATGCAAAATTAAATATTTGCTAATATTGGCTCCCCTGATTATTTTAAGACAAAAGTGTAAACATAAAAGTTTTTCATAATCAAAAACTTCTTAATATTCTTCACTTGCATTTTCAATTTGGTTAGCATTTTCGCTTCGATGCATTAACATCAGCAAAATGGCACAATATTTAAATTTTTATAAGCATTTTTCTTTTTTCTACAATTATCTGAATTTTTTATTAACCCGAGAGAGCACGCGCGAAAAATTTTACACAGAAGCACGCGCCACGGTCAAATTGACCGGGTATGGATTAATGTGAATTAGTGCCAAATAAAAATGCAAATTACAAAGAAAAGTAATATTTTATTTAAAAAAAGTTAATTCTTACACGTTTTTAAGTGGAAGTACCTGGCGTATTGGTTAAATTAGGACAATTAATGCAGTACTGGAATGCATGTTCGTGGCAAATAAATCTATTGCATCTCTCTCTGCATTGAGTGGATGTCTATACACGCGTCCCGGTGTAATTGAACGGGTGTTAAAAAGACACCTACAACTTTCAAACGGCAACCCGTAACTTCCTAAAAAAACATCTACACACTCTACAGACTGTGCATGACACACTGCTAAAGACTTAGCACCGTCACCCCTTCAATGTAGAAGTTCTATTAAAATATTTATAAACCCGGTCAAAAAGACAGGTACGTGTGTGCTCGCGGGTTAAATGAATATGAGATAGGAAATAAATAAGCGCTAATATATCTTGTATAAAGGTAAATTTATTTTGTTCTAAATTTTAAAAAAATAATCATCTGCAAAGGCCAGTTTTGTTAAAGTTATTAGTTTCAGTTGTTCATTCCATCGCCAGTCGACTTTCTTTGTATTTTGTTTGTACTCCTTAATTATTTTATCCTTTGGTATTATAAAAAGCAGTGGACTTCAAGTGCCCTTTTGTCTTACTCCCTGTTGTTTTAAATTCCTGGGAACTACTGTTGTGGATTCGTACATAATTCGACTTCGACTACTCTTTAATAAACTCTAATGACGACTGTTAATCCTTCACCCACCTTAGTTTTTCTCATTTTTTCCAAATTTTTTCCTTTAGCTTTCCAAAGGCTTTAGTCAAATTAATAAAAGACAAGTACAGCGTCTCTAAATGTTTAATTGTTTTTTCATGTAACTGTCTTAATGTAAAAATAAGGTGCTTCGTGCTTCTACTTGGTCTAAAGCAGCATTGTGCATTTTCCAAATGTGTTTAAAAAAATCCCTGTTCTCTAAAATTCTTTCATAAAATTATTGTTCTGCTACACTTTGAAGTGATATGCTTCTATAGTTTTCGCATTTTTTACTATTGCCAGTCTTGAATACTACAGACATCTCCCAGTCCTTTGGTATTTCTTTTTCTTTCCATGCTTTATTAACTATGCCCATGTACTGAATCATTTCAGGTAAAATACCATCCTGTGCTGCTGCTTTTTCAACTATTGTTTTATGCATCGCTCTATCCGACTCTGCTTCAATTATTTCTTGTTCGTTTCCTTCTTATATCTCTTCCATTCGCTGTTCTTTCTCATGATTTATTATATCGTGATTTTCCAATAGCTCTTTAAAATAATTTTTATGATTTCTTTTACTGTGTTTAGTATTTTTCCTTCTTTATCCATTATTTGTGTGGATGTTTAGTTTTTATCTTTTTTTAAAACTTCTTAATACTTTGTAGAAAAGTTTTTTATTGTTCGTGTAGTGCTCTTCCAATTTTTCACCAAAATCTTCCCAAGTCTTAGTTTTTGCTTCTAACATGATCAGTTTGGTCTTTTCTCTTTGTTATGTAAATTTTTTTAATTTCTAGCGTAATTTTGTTATGGAAGGAGGTGCCATGGTATTAGCTGACGGAGGTGTCGTTTGCATTGATGAATTTGATAAAATGAGAGAAGATGATCGTGTTGCTATCCACGAAGCCATGGAACAACAGACAATATCTATAGCTAAAGCAGGGATTACCACAACTTTAAACTCTCGTTGTTCTGTATTAGCAGCAGCCAACAGTGTATTCGGCCGATGGGATGAAACAAAGGTAAAAATTTCTTACCCATTTATTAGATCAGTGATAAAATATTTTCGATCAACTTAATTTAATAACAACAGAGTTTAATGTTGCTGCTATTTACAGGGCGAGGAAAACATTGATTTTATGCCGACAATTTTGTCCCGTTTCGACATGATTTTTATCGTTAAAGATGAGCATGATCAGAAACGAGACATGGTACGTAATTCTGGATGTTTTGTCTGTGTTTTTAATTAACACTTGGTTCTTATTTGTTAGATCTTAGCTCGTCACATCATGAAAGTTCATATGAGTGCCGCTCAAGTTACCATGGAACCTAAGGAAGGAGAAATGTCTGTCGAACTACTTAAAAAATACATCCATTACTGTCGCACGTAAGATTATTTTGACTGAGGCTTAGTAATGCACGCTTTTATGTCTTTAAATTTTAGCCGTTGCGGACCCCGGTTAAACGCCGAAGCTGCCGATAAGCTTAAACGTCGATACGTTATGATGAGATCCGGCGCAAATCAACATGAACACGACACGCATAAACGCAACACGATTCCTATTACCGTTCGACAGTTGGAAGCCATAATTCGTATGTCTGAGAGTTTGGCTAAAATGCAGTTGCTGCCTTTCGCTACCGAAACCCACATTAATGAAGCGTTACGTTTGTTCCAAGTTTCGACACTCGATGCTGCAATGAGCGGAAGTCTAGCAGGTACGTAATTTTTTAAAATAGACTTCCAGGCTGATCTTTAGGCTTTTGTTTTAAAACGTGTACTTTCAAACACCAACAGCAACGTAAATTACATAAATCTTATTAGAATTAACTTTAGTATTTTGGAATTAAATTGGTCTTCTTGCTAAAACTAGCCATGGCACATCAAAACAAGAGCGTTATTTTAATGATCTCTTAAAAAACTGCCGAGGGTAGACCAAATTCGGATGTTTTACGGGGTTAACACGCCTGTGTTATCAGATTTTTTAAATCGCCTTCCATTCTCGCACTACAAATAAAAAATGAAATTAAAACATTTTTAAAAATGTATTATAACTTCTTTATTTAAAAAAAAAATTAAAGACCTTGACTGTTGAGGTATGAAGTTAACTTATATTTATTTAAATGGAAACTCTAGTTGGCCTTGACTGTATGAAAAGCATTTTTTTAGCTTTTCAGAAATATGTACTTTTATACCGGGTGATTCATTTTGATTGCAGCACCCCTACAACTTTATTATTTTAAGAGGAAGCACCTATAAACCATATGCTTTTGTATATCGTGGAAAATTCTCTATCGATTGACATTCAAATGTTTCTTCGACGATGAAGTATGTCAGACCGACGATGTTCAATTATTTTTTTTAAATAACTTGGTATGCTTTTTGTTATTGATAGTGCATTAAAAAAGTAAGCATACATAAGAAAATTTTTGAGAAAAATGAGTACAGTCAAACTGAATCATATACAGTGTGTCCAAAAGTAATGGAATAATAATAATAAGAAATCTTTATTTAGCTTTTAGCTAATTTTACATTATCTTAATGCTGCTTATATTTATTTGTACATATTTTCTTAACTATTAAATCTTAACATTATTTTTCACATATTCTAAACATAGTTTTTTAAAATTTGATATGGAAGTTGTTTGTTTAATTTCCACAGGTTATTCATTAAAAATCTTGAGCCCTTTGTAGTACAAGGCGTTCTGTGTATTTGTTTTCGTTAGTTTTGGTAGTCTAAAGTCGTCTTTGTTCCTGGTCTGGTATTCGTGAATGTTACAGTTTTGTATTAAATTTTTAGTCATGTAACGTGGTAAAAAATTATTTATTGCCTTGTATATTAAAAAAAGGCAATTAAAAGTAATTTGTTGACGTATACTTAACCACTAAGGTATTAAGCATTTCGCTTATTTTAGTGTATCTCGAGCATTTTAAAATAACACGCATTCCTCTGTTTTGTTGTTTCTGCAATTTATTTAAGTCGCATTCGTCGCATAAGAACAAAATACTCGCACAGTAATCGAAGTGTGGAGCAATTAGTGACCTATATACCGTAATTTTTGCTGAGAGGCTTAGCTTGTTTGTCAACCTACCTAGAAAACTAATTTTTTTCGCAACTTTTTTCACAATGTAATCCACATTGCTGTTAAACTTAAGTTTATTGTCTATCATAACGCCAAGATATTTAATTTGCGAAACACATTCAAGTTCTTCATTATCTATTTTAACTTTAATGCTTACATCATTTGGTATTGGCCTGTTTCCTATTATCATAAATTTGGTTTTGTCTGTATTTAATTTTAATTTGTTAACTTTTAACCATTCTGATACAACGTGTAGGTTATTATTTATCCTATTAATAGCCGACTCTAGGTTGCTATCAGAAGCTGTGATTAATGTGTCATCTGCAAAGAGATTTACACTACACTTTTTTATATTGTGTTCCAAATCATTTAAGTACAGCACAAAAAGTAAAGGACCCAAAACTGAACCTTGTGGTACACCTAGTGTGCTGATAATTTTTTCTGATTCTATATTGTTCAATTTAGTTTTTTGATAGCGAGTTGTTAGATAACTTTCAAACCACCTGTTTTCGATTCCTCGTATGCCATATTGTTCCAGTTTTTTAATCAGCCTATTTCTATCTATGGTTTCAAATGCTCTTTTAAAGTCTAAAAATACCCCCACAATGTATTTGTTATTTTCAATTTGTTGCTTCCAATCAGCTAGCACAAGATTTAATGATGTTTCACATGAATGTTTGGCTCTGAAGCCGGATTGAGCGTCTGATAGTATATTGTTGTCTTCTATAAACTGTAATATTTGTCGTTTGACAACAGACTCCAAAATTTGTTCATATCTAGGTAGTATGTTTATTGGCCTAAATTCTTCGCATTTTTTGGTTCGTCTCACTTTTGGTATTGGCACAACTAACGCCGTTTTCCAACTTTCGGGAAAAACACCGGTAAGTAGCGATTCATTTATTATGTCTGTAATTGTGTTTCCAATCAGAGGTAGTGCATCTCGAATAATCTGTATAGATACATCGTCCGTACCACCTCCAATATTTATATTTTGCATATGCTATATATCTCAGTAAATATTCACGTTATGGAAAAATGTTTCGAATAAAAGTTGTTTGGTACTTAGTTTTCCACCATAAGACATACTTTTTTTTTTAAATAACAAAAGCAATGAAAAACAATTGAATTTTTTTAAATGACAAGATACCCCTATATTATACTCATTTGATGGAGATATTTTTTCTTTTCAATGATGGGGTCACCTTAAAAGTTTATGCCAATAGGCCGGAGAATATCGAAAATTTAAAAGATCGTATGAGAGAAATTACACCTGAAATGGTTGGGAATGTTATAAACGAGTTTAAAAACCAAGTTTATCATTTCCAAGCTGTAAATGGTTCACAGTTTGAACACTTATTGTAGATTTCGTCAAAAAAATTTAGTTCTTATGATGTTTTTGTTAGAAATAAATACTAAACAATTAAAATAATTTTGCGTTTTTCTCAAAAAGATGCTTAAGTAAGGGTACTAAAGTTTTGCATCACTGAAAAGAGAATAAAATTCCTTATCGAATGAGTATAATATAGGGGTACCTTGTCATTTAAATTATTCAATTGTTTTTCATTGTTATTCGAAAAAAAAAATTAATTTGTCTTATGGTGGAAAACTAAGTACAACTTTTATCCAAAACATTTTACCCTAGTGGATATTTACTGATATATAAAGCATATTCCATTACTTTTGGACACACTGTATATGTGTTGCAAAATATAATCGAGATATGGCTAATTTTGTGAAAATTTTATTATCACAGTTTGCCATGGTTTGATATACAAGTGATGTTTGCCATTAAAAAACAACTTAACATCATTTCCAAGTAAATCCTGTTGCAGCATCAACGTTTTTACATTTAAAATGTAAATTTCTAACATATTAAAGCCACATTCACAATTAACAGTTACAAAATACAAACAAAAAAAAAAAGATTTGCTTGAAAGTTTCAAAAATTATTTAAATATGACGTTTAGTTGTTGACTTATTGCAAACATCACTTGTTTACGAATTCATGGCTAACTGTGAAAATGAAATTTTCACTAAATCAGTCATATGTCGGTTGTTTACTTATTGCAAACATCACTCGTTTACGAATTCATGGCTAACTGTGAAAATGAAATTTTCACTAAATCAGTCATATCTCGGTTATTTTTTGCAACACATTTAAAAAAATATATATTTTTAAAAAGCTCAAAAAATGCTCTTATCTTTTAAAATCCTGGCCTACTAGAGTTTCCATTTAAAAATCTATGTTTACTTTATAACTTAAAAGTAAAGTCGTTACAAAAATGTTTAAAACAACCCTGTGTAGTTCTATTTTTATAAATAAAGAAGTTATAGTAAAATTTCATTTTTCATCTGTAGTTCCAAAATGGCTAGTGATATAAAAAATGTGATATCACAGTTTAGCTCAAAAAAAAAAAAAAACAAGAGACTGATATCAGATTTTCGTGAACTATTGTGGTAACTGAGATACCCCGTAAAACATTTGAATTTGGTCCACTCTGTACTTTCAAACTCCAATAGCAAGTAAATTGCATAAAATCTATCAAAATTTCTTAGTATTTTTGAATTAAATCAGTCTTCTTGCTCAAAAAATCTAAGCTTGCCATGACACATACAAACAAAAGCATTATATTAATGATCTCTTAAAACTGTACAGGGTGGCCTATTTTCTATGCCCATACAGGGTATCTCGGTTATTATCAGAGATAGAAAAAAACTAAGTACGTAGTCTCGATTTATTTTTTCAAGAGAAATTTATTGCCGTAAACAGATTTTTGATATCTTTTGATTTTCGAAATATAGCCAAAAACCGGTTTTTGGCAATTTTCAAAAATGTTAAATATCTCGCTTAAACGAAAAGCTAGAGAAAAACTAAGTACGTAGTCTCGAGTTCTTTTTTCGAGAGAAATTCATTGCCGTAAACAGATTTTTGAAATGTTTTTTGATTTTCGAAATATAGCCAAAAACCGATTTTTTGCACTTTTCCAAAATGTTAAATATCTCGCTTAAACAAAAAGATAGAAAAAAAACTTTAAAGACATTTTTGGCATGGTTTTTTGTCCTTAATAAGATTGCGATGTTCAATTGTTTTTTACTCATACGAATATTGATATATTACACCTAACTTTCTTATTTTAAATGGCAACCATAGTTGGCTTTGACATAAATCAAAAGCTTATTTTTTGTGCTTTTCAAAAATATATAATTTGCTTATGGTTGCTATTTACAATAAGAAAGTTAGATATAATATATCGGTATTGATCTAAGTAAAAAACAATTGAACATCGCAATCTTATTAAGGACAAAAAACCATGCCAAAAATGTCTTTAAAGTTTTTCTCTATCTTTTTGTTTAAGCGAGATATTTAACATTTTTGAAAAGTGCAAAAAATCGGTTTTTAGCTATATTTCGAAAATCAAAAAACATTTCAAAAATCTGTTTACGGCAATGAATTTCTCTCGAAATAAGAACTCGAGACTACGTCCTTAGTTTTTTTCTATCTCAGATAATAACCGAGATACCCTGCATGGGCATCGAAAATAGGCCACCCTGTACAACTTTTCATACATAACAAATTTCATAGCACTAATAAGAACAAAGATAGTCACCAAACCTCGTGCAATTTCGAAAGCCCTACGTGATAAAATTAATTCTTAATAAATAATTTTTTATTGTTACATAACTGTTATATTCCCACAGTTTGTTTTTGGAAACAATATTCTTTATCGATTGTTATTGACACTACATTTTGTTTTAGGAGCAGAAGGTTTCACTACAGAAGAAGAACATGAAATGTTGGCTCGTATTGAAAAACAGTTAAAACGCCGCTTTGCTATCGGAACCCAAGTTTCGCAACAAAATATTATACAAGATTTTCTACATCAACAGTATCCTGAACGTGCCATACTTAAAGTTGTACACACAATGATTCGTAGAGGACAGCTACAGCACAGGATGCAGAGAAGAATGTTGTATCGGCTAAGCTAAAAGGTTAATCTTTTGTTTTAAAGTTGCCCAGTTTTACATAATTTTAAGTTTTTTTTTTAATCCATGTGTAAAATGGTTGTACATTTTTATTGATATTTAACAAGAAAATTACATGCTATTATTTTTTAACTTTTTTTATGTACTGGTAAACTTTTTTGAAAACAATTTTTATGTAAGTACATATCTAATAAAATTAATGAAATAGCTGTTTTTTGAAATGGCGTATAACCAGGACCCAAACGTATTCAGAATGTTAAATAAAGTGACACTGAAAATGTAACTACATAATTTATTTTTGTTCACTTATAAATTTGTTTCCTAATTTATTAAAATAAAAGTTTTTGTACAATTTCAAAAAAAAATAAATATGAATAGCTATAACAATGTATATAATCTACAAAACTTAACAAATATTAACAAAATATCATAGCATGTGAATCACGAGTTAAGCTTTTGGTTTGAAAGGATATTCTGGATGCTCTTCGACTCCTTTAAAAAACAAAAAGTTGAATATTCTTCCCGCTTCGCCTTTATCTAAAGCATTTAAAGCTTGCACATCGTCCGGCTTTAGTTTAAAGTCGAAAATGTTTATGTTGTCTGCAATTCGCTGGGGATTTCCGCTTTTTGGAATAACGACAACGTCCTGTTGCACCCAGTAACGTAATAAAATTTGTCCTGTGGTTTTGTTGTGTTTTTTTGCCACTTGGTCAACGATTGGATGACCCAATATATCAATTGCAGTAGCTCCTCTAGAAATATACGAAGAAACTATTTACTTGCAAACAAGACAATGTGCTAATTTTGTTCCGTTGGTGTTAAATATTTTTTAGATTAAAACAGTTGCATATTTATAAATAAAACCACCACGGAAAGTAGTCGAAGTGCAGGGCGGTCCAAATTCGATGCAGTTTCTTTGAAATTTTGCATACTATTAAAGATGAAAAAATGATTAATTTCCTAAAAATCAATTTTTCGAGTCAAACGTTTTACCATTTCATGGTAATTTTAATAATAAATCTCCATTTCTAGAATATTATAGATCCAATAATGTATAGGGGAACATGGGGCATAACGGGGTAGTGAGGCACAACAAAGTACAGGGTGGACCAAATTCGAATGTTTTACGGGGTATCTGGGTTACCCTAATAGTGAAAATCTGATATCAATCTCTTGGGCTATTTTTTCAATAAATGCCTGAGTTATAAGATTTTTTTATCACTTTCCATTTTGGCACCACAGACGAAAAATTAAATTTCATCGTTTTTGAAAATTTACTTTAACATTATTTATAAAAATGGACAAAGGTTTTTTATATAATTTTTATGCTTAATGTAATAATTTAAAAAAAAACGACCTAGATTTTTTAAATATGAAGTTAACTTAATTTTTTTAATGTAACCCTAGTAGGCCATGACTTTGTATGAAAAAAGAGCATTTTTTAGCGTTTTAAAAGTATATAGTTTTACATATTTGTTGCAAAATTTAGCCGAGATGTGGCTAATTTTGTGAAAATACTAAGATCAAAGTTTGCCAGGATTTCGAAAACAAGTGATGTTTGCGATTAATAAACAACTAAACGTCATATCCAAGCTAATTTTGCACAGCAGCTACATTTTTACCACTTGCAATGTTAACTTTGAACATACAGGGTGAGGCATCACTTATGACACCCCCACTTATTTTGTTATTGGAAAGAATTATCAAAAAAAGTTGTTTGATACAGGATTCCCAAAATATTGTCATGTCAAATTTTTTTTTCCTTTTGTTTTTTTAGGAGTTACGGCACCATATTTGTTTTTTTTTTAATGGCACCATACATATTTTTTTATACGGTTTGAAAGACATTTTCTTTCTATTTTCAACACACTAAAACTTATACCATTTTACCATTACATAACAAAATTTTTAAGAAAATCGCAAAAGGTAATTTGGTTTTAAAAGCGTACGGTATTAATTAATTTACAATAGTAGGCTTTGAAAATGATACAAAATGGTATAAGATTTTTAAAAAAGTTGATTAGGTTACAACGGTAAACACAAAACTACTGTAATACATTTTTTACCATTTTGTATCATTTTCAAAGCCTACTAACGAAAATTAAAAAATTAATTAATACCATACGCTTTTAAAACCAAATTGTTCTTTTGCGATTTTCTTAAAACTTTTGTTATGTAAGGATATAAAAGTTTTAGTGCATTGAAAAGAAAAAGAAAATGTCTTTCAAACCGTATAAAAAAATATGTATGGTGTCATTTAAAAAAAACAAATATGGTGCCTTAACTCCTAAAAAAACAAAAATTTGACATGACAATATTTTGGGAAATACTGTATCAAACAACTTTTTTTGATAATTCTTTCCAATAACAAATAGGTGGGGGTGTCATAAGTGATGCCTCACCCTGTATAAACCTTTTTAAGTGTTTAAATTTAGTCATGTTCACAATAAACAGTTATAAGATACAAAAGAACACAGGGATTTGCTTGAAAGTTTGAAAATTTACTTGAATATTGTTTATTAATTACAAACATCACTTGTTTGCGAAATCATGATAAACTTTGATAGTAAAATTTTCACAAATTAATGTGACAAAAATTAAAATACTGCTTTATTTTATATGAAATATAAGTCCTGAAACCTTGCCCTGGGGGATTTTTAAGTATTTTTTTATGCAGAAACTAATTGCATCACTGATAATTTTTTATTTATGTTTTAATGTACTTAATGCAAATTTTTGCATAGTTTTTTTTTTTTGTAATAGCAACATAGCTTGGCCTAGACTTTTTTTTTATTTAAATTTTTACTGATTAACATTTTTTTCTTTCAATATCTAGACTAGAACACATTAAAATATTTTAAAACAATACGTTTTCAACAATAACTGAAAAACCTGAAATGGTAAAAAGTTTTTGTGAACGGTTCTGAATGTGTTTAAGAAAACTACACCGTTTTTGGTAATTTGGTAATTTTAATAATAAACGAGAGAGCCATGTAATTTCATTGAATTTGGGCCACCCGGAATCGCAACGTACTTTACTTATGTTATATGACTAAGTAATTAATATTTGACGCATATTGTTGTCAGGATGCCAAGTAACACAACAAACGATCAAATTTAAGTAATATTGGTAATGCAATGAGTCTATTTACATTAAAATTTCTATATATTTCAACACATTTAAATTTATGTGATGGCAACTGTTTTTAACATATTTATATTTAGAAATGACACCATATTAAAATAATTTATGCCACTTAATAATCTTGCTTTATAGCTCTTAAGGAAAGTGAGATTATCCTGTTATATAGACTCGAATTTTGTACACCCTGTGCACGCATAATTCTCATAAATTTTGTGATAATTCTACTTACGAGTAATCGTATTTATTTTGGAAATGTGTGTGTGCCCCAGGGCTCCCTAGAGGTGCATAAGCTGTAACAACTATATTTAGTTCTTGACAAAGTTGCCTAAGTTCCCTCTGTTGCAGACAAGCGTGTAATTCAACTTGTAAAACGGCAGGTTTTATTTCTGCTGCATTATAAATGTTCCGAACTTGTTCGGCATTGAAGTTTGATAATCCAATTGATTTTATTAAACCAGCTTTAACTTGTGCTTCCATTGCCTGTTAAATTAATTGAATTTTAAAAAACAATCAAAAAGGAAATGTAACGTTTTAATTTTGGTTCTTAAAAAAATATTGCTAAAATAATTACAAGTAATCAAAGCATAATAATTATGACAAACACAAACCTTCCAAGTACTAATATTGTCGTTATAATCCAATTCATAATTTCCATCATCTTTAACAACTGGTGAGAAAGAACTCTCATCACATGCAAACGCAAAAGGCATATGTATCAAATATAAATCTACATAACTAAGTTGCAGTTTTTCTAAAGACATTTTCAAATATCGTTCTACATCTTTTGCTCGATTCCCAAAAACAGGTAACTAAAAGGTAATATTTCTAAATGAATATTATTTATTATAAGATGGAAAAAATACCTTTGTTGTTATAAATAAATCTTCTCGTTTCCCCTGACCTGATTCAAACCATGATTTTAAAGCATTGCCTATTGCTTCTTCATTATTATAATTAAATGCTGTGTCTATAAAAATCAAAGAGTGATTTTCTACTGTTATTGGCTGTTTACGATGCTGTTCTTACCTATGTGTCTGTACCCACTGTTGAGAGCAGTTATAACCGCAAATTCTACTTCTTCGGGCTGTGCTCTCCACGTTCCGAGTCCCACAATCGGCATCTGAATTGCTTCTGTTCCAGCAAACCTTACATATTTCATTATAAATTTTTTGCTAATGTCAAGAATCAAAGATTTAATTTTTATTTTAAATTAATTTCAGTAGATGTAGTTAAATACAGGATTATAAGATTGTGCTATAAATATAAAGTCTGTGGATGTATATATAGATCGATCTTGAAACTTATTTTTGGATATTTGCTTCAATAATTCTGATTTGATGACAAATTATCATTAATTTTTGTTTTATTCAGAGATGGTTTGATATGAACTGCAACCCTTGAGGGTTAGGTAACTGCAAAATTTATTGATTAATTTAAGGGAAAGTTGTTATATACGTATATAACATTCAGTTTGCGTATAAAATTATGTATATGTAAAAATATTGATATTTGCATTGCATGTCTTTAACAACTTAAAAACTATATGCATGGCTATTTGAATTATCAAAATTTTAAATTATATAATAAAGTACACAAGTTGTGTCCAAAATTTTAATTGTTTCACATATATTTTTGATTAATAAATGACTGTAATCGTGCAATAATGATGTATAATATATAAGCGCCCTCTGTAACATTTCTTTAAAAAAAAGTTAGCTAGGAACTTAATTTTGTAGAGTTCTAGTACTAGAAATGTGCCATGTAATATACAGACAAAAGAAACTTGTAACTAAAAATAAATGAACATCTGTACTTCCAGACAATTCTAGTACATATTTTATAAATTTTTTAAAATATTTTATTAAAGTAATAATTGTTATAAACGTACTACAAAAATCTCTTATGCAGTAAATATATTTTTTATATGATTTAACAGCAAAAGTTTACTTTTTTACAGATCTATTATATCCTGGTGGTGTTATTAATAAGTAAAATACTTACCTTGAAGAGTGTTTTAGCTTCTTTTTTTTTCCACAATCACACTTTTTTTTTTCTTTCACAATAAAATCTTGATTTATGATCATTTTATAAATGCTCATCCATTTATTTTTGTTATGCAAAATTAAGCAATTATACTCTGCAACCCAGCATTTTTAACTTGTGCTACATACAAGTTTTTGTTATACAAAACAAAGTGCACTTCGATATTCAACAAAAGAATACCTTCCAATTTTGACTCGATAACAACTACGTACGCAATAATTTTATTTATAAATGTGGATGAAATATCCGATATTTAATTTTTTTTACTATTGCATTTTCATTGTATAAAATTAATTATTACAATTGTTTTGTAGTATACCTGCAAATAAGCAAAAATGGTAGCTTTGTTTTTCAATTTTGAACAATACAACAGGTTTATTGATAACTAATTAAATAAACAAATTTTTAAGTGTTTGCAATAGAAAAATAGCAGCTTTACTTAAATTATTGATAAAACAAAGCAGAGTCCCAGACCCAAGTTTTTATTAACAACTAGCATATACAGCATTTTCATACAAAACATTTTACAAATTCATTCTTTGCACGGTGGTGACTGCCACCTAAGTACTCTCCATGCCAGTTGCTCAAACTGATAACATTCTACGATGACTTGTTTAGAGTTCGTAAGAGTCGAGGAGGCTTTATTTCCATTTTCATTTCGCATGTTCTGTCATACATAAATTGATGTATTAATTAATAGTTAACCTATCTATCCTACTGTATACATCTCTACAGCAATTTTTTTGTCACAGTTTGCTCGTGTCCCCTATAATCTATGATGACAGTCTTAGACACAAGCAAACAAATTTAAAACCTTTCAATCTTTCTGATACGCTCGTTCATATTTGGTGAAAAAACCGATAAACCGTTTAAAAACCAACCAGTTTATTGGTTAAACCACATTTAATATACATTATTTATTATTTCTATTAGTCCTCATAAAAAAATTGGTTACAAAAGTTTGCTGCAGGTTTAAACGAACATATATAACATATAGAGAATAATCTGATGTACAAAACAACACTTGCAACTTGCAGCAAAATGTGTAACAGAAGTTCTGCTGGCACATTCATTCACTGAGAAGAATACTTCTGCATGGAAGCATACATCAGAGAAGCGTTAGGCTGTTGCCCTTGTTGCGGCATCACACAATATTGTTGATTTCCACCTGGATATTGGTACTGGTACGGATAATATCCTTGAGCAGCATAACCTGGTGGGTACCATGCATACCCCATGCCTTGTCCGTAACCATACGAGTACTGCTGAGCTGCTTGTGTAGGAGCAGCCATTCCCTGAGCCATACCCGAACCCTCACCACTCGCACCCCCGTTTTCTTTACCCCAGAAACATTTCACCACTTGTCCATTCACTTCTGTGTTATGAACGCTTTCTATTGCGTGCGTAGCAGATTCCTTAGTAGAAAAACGAATAAATGCGTAACCCTTATCTTTGAAAACTCGTATATCTTGTATAACACCAAATACAGAAAAAGCATTATGCATTAAATCCTCGGTAAGGCCGCTTGTGAAACCCCCACAATACACTGTGCAGTTTGTTGGGGAGCTCTGATTATACACTTCTTCAAACGTAGGTTGCTTGCCTCGCTGTACTGTTTTATCCGTCCTGGGTGGAGGAGGTTTCCTAGTGGACCAATTTGTACGTATAGAACGTGAACCTAGCCATTGTCCATTCATTGACTGGATTGCATTTTCGGCATCAGCTTTTTTTACAAACGAAACAAAGGCGTAACCTTTTGATTTTAGTGTCTGTGGATCTCGTACTATCCTGCAATTTGATATTTCACCGAAAGGTGCAAATGCTTCTCTTAACGTTTCTGTTTCAATTTCGGGCGATAAATCGCCTACAAATATATGATGATGGTTCGAAGTATCTGTTTTGGGTTGATTTCCAGGACTAGTGGCCCAGTTTACTTTCATTTCTTTATCTAAAAACACGCGCTTATTCATTGCCGCCAGTGCTGTTGACGCCGACTGGTGATTTGTAAACTCCACGAAGGCATATGGATCGTTGCCTGGCTCACGAATTATCTTTACACCCTTTACGGGGCCTATTTGTGAAAAAAGGGTACATAACAGATCTTCTGATACCGTGACATCCAAATTGCCTACATATAACGTCTTCGGGCTACTTTCGTCCGACATGATGAAGTCGGCACGTATTTGTTCACTATCACTCTAGCCCGGCTTGACTTTTATTGCCGTACATAAATAAAATACAACTTTTGCCGATTAATTGCCTGACGCGTTAGCAAATTGGCAGATCAACACGAAACAGGATGATGACAAAAAATATGGCTAACACCTATTACCAACTATTTCCCCCAAATCAAAATGTGTTGGCTATTCTGATTTTCTGATTGTCAAACTCGTTAGTTCGTATCAATATGATAGGTTAGGTTGTTCTGTTTTTGAAAAACCTAAATAATTTTGATATAAGATAAAATGTAGTTTTATAAGCTGAAAATGTCCGAGGACGATACAATAGAAATTCGACAAACGAATGAATTTGAAGCCTTACATGTAGGCATTTTTTAAATATTTATTTAAAAAAATTTAAAATTGCATAAAAATTCATTTAAAACTATTAAATAAAATGTACAATCACGTACAGCTTAAGTTTAATTTAAAAAAATACTTTTTTAAAATTTTGAACACATAGAAGTCGTTGATTTAATTTGTTGTTACTTTCTTAGGCAATTTTTGGAGAAGCCTTACAAGATTTTCGAGAAAAGTCAGATTCAAAATTATGGAAACCATTACACTTATCTATAAAATTAACACCCCAGCAAGGAAGCTCTGGTTTAAAAGAAATTCATGCACAAGTTGATTTACACATTGTATGTTCAGAAAATTATCCAAATGAGTAAGTCTGCTTTGTTGGCAGTTGAAACTAACTGATAATCATAACATTTAATTTAGAGCCCCAAAAATTACTTTGGAAAATTGCAAAGGTATATCTACACTCAATGTAAATGAACTTAAAAATGAATTAGACCAAAAGGCAAAAGAACTAGTTGGAGAAGTTATGATGTTCGAACTTGCCCAGCATGTTCAGGCATTTTTGCATCGACATAATAAGCCGGGTTTCAAAAGCTTCTATGAAGAAATGCTAATGAGGCAACAGGAACAAGAACTTCAGTTACGACAAGCTAAGCAAATTGAAAAGGATAGAGAAGTAATATAAAATTTGTGTAGGTGTTATATTTTGGTAATTATTTAATTACAGAGACAAGTAATGTTAACTGAAATACAACGAAGACAAGAAATACTGAAAGCTGAAAATAAAACTAGGAAAGAGCGGTTTAGTTCTGACAATTCTGAAGAATTTGATCCGACAAGTTATCGACGAACTTCTATCACAAACAAGTAATGACTTTAAAAAAACTGTAGTTACAATTTCATTGTTTTTTTTTTTTAAGGAAAAGCAATAGTTATTTAGAATACAGTGATGACAGTAGCGTCGATTGTTTATGTGAACACAAAACTGCAACTATTGAATTTGTTAATAATCAATTTCGAGAAATTAAAAGAGGCAGATGCATAAGTAAGTACATTTAATTAAATTTAACAAAAAATTATACTGATCATTTTTCACATACTCATACACCAACAAACACTGTAAAAATGTGGTGCTAAAAAATTATGCATGAAAGTTTAATTTTTCTGTTTTACTGTACAAGGTTTCTCAGATAACATTTTCAACATGGGGATCTCGCATATTATAAGAGATACAGCTTTGCTTAAATTAGATGAAGTATTCTTAAGTATGTGAGGAGCTACAATCTCTTTTCAAAAGTTCAAAATTCCTCGTACTTTGGAAGCTAGCAAAAAATATGAAAATGCTGATTTTTTTTCCATAACTTTTTCACCCTTATCATTAAATCAATTTTGTTTGTACTTTCTACAGATACTTTTTTAAATTGCTTTCCGTTTTTGATATATTACATCTAATTTGATTTATTTTATGGGCATTGGAGTAGTTAAATGTGTTTTTTACTTCTCTTTTTAATGAGATATATCTATTTAAATAAATATGAAAAACTGTACTTTACAAATCACTTATCAACCTGTCTATGAAAGAATAAACAATAAACAACCAAATAAATGTCAAATGACAGTATAATTTGTCTGCGATACCAATTATTACAATTTTATGATATTTTCTTGTAATTTGATTTTTTTTTTGTAGCAATTTTGTTATAATTCTGGCTACATTTACAAGTAATAAAAAAATTACATGTTGAGATGCTTCATTCTTTGCCGTAAAAACTGTGTAGAAGCTAAGCAAATGTACTTAAGAGTTGCAGTCTAAGAGAAGGCAACGAACAGTGTGTACGTACAGATTTTGGAAATAAATTTAAAGGAATTTTTCTTTCAAAAAACCAACCAGAAATCCACAACTTCTCAATAACAAATCGATGAAGAATTATAATTAGCTATTTCTACACAGTTTTATGACGAGGAATATAGCATCTCAACATACCAAATTTTTATTATTTGTAAATGAAGCCATAATTATAACAAAATAGCTACACACTAGTGATTGCAATACCGGACCAAAATTACGATACCGGTATTCGGTATTTATTCGCAAGTAATACCGGTATACCGGTATTGCCTTTTTTAAAAAAGTATTAATTTTGAAAATACAATATATGCATTTTACACATATGTACATATAGTAAGTATAATGTCAAAACACAAATTTACATAAAATAAAGAAACTTGAAAAATTACATATGTAAAAAAATATGGACACAAAAAACTGAAGATATACAGGGTAATTGATTGGGACCGGGAATTAAAAATATATGAAGAATGAAAAAGGGTATTGATCTGAAACTTTGGTTATGACTATAATGGCATATGATCTGTTTAATGAAAATATTTTCAAGATGGCGACCCTTCCGGAAATACCGGAAGTTGACGTCTACTTTCTTATTTCAATTACAATGGTCGTTTTTTATTGCGTATTTGGATGTAAAACGTTAGTTTAGAGGGACTTTTAATAGCATTCCCTATACCTAAGTGCAGTCGTTTTTTTAGATTTTTGGACTTTTTTGAAATTTTTTGATTTTCCTCGTGATGCTTAATATTATCTATCGCCGCCATTTCTGAAGAGAAAACGCTTAAATTTAGACTATGCATAGAAGAATTTTTGCAATCGATGCATTACTTACAGGGTGTCCAAAATTTAATTTTCTTTTAATACAATTTCAGACCAATAAAACTCGTTTTTTTCAAATACAATGCCCATTTTTTTTTCATTTTCTAATTCAAAAGTAAATTCTGCATCAATATTAGCGTTTCCTATACCTATCTGCAACAATTTATAAAGTTAAGAGAAATTGCAACATTTTTTAATAGTAAGCCTTGGAAATGACAACAAATATTCCAATATTGCAATATTCCTTCGTCTTCTAATAATATCATCTCTCTTTTAATTAACTTAAATACATCATTTTGTGGCACAATTTTGTGTTTTGCATTTATTGCTATTTTTTTTATTTATGGCAGACTGCAATTATAAAATAATAAAAACCAAATATAAAAAAAAATATTAATACCGAATACCGGTATTAGACCATCAAATGAGACGGTATTTCGGTATTGTAAAATGGCACGGTATACCGGTATTCCAATCACTACTACACACACTATCAAATTACAAAACAATATTATAAAATTCCTATAAACGATACTATCATTTGACATTTAATTGATTGTTTATTTTTTCATAGATAGCTTGATAAGTGATTTGTAATATACGGTTTTTGTTGTTAAATAAATATAGCAAGTTATGTCTCATAAAAAGAGGAGTAAAAAGCACATTTAACTATTTAATGCCCATAAAAAAATATTAAATTAGGGGTAATTATATCAAAAATATAAAGTGATAAAAAACTAAAATAATAGTTACATTATGCATAAAAAAGTACATGAAAAAGGTACAAATAACATTGATTTAATGCTTAAGACGAAAAGGTTATGAGAGAAGAAAAAAATCAACGTTTTTATATTTCTTATGACTTCTAAAGTACAGGGAACTTTGTACTTAAAAAAAAAGATTGTAGATTCTAACAGACTTAAGAATAATTCATCTAATTTAAGCAAACCTGGATCTTTTATAATAAGCAAGATCCCATGCTGGAAATGTAATCTGGGACACCCTATACATTAGTTAATTTTCTAGGTCTTTAGATTACAGTTTTAAATTATAATTGCAGATCATTCACACAGAAACTGCACAGTATTCAGTGGAATGGATTTAGAAACAGGAGAATTATTTGTTCTCAGCGAATGGATTGTTAACATCAAAAATAGTACTGATTTGATGCAGATACAAAAACAAGTATCTAGCATTGAACAAGAAATGAATTACTTGTTAAAACTGAAACACAAAAACTTGGCGCATTATGTTAATATGAAATATGATGTGAATGCCGATGAAAATAAAGTAATTATATACACTTTACGAAATTTTATTTTTGGTAAGTTGACCAAAAATTTTTGTTACTAATTAAGCTTACGTAGTTTTTGTTTTTGTTTTAAATAATGACGGCTGTTAAAATAGGCGACTTTTTAATACTGCACTATTAAGCACAGGTTTAACTCTTTGAAGGGCGGAATCAAAAATTTTAACCTTTTACATTACAAATAGGAACGTAAATGATTTTTTTGTGTCCGTCCAGAAAATCAATTGTTTCCGATCAATTTTTAGGCTGAAAAATACATCTTTACTGGCCTAGGCTAGAAAGTAACTGGTTGCCATGGTAATAACAACTCTTTACCGGCCTAAGCCGGAAAGTAGTTGGTTGCCATGGTGATGAGTTGTTTTGTTATTTTGCGCTGTCAAACAAGCGTATGCTTTCAGGACTAGACTACGGCTCGTCCAAAAACTGTCTCTTCGTCCAGTAAAATACCACTTGGAAATGTATTTAAACAATAAATATAGTGCCAACTTGTTCATAACTTAAATAATAAATACTTTAATATTGAAATATCATACAAACATTTGTGACTTGTACTTTCATAATTTCTAATTTTTTTTTAAAGAGTTATTAAGATATTTTTATTATGTTGAACAATTGGAAATATTAATAAAAATAATAATAAGAAATCTTTATTTAGCTTTTTTAGCTAATTTTACATTATCTTAATCCTGCTTATATTTATTTGTACATATTTTCTTAATTATTAAATCTTAACATTATTTTTCACATATTCTAAACATAGTTTTTTAAAATTTGGTATGGAAGTTGTTTGTTTAATTTCCACAGGTAATTCGTTAAAAATCTTGTGCCCTTTGTAGTACAAGGCGTTTTGTGTATTTGTTTTCGTTAATTTCGATAGTCTAAAGTCGTCTTTATTCCTGGTCTGGTATTCGTGAATGTTACAGTTTTGTATTAAATTTTTAGTCATGTAACGTGGTAAAAAATTATTTATTGCCTTGTATATTAAAAAAAGGCAAACGTAATTTTTTGCCTTATACTCAACCACTTTAAAGTATTTAACATTTCGCTTATTTTAGTGTATCTTGAGCATTTTAAAATAACACGTATTCTTCTGCAATTTATGTAAGTCACCTTCGTTGCATAAGAACAAAACACTCGCGCAGTGATCGAAGTGTGGAGCGATTAGTGACCTATATACTGTAATTTTTGCTGAAAGGCTAAGTTTGTTTGTTAATCTACCCAGAAAACTAATTTTTTTCGCAACTTTTTTCACAATGCAATCCACATTGCTGTTAAATTTAAGTTTATTGTCTATCATAACACCAAGATATTTAATTTGCGAAACACATTCAAGTTCTTCATTACCTATTTTAACTTTAATGCTTACATGATTCGGTATTGGCCTGTTTCCTATTATCATAAATTTGTGTTGTTTGTTATGTTTGATGTTTGTTACGTGTACAAAACCTTTTTTCGTTATAAGTGTGTATAAAAGTTTGTATATCCAAGTGCATCAAATAAAATAAAAAAGTTCTTGAAGGTCTGTAATTTTTTTCTATTTAAAAAAGAATACAGTTTTTCGTCAAAATGGAGAATAAGTCTCTACAACTAACCTACACTTGGGTTAATTGGGTTAGCCCCAAAAAACTTCTAACCATTCTGATACAACGTACTTATAGGTTCTTATTTATATTATTAATAGCCGACTCTAGGTTGCTATCAGAAGCTGTTATTAAAGTGTCATCTGCAAAGAGATTTACACTAGTTTTTTATATTGTGTTTCAAATCATTTAAGTACAGCACAAAAAGTAAAGGACCCAAAACTGAACCTTGTGGTACACCTAGTGTGCTGATAATTTTTTCTGATTCTATATTGTTAAATTTAGTTTTTGTTGTATTTAACTACTAATTTAATATTTAAATACTTTAAAAAGCTTAAAAACCTGTTTTCTAAAAATGAGAATATAAAAATGAGAAATCAATAGGTAGAATAAAAAAAATTATTGTAATTGAAACTACAGAAAATGAATACTAGAGCTTCAACTAGACTTAAATTTTGAACTCACAGCTTTGATAAAATGAAACAAAAAGCAACATCAACTGAAATTAAAAAAGGAAGTATCAAATAAACCCAGTAAGCATCACAAATAAAAAAAAAACTGATACACAGGCCCTACTCCATAAAAAAAACTCTTTCATTTCACACTTTTCAAAAATTTACATGCATAGTCATACAGTCTTAAAAACTATTATAAATTATGATTGTTTGCTATAAGAAATATTGACATGCCAGTAGTTGGTATTTCCATTGTCAGCTTTATTTAAAACTGATAAAGTACTTTACTACATTTAAAAAAAAAAGTGTAAAATAATCCAGTTTATTTAAATAATAAAGTTGTACAAATAGTGGCACAAGTTTTTAAAATTAATATTTTTTGATTTGAACAAAAAAATTGGGACAGCAGAAATTTAACAATTTTTGGTTTTTTAATTCTGCTTGATTTGATTTAATTGAAGGCAATATTTGATTTGAACTAAAGTTGTCACATAATTACACAATTACAGCGGGTATTGTGTTGATAATAATTTGTACATTTGTCGCCTTTTATTTTGTAGGCTTAAACAGTTCCGTATTTTTGAACGAAGTTCCGGTCGAAACAGACCTCATACGCCATATATCTGCAGGTGTTCTAAGTGCTTTAGAATTTTTGCATCGTAATAACGTGGTTCACAAACAAATTACAGATTCTTGCGTGTACATTGATAGAAAAGGTATGCTAATCTAATGCAACGTGATAAACAGATGACTTAACTTTGAACTTGTAGGTGTCGTAAAGGTAGCAAATTATAGCCTTGATAAGCGTTTATCAGATTTGGTTTCATCATCCTCCAGTAATTTCTTTAATAAGAAAACTGATGTTTATAATTTTGGAATTTTAATTCTGTCTTTAGTCAAAGGTGTAAAAGTTTCAGAAGATAATGCCGATATACCTACTGTGATGTCTCCTCATCTGTATGATTTTTTAATTAAGTAAGTGCTGCACATACTTAATAGCAAAATTAAAGCAAAGTAATAATTGAATCAAGCATACTTTGTGCTATTCCAAAACAATTAAATAATAATAAAAAAATTAAAAGTATTTATGCATGGCCTGGTTCAGTGGTTCTTAAGCTTTTGGTATTCGCGGCCCCCTAAATATCCTAAAATATTTTCGCGGCCCCCTAGTTGTAGTAACAAAACACTTACGATTTATTTAAGAAGATTTTTATCCGATGGATCGAGTAAAATAAGGAGCAAAAAATATTTTTTTTAAGATGTCAATATTTTAAAAAGTAAAAACGTTTAATACATTTTTCACGGCCCCCCGGTTAAGAATCGCTGGCCTGGTTGATCCAAATTTGATTGAATTACATGGGTATCTTATTAGTAAAGATAGAAAAACTGTTTAATTACTAAAGAATGCAGTTTTTTGAGATAAAGCAAGTACAGAGGCTTTTGCAAAAATTAATTTGAGAGCAATTGTTGAAAAAGTGTTTTTTAATCATTTTAACAGTGTAATATATCTCTGTCCATTATTATAGTAGATATTAAAATAATGTTTGAAGGATCTGTATTTAATTTCTTGTGTTAAATCTAGTGGCATCAATGTTTTTTTTTATCTAAACCAATTTAAAAGCTATAAAGTAACTTTTGTTTTTTAAACAGCAACCATGATTGATTGATGTCGGCAATTATACGGGGTGTTTGAAATCCGAGTTTAAACATGGGGATCTCGCTTATTATAATTGTGGGAGTATAGGTTTAAATTTTTGGCAAAGTTGTTAAATTCAGTGCTTATTAATAATCTGAAGAAAAATTGGAAATATCTCCAACGGTATCAGAGAAAACTAGGAAAAACTGGAAAATATGATTTTTAAAAATCCTCTATAATTCCTTTGGAGTATGAAATATTTCAAATGCGTAAAAACAATGTCAAGCAACTTTTTAAGCCGAAGCCGATGGTAATTACTAATTTTTTCTAGGTCGATTCGTTTAGTATTTGATTATGTAAATAGCAAAAACTGCACCCATAAGAAAAAATAAAGTTGGTTGTCATAAAACAAAAAGTAATCGACCTAGGAAAAATTATAAAGTTGTTGCCAAGCCACTGTTTTTACACATTTAAAATATTTTATACTCCAAAACAGTTATGGACGATTTTCAAAAATTGTATTTTCCAGTTTTTCCTAATTTTCTCTGATACTGTTTGAGATATTTCTCTTCAGATTATTAATGAGCACCGAATTTAGCAGCTTTGACAAATATAAACCTATACTCTAGCTATTATAATAAGTGAGATTCTCATGTTTAAACTCAAATATCAAACACCCTGTATACTTAAGGTCAGAAAAAATAACAAATTTAAAAAGGCCAAAGCCAACTATATTTGCTATTTAAAGAAAAAAGTTTGTTATCACTTTTAAATTGGTAATGATAACATTTTTTCATAGACATCATTAGACTACGTAAAAATATAAATAAAAACCCCAACACATTATTTTAATATCTGTAATAAAAAAGATAAAGTACATTACTAAAATCCAAAGATCTACTTTATTTTTACAATAATCTATAAATCAGAAATAATTAAAAGAATTTCCAGGTAGTTTTGAATTTTTCTCAAAAAATGGTGCATTTTTTTGGTAATTTATACCATTTTTCTACATTTACTAATAAGTAAGGTATCTCGTACAATTTGAACCACATTGTGTTCATACTTAATTAACAACGCGTTATTTATTTATTGTACTATACAATTTTTAAAAGTGTAATATGACGCAATATTAATTTCACACATGTTACACATAAGATTTTATCGTAAAATATAGGAGTATTAATTATAGCAAAAAAATACTTGAATGTATTTTGTCAGCCATGTAAAGAATTATATTAGTAGCAGAAATAAAACAGTAAATTTCACATGAGACTGGATATAAAAGTTAAACTAAAATCCATCCATACCTTTGAATAATTAACGCTCTCAAGTTTTCACGTAACACTTCTATTTTCTTGTATTTGTTGACAGGTGTTTAAATAAAAATGAGAAGGACCGTTATACAACAACGCAGTTGTTGAATCATCCATTTATCCATGGCACGGAAGAGCAGAATTCACCTCAACGTAATGTAGAAGAATCTGTAGCACCCAGAGATGTTTCACCAGATCCGGCTCAAAGTGATTTAAAAATGTTTTCTCGTTCAAATTTTGCTGGACAGTCACGTGTACAAAGTGAATTTGAAGTTATGCAGTTTATTGGCAAAGGAGCTTTTGGAGATGTGTTAAAGGTATGTCAAAAATAATCCAGTATATTAAAGTAATGTTACATTTTCTGCTAATACAATGTATTGCAAGATGGTGCTAATTTTTTTAAGATTTACTTAAGTGACTTATTTAATTTTGTACCTTGTGTATAAACGACAAAAAATTTAGTGCAAATGATCTTAATTTATCTTCCTTTTAATAAGGTCCTCTTGTAACTTTCAGGGTCGAGGTATGTGTTCCTAGTTCTTGATTATGTTTCTCCATCTCTGTCTACCATTGGCTAAATGTGGCACATCTCTTCAGCTGACTCCTTTTTCTTCTAGTCTATGTCTCACTTCGTTTTCCCATTTTGCTTGCTCTTCATCTTCTTGTTCTTCTTTTTCCCTCGAACTGTTTTTTTTCATCCCATTTTTGCAGAAGATGTCCCAGTCATTTTAACCCCTTGAACGTTACATTAAATTCCTGGGTTTATGGATTTGACAATGTCGCGGCGGCAGAGGCTAACCTTTTTTTAAGTTCCTTCTGTAATGAAGCTGTGACTTGAAAAATACAACAATTAGGCTGTTCTCTATCAGCTCCTCAAAAAAATTAAATTTTTTGTTACAAAAATCACACGCAAAAACCGCGCGAACCCAACTTACCCAAATCTACCTGCATAAGATTTTTAGGTCTAGAAAAAAGGAGACTTTTGGCGTCGGTGACAAAGATCAACCTAATTTTTGTCTTTTTCCAACTTATAGCTTCAACACAGAATGCACGTCAAAAAAAATCTGTCTACGCCGCCTTGATACTGACGCGTGCCATAAAACCGGCTCTAACGCACGATCAACTGAAGTTATCCGCTTCGCGTGTACAAGGCCTTAAATCGTACAGCATGGCACAAACGCGATAAAAACGACCGACCGTAGTTCGTAGAACAAGGTCAACGGTGCAAAAGCGGTAAAAATGCCCAAATTTAAATCGGAGAGCCTCGATATTAGCGCAAAAAGAACGCCCGAACCCAGTTCGTAGAGACCAGTCAAGGGGTTAATTGGTTTGTTTCCATCTTTTTTTTTTTGTCTTTCGCTCCTAGCCTTTTTTAATTTTCTTCTTAATCGGGTCTTCTTGTACCTTTAAGTGTCAAAATATGTTTTCCTAGTTCTTGATTATGTTTCTCTATCTCTGTCTACCATTTGCTAAATGTGGCACATCTCTCCAGCTGACTCCTTTTTCTTCTAGTCTATGTCTCACTTCGTTTTCCCATTTTGCTTGCTCTTCATCTTCTTGTTCTTCTTTTTCCCTCGAACTTTTTTTTTCATCCCATTTTTGCAGAAGATGTTTAATTGGTTTGTTTCCATCTTTTTCTTTGTGTTTTTCACTCCTAGGCTTTTTCTAATTTTCTTCTTCTTTTTAATCGGGTCCTTTTGTACCTCTGTGTCGGGTATGTTTTCCCAATTTTTGATTATGTTTCTCCATCTCTGTCTACCATTGGCTGTGGCACATCTCTCCAGCTGACTCCTTTTTCTTCTAGTCTGTCTTACTTTGTTTTCTCATTTTGTTTTTAAGTCTTCCTGTACTTCTTTTTCTCTCAAACTTTGTTTTTCATCCCATTTTTGGATACCTGCTTTCTAGCATCTGTAGTAGATGTCCCAGCCATCTTGACTGGTATGGATCCATCTTTTTCTTTGAGTCTTTCATTCCTAGGCTTTTTGATTTTATCCTTGCTTATCTTATCAATAAGTCTACGTCCTATTCTTCTCAAAAATCTCATTTCCTGCGTCTGTATTCTTTGTTTTTGCTTTCTTGGTAGTGCTTAAGTTTCTGAACTAAAAATAAGAATTGATACGTCCACCACAGATGTTAATGTTTTAAATATGTTTAGGTCAGGAATAAATTAGATGGTGGTTACTATGCTATAAAGAGGATTGAGTTGAACCCAAAAAATAAGCAATTAAACAAGAAAATAACTAGAGAAGTAAAACTTCTCTCTAAATTAAACCATGAAAATGTTGTACGTTACTACAATGCCTGGATAGAAAGTGCCATAATCGATGATGATTATACAGATACTTCTAAATCAAGCTCCTCTGATATAGTTCCTAAAGTAATACATCGAAAAGAGGTACGAAACTTTTTTTTTTATAGTTATCTTTAAATAGCTTTAGGGGTGAGAGTTCTTTACATCATAATTATTTACTGAATTGGGAGTATGCGGAAATTAAAATCGAACGAACATTGTTAATTACAGAAATTGTTTTAGCTCACTTTCAACAATGATGTGGAGCTTCTAGCACCACCAATAAAAGATGTTGAGTGGTCGATAAGTTACGAGAGTAAGTCTAAAGCGGGCCCAATCTCTAGTTCTTCAGATGATGATTCTTCAGACGAAGAAGATATTTGGGGACGAAGGTATAACTACTTCTCTCTTTTGTTTAAATATATTTCTTTTTATTTTTACAGATTAACGGTAAATTCGTCTGATTCGGAAAGCATAGAATTTGAAAAAGACGAAGCAGATGAAACGAACTCGACAATTTCGAATCCTTCAACACCTTCGACCAATCAAGTAACTTTTGAATCAGTTTCGCCCCACACACGTGAAATTCAGTTTATGTACATTCAAATGGAGTTTTGTGAGAAAAGCACCTTGAGAACGGCCATCGATGGTGGACTGCATTTAGATATGGCCAGGGTTTGGAGATTATTTAGGGAGATTATTGAAGGTAAATAAAATCTTGCAATTATTATTGTTATAGACACATTCAATTGTTTCGACTTACTTTAATCTACACATATTTTGTCGTGTTATGTATGAACACAGGATTGGCTCATATCCATCAACAAGGTATGATTCACAGAGATCTGAAACCTGTAAATATTTTTTTGGACTCGAATGATCACGTTAAAATCGGTGATTTTGGTCTTGCAACTACGAATATATTGAGCAGACAAGGTGACTTTGGGATTATTAACAAGAGTATGCAAGGTGAGTGATCTGTTATCCTACAATAAAACTTTGATATTTTGGCACACAAAAATGTGTAAAATAAGAAGGGCTTTAACAGTTAACTCCACTGCAGTGAACCCCAGAAATGTTGGAGACAAATTTTAACAGTTGTACAACATTCTTCAGGGTGTGTTAATAAATGATATTTTAAAAAAAGATCTTAACAAAATTTGTTGATTATTTTCATATGCATAAAAAAATTATGCTGATGATTGATGCTATGTATAAAACTAGATGTTATTTAACACGTTCACGGACAAAGTCGTCAAGTTTTTAAACTAGCTCTGTGGCTAGACGTCTACAGCAGTCGGTTTGATCATTTAACAGTATGTACTTTAATGCTTTGGGTCACCATACGAATCACTATTAAAAGATCATAAGAGCTGTTTTATGAAAAAAAATTATCTTAAATAAAGTCATTATACAAGGTAATTGATTGGGACCGTGCATTAGAAAAAGATGAAGAATGAACCAGGGTATTGATCTGAAATTTTGGTTATGACCATAATGGCATATGCAGTTTAATGCAAATATTTTCAAGATGGCGACACTTCCGGAAATACCGGAAGTTGACATCTACTTTCTTCTTTGAAATACAAGTATATTTTTTATTGCATTTTTGGATTTAGTAGTTTATTTTATGACTTTTGATTGCATTCCCTATGGGTAAATGTAAAATCAATTCAAAATATCCGTGTTTGAATACTCTTGATTTTCCATTTTTATGAACACAACAAACAAACGCGATAATAGTGATTTACAGTTATTAATATTGGCATTTGTTGTAGGTATAGGAAATGCTAATACAGATTGATGCAGAATTTAATTTTGCAATAGAAAATAAAAAACAAATTTGGACATTGTATTTAAAAAAAAAACGAGTTTTAGTGGTCTGAAGTTTTATAAGAAAATTAAATTTTGGACACTCTGTAAGCAATGTATCAATTACAAAAATTCCAGTAGGAATTCCAAGGTTTCTTCTATGCATAGTCTTCATTTGAGTGTTTTTGCTTTAAAAATGGCGGCGGTAGTTAATATTAAGCATCACAATGAAAATCAAAAGATTTTCAAAACTGTCCAAAAATCTAAAAAACGACCGCACTTAGGTATAGGGAGTGCTATCAAAAGTCCTTCTAAAATAAAGTACTAAATCCAAAAATGCAATAAAAAATAGATCATTGTATTTGAAATAAGAAAGTAGATGTCAACTTCCGGTATTTGCGGAAGTGTCACCATCTTGAAAATATTTTTATTAAACAGATCATATGCCATTATGATCATAACCAAAATTTCAGATCCATAGCCGTTTTCATTCTTCATATATTTCTGATGCATGGTCCCAATCAATCACCTTGTACATAAAAATTATTATTTATCCAAAATTCTGTAAATAAAATATGAAAATAGTTTAATTTTATTGTCACAAAATGAACTTCGTGTATTTTTAAGTGCCAACGAATGTGTTAAAAAAGACCTTAAATATAAAATCTGTCATGTTTTTTTTTTTTTGTCTAAATTCATATATGTATCTACTTAATTACTGCTTGGGCATCTTGTACAACTTCACTTTTTTAAAATGCCAAGTATTACAAAATAAACTTGTCACGCAGGATACCTTTTAAAATAAATTATTTTAAACTTCTATTGACGTGTATAATATGTTAAAAATTTATACTTTGAAAAGTTTTATAAAAATCTGATAATCTAACTTATTTAAAAAATATTAAAACATGAAACAAAAATCTAATTTTATCATAATCTTGCATGAATAGGTACCAAACATGAGGTACCAAATGTTAGCCTAATTCATCCTATTGCTTTGAGTTTAAAAAGTTTTAATAGTTTACCTGAATATTTAAAAAATATGGATAAAGGGGATTTGTAAAAAGCTTTAAGGAATTTTATTCGTTTACCTAGTTTGTTCCACATCTTTGATATGTTAATATTTTGGTATTGAGAAGTTTTTTTAGTTTTCTTTCCTCAAGAAAAGTTGTTTATATTTTTTTTAAATAATTTGTTATACTTTTTACACTATGTTATGTAAAGGCTTATAACAAATTAATTTGTTTAAAAGGTTAAACATGTAATAGTGGGTATCTTAAACGTTAAGCTACAAATTAATTAGCAAAGATATTAGTACCAAACAAAAAATATAACATAAAATATCTTCTTAAGTAGTACGATTTTGGCAACTCTCCTCTAATATTGTAATTTGATTTGGAAGAAAGTTTTTTTATTGTTAAAATTATAAAACATTACTGTTCCATAAAAATTGATGACAAGTAAAATGAAAATAAAAAGTACTACTCTATCTATAAACTTCAAATCTTTTGTGCTTTAGAGCATGATGTCCCAGGTCAAAGTTTAACGGGACAAATTGGCACAGCTCTTTATACAGCACCTGAGTTGGATTCTACAACAAAGACGATATACAATCAGAAAGTTGACCTATATAGCTTAGGTAAGTAAGTATTACAATAAACATTAATATTTATTGGCAAACTAAGGAGATCAAGAATTTTTCTTTGGCACCATAAATGTTATGTATTTATCAAAAAAATTATTTTACAAAAAGTTAATACACTGACTTCAAATTTTATCATCTGTAGTATTCTTTTAACTTCTCTTTTAAATCTAAACTTAATTGGTATAAAAAGCCCTGTTTTTAGGAATTATATTTTTTGAAATGTGTTATATACCACTAAATACACAAATGGAACGAATGAAAGTTTTGACAGGATTACGTACTTCAGAAATTGTGTTTCCTTCTGATTTTAAAGAAACTTACAGAAAACAAGAAACTTTAATTAGGTAGGTACATTATTTTTAAATATGAATGAGAAATTTACAAATAAATATGAATAATACCATTTAAAAAAAAAAAAAACATTGCTCACACTTTAAAGTAAAAGATCTATACTTACCATGAAGCATTAACTAAATATACTAAAAAAATTCTTAGAGTTTGAATCACGTTAATGTTAAGATTATTTAGTTAAGCTTAACATTACCTAAGCCTGTTAGTTAGATTTGAAAATGAAAAATGCATTATGATTATTAGTTTAAAAAAAGCTTTAACCAACCTTTAAGCTGGCCCTCTATTACTGACCAAATGAACGAGGGTCAGGTAAAACCTTTTTTTTTTCAATTAATGATGAAAATACATTTTTTATTTTCACCTTTAACTGAAAGGCTTATATAATGTTGAAATTAAGTAGGTAATGTTAACATTAATGTAATTTCAGACATTAAAATAAAAAAATATTAAATCAACCTTTAAGCTGGCCCTCTATTACTGACCAAATGAACGAGGGTCAAGTAAAACCTTTTTTTTTAAATTAATAATGAAAATGCATTTGTAATTTCCACCTGTAACTGAAAGGCTTATGTAATGTTGAAATTAAGTAGGTAATGTTAACATTAATGTAATTTCAGACATTAAAATAAGTAAATATTTAACCAACCTTTAAAAGCTGGCCCTCTATTACTGACCAAATGAACGAGGGTCAGGTAAAACCTTTTTTTAAAATTAATAATGAAAATGCATTTTTATTTTCACCTTAACTGAAAGGCTTATGTAATGTAAAAATTAAGTAGGTAATGTTAACATTAACGTAATTTCAGACATTAAAATAAATAAATATTGCTAGTTTAGTGATCTGCATTATAATTAAAAATTGAAAACAATGTATGTGAATTATTGAATCTTAAAATATGCTTATCATTTTTGAGATGGCTGCTAAATCATGATACATCACAACGTCCAACTTCTCATGAACTATTACAGTCTGAACTTATTCCACCTCCTATATTAGAAGAAGCGAAACTAAGGGAGATGTTTGGTCATACTCTGAAAAATCCACAACTCAAAGCATACAAATACCTCATAGCGTCGTGTTTCGATCAAATTGTGCAGCCTGCTCAAGATATAACGTACGATATGAGCCTACCTACAACGGGTCCTACAAAACCACTCCAAATTTTTGACTACGTTAAGGAAACTGTTGTCAAGGTACCACACTAAGCTAAAATTTTCGTTGCTGCTTATATAAAGTTTGTTAAGAACCGAGAACTATTATTGTGATAAAAAATGTATGTATGTTACTCCTCCACATGTTTTTGTTTATTGTTCTAGGTGTTTAAATTACATGGCGGACAAAATTTATCGACACCATTGCTTATGCCAAGAAGCAAATATTACGAAGGTGTTGATTCTTGTGTCAAACTAATGACGCATTCTGGAAGCATAATATCCATTCCTCATGATCTTAGGTGGTTGCGTTATTACACGATTTCGAGCGTTGACTAATTATCCTGTAATTTTAAAGGGTTCCCTTTGCGCGATACGTGGCATGGAATGACATTTCTTTGCTAAGAAGATACTCTGTTGAAAGAGTGTATCGTGAAAGAAAGACGTTTGGTTTTCATCCCAGAGAATTATATGAATGTGCATTTGATATTGTTACACCAAGTCCAGGTAGGAAACTGCAATATTGATCAATATAGTTTTGATTAAGTTTAAAAAAAATTGAATAAGTGTGCCATATAGTGTCCCTTGGATTATTTTTACCTCAAAAATCTCTTTTGTTTTTAAAAATAACCCTAACGAAGTTTATACAGGGTTTCACTTGTTGAAGGTTGGTATCTCCGTAAGTAGTGATAATACCAAGTGGTTAACTGGAACGAAATTTAGCCATTTAGATTGTTTTTTTTTTTTTTAAATTAACTAATTTCACATTACATTTATTTTAATGTCACTGTTTAAAGAGTGACAGGATAGACTAGCAATTATCGAAATAAAGCAATGGAATTAGGTTATTGTTTTTTCCATGGCCACGTTGATTTTTATCTTAGATTTCGAAATGTTTTAGTTATTTCGCTTACATTTAAAAATAAACACATAAAATAATATATCATTGTGAAGAGAAAAAAATAATAATCACCTATTAAGACTGTTATTTTAATAAAAGCAGTTTTATTAAATGTCTCGCATGGTAATATATAAATAAAAACTTGACTATCACCATTTTATAACAAACAAAATCTAGCAAAATATTTTCTTTTGGCATTTTTGTGTATTAGCAATGATAGTCTAGATATTTGAGTTTAAATTTTTTTATCAATTCGGCTTTTTCGTTATATCACACAAGCGATGAAATTTTTAAACAAAACAATATCCTGTTTAAAATACACTCCTAAATAGCTAACTTTTGTCCCATGTAACCAACCTTGTATTTTCATTATATACGGAAATAGCAATAGTGCTCCATGGAAAAGTGAAACACCCTGTACATAATCAAATCTTTAAAAAAAAAAACTGCATAAAATGCCATAAATCATACTTTTTAATATGTATTAAAAAGTCAAAAACAATAAACTTTCTTATCTTACAGGTGATGTAAACAATTAAATATTTTTTATGATTTTTTTATTAGAAGTGTCAAAATGTATCCGGTTTTAGGAACACACATATGTACCTAAATGAGAAGTTGTAGCATATTTTTTGTGTTTTCAATACTAAATGATGTAACTTATTATGATTATACAAATCCAAAAAATCTACACTAATTACGTGGTAATGATTTCATGGCCAAACCGTATACATACTACAGCTACAGTGACTACATTTTGAAAATTAAGAAACAAAAATATCTTTTTTATCAAAACAAAATAATTAGGACCAGTGTTTCGCAAAGTTTTCGTGCCTGTAGACCAGTGTTTCCTAATGTGGGGCGTACGCTCCACAAGGAGGCAATTTGAATATTTTGGGGGGTAATTAGAAAATGATATTACATTTTATGATACACAAAGTGTAATATATTATCAACACGTTAAGCGCTATTTGTATCCATATGGATGGATACAAATCATTTTGGCCCAATGGGCCACCTGTATCCATTTGGATACAACACACTACATTTAGATTCGGCTGCCCTTAACTCTACCAGAAAAGGTTTAAGGATGGCCCGCTGGACCAAAAAACCTTGGTGGTCAGCAATTTTTTTACCCACATTGATATTTAAAAAAAAGAAGTTTTATGATACAAATTTATTCACACAAAAATAAAATTTTAAAACTGGTTAAAATGTTATTATTTTGTTGTGAAATTTTTTTATATTACTTAAGGGCAATTTAGAAAAGTTAATTTAAAAAAAAAATGGTGGCCAGAAAAACCTACATGGTGGTGCTTAACGTGTTAACATTTCTTGAAGAAAGTCAAATTAAAAACAGGTGTACCTATGTTCTTTTTTTTAAGTATCTATTTATTATCCTCTTCAGAATATGGTTGATTATTATGCCAGAGGGGGCTTTAAAATCGTTGAGGCATTGAGGTGAGGTATGATTTAGAAAAGGCTGGGAAACACTGCTGTAGATCCTGTTATCTTGAGTGGTATCTGCAGTTGAATGATATTAAAATGAATATGAAATATTATAACTACCTTTAAGTTTTTTTAAAAAACTAAATTCATAACAAATCACATGATACGTTTCTTTGCAGGAAATTTTATGGCTGATGCAGAAATTTTATATGTGGTCTATAAAATTATAGATGCATTACCGGGATTGAAAAATAAAAACTTTTTGATTAGACTCAATCACACATCTCTATTAAAAGCGTATTTATTGCACTGTGGAATTAAGGAAAAGCATAATGATGTTTATAACATATTATCTGATGCAAAGGTATGTACAATGGATGCATAACTTTAGGGCTTCTCTAATTTTGTGAATGTTATCTTATGCTAATTGCAAAAAATGTTAAAACACGTTCTAAAATAAATTCTACAATGGCTGTACTGCTGTACCTGCATTATGGGAGATATAAGTGAACGTACAAAATAATGTGACTTAGTCTTAAGGGCAGGCTTTCACGTATCAAATTTAAAACAGTTCAACAGTAAAAATGCTATAATTAAAACACAGTTTGTAATTATTTTAGGAAGGCAAAGTGACGACATTTCAAATAAAAACACATTTAATAAGTTTGGGTCTCTCCGACAATTCGATTGAAACTTT
Source organism: Elmis aenea (assembly GCA_947652605.1). NCBI lineage: Eukaryota > Metazoa > Arthropoda > Insecta > Coleoptera > Elmidae > Elmis > Elmis aenea. The sequence continues at coordinate 14,665,214 of OX393578.1, forward strand.
CGTGAAACTCATTGAAAATGAATCTCCTCTTAGTAAATTAGTCAGTACCTTGCAGTCAATAACGAAAAAGAAGTCAAGTGAAGCCAGTTCTTTAGCAAAACAAGGATTACAAGAATTGAAAACCATCATTCAAAATACCGAAGCATTGGGAGTTACAGTAAGTGGATATAAGTTTAAATTTGTTGTAGTCATGATCCTACTTTGAATGTACAGGGTGTTCCACAAGGTATGCCTTTGATAATTTTTGCATAAATCGAAAGTTTAGGACCTAAGTGAAACGTTTTTACCAATAAATTTTTTTTGTATGTCTCCCTTTATACAGGGTGTCCCAAATTCGAGTAAATGCATGGGGATCTCGCTTATCTTAAGAGCTACGAGGTCGGTTAAATTAGGGCCAAGTTAAGAAATAAGATGCTTATCAAATATTTGCAAGGAAAATTTTCATAGCTGTCTTAGTTCAAAAGTTATTCAAGAAAAACTGAAAAAATTGATTATCGTTTTTTTGCCCTATTTCCTACATTTTTTAAGATATCGACAATCTGGAAGCACTTCTCCATGGCAACTTCTTAGGCTTTATATTTTGAGATAACATAAAATGTACAACAACGTTTCGTCTCTTCCGAAAAATCAACTTCATTTTTTTAAATATAGCGAAAAAAAATTAATCTCGTAGTCAGATAGCATTTTATCTTCTGATTTCAATGATATAGGACACTTTATATCTAAAATGATATTTTACCACAAAAATGTGAGAAAAATTCATTTTGTCCAACTTTTGAATCAACTGTTTTTTTTAAATTTTTTTGTTTGTATGAAATCATTTGATTCAAAAATTGTACAAAATGAGTTTTTCTCAAATTTTTGTGGTAAAATATCATTTTAGATATAAAAGTGTCCTATATCATTAAAATCAGAAGATAAAATGCTATTTGACTATGAGATTACAATTTTTTCGCTGTATTTAAAAAAATTAAGTTAATGATGTTTCTATGAAACGTTGTTGGAAATTTTATGTTATCTCAAAATATTAAGCGTAAAAAGTTGCCATGAAGAAGTGCTTCCAGATTGTTGATATCTTAAAAAATGTAGGACATGGGGCAAAAAAAACGAAAATAAATTTTTTCAGTTTTTCTTATATAACTTTTAAACTAAGACAGCTATGAACATTTTCTTTGCAGATATTTGATGAGCATGAGCAACTTTGCCCTAATTTAACCGACCTCGTAGCTCTTAAGATAAGCGAGATCCCCATGCATTTACTCGAATTTGGGACACCCTGTATACAGGTTATGCCAGATATCGTGAACAGCATGGGAATCTCGTAAACGGTAAAAGATAGAGTTAAATAAAAATGAAAATGGGCCAAAATGATCTATTATTTAAAAGCACTTATTGTATGAAAAAAAATGGAGAGTGTTTGTTTTATTGATAAAAAACAAACTAATGAGGTTTTTAATTTTTGTTTATAACTTACTTCACACTCAAAATATTTTTGGACAATATTGGAGCACTTCCTTGCGCAGGTTTAAAAATTGTTAATACATTTTATTTAACTTCATTTTTATTTTAACATCAACCGTATTTAAAATAAGAAAGTTGATGTTAAAATAACAAAAACAAATGAAGTTAGTTTAATTTATTTACAAATTTTAAATCTACTCAAAAATGTGTCCCATTAATCTCGAAAAATATTTCGTGCTTTCATATAAGCTAGTTACAAGCTAAAAACCTCATTTGTTTGTTTTTTATCAACACAATCAATTTTTTTCAATTTTTTTTTATAGAATAGTTGCTCTCAAATCATGAATCATTTTGACCCATTTAATCAACTTTGTATCTCTTACTGTTTACGAGATTCTTATGCTGATAACTGGGAAACCCTGTATATGAAGGGAGACATTAAAAAGTTTATCGGTAAAAACGTTTTATTTAGGTCCTAAGCATTCGATTTATGCTAAAGTTAGCGAATTTAGACAATTTTCCTTGAATTACTTAATTAATATTTTTGTGTCTTTACTATTTGTTTTCAGTATAATATCGTGATAGCACCCGGTCTAGTGTATAACGTCCAACAATATTCAGGAATGATGTGCCAGTTTGTGTGTGAATTAAAAAATAAGAGACGAAAAGGTGGCATGGAAGTGTTGGCTGCAGGTGGAAGATATGATGCCATGATCGCAAGCTACAGAAATATTAAAGACCACGCTACCATGTCCAATAAAGACATTCGGCAAGCAGCTGTTGGTATCTCGATATCGCTGGATAAATTAGTGCAAGCTGTTCAAGAGGAGGGCCATGAAATTAATAAAAAGACATGCTTGGATGCAGTCGTTTGTGGGCTTGGATCGAAAACATTGCTGAAAGAAAAAGCTCGTGTAAGACGGTAATTTTATTGGATAGATATTTTTACTTGTTGAAATTTCAGGTGGTAAACGATTTGTGGGATGCTGGAATATCGTGCTGCTTGATTGAAGCTTCTAACTTGGAGGAGATTCAAGAGCAATGTACAGAGCTGCATGTTCCTCATGTGATCATGCTGAAGGACAACGAGCAAGGGACTGTTAGGGTGCAGAGCTGGGAAAGAGACAGGTTTGTGCCTAAGCTAAATTTTTAAGATACACTTTCGTATGTTTGTTTTTCAACCAATAAAATTCTAAACTTCTTCTTCTTCTTCTTAATCGGTTCCTCTTGTACCTTTCGGTATTGAGGTATGCTTTTCTATTTCTGTATTATGTTTCTCCACTCCTGCCTATCGTGCTAATTGTGGCACATCTCTCCAGCTAACTCCTTTTTCTTCTAGTCTCTTCCTCACTTCTTTTTCCCATTTTATTCTTGGTCTTCCTCTATTTCTTTTTCCCTCTATCTGCATTTTCCATCCTATTTTCGCGTATCTACTTTCTGGCATGCGTAGTAAATGTCCAAGCCATCTTAATTGATTCGTCTCCATCTTTTATTAATATCTGTTACTCCTAGGTTATTTCGGATTTTTTCGTTACTGATTTTATCGATCAGTCTACATCCTACATCCCTCTATTCTTCTCAAAAATCTCATTTCCTGTACCTGTATTCTTTGTTTTTGTTTTTGAGTTAGTGTCCAAGTTTCTGAACTGTACGTGAGAATGGGTACGTACTCTGCATTAAAAACTCGCGTCTTCGTTTCTTTTAATATTTCCTTCTTACTTATCAAACATTTATTAGTGGCGTAGTAAAATTTTGTCGCTGCCACTATTCTGTTATTCAGATCTTCCTCCAATTTACCATTTTCTGCAATTGCAGAACTCTGAACCTGAACTTAGAGATGAAAAAATTGGAATGAAAAGTAACTTAAAAAGTTTCCTCAAATTTTTGGTGGTATTGATTGCTTCAAAACTGTTTAAATATAAAAATATATATGAAAGTAACATTAATGGTGTATTGTGCGAGACATTCGCCAAAATAATGTTGCTAAAATTGACCCATGCTACTATATGAAAAAATTAATGATGGTGGCACAGCATTAAAACAAATGAATAATACAAATCGCAGTAATTTCAAAAGATGTTAATTGTTTAAAATAAGCGAGACAAATATAATATTATAACTTTCTTTTGTTTTTATCTTTCAATTGTTTAAAAATTACTGCTTTCTACCTTCATAGGCTACTTGAAAATATTACGTTGCCCTAATAATTTACAATAAAATCGCGATATCTCTTAAAATATCAGTTTTAGGTATAAAATATGGTTGATGTTTTTGAAAGACAATAATGTTTTCTAAAAGGCTATGTAAAAACATATAGAGTGTTGTATTTAAGAAAATTGAGTTAACGATTTTTAAAGTTTCACAAGTTTGACCAAGCATAAAAAACACCCTGTATAATATTTTTAAAATGTAGCTAGCACAAAGTGTAATCTATGGTCAATCTATTTTTTAAACGAAATTTTACTGCCATTTAATGAACTTAAATGTTAAAAAAAAAATGAAAATGCGGTATCGCCCTAAATTTTCATAAAAATGTAAATATTATGAAAACGGTTGACTTTAGATTAGACCCATAAAACCGACTACTTTTTAAAGTAAATTTTAAGAGGAATTTAAAAATATGTATACAGGGTGTTCTATTTAAAATTTCAAAGTTTGAGTCCCTTTCCGGTTTAACGGGAAATCGTATTGCAACCTCAGTATTTTCATCGAATCCGAAAAATATGATAACACTTAGATACAAAATTTCATTGTAGTATCTTTAATAATGTTTTAGATGTTTGTCTGTTTCTATACTTTTGCACCCCTATATAGATAATATATAAATAATTAGGAAAATAGCTATAATTGGTACCTAAGAGAAATTGAAAAAAGTTATTGTAAACGATTTAAATTATATAAAATTTGATTTTTTTTTAACAAAAACTTGTTAACTTGATTAAAGCAAAAAATTACGTCCTAAATTTTTTGTTTGTGTAATAAATATCTTTTCTAGTTTTAAAAATAAAATCTTAAGGATCAGTCTTTCATATTTATCATGTTTAATAAACTACAAAACTACAAAATTTCATGTTTTAAATATATCCAGTTAACTACGCATTTATGAAGACTTGAAGGTTGCCATAAATTAAGCTCTACATTACACCATATTAAAAATAAAATATTGTAAAAAAAATTAAAATGTGATTTTGCATTGTTACAATTTTCAGGTTTCAAGAAAAGACCATAGTTATTTCAGAACTTGTAGATAATATGCAACGAATTATTAGATCATGGAACGAAGGTACATTGGATCAAACTGTCTCATCAGTGACACCAATATTAAGAACAGATAACAAGGTGTCCAACTACGAACATATTCACGAAGTCAGCGTAACTGTTCTTTTCATCACCATTGAAAAACTATCAGCAACTACGAGGAAACGCTACGAAAATCAAGTAAATGTTCACATATTGTTTGGGAATTTAATTGAAAGCACATCTTTTTATCAAGAATCTTTTGTAGAAATGCTAGACCAGGTTTAACACGCTCGTCTTTTCGTTGGTAGCTTAATTAAGACAAAGCGACAAGAGTATGGAAACTGGTTTAGCATTGCATAAGAATAAGAGGGCCATGTTTTTACACTTTTGAAATATTTTGTTTATAATTCCAAGAAGTTATACAGGGTGAGTCATTAGTGGCGGATCGATCGATTGTGGCTAAACGGTTTGAGATAAAAAGTTGATTCAAACGCTATCCCATACAGTTTTTTCTTCCGAACACGATAAAAATATTTTGAAATATACAGGGTGAGTCGCCTCTCTGGAACCAATAGCAACTTTTATATTTCAAATACAACACCCCATTTTTTATATAATATTCTTGACCTCCTTTATTTTAGCTTTACATCGATATAAAATACTTTTTATGCGGCCTTGTCACTAAAAAAAAATAATTTTCAAAATTTTTTAAGATTTGAAGTCTTTATTTAAGCTTTTTCGTATCGAGCTAATAGAGCAATGTTTTCTGCATGTCCTTACCAAATTACAACTATGTACTTCGATAAATAACTTCAGGAGATTCTTTTAAATAAAGACTTAAAAGCTTGAGAAATTTAAAAAAAAAAAAAATTATTGACAAGGCCGCATAAAAACCTAAAGCATTTTATATCGATGTAAAGCTAAAATAAAGGAGGTCAAGAATATTATATAAAAAATGGGGTGTTGTATTTGAAATATAAAAGTTGCTATTGGTTTCAGAGAGGTGACTCACCCTGTATATTTCAAAATATTTTTATCGTGTTCGGAAGAAAAAACTGTATGGAATACCGTTTGCATCAACTTTCTATCTCAAACTGTTTAGCCACAATCGACCGATCCGCCACTAATGACACCCTGTAAGTGGTTTTCAAAAATCGAATTTTTCGGTTTTTTCCAAGTTTTTCGGATACTGTTTGAAATATTTTTAGTTTGCCTCCGGATTATTAATGAGCACCGAATTTAGCAGCATTGCCAAATTTGAACCTATACTCTAGCTATTATAATAAGTAAGATCCCCATGTTTAAACTCGAATTTCAAACACCCTGTATACTTAATTTGATGTTCGTTAAGTGTTTTATCTATTATTATTTTATTTAACAGATTAGGTCACAAATGGATAACACCTTCAAAAAACTTAACGGAGATGTAATGGTGTTGGCTCTCAGTTTGGAGAGCAATGTAATACGTACTTTAGCATCATATTTGGATTTTGAAAATGAACAACAGCATGAGAAGTCTGTGGAGGCCGTTATAGAAAAGTATGTAAACGATTATGCTCTGTTTTAGAATTATAATTAATGTGTTTCGATTTCCACAGACATCAGCGACACAAAAAATATCTGATTGAAATATGTGATGAAATTTACGATCAAAAATCCAAACGGACTTCTCCCATCGTGGTGCTGTATAGTTTAGTGGAATCGTTTTATAAAGTTTTGTTATAGTGATATTTGAGCAACACATTTTTTTTAAGTATAACGGTTCCTTATTTTGAATTTTTTATTTTGATTTCATATTTTGTACTTGTGAAAATAAAAGTTCTCTAATAAAATATTTTTGTGTACCACAATTGATATTTTATTATGTTGGAGCAGTGTTTCTCAAAGTGTGATTCGCGGATCGCTGAATCCTTGTAAAGCAGGGGTCCCCAAACTTTTTAGGAGAGAAGGGCCACATAGGGGTACTGAAAGTTACAAAAATATTTATTTTTTCACATAAAATACCTGTATAAGTATTAAAGAATTATAACTCTAGTACAACCAAACAGATTTTTCTTAACAATAAAGTAGACTCAATATACCTGAGCAAGAAAAATAATTTAAAACAAATTCACTCAAACAAACTTCTCAAAACCCTATTAATCATTATCGTCAAGTATGTATTGAAATAGTGCTAATGAGACCTTTGTAATAGTATCTTTGAACAGGGCCGTTCACAGAAAATTCGGGCCCCGGGGAAGCAATAGACAGCGGGGCCCCCTTTCCTCTAACAAAGGTATAAATTTGAGACTCGAATTTTGATATACAGTTTAGTACACATAGAAGGGCCACTATTGGGATCTTGTAAACGGTAAGAGCTACAAAGAAGTTTAAATTAGACAAATTGACAAATATTGAAACAAATGGATGCTTTCATTTTACAGTGGGTAAAAAAACGTAAAACATTTTCCCAAAAAATATTTTTGTACAAACAAGTATAACCGAGTTATTAACAATTTAAAAAATGCCTATTTTGATTTTTGTTTATTATCTAGCGTGCCATGGAACTTTTTTAAAACATTGAAGCATCACTGAATAGATCTCAGAAAGGGGAACGATTTGTCTAATTTAAACTTCTTTGTAGCTTTTACCGTTTACGAGATCTCAATAGTGGTCCGCCCTTCTATGTGGATCACCCTGTAGACTATGTAATTCTTTATTAAAAATACGAAAAAAAATTCAAAGCAATATATTTAATATAATATAATATCCCAAGTCTTTGGAGTTCATCAGCTTTAATTTGTTTTTTTTTTTTCTTTTGGTATCCAGGATTTAAGATGATACATAATCTTCCATCTTAATTTTATATAAATAAAATTTTATTCAATATTCATTAGTAATAATAATAATCTTTTATTAAAGAATACTGTATAATATTCCATTGTACAGGGTGGTCTATTTTCGATGCCCATACAGGGTATCTCGGTTATTATCAGAGATGGAAAAAAACTAAATACGTAGTCTTGATTTATTTTTTCTAGAGAAATTCATTGCCGTTAACAGATTTTTGATATCTTTTTTAATTTTCGAAATATAGCCAAAAACCGATTTTTGGCACTTTTCAAAAATGTTAAATATCTCGCTTAAACAAAAAGATAGAAAAAAACTTTAAAGACATTTTTGGCACGGTTTTTTGTCCTTAATAAGATAGCGATATTCAATTGTTTTTTACTCATATCAATACCGATATATTACACCCAACTTTCTTATTTTAAAAGGCAATCATAAACAAATTATACATTTTTGAAAAGTGCAAAAAATAAGCTTTCAATTCATGTCAAAGCCAACTATGGTTGCCATTTAAAATATGAAAGTTAGGTGTAATATATCAATATATGTATGAGTAAAAAGCAATTGAACATCGCTATCTTATTAAGGACAAAAAACCTTTTCAAAAATGTCTATATCTTTTCGTTTAAGCGAGATATTTAACATTTTTGAAAAGTGCCAAAAATCGGTTTTTGGCTATATTTCGAAAATTAAAAAGATATCAAAAATCTGTTTACGGCAATGAATTTCTCTCGAAAAAATAAATCGAGACTACGTACTTAGTTTTTTTCTATCTCTTATAATAACCGAGATACACTGTATGGGCATCGAAAATAGGCCACCCTGTACATAAATAGTGATTAAGATAAAACAATGTAATCAGGGCCGTCACGAGGGTATGTGCAGCCCTTAGTTAATTTTTTCTATGCCGCACCTTCCCGGTGTTGTCATCAAAAGTTAATAACGAACAAAGCATTTTTAAATACTTTTTTTTTTTAAAACAAAATAATCGCACTGTTCTTTCAATTTTTATTTTCAATTGTGGTAATTAAGAGAAAACACTTCAAAAAATTACTTTTTATTCATCGCTGTTCTCATAAATTTTAACAGTATTTTTTAACAAAACATTGTGTATTAGCTTTGCAACACCGGGCCCCGGGAATTAGTCCCGTCTCCCCCCCTCTGTGATAGGCCCTGTCTTTGAAGCCTAAATAAATTTATCGATTTTTGGTTTCAAATTTAAAACACTTAAAAAAAATTCTTCGAATGACTGTTGTTTAGTTTTGAGACAATTTTTCATTACATACGTTTTAGTCTTAGCAATGATTTGTTTGCAGATGTAAATACTGCCTGATGCAGCAGTCATCTATCTTACAAAATGTTTCATGTTACCAAATTTATTTTCTGGCAACAAAGAATAAAACTTTTTTACTTTTGAATAAAGATTTCTTCGCATTGATTGCAAAGCTACTAATTAGCAGGTTAAAGTTATTTTGTTAATTAATATTGCCATTAATTTTGTTTGTAGATATTTTTTATGTGACATTAGCAGTATTATGTTGTTTAAAAGAGCCGTGGGCCGGATGTAAACCCTTCGTGGGTTGTAGTTTGAGGACCCCTGTTCTAAAGGGGTCCCCCAAGCCTTTTCATAATAATAAAATATATACAGGGTGTCCTAAATTCGAGTAAATGCATGGGGATCTCGCTTATCTTAAAAGCTACGGGGTCGGTTAAATTTGGGCAAAGTTGCGAAGTCAGGTGCTTATCAAATATCTGCAAAGAAAATTTTCATAGCTGTCTTAGTTCAAAAGTTATTCAAGAAAAACTGAAAAAATAGATTTTCGTTTTTTCGCTCCATGTCCTACATTTTTTAAGATATCGACAATCTGGAAGCACTTCTCCATGGCAACTTCTTACGCTTTATATTTTGAGATAACATAAAATTTCCAACAACGTTTCGTCTCTTTAGAACCATCAACTTCATTTTTTTAAATACGGCGAAAAAATTTAAATTAATTAGATTGTTAATGCTGCAGGAAATATTAAACGGCTCATTGTTAGTTAGCTCTGCTCTCAATAGAACATGACCTGACAATGAAAATTGACTATGACAAGCAGGGCTGACTTATCCACAGTGTCAAAGACAAGGGTCGGCAAGGCGGCACCCGCGGGCGCCATGGCTCCCTCGGTGAGATTTGCATGCGCCCTCACTATATTACACACTGTTAAGAAATCGGTTATGTATTACGTCCATAAGGCCACTACCGGAATTAAAACCTTTAATATTTTAAACTTTGTTTTTCGGGTACCCCCCAACAACTTTTGAATTTATATTACGCCCTTATTGACAAAAAGATTGCTGACCCCTGGTCTAAGACATACAAACCTTTTAGGGCCTACAATATTTACTTGAAAAAATACTCAGCAAAAAAACACGAAATAAAAGAAAACTGCAAATTGTCAAGACAGAATAAAAGTTAGTGCCTACAGCCTATGAAGGTTTTAAAACGGCTCTAATGACGAGGTGATTAAATATTTCAACATGAGAATATCTTTTTGTTAAATCGAATTTTTTTATATTATTTATTACTGAGTGTACTTTATTGCTAAGAAAAATATATTTATTTAGTTGTACTTGAGTTATTCTTGTTATACTTGTAGTTATTTCTTGTGAATAAAATATATTTTTTAATACTGAGCACTCTCAATGCCCCTATGTGGCCCTCCTCTTAAAAAGTTTTTCCCCCGCAAATTTTAACCTTTCTCTATGCTCAAAGTAAGGATTAATTTTACATGATTTACAAGAACTTACATTTAGAAGAACATATTTGACAAACTTCTCTCAAATTGTGAGCTTTGTCCACAGCCCCAATGTAGACGATCATTCTATTTTTAACAATATAATAACACTTATATTTCAACTGAGACAAACACGAATGAATATTGAAATTTTTATTTATTTGATATAAGCAGCAAAACAACACCCTATAATACAATAATAATAAATGTAGCTTGAAACACTAAAAAACTATATAATACTTGCTACATTATAAATCAAACAAACATTGAAAAAATGAACCCATAACTATTAGAACATACAACTATAATACTACAAAAATCAAACATAGATGAAAATTAAAAATCGTGTAACTAAAACACCATATTACAACTATAATTAGGTGTTTGTAATAAATCAACATTAATTTTTCTACAAATAAAAAAAAAAAACTAAATAATATTTGTGTTAAAATGTTTATCAAAACAAAAATTTACTGGCCAGAAATACCTGAAAAACTTGTAGTTTTTAAAAACAGCTGCATTATTTTATCGTAGTATAAAAATGTGATTGACGTACAGTTAAAACACCAAAAAAACATGAAAAGTTTCACTTATTATCTTTTTCTTTGTATGACTTTTTCTTGAAATGTGGTGGTTTTTGAAGTAGCTCAAAACCAAGTTGTTTATAAGAACCCACATGAGCTGAACCTCGAGAATGAGGTCGATGATGTCTATGTCCCTTGTGTCTTGGTCTATGTGACTGTTCTGCATCTGCATTTTCTCCAGATTCTTCACCCTTGTTTACTTCGCACACTCTCATATAATAAATCAACAACTGATCATCACCACCCGTATACTGACTTAGCATTTCGATAGTGGAATTCATGCAAACATTTTCTTTAAATAAATCGTTATTATCAATGTCAATTGATTGACAATAATCACTTAATAATATTTTACGTTTTGCTTGCCCCGGTTTAAAAATTTCAATCTCATAATAGTAATCAATTGCGACATCATTAGGCCCAATAAACTGCACGGCCCAAAATATTTTACCCTTTGATACTTTGCATTTAAACCAAAAATGTTGGCCATACACTTCAATCAAATTCACATATAATGATTCAGCTTTTATTTTGGTATGGCACACGTTACTTGCCTTATATGGTTTACTTGACAATTTCTTTGACGCCCAATGATTACCAATTTCTTCAAGTTTGCCAACCCAAGGGCATCTTTCCATGGCACATTTGAATCCTTTCCATACACAATTAATTTCGTGAAGCTCCCGCTCTTCTAGTGACAATTTTACATCACAACCATGTAAACGATTAATGCAAGGGTAGTGCATTTTGCGTGCTAATGCTTCAAGTGATATGTTTTTGGATTCAGTAAACGCTTTCTGACATAATGGGCATTTCCGTAATCTATTTCGGCAGGGTTCACATATGCTGTGGCCCGTTTCACACTGTCTTATTGGTGGAACCATATAATTCGTGCAAACCGGGCATTCTAGCTCAATCAGAAGTTCATCATAAAAGTTTTCCATGTTAGTATACTGCAACAATTATAATAATTCAAATATAAATATCTCTAAATGTGCTTTGTTTACAATACAATCTTAATATATTTCTTACTCTTACCAACACTTGACTTGAACAACGTGCAGACTGCAGAGAACTTTAACAACTGTTATTGCACTTTGACCTTCAACAATAATTTCTAGGAATTTACAAAGTTAGTTATCACCTTTATATTGATACACTTTCACTAATGTGTATAGTAGTATTAATGAGTTATCTCGATCATATTTTTAATTGCGTTGTTTCTGTAAAGTCTACACAAGTTACAAAGTTGTTCGCATCCTGCTTACGTTTGTGGTTTGACGTCTCTTTATCTATGTTCTGCCGGAAGGACAACAACTTGTTGCACTGGGGAAATCCTGGAAATCTCCTTCACGTGACTAACATGTATATTTTGATCCGTTTTTAATATGAACTTTAAAAATATAATGTAGCACACACACCTAATTCAGATTATTACGCATTATACTGTGTATGTATGTTCATTGATAAACAATTATTGTAAAAGTAACATTACGATTAGATCAAATATCCTTATTCGTAGTTCCAATGGTTTAAGTTAATACTCGTAGTTCAAATGCTTTTGTTAAAAATAGGTTAGTTTTTTCGTGTTTACGTGTTATAATTTGTGGTTAGAGAGAGCTAACTATGAAATTGAGATGAATGTGGTGATAAAATCGTGCAAATGTCTAAGCCAAAGCTTAGCTTTTTACTGTTTACAAATATAATTACTAACAATGTGGCAGCTGTGTAGAATCATAATTCTTACTGTAATATTTATTAAACAAGTAGCTGCATGGGATTCAAAGCAATTAGAAGTATTTGATTCAGTTGAGGAGTTTAAAACTAACTTTTATGATCTATTAGGTATAAAACAAGTAAGTGATTGAGTAGTTTATACACATACCACACTTAAACGACAATTTTGTATTTAAGGATGCTGATATTAAAACAATTAAAAGTGAATTTCGACGGTTGTCGTTAGTGTTACATCCTGACAAGAACCCATCGGAAGATGCTGACTTTCAATTTCGACAGCTTGTAGCAGTGTATGATGTATTGAAAGATTCTGTCAAGCGAGCCTATTATGATGAAGTTTTAGTAAATGGTTTACCTAACTGGCGTTCTGCAGTATATTATTATCGTCATGTGCGCCGCATCGGTCTGCTGGAGCTATGCATTCTTCTGCTAACATTTGTAACTGTAGCACAATATTTAGTTGGATGGGCCTCATATCTGGAAAGCAAATATGTTGCGGTAAATATAAATTTTAATTAATTTAATCAAATAATATCATAATTATTATTTATTTTAGGAACATAGTAGGGGAAAGCAAAAGAAAGTTGTAAATATACCTGAATTACAAAAACCGTCTGTGATTAATACTCTGCCAATTCAGATTCCACGTTTTCTTTGGTTTGTGATACTTTCAACGCCAAAGATGTTTACTGTGTTTAGAGAATATGTTCGCCAAAAGGTTGAAGTGGTGGAAGAAGAGGAAGATGAAGAGTTTGACGATTTACCTAAAACTGCTCGAAAACGTAAACCAGCATTTATTTTGCCAGAAGGACCTACATTTGAACCCGTTGTCATTAATTCTGAAAAAGAAAATGGTCCAGTAGAAGAAACGGCTATCAAAAAAGAACGACCGTGGACTGACGATGACTTAACAGAGCTTATTCAGCTAGTAAAACGTTTTCCTGGTGGGATAGCTGGACGTTGGCAATTAATAGCAAAAGCTACAAATCGCACCGTAGTTGATGTTACCCACATGGCGTACAACTTAAAGACCCACGGTTATCGAAGTTTACAGCAAGATTCAGAACAGTTGAGTGTAGTTAAAAAAATTAAAAAAGACAAAGTCAAAAGTAACACAGAACAAAATGTTAATTTTTGGACTCAAGAACAGCAACAAGCGTTGGAAAATGCTTTAATTAAATTTCCAAAAAGTGTGCCAGATCGATGGGATAGGATAGCTGAAGTTGTTGCAAACAAAACAAAGGTATTTGTAATATAAATTATTATAAACATTACATTTTTTCATAGCAAAAAATTATTTAATGCCAAAATTATGAGAACACATTTGTTGCCATTACATTTTTGATACTGACATATTTATGTACCATGTATGTATAAATACCTATATTGCTAATAATTGCAATTTCTTGTAACATACAGAATAGTACAGAAATATATCCTCTCTTTTTAATGTTGTGATTGGACAGCTAATGTACATTCGATTAAAATATGTGAAAAACGCATGTAATGGTCACATCATTTTTGATTGTTTAAAAATATGACATTTGACTTTGATGGTTTACGATTTGTAAAAAGTACAATAAATACATATCATTTTATTCTAAGGTTTGTAGTATTTCGCTTTGGATTGTTAAACAAAGGCAGGGCCTATCACAGAGGGGGGGAGACGGGACTAATTCCCGGGGCCCAATGTTGCAAAGGGGGCCCGGATTCGAGCTAATACACAATGTTTTGTTAACACATACTGTTAAAATTAATGAGAACAGCGACAAATAAAATAAAATAAATTTAAAACACAAGTTTTTTTTTTTTAAATTTTTAATTTTACTTTTTTAAAATTTATGGCAATATTATGTTTATATTGTCTTTACCTAAATAAATATTATTAGTGAAAGTTTTTATCTTTATTAAAAATAAGTTTGTGAGGAATGTGGGGCGATCTGATAAAAAAAATCAGAAGAGTTTGTCATAAAACTGCAATTTTGAATAATAAAGTATGTACTCTACATTATCTAATTTGGAATTAAAACACGTTTGATGTTTTAAAATCCAAAAAAAATCGCCTGCGGTGCATTTTGTTTCCTCCCCCCACGTTTTTGTGCCAATTTCTCGTAATTAAATAAAAAGGTCGTCGGGTCCCGGTTTGACTTAACGAAAATATGGTAGGCCTAGCTATAGGTCTGTAGTTTATACCCATCTTTATTTGTGTTGTCTATGCTGCGTATATACCCGGTGAAATCTGTTTTTAAGAAATATTTTAATTTAATTAATAATACGTTCAGGAACATCGCTACTCGCTGGCACTAGGCAACTCAGGCACCGCCTGATGGTAGCACTTCTTAGGGGCGGTAAAATTATTAATTACGATTGAAAATAAAAATTGAAAGAGCTGTACGATAATTTTAAAAAAAAATCACATAAAAAAGTATATGAAAATGTTTTCGTTTATAAACTTTGATGATAACATCGGAAAGGGGTGGGGGCATTAAAAAGTTTAACTGAGGGCGGCACGTACCCTCGGGATGGCCCTGATAATATTATTTATTATCTTAATTACTATTTATGTACAATAAAATATTATTTTGTTTTCTTTAATTACATATTATGTAATTATTATTATTAATGAATATTAAACAAAATTTAATTTATATAAAATTAAGATGGTACATTATCATCATAAATCTGGATCTTGGAAGAGAAAAAAAAAGAAATAGAAAGAAAAAAGATATAGCCAAAGCCGAAGAATTCTAGAGACTTGGGTTATTATATTATATCAAGCATTTTCTTTTGCATTTTCTTTTTCGTATTTTTAATACAGAATTACATTGTCTACATCAAAATCCGAGTCTTAAATTTAAACCTTTACAAGAGGAAAGGGGGGCCTGTTGTCTATTGCTTCGCCGGGGCCCAAATTTTCTGTGAACGGCCCTGAACACGTGTCAGTACGCATAATTAGCAAAAATCACGTTTTGTGACATAACATCAACAATTTTCATGCAGGTTTTGTTAATAATCCTAGTTTTATTTGATTTTCTATATTAAACCTTAGAAAAACAGAAATATATTTTCATCTCACTTTATCGACTTCAGTCACCACTCATTGCGTAAATAGGGGATGCGCAATATAGGTATTTATACATATATGATTAATACACTTTATTTTATCATGGTGATTATAAGAGATATGATATTCTTCATAGTTGTGGTTTTAAAAATGTTACAAATGAGGTTGGTCAATTTAGACAACCCACTTAAACACTTTAATTTAGGCAAACTATAACACTCTAAAATGTATGCAATACCTTTGGAATTGATCATTTCATCAATATGGCATGGCAGATTTCCACTATAAGCCTTACACACTGAATAAAATTTTTTGACGTTTATAATTGTTCGTTATAAAAGATTTAAAGGGAAATTGTTCCTATGTAATTGGAAAAACACGACTTATCCATTTTAATGTAGAAAAAAGTATTTGAAGTGTTTATAATAAATGTTTTTATTTCAGGAGGATTGCCTTTTACGGTATAAATACTTAGTAGAACTTGTTAAACAACAACGAGAAACAAAACAACCATCTAACGTATGATTTTTAATCTATACTTTACATGTAGGTACATAATATGTAAACAATACTGTTTTTACAATATATATTGCGCGATTACATCGTTTACTTATTTTAATGTTACTAATGCATGTTTACAAGGTCGTATTATGTGCGTTTTGTGTTAGCCATTTTGCATTTAATAATCTTCTATGAGGAAGCAACAGGCTTTGAACTTGGGGAAGCAAATGCAAAACGCATATAACGACCTTAGCTAGACCGATTTGTTTAAACAATCACAATTTTTGGCAATTATTGAAGGAATGGGTACAAATGAAGTATATAATTAAAAGCACCATTAGTGTTTGAAAACCTCCATTTTTTTTAAAAGATTTTACACTAAACAAAAAGCCACTAATTCCCAATCTTGGAACATTAATTACACTGTATTACTTATTAACGTTCAAATATGAACAGGAAAAATAATTATCTTTAGTACCTATTAAGTTTTGCTTGATTATATCTTCGAAAACGAATATTAAAATTAAAACTACCAACTTTTTGTTGTTTAAAAAAAAAATTACACAGTAGTAAATCAGTCTTGTGTAAAATTAAACCTTAATAAAATGTACGAGTTTGATTTACTTTCAAACTACAGCAGCTACTTTTATAAGTTATATGAATTATTTAAATTTTAATTTACTTAAAATGAATTTAGCATATGGCATATGTGTAGTGTCTAATTTTTATTGTATTAAATGAAAAACTTATGTTCTGCTACACATATCAAGGGCAAAGCTTGAAACTTTAGTATTAAATACAATTTTAATCAAAATTGATTTTAAAACTTCTTATAATTCTAACACTGTA
The DNA here is from genome assembly GCA_947652605.1 of Elmis aenea. NCBI lineage: Eukaryota > Metazoa > Arthropoda > Insecta > Coleoptera > Elmidae > Elmis > Elmis aenea. Next base: position 14,682,257 of record OX393578.1, read on the forward strand.
TATACAAAAAAAAAGTCTAGTTAGCACAAAACATGCATAAAAAATAAATGCGTACCTATGTATTATATTGCAATAACTAATGATATAGGTTAACAAAGCAACTAATGACTACTTATATCTTAAATTGCAGCAGATATTATCGGGGATTAATGTAGTACGATAAGCATTTCTTAAAAAGTTAATTATTAAATGAATACTATGTTAAGGCACCTAATATTAGCGGTTATTGTAGCACAATAAAGCGGTATTAAAACTTACAATAAAAATGTTTGTTACTAAAACATTTGTTAAATGTTTTAATACAGTTACAGTTAAGCCACTGCTGCATTTCATTTCATTTTTTGTTTTGAAGATGTGAAATCGGTAGCAAATGGAATGACACTATAATTATTTTTCTTTAACTTTGCATTAAATTACATTTTAATAGTGCCTTCAATAATAATCTAGTCTTAGACTAATATTTTAATAACCATTCCAACAATGTATGTGCCATGTTGAAAAATAAAACTGCAACAATACAGTCTAAAAAGCGTTCAATTCAGCACAACACAAAAATCAACTTCAATCAGTATTTATTATATCACAATATTACCGTATTAACACAGGAATCGCATAATGCAGTCTCTTAACTAATAGCTAATAACATACATTGAGCTGCGACAGGTATTGTCAATGAATTAGCGTATTTCGACGTACAAATGACTAGTCTCATTTAATGTGGAGGAAAAACATACGCCATCTTAAACCACCAACTTTAAGCTCAAACATTAAAGAAGTATGTTATTTCCTCCGATAATATGTAATGTCTAACTTCTCAATACAATAACTACTTACCTAACTTTAAAATATAGCAAGTTTGGTGTCAATTAACAATTTTTTTCTAATCACTTTATACATGTGATCTAAAGACCTATGACACTACCATCTTTCCTTTCGATTTCGTTGATACAACAGATGTGGAAATACATTTTTTCCAAGAAATGAACATAACTATCAATACTATACGAATACAAATAGTTGTTGATACAGTATGTCCCGGCAGAGACGAATTATACGATAGCTTAGTTATTATTTAAAATGTTGCAAGTTGCAAGTTGTGTCAATATTTTCAAAAAACGTAAATGACTCAAAAACAATTGATTGTAGGTGCCAAAAACCGATTATACAGGGTGATTCATAAATAATGTGATAAACTATGACAGGCAACTCCTTATCGAAAATTAAGGAGGGGCTTATACAATACAGCGTCATTCAAAATGTCTGCAACAAATGGAAATTTTATTTATTAATTTCTCAAAAAATTTTATTCCTGATAAAAGTTGGTACATGGTCTAAAACTAATTGAAGATAAAAAAAGTTTTATAAAAAGCCATAGGACACTAGATTTTAGCGATTTTTGAAATATTCGCAAGAGTAAAGTGCCCCATTTTAAGAGATACAAAAAAATCATCTAGGAAAAAGTTATTTAGAATCCAAAAATAAGGCTACAATTAAATTTTGTCGGTCCAACTTCAATTTTTAATTTTTAAGAAATGTTAGTTAACTTTCAAAAAGTCTGCAACAAATGGAAAAGTTTTTTATTATCGATTTCTCAGAAAATTTTATTCTTGATAAAAGTTGGTGCATGGTCTAAAACTAATTAAAGATGAAAAAAAGTTTAATAAAAAGTCGTAGGACACTAGATTTTAGCGATTTTTGAAATATTCGCAAGAGTAAAGTAAGTGCCCTATTTTAAGAGATACAAAAAAATCGTATAGGAAAAAGTTGTTTAGAATTCAAAAATAAGGCAAAAATTTAAATTTTTTCGGTCCAACTCCAATTTATATTTTTTAAGAAATGTTAGTTAACATTCAAAAAGTGCAACAAATGGAAACGGTTTTTATTATCGATTTCTCAGAAAATTTTATTCTTGATAAAAGTTGGTGCATGGTCTAAAACCAATTTTAAGATGACAAAAATTTGATAAAAAGTCAGGTGTCTTGAATGACGCTGTATATCAACTTTTTCCTGAAACGCTTTCTTTCGAGCTACACACCCCTAAAAGGGGAACGGTAATATCAAGTTTTCACTTTTGTTTCTCAAATTTGGAGAAATGTAAGCGAATGACATTTTTAAGTAAATGTTTTTTACTTATTTAAAGGTCGCCTTTGTATATTTTTAATCATCTCCCATCTTCACACGATGCTGAAAAGTGCGACCCTGTTGGTTTTTATATCAGAACTTTTGGAGGGTTGATATACAGGGTGAGGGTGTGTATAAATTGGCGGCACCGCTACACGTGGCGATGTTCTTCGTAAAATCCTACGTCGAAAATCTTAATACAAAAATGTTGTACCATGCTTGCTGTGTCTGCAAGAGGTCCTCAAAGTTTTGACATTCAGTCCTTTAATAAGCGTTATTATTTAATATTTTTTAATGAAAAAGCTGCAATTTGGAATAAAAATAAATTTCGAATAGTATTTTTTCCTAGATATTGTGTTCTTCCTTTCAAAAATTGGTGTTGAAAACATGTTAATCACTGATTTGAATGAAAATAATACACATGGCCAGAGGCGGATTTAACGGCGGGCGCACCGGGCGCGCGCCCTGGGCCCCGGCTTCTGAAGGGCCCTGCAAAACCCCAACTTTATTTATTTAAAAATATGGTTTACATGTATTTTTATTTTCCCTGTCTTTATTTTTTTTTAAGGGGCCCAATATTTTCTTCTGCGCCCGGGGCCTCAACCGACTTTAATCCGCCTCTGCACATGGCAACATTGTCATTAGCTGTCATCTCTGTTTTTCTCGTAATTATTTCTAGTTTGTGTTAGACTATACCTAAAAGTTTGCAGCTATGTTTACGGACTGAAGGCTTTCAGTTCGAAGAAATATTATAAATACCCAAGTAAAAATTGCTGATAAAAACATGTCCAAACGCAAATCAATGTATGCAATGTTGCCAAATTTTTGTTTCTTTAAATGGTTCCCGAGGCCATAGGTAGCATGGTACAACATTTTCGACTTAGAATTTTACGAAGAACATGGTCACATGCAGCGCTTCCGCCAATTTATACACACCCTGTATACAATTTAAAAAATTCCCTCTAAAAGCTCGATTTATTTAAAAACTTTTTTACTCTCCAATTTTTTCCGCAAAACCTACAGTTTTTGAGTAAAATACACTTGTTTCTTTAAATTTATTAAGCAAAACCGAAATTAATTTTATGCAAAGTAATCGAATCTAACAAATGCTCTTGAATGTTTTTTTTTAACTCAAAAACTGAAGTTTTTGAAGCAAAAATTAAGATGAATAAAAAAATCTAAATAAGTGAAGCTTTAAAAGGGTATTTTTTAAATTGCAAAATTTCCACTCTCCAAAAAGTTCTGATCGCAGTTTTCAGCCTCTTGTAGGAGTGAAAATATGACATAGGAAACCTTTTATAAGTAAAAGTTATCTATTAGCTAAATCTCATTCTCCTATATTTCTCCAAATTTGGGAAATAAAATGAAAATTTTACCGTTCCCCTTTTGGGGGGTGTAAACAGCGCCGTTCACAGAAAATTCGGGCCCCCGGAGAGCAATAAACGGGCCCCCCTTTTCTCTTAGAAAGGTATAAATTTAAGACTCGCATTTTGATATAGACAATAATTCTGTATTAAAAATACGTTTTTTTTTAAAACAGTATTTGTAAACAAAATATTGCGTATTAGCTCGAATCCGGGCCCCCTTGGCAACACCGGGCCTCGGGAATTAGTCCCCCCCCTGTGATAGGCCCTGGGTGTAACTCCGAATGGAGACATTTCAGGAAAAAATTTATATACAGCGTCATTTAAAAAGTGTGCAACAGTTGAAAACGTCTTTTATTGTCGACTTTCAGATAATTTTATTCTTGATAGAAGTTGGTGCATGTTCTAAAACTAATTTTAAGATAAAAAAAAGTCCAATAAGAATTCATGACACTAGATTTTAGTGATTTTAAAAATTCTCGCAAGGGTAAGTGTCCTTATTTTAAGTCACAAAAAAGTTATTTAAAATTAAAAAATGAGTCTTAATATAAAATTTGACTTCGAATTTCTAAATTATCTTAGTAATTTTAACATCCAAAAAACATTAAATTTTTTGAGAAATCAATAATAATTTTTTGTTGAATGACGTTGTATAGGGTCCCTGTAAATTTTTGACAAGAAATTACCTCCTTAAGTTTTTCGCATTATTTAAGAGTCTATTAAGAGCCTATTAACAAAATTGATTTGCAATTATCTTTTACATGAGAATATTTTTGTACCTTTACTAATAACAAAGTTATCAAATAATTCTTATAGGGGACACATTTTTATTTTCTAATTTTTCGAAACATCACTGATTAAAAAAAAAAATTATACTCGTGATATAATGTCAACAAGCAACTACTCTACCACAATCAGATATGCAATAATATTTAAGATATTTTTATTTGCCAAGTTAAACTCAAAATTAAAAGTGGAACTATTTTTTTTGACACAGCTTAATACAGTCCAGTAAATGTTACGTATCATAATCACGCCAATTACATTTAGTTAATATATTTTAATAAATACTTTTTAATAAAGCCAGTCGTTTTAATACATCTTAAAAAATCTTTGGATCTTTAGCAGTTAAAATATTTTTAAAAAATCTCTCTACGGTCGTCGTCTAACAATTTTAAACTTACTTATTATTTTGAACACCAAACTATGCACGATTAATATCTTTGGCAAATGGGAGGCGGCAGTATATTTACGGGATTTCGGCGCTAGCCAAGGGTACGCCAACTAATGCTACGGATAGGCTCTTGATGTGTGTCTGCCATGTGGAACTGAGCTGGAAGAACTTCACTCCGTTCCATTCAGATCCATCGATGAATACTAAACCGAACAATAAAATCAACAGTCGCACCAACAAATCCACGAGTATTTTACGTACCACGCATCGGACTCGTATGGGATGTACGAGCCGAACAAATCAGTCGTAAAACACCGTCGATGTTTTGACTTCTAGATTCCGTCTCACGTTCCTTTTCTTTCTTTTTACCAAGCCGCATTACTAAAGAAAACAAATAATGAAGCCGCAATAAAAACACAAGATTCACTTACTTTTCTGTTTCTTTTCCTTAGTTGTAAGATGAATCGTGAGATTAAGACCAGGCGCTGACCCCACGCAAGGGACTGCCTGAAGAGCTCTAAATAAACCTTTAAGGGACACCTTCCCGTCTTGTTTAGGTTTATCGCTTTTAAAACTCTCAACGAGCTTGGGCAATTGCCAGTAATCGACTTGCAACTCCAAAGGTTCCCACGGAGAATCTCTAACTTGAACATTTGGGGAAGAAGGCGGTGTAAGGGGCGGGGGACAAGAGGGGGGACTGGAACAGGTGAAATCATCCATATCGACCGACGCTGATAGCATTGTATCTGCCGGACCCACCCGAACTTCCTATCATGAATCATTTAATGTAAGCTGAAGCGATTAAGCAAAATTAAATTAACACTTACACTAACGAATGGGATAAACAGTTGACTTGAGTCCTCTAGACATGTTAACATTGCCTCTGCTAATGGTAACTGGGCCACAGGTGTCGAGGTGGGCAACGATAAATATCGCTGTAGTCTTGCAGCCAATTCGTCTCCCTTTATGTCCTGATCGTATGGGAACAGTGCAGCATAACCAGGATCCAAATTTGAAAGATGACGAGCCACACCACAACTACCTGTACCATTATTTGGAAAAGGTAAAATGAGAACAGGTTGCTGAATCATACAAATGTCTATTCGTAAAAACTTTGCCTGTATTTTTTTATTTTAAATATTTAGCCAACAATTAACACTGTAGTTTATACAGTGTTTCACTTTTTAATGTAGCACTATTGCTATCTCTGTAAATAATGAATATACAAGGTTTGTTAAATGGGACAAAAGTTTGCTATTTAGAAGATGTTATTTAATATGTACAGGATGGGCCTGAATTATTTACCTACACCGCCGTAGTTCAAATATAGTTGGAGCCACAGTTTTTTAATTAATTTTTTAATTCATAAGAATACTGACCATTATACAGGGTGGCCTATTTTTCTGCCCATACAGGGTATCTCGGTTATTATCAGAGATAGAACAAAACTAAGTACGTAGTTTCGATTTCTTTTTTCGAGAGAAATTCATTGCCGTAAACAGATTTTTGATATATTTTTTAATTTTTGAAATATAGCCAAAAACCGATTTTTGGCACTTTTCAAAAATGTTAATTATCTCGCTTAAACGAAAAGATAGAGAAAAACTTTAAAGACATTTGTGGAATGGTTTTTTGTCCATAATAAGATAGCGATGTTAAATTTTTTTACTCATATAAATATCGATATATTACACCTAACTTTCTTATTTAATGGCAACTATAGTTGGCTTGACATAAATCGAAAGCTTACTTTTTGCGCTTTTCAAAAATATATAATTTGCTTATGGTTGCTATTTAAAATAAGAAAGTTAGGTGTGATATATCGATATTTATGTAAGTAAATAAAAACTAATATCGCTGTCTTATTAAGGACAAAAAACTGTGCAAAAATGTCTTTAAAGTTTTTCTCTATCTTTTCGTTTAAGCGAGATATTTAACATTATATAAATGTTTGCGCTTGGCGCCCCTCACGTCTCGCGCCCTTGGCACTCGCCCTGTTGCCAATGCATTGCTACGGCTCTGCTTGCAGCTCTTCAATGTTTTGAGGCACTTTAATATTAATATGATTGTTTTAATTTCACATTACATATGTTTTTATGTCACCGTTTAAACAGTGACACGAGTCGAACTAAAACAATGGAAGTCGGTTATTGTTTTTTCCATGGCAACTTTGACTTTTATCAAGTAGATCATAATTTTTTAATTATTTTGCTTATTTTTGTAAACAATCAGATGCAATAATCATACTGTAAAAAAAATAATAATCTTCATATCTAAGTCATCATTTACTAAAACTGCTATTTAAAAAAAAGTTGCTTCATTAAATATCTGCTATTAGATATAATTTATAAATCAAAATTTTACTATCACCATTTTATAACAAAGAAATGTAGCAAAAATTTTTCCTTTGGCATTTTTGTGTATTAGCAATCATAGTTGAGATATTTAAAATTAAAAATTTTGATTGACTTCAGTTTTTTGGCTATATCACGCAAGCCATGGAATTTTTAAACAAAACAATATCTTGTTTGAAATACATTCCTAAATACCTAACTTTTGTCTCGCTTAACCAACCTTGTAACCTCATTATATACGGAGATAGCAATAATGCCCCATCAAAAAGTGAAACTCTGTATACCGGGTGATTCAGTTTGACGGTCGCATCCCTATAACTTTTTAATTATTGAAAATAACCCCAACAAACCTTATATTTTTGGAAACGGCAACAAATTCTCTTTTAAATGATGTGCATTTGTTATCTCTACGATGACGTATGTCAATTCCGTGATAGGTAACTGTTTTTTTTAAATTACATAGTATACATTTTTTTGTTGCTTCGGGTAGAGAATTTACTTCTGAATCCGACCGTGTATTAAAAAGGTATGCTTACATAAGAAATTTTTCGAGAAAAATCAGTTCAAAGTTTATTCAAATCATAGTAAACAGTTTATTTAACAAAAACGATCAAATCTTAAAAATTATACTACAACATAAAAAATTGGGCTTTAATGTATTCACATTCCAAACACAGTTGTCCTCTATTTGTAATTGCTTGATTGAAATTAGAGAATTTTTTATCTCAACGTTTAATATTTGTTTTTATTTTTATTAAAAATTAATTTTTAATACATTTCCATTGATGGTTATAGCATAATTTTTAAGATTTGATCGTTTTTTGTTTTGTTAAATAGACTGTTTGCTATGATTTGAATAAACTTTGCATACTTTTTTAATACATGGTCGGATTCAGAATTAAATTCTCTATCCGAATCAACCAAAAAATGTATACTATGTAATTTAAAAAAAAAAAATAGTTGCCTATCGCGGATTTGACATACGTCATCGTAGAGATAACAAATGCACATTATTTAAAAGAGAATTTGTCGCCGTTTCCAAAAATATAAGGTTTGTTGGGGTTATTTTCAATAATTAAAAAGTTATAGGGGAGCGACAGTCAAACTGAATCACCCGGTATAATCAAATCTTGAAAAAACTGCAAGTAAAACACCCTGTACACTCACATAAAAGTTAGTAACAAATAACATTATAAGTGTCTTAAAAAGTTACTTTTAAATCAATATTTATTACTAGTACTAAAAGTAAAAACTTTCCTTAATATTCAGGCAGCAAAAAAATCAATTACATTTAAAAAAAAAAACAAGTTTGATTTGACACTTAATATTTAAATTTTTTTTGACATCAAGCAAGACATACAATACTGTGGATAATGTGAAAAAAACAAAGAATAAAATTTCGTTTACTCACCGAACGGAACGACATACACCCTTATGTAATTCAGCCAATCAGACGGTCTACTTGACAATAAATCTACATAAGGACGTAGGGCCCAACCAATTAACGCATCTCCTCCAACTAACACTAGCTTGATAGGATTACTAGGCTTGGCACAACTATTGCAACTAAAATAAAATAATAACTCATAGCAGTAAAAAAATACGTGTTTACAATAAAGGAATTATATTTTATGTGGCTTGTTATATAAAAATGTATATTTTTAAGTCACGAATAATAAAAGTTATCAATAATTAATTATCCCGCACAAGCCCTGTGAAATTGTTGAAACTCAAATTACCTAGTGAAATGCACTCAAAAGGTAATTAATTATAAATGCAAACATTTCTCCATGAACATGTCATTATAAAAACAATGAACAATAAACCATTACTTACTACTTTTGTATTTTACTGACTACGGCAGTAAGCACGGCTCGAACCTCAGGTGCACAAAGTGGTTGAAAGATTCGGGCCGATGCTAAACGTGAAGATAAAATCCCAGTGTAACCTTCTGATCCAACAGCCAGTAGTACGATTTCTGGCAACGTCATTTCTTCAATTGGCAATAATCTGGTGACTTGTTCCAGAAATGTTTTTCGGACCTAATATGCAAGTTACACATCAATAATAATAGGAGTAATTAATTATAAGCAGGGGTTTGGAGCAGAGCTGGAGCACGGAGCAGTGGAGCAATGGAGCAATGGGTTTTGATTGCTCCACTGCTGCAGTTTAATATGTAAATTTTTTTTAAAAACTACTTTTTTTCTTTGTTTTCAACGTTTGAAGATCAATAATCTGTTTTTTCAAAACATTTATTTAACTTCACTTGTTTGTTAGGGCCAAATATTGTTATTTTTGACCAACTTCTACATATACGATAAAATTAAAACTTTGTTTTTAAAAACAATTTTTTTTTATCTAATTTTTTTTTTTTCTGTTAACAATATTTGGAGCATGGAGCGGAGCTGGAGCAGGCATTTTGATGCCGGAGCGGAGCAGTTAAAAAATTAGACAGCTCCAAACCCCTGAATATAAGTCAACGAAAATAAAAACTGTTCTTAAGGCACCAACTTCAGAAGAAAATATTTAGAACTATTACGATCATGTAAATTTTCACTGCAGTTAAAATTTGAAAAGAAATAAATACCAAAAATCGAAAAAAAAGTTCAATACTGAAAATTACTTACTGTGACAGTCTCTGTGTTTGTAGCCGTATAATCGGTACTCAACGAATTCTTTTTTTTCCCGGTTGATGCAGACGTGCGAAACAACTTGTTCCTTCTTTCGCCAGGCTCTTGAGCAATTGTTTCGAGATCTGGTCCACCTTTCAGTGGTGGCAAACAAAATCTATCACGGGGAGGTGATCCTGTTTGTGGATCTGAATGGGCCTCGGGATCAGTCCAGCAAATATCTGCATTTCCATCACTCCCGGAGCAATTTTTCTCCTCACCACTACGATCAATTTCTATACAGCTTGACGGATTAGCATCTAATAAGCTACGACTGCTGCTAAAAAATGGACGCAGGCTAGGTTTAGGGGTGCTGGAAATTGACATTGTGTCTTGTTCAGCCCCTGAATCCTCGTCACAGCTCAATGATTCTAGTTCTTGAAATAGTGCTTGAATATCACTTGGATTAGCCAGCGATGCACCTCGTCCTCCTTCGGTATCGGCTACACGGAATCGACGCAATAACGAAACGAATCGTTGTTTTAAATTGTGCTATAAAGTATGTTATTATTATTACTGTATAAAACTTACTGGAGATCTTACTCTGGCATGAGGTAATTTAGATCGCAGGGGCTCACTATCTGATAAGTCTGCTGCTTCTTCTTCTCCAGAACTAAATTCATCTTCTTCGTCGCTGAAATCTCTGTCCCTTTCAGGTTTATGTTCTTGATCGACAGGAGTTGAACTAAGCTGCTGGACTGTAATGCGAGCAACAGCTGCAATAGTTTTATCTTTGCTACTACTTTCGGGCATTAACTCTAATTCCATGTCCATTTGCTTTTGAAGAACCTAAAACCAAACTACTACAGACACTACACAAAAACTTGATTTGGTATCAAAACACATCGTTTTAAATCCCTTTATAGCACACCAAGTGATTCACTGACCTGATCCATCCTAATAATGCCTTCTGCCAAAGTTTTGAATCCTAACATGGTTCGATTTTTATATCGCTTACGTCTTTGTAACAGCACATGCAGTTTATTTCCATCTCTTTTAAGAAAATGAGGATATTGCAAACTGAATGTTAATTCCAAGCCAGTATCCAAAAGTCCATTTGCAGGCAGCAATAGTTCATTTGAACGTAACGTACGTTTGCTTGACTGCATTTTGACTGCTATTGATATAGAGGCTAGATCAGCTCCCAAAGGACGTAGGACAACTAATCTCGATAACGTAAGCGAACACAATCTAAAAACAAATTGCATTAATGGTGTTTTCGCAACGTAAACAAAATGACTTACCTAGGAATACAATTGGACGGAGTACGATCTACCTCCCATGTAGCAAACAATTTCATGGGAACTGGCTTTAAGCCCAAAAGATTTCCTGTGCCACTCATTGTTTTAGCAATTTTGTCTGACATTGTGCAAGTTACAGTTCTGTATTTTTTACATCTTCATATTAAATATCCCGGTCTTATTCATAGCCGTACGTACAAATATAAAATTTGTTTATCAAGTTAAGCACAAAGTACTTTACATAGTTGCGAACAAGATAAAACGATAGCACAATTTCATCCGGAAATTACTCTTTGTCACTTTGACAGATTACTTCAAGTAAAGCATTTACCATGGCGAAAATGTTTGTTCACAACAATAACGTACCTATGACGTCAAGCGACAGATTCAATATCACGAGGCTATATTAATGTGAAATAAAACGCTTATATTATTACAATTTACGCACCAACTAAGTATGAACAACTTAGCTCGCATTAACAACTATTGCAGAGCACTTAAAATTAATTAGCAATTATTTTGTTTAGTCAATGACACTTATCTGTGGCTAACTTCGTGAGAATGATCAAACGTCAAATCTTTATTATTGTTCCAGCCCCATAAAATAAAGATCAGTTTTTTGTGCAATAAACTGTAGAATTATAGGAAGCCAATGTTAAAATCTGTTAAAACTATTAGGCTGTGTCGATATCCTTAGTTTTGTTGTAATAAATTAAAACGAATTCTTAATTTTAATGTTAAAGAAATTATTTTTGCATAACCCTAAATATGCGTTTATTTTTGCATCAATAATATTTATTGTGAGGACTATACAGCAATGAGAATGGCTGAAGAAAAAGTCTTTGTGACGTTTGCTTGTCAACGATGCTTGCAGCCACTGAGACTAGATGACACATTAAGTTATCTCGGAGAACATATTCTTGCTGAACTTGCTCGTTAGTATATTGACATATGTGTATTATTTCTCCGGAAAGTTGTAAATATTTACATTTTCAGTGCCAGTGCATATAAATCCTGATGTTGATTTGGAGTCGCAGGCGACCAGTTTAGATCATTTTGTTCATCCTTGTAGATTATCAGATTCTGGTAACGGAGCTAATGGATTTATGCTCATATCTGGTTCTGGAGAAACAGAAACATTTAGCAATCAGTTAAAAGTGATTATTACAGTGTAAGTGGCTCGAGGACTTTTGTTAGTTTTTTGTTGTTGTTCAGGTTAAGGCAACGTTATTTGATACACTGTCTGGAAATTCAAATATTGACCATCCTTTATGTGACGAATGTACTGATGCACTCTTGGATATGTTAGAGCAGCAACTTAAACTCACTCAAAATGATTATAATGATTATTGCGAATATTTAAAAAAGTAAGTGCAAAGATTTTTTGCTGGTTCTAATTTTCCAAAGTTAATGTTGTGTGCTTAATCTGTTTAGACTGGAAAGTGAACCTCATGAACCACGATTAGAAGTATTGGAAAAAGAATTAGAAGATTTGCACAATGAAGAACAAAGACTTTTAGAAGAGCTAGTAGCACTTCAACATGAAGAAGAGTCCACTTGCAAAGCAATTGAAAAACAAGAGTTGGAAGCTCAGAGGCTTTCTCAAGAAGAGGAACGTTTCTGGCAGGAATACACGCGTCATCGTCGAGATTATATGCTTACAGATGATGAACACAGAAGTCTGGAATGTCAGTTATCTTATGTACAAATGCAGCTTGATAAATTAAAGAAAACTAATGTTTTTAATGCAACTTTTCATATTTGGCATTCTGGACATTTTGGAACTATCAATAACTTTCGGCTAGGTAGATTGCCATCTGCTCCTGTCGATTGGTCAGAAATAAATGCAGCTTGGGGCCAAACGGCTCTGCTCTTAGCAGCCTTGGCACGAAAAATTGACCTCACCTTTGATAAGTACAAGCTTGTTCCATATGGAAATCATTCATACATCGAGGTAATTTGTTGCTTTAATTTATATAATAATATACATGATTTTTTTTTACATAGGTATTATCCGAACAAAAAGAACTACCGCTCTTTGGTTCTGGAGGTTTTCGATTTCTATGGGATACTAAATTTGATTCTGGTATGGTAGCTTTTCTTGAATGTCTTCAGCAGTTTCAAGAAAAAGTGGAACAAGGAGATAAAGAGTTTTGTTTGCCATATCGCATGAATAAAGGCAAAATTGAAGACTCTTCATCAGAAGTCAGTTACTCCATAAAGTATAACGATTATTTATTATATAATTTTACCATTTTTTATGTACCATACTTTCAGAATACAATTTAATTCAGAGGAACAGTGGACCAAAGCTTTAAAATTCATGTTAACAAATCTTAAATGGAGCCTTGCGTGGGTATCTTCCCAGTTTGGAATTGATAACGAATGAAAGATAATTGACAATTTTTATATAACATGTGATATGTATTGTTTTTAAATAAACTCATTTTTTATTCGCAAATATTTTTTTTAACCACAGCCTTTCAAATTTCTTTAAAAATTTGAGATATGCATTCACAACAATTCAAGAGTTATCCAACTGAATCAGCTCTATAATACTGATATTGATTATTTATGCAGCTCCATTTAAAGTTGGTAACATCACTAATGGATAATGCACCCAGTGTTGGTGGTAACATTGCGTATGTGTGTTAGTGGCGGGATAAGTTAAGTTTTGTATTTATATTAGCGTATTGCAGGTAATGACAGTATTATTTAGCAAATCTCTTACACATTATTTTAGTGATTCTTATTTTAGATTTTTTTTATAATTATTGTCCTCTTATTTTTAAGGTTATTTTCTCGATAGGTTTGTGCTAATGTCAGGATCAAAGTGGCATCGTTTGTTGTGTAACAAAAAGCAGTTACAGCTTCTGGGTACTTTAAACGGAGGACAGTCATTCAGGTATGGAAACGATACTTTGTTGCGAGTCATTACTATATTTTTTAAACGTAGATGGAAAAAGAAAACTATCGAAAATGACATTGATCAATGGATCGGTGTATTCAACAACAAAGTCTGGGTTCTCGAGCAAAATGATGATCACATTAAGTATCAAGTGCACGGTGATTCCGAACTGGAAGGCAAAGAAACCACCGAGAGAGAAAAAGTCAATGAGAAACAGTTAAAAGATTATTTTCAGCTGGATGTGATTGATTTAGAGGAACATTACAAATTGTGGTGTAGCAAAGATTCAAATTTTGAAGAAGCAGCGGAACAATTTTATGGCATACGGATTTTGAAGCAAGATCCTGTGGAAAATATTTTTTCATTTATATGTTCCCAGAATAATCATATTTCACGGTAATTTTTGTTTTTATTAGCCATTTGTTTTGTAAAATTTTATTTAATTATCTCATTTTTTGATAAAATTTTCAACACAAACGATATTAGAAAATGAGATTTGAAAACGGCTTATGGGAGGTGGGGGACGTCAGTACAATTTGAGACTCAGGGGTTTAAAAAGGCCATAAGATCAACAACATGTTTTTGTTTTTAAGTGGTCTGCTTTACATTTTTTTTATTGGGCCATGTTGATTAAAACAGGCTGGTTTTTATTTTACCTTGTATTGTGTCCGACAAACATTTATTTTGTTTTTAAATTATGCGTTATCTTAGTATTTCAAGTATGGTGGAAAAATTAGCAACTTTTTATGGTCCACGAATTTGTGAGCTGGATAATATTACATATCATGCTTTTCCTACAACTGAGTCTTTGGCACAGCCAGATGTAGAAAAAAAATTGAGAACAAACGGATTCGGTTACAGAGCTAAATATATCAGTAAATCAGCACAAACTATTGCTGAATATGGAGAGGATTTATGGCTTGAAAAACTTAAAAATATGAATTATGATGATGCGAAAAAAACACTGATTACGTTAACTGGTATTGGAGCAAAGGTAGTTAAAATTTGTATGAAAATATCTGTATAGTAGTAAAGGCAGCTATTATAAATAAAACTAGACATATTAAAAGCAGGGCATTAAACCGGTTAACCTTTATTTTTTGTCCAAAATTGTGATTTTTAACCGAAACCGAAACCGTTATTTTTAAAGGCATAAAAAACGGTAACCTTTAACCAAAATAATAAAAATTATTTTGAAAAAATACAAAATCTGTATTAAATGTGATTACTTTACCAAAAGTAATTACTGAATGCTTGATTGTACATATATTATAAAATTATAAATAGATACTATCTTTTTATACTTTGCATTCCAAATCTGAATAATGTTAAAAACCGGTTAAATTTACCGGTTTTTTCAAAACCGGTTTTTTTACGGAAAAAACCGGTTTTTCAACAAAATCCGTTATAAAAATAAAGTTCTTGAATTCGGTTAACCGTTAACCAAAATTTTTTTCGGTTTCTAGCCCTGATTAAAAGCCATGTATGCACTCATTAATCACTCTAAAATTAAACTTACTCTTAAAAAACTTTAATTATTATTTCAAAATTTTTGATTTTTACCAATTTCTGTTTAGGTTGCAGACTGTATATGCCTCATGTCTCTAGGGCATCTCGATGTGGTCCCTGTGGATACACATGTTTATCAAATAGCAGCTCGATTTTATATGCCAAAATTAGCTAAGCAGAAAACCGTTACTGATAAAATATATAACGAAATTGGAAATCATTTTAGAGACTTGTATGGACCTCTAGCAGGATGGGCTCACACAGTAAGTCGTCATTACTAAATTCTTAACACTGTTTTGTGCATTTATCGATAGTCAATCCTCATCTGCAATTTAAAAAAAATATGTTTCCGTGGTCGTGAAAAGTTTTAATATTGAAAATGCACGTTTGAATTTTGCAGGTACTGTTTTGTGCAGACTTGAAAAAATTCCAAAATAAAAATAAAACAGAAAAATTAAAAGCAACTGGTGATGATAGTAAAGCAAACCAATTTAGTAAAAAGAAGAGAAGCAGGAAACAATTGTAATTTAGATTACTTGTAATTAATTCTACTTTTAAATAAAAGTTGAAATTATGCCAATTTTCATTTAAATTTATTAAATACCTTTATCTCGTAAGTATAAAAAACACCAATATTGCCCATTCCCTATCTACACAAAAAGTAGTGACTGAAGCCGATGAAGTGAGATGAAATTATATGTCTTTCTTTCTATAGTGTACCTAGACGGTTGGCAGCAATCATAGAAAACCAAATAAAACTAGGATTATTAACTAAACATGCATAAAAATTGTTGATGTTATGTCACAAAACGTGCTTTTTGCAAATTATGCATGCAGACACCAGTGTGTAACAATCCGAGCCGAATTACTACCAACCGAAGAACAAAATTTCATATATTTATAGTACTTTTTATAAATCTCAAACCATCAACATCAAATGTCATATTTTTAAACAGTCAAAGATGACGTGACCATTACACGTTTTCACAGAATATATCTGTACCTTAGGAGTAAAAGGTCGGATGTCACTTTTCTTAAATTTTACAGTATGCAGGAAAAACTTATTTTTTTTTATCAGGCTCCGATACTTTGCCCCCTTATTACTTACTTCCTTAATACAGGGTGTCCCACAAGGTATGCCTTCGCTAATTTTTTGCACAAATCGAATGTTTAGGACCTAAATAAAACGTTTTTACTGATGATCATTAGTTTCATGTGTCCCTTCATATACAGGGTGTCCCAAATATAGTGAACAGCATGGGGATCTTGTAAACGGTAAGAGATGCAGAGTTGGTTAAGTGGGTCAAAATGATCTATAAACAGCAACTGTTCTATGAAAAAAAAAACTGAAAAAATTCAATAGTTTTTGTGCTATTGATAAAAAAACAAAACACATCCGGTTTTAATTTCTGCTTATAACTTGCTTAATTGAAATCATAATCAAAATATTATTCGACATTATCTGGGCACTTTTTTGCGTAGATTTGAAATTTGTCAACAAATTTTATCTATCTCTATTTGTTTTTGTCATTTTAATATCTGCCGTATTTAAAATAAGAGAGTTCATGTTAAAAAAACAAAAACAAATGAAGCTATGTAAAATTTGTTGACAAATTTCAAATCTACCCAAAAAAGTGCCCAGATAATGTCGAATAATATTTTGAGTGTGATTTTAATTAAGCAAGTTATAAGAAAAATAAATAACCTGATGTGTTTTGTTTTTTATCAATAGCGCAAAAAATATTGATCTTTTTTGTTTTTTTTTCAATAGGAAAGTTGCTCTTAAATCATAGATCATTTTGACCCATTTAACAAACTCTGTATCTCTTACTGTTTACGAGATCCCCATGCTGTTCATTATATTTGGGACACCCTGTATATGAAGGGACACATGAAAAAAATTATAATAGGTAAAAACGTTTTATTTAGGTCCTAAACATTTGATTTATGCAAAAATTAGCAAAGGCATGCCCTGTGGGACACCCTGTACTTATACAATGATAAGTAATATACTTATTTTTATCATATGTTTAACGAACTTTTAATAAGAAACTGAGGAAAATTATTTAAAAAAGTTTAATTGTAAAAAAAGTGGACACCCGACCTTTTACTTTTGAGGTACAGATATGTATATTAGCTGTCTATTGTCCAATCGCCACATTAAAAAGAGGAAGTATATCTGCACCATCGTGTTACAAGAAATTGCAAGTATTAACAATATGGGTATTTATATTATACATATATTCTTTATCCGGTTTCAAGTTTCTGAAATTAATAATATGGAAGAAAGGATAAATAGATCAAAACGTCGACATGTTAATTAAATATTGCTGTTTATTATCATACAAAACTTGATAGTGATAAGGTAGCATTAGAATAATATTTTACTCACAATCGTGCAAAACTTATAAAATACAAAAAATACAGAAACTCTACACTAAACAAGAAATATGCTACAAGCTATTTAATCCAGCTGCATCCCATCATCGTCCTCCTTTTTATCATCCTTTCCACCAGGTTTATCATCTTTTTTATCTTTAGCGTTTCCCTTCGCAGCACCACCAGTTTTTTCCAAAGCTTTCACAAAATCGGCCATGTTACCTTGACTGGCAGCAGCAACGGCTTCAGGATTTACAGCTAATTGCGAAACTATAGGTCCCAACTGGCCCGACTCTAATGCACTTGAAAACTGTTGAACAGCCTGGAAATTTTAATATCACACAAGTTAATAATTTTTTTATTCACGACTTACTTGTTGAAACTGTGGGGAAGCCAGCGTGGAGCGCAACTGATCTTCAGTACTACCACCTACATCGGGCAGGTGATTTTGGAGTTGTTGGATAGCCTCAGAATTACCAAGTATACTTGATAACGTATCACCAGTTAGCGCAGTAGATAAATCAACTGTGGACGGAGCAAAATAATAAGCATTTAATTTTAACCCTTTGTGTATTATGTACAAAATAAAAAAATATTTCAGTTTTCAAAAAATATTAAATTGAAAGAACAAAATATAATCAGGTGGTTTCACTGTAAAACCACTGGGACATAAATAAACACCATGGGCGTACACAGGGGAGGACAAACGGGGCACTTGCCCCTCCCTGGAATCGAGTACTCCATTAATGACTAAATGAAAGAGGGTCAAGTTAGAAGTTCGTTAATATCTTAATGCATTCCTTTGGAAACTTGCCTCCCGCTGGATAGTTTTCTGCAGATGCCCATGATAAACACAGTAATAATTTTTTTGTGATATTTTATAAAAATTTTCACTCAAACATAGTCCAATGTTAGCGCTTTAGGAGTGTATTTTAAACAAGATCTTGTTTTGTTTAAATATTCCATGGTTTACATGATGTAACGAAAAAGCCGAAATTGAACAAAATGTTTAATCTCCAATGGCTGTAGATGCTAATACAACAAAATACTAAGGGAAAAAATTTTGCTGAACTTTGTTTTTTATAAAATGGCGATAGTGACATTTTTATCTTGTTAAATTTCGGGCGAAATGTTTAATGAAACTATTGGGAAATCTAAAATAAAAATCAACGTTGCAATAAAAAAACAACAACCCACTTCCATTGATTTATTTCGACCCTTACCAGTCTTTCTTGTCACTCTTTAAACGGTGACATTAAAAAAAATGTAATTCGAAATGAATATAATCATACTGCTATGTACAATTGACAACATAAATTATAATCATACTAATTGTTGGTATCTGAATATTGTGGGAAACCACTTCTTATCTGAAATATCTTATACAGGGTGATTGATTGAGACCGGTACTTAAAAATATATGAAGAATGAAAAAGAGTGAAATCTGCTAGTATTCGACTTAAGCGTGTGACAAATATAATGAAACTAACGAAGTTAACATCCTAGGATATTTTAATGACCATCCTCAGCGGTCAATTCGATTGGCAGCGCAAAACTCGGGTTTAACATACTATGCTGTACAAGCTACATTAAAAATGCACAACTATTCGTTCGCACTTTCAATAATCTTGTGATATTATTTATGAATGTAAAATCAATTCAAAATAGCCGTGTTTGAATACTCTTGATTTTCCATTTTTATGAACACAACACACAAACGCGATAATAGTGGTTTACAGTTATTAATATTGGCATTTATTGTCATTTCCAAGGCTTACTATTTAAAAATGTTGCAATATCTCTCAACTTTATCAAAAATTCTTAATAACTCGAAAATTGTTACAGATAGGTATAGGAAGCGCTAATACACATTGATGCAGAATGTAATTTTGCATTAGAAAATTTAAAAAAAGTTTGGGCGTTGTATTTGAAAAAAACGAGTTTTAGTGGTCTAAAGTTGTATTAAAAGAAAATTAAATTTTGGACACCCTGTAAGTAATGCATCGATTGCAAAAATTCCAGGATGTACTCCAAGATTTCTTCTAACCATGGTCTAAATTTAAGCGTTTTTTCTTCAAAAATGGCGGCGTTAGATAATATTAAGCATCACGATGAAAATCAAAAAATTTTCAAAAAAGTCCAAAAATCTAAAAAATGACTGCACTTAGGTATAGGGAATGCTAATAAAAGTCCCTCTAAAATAACGTTTTGAATCCGAAAATGCAATAAAAAATAGACCATTGTATTTGAAATAAGAAAGTAGACGTCAACTTTCGGTAATTCCGAAAGTGTCGTCATATTGAAAATATTTTCAGTAAACAGATCAGATGCCATTATGGTTATAACCAAAATTTCAGATCCATATCCTTTTTCATTCTTCATATATTTTTAAGTCCTGGTCTCAATCAATCATCCTGTATATGAAATCTTTTTAAATAACGGAAACGGGAACGACATTTTATTTTATTGTTCAAGAATGCAAATAAAATTTAAAATATTTAATACCGGTTTTATTAAAGTTTTCCAGGGAAGTGTATTAGACTAAGGAGTTGGGATTCACTTTTAATAAATATTGGCTCGGGAGTCGAAAGTAATTTTTTTTTGCCGGCTCGCCATCCCTGAAATTTTAATGCCGCGATAGTTACCTCTACTGATTTTAATTTTATACAACACACCTACCAAAGAAACTTAACTAAATTCCAACATTAAAGTTGATTAAAAACAAATATAAAGAAAACGGCCACTCAGTAAATTTTCAAATTAATTTATTAAAATGGTAAAATACTTACCACTTTGAGCACTCGCTGACATGGGTGTGATACCCTGTAGAAAGCTTTGCAAATCTGACAACTGAATGGGGCTGCCTGAAGCTGGTGTAGCAGTTGTTGGTTGTTGAGCAGTTTGTCTCGTCACTCGGGGTGCATTTGGAGTTGACGGTGGAATAGGAGCAGTTTGAGGTGTAGTAACCGTTGGGGGGGTAGCTGCCTGAGTAGTCACCGTAGTAGGAGTAGTAGGGGTTGCTCGTTGGGTTAATGCGGGAGTGGCACTTGAACTTCGACTGCTTCCCGTCGAAGGACGACTATAAAAATTCCACAAATACTTATTGTTACAGCAAAAAATTAAAAGCTCAAACGAATAAACTTACTTCATCGTACCCAACAAACTAGAAAGTCCTCCCATTTGACCAACTCCACTCCCAAACAACTGCATGAGTTGAGATTGCGACATATTATTAAGTAACGACTGCAGATCTTGATCATTCGATCCAGCATTCTGAACGCTACTTGTAGGATTGTTCAACAGCTCATTAATGCGTTTGCTGTTATCTTCATCTTTATCAATACTAGGTTCCTTGCAAAGAAACAGTTTTAAAGAGCATTCCAAATTATGACAAATCATATGAAATACCTGCAGCCAGAAAAAGAATCGTCGACTAGAAGACTTGAACTTGAGTAAGTATGCCCGACCTGTAGTGCACTGCGGTACTTTCACGTACTCACAATCATCTGGAAATATTATTAAATCGTCCTCCACCACACCTTAAAATGGTAAAATGTAACAGCTCACTAATTAAGTACAATGCCAATTTCTTTACCTGTTGTTCGATCCTGCCAACAAAAGTGCATCAGAGAATCTTCACTTTGATAAACGTATAATAATCCTTTGCGATTATCTGGGTACACCATGCGCCCCCTTTGATACATTTTCCCGGCACGTGTTTCTATTAGATGTTTAATACCACCAGTTGAACCAGGTCCTGCGGCTGAACTTCCAAATAAAGCTGTTCCACCAGGCATCTTGAATAATGAGTTTGCGATTTTCTTGTAACACTAAAATCTAACAAGTCATCATTAATAGTGTAAGGTTAGAAAAACTAAATAATTATACATCATCAGGATTTATGTGTCGGCTATGGTTGATATTAACCAGGAATTAATGAAATCAAAATTTTATAAATAAATATGTTTAAAATAATAAATAACGCCTACCTTTAAAGAAAATTACTTGATGACAACTACAACTGACAGTTACTACAAGCTGTCAATTTAACATTAAGAAAACCCCTATACGTTATGGAACTTCCAATATCAAGAAAATAAAGTATCTACGTAAAATTATTTAAAATTCAGTTTTAAGGCCGTTACATTATTTTTATTTTAATAAGTAATTCGAAGTATCTACTAAATTCTGAATATTTATTCAGATACCACTTTGTTTTATTAAATGTTAAAAATAAATCTAAATTAAGTAATGGAAATTTACTAGAAAAAATTGTACAAGTTGGTATTACATAAAAGTTATAACACATGTGAAGGATCCTCATATTACGTCATAATTGACATTAAAAACTTGGGACAGGCTGAGTGTCGTCCATTGGAGGCCAGCTGATTTTAGTTGACAATAAGATGTCGCGGTTCTCCATCTGTAGTGGCGTTAAATGTGGTAAAAAGTGGCACAGAAATTGTTGAAACACCCTCTAAAATATATAATTAACAATGGATAAACAGCAATGGCCTTCCAAATATCAGCAGTCTGTGGCAGTGAATTTAGAAAGGCCAGATGATTTTTTGAACAATGGCAGCGGCAACAACCTGCTGGAAAATGCCGATGAAAATGTTAACACCAACGACGACAAGAGCAAGAATCAAGAAAAATGCGATAGAAATTTACGAATACAGCAGACTGTTGAATCAAATATTAGGTTTGTGGAATTCGTCAAAAATTAAAAATGTAGGCTGATATTGAACTGTTTTTTAGTGAAAAATCAAGGAAAACCATCGAACATATTTTGGACCAAGTAAAAACATTAGCACCTATCGAACTACTCTATCTTTATTTAAAGTTGCCAACAGAATGTAGCAATGCTGTTGATCCTCTTCGACAACCATTAAATCCTTTAGGCAGCAGATCCGAAATTAGTCAGACCATCATGTGGATTAAAACTCATCTGGAGGAAGATCCTGAGCTGTCTCTGCCGAAACAAGATGTCTATAACGAATATTAGTAAGTTTAAAGAAATTATTCCAGGTACAGTAGTAACAAATTAATTTACAGTGCATTTTGTGGACCAAACAAAATAAAACCGTTATCTACAGCTGACTTTGGTAAAGTTATGAAACAAGTGTACCCTAGAGTAAGGCCTAGAAGGTTAGGAACAAGAGGAAATTCAAGATACTGTTACGCTGGACTTCGAAGACGTCTCAAATTAGAAGCACCTTTATTACCAGATTTGTCAGATAAACCTCAGGTAATTAACATTTTTGCTGGCCTGTAAGACTCATAGGCATATAAGACACACCTTTTTTTTTCATGGATGTCGCATAATACAGCTAATGACACAAGTTGTTTAAAGTTTAAGCAAAAATTGAAAACGTATTTTTTTCATGTTATCAACAGCGCAAAACTAATAATTTTTTTGAAGTCCTTTTTCAGAGGATTGTTACTGTTAAATCATCATAGATCATTTTGATCCATTTAACCAACTCTGTATCTCTTACCGTTTACGTGATCCCCATGCTGTTAAAGAAGGAATGCATCAAGGACAAACATCCATACAAACATACATACATACATACATACATTCATTTTTATATATATAGATGGTGCATATTGTTCAAGAAAAAATGTGCATCTTATAGGCCTGCAAATATAGTATTCATAATTTTATTGCCACACATATCGACTACATTATTTTAAACAATGAATCAATCCATTAATATTATATTGCTCATCATAAAAAAAAAACTTAATTACATGTTAAATTTTTAAATATCAGTTTTGGTAAGTAAATTAATAAAGATTAATATTTTTAGTCGACAGAAGCTCCGTGTAGTCCAAATGACTTGTTGGCAGCTGCTTGGACGATAGTAAGAGAATGGTCTGAAAGACAGCTGGGAATGCACTTTTCTTCAGTACAAGCACTGGCAGGCCATCTTGTAAGAAATAAATCTGTTGATCATGGTTCACCAGCGGCTGCTCTTGTAACATCAGCATCTCATAGCTTAATAAAAGGTAAAATAAACTTTCAGAGTGTCGATTTGATTTGATACAAATCTGTTTTGGTACTCACAGGTGATGTTTTAACTTTCGGTGGTGTTAGTAATAACAAGCATCGAGAAACGACGCTACAGCTACAGAGGAAACTTCAGCAGAGAAGCGAAATTAATAGAGAACAAAAACGGAAGCAGGTTAGCTCAGTTTCATAATAAACATATTATGCAAAGTAAAGTGGATTTGTAAAAAAAAAAAAAAGTCCGTGCATTGTGTACAGGGTGGACCAAATTTGAATATTTTACTGGGTATCTCGGTTACCATAATAGATAGCGAAAATTTAATACCGATCTCTTGGGTTATTTTTTTGAGATGAACGCTCCTGTTAGATTTTGTTTATCACTTTCAATTTTAGCACTACAGACGAAAAATGAAATTTCGTCGTTTTTGAAAATTTACTGTAACTTTGTTATTTTTAAAAATTAAACTAAATGTTGTGCAGGTTTTTTTTATAAACATTTCTATGCTTATTTAAGTGTAGTTTTTTTAACGACCTTGACTTTTGAAATATGAGTAAACTTGTATTTTTTAAAGTCTATGAGTACGTAAAAGAGTGTTTTTTAAGCTTTTAAAAAATATATACTTTATACTATTACAATAAATAACTGAGATATGGCCAATTTTGTGAAAATGTTATTATCAAAGTTTGCCATGATTTCTTAAACAAGTGATGTTTGCCATAAATAAGAGCTAAACGTCATTTCTAAGTAATTTCTCCAGTAGCCGCTACGTTTTTACCACTTAAATGCATACTTTTGACATATTAAATTTTTCAAAAGGTTTAAATTTAGCCACGTTCACAATACCACAATTAACAGCTATAAAATACAAAAGTATACACAGATTTCTTATAAAATTAAATTTGAAATGACGTTCAGTTGTTTATTAATTGTAACCATCACTTGTTTACGAAATCATGGCAAACTTTGATAATAAATTTTTCACAAAACTAGCTATATCTCGCTTATTTTTTGCAACACATGAGAGTACATATTTAAAAAAATGCTCTTTTGTATAAAGTCATGGCCCTCTAGACTTTCTATTTAAAAAGATAATGGTATATTCATATGTTGAAAGTCAGTGACGTTTAAAAAAAAGTTAAAACTTTTTAAAATGAAGCATAAAAATAATAATCAAAACCTGTGTAACATTTAATTCTATTTTTATAAATAAAGAAATTATAGTAAATTTTCAAAAACGATTTTTTTTATGGAAAGTGATATAAAAAATGTAATAACTTTGGCGTGTTTATCTCAAAAAAATAACCCAAGAGACCGGTATCAGATTTTTGATAACTATTATGGTAACCGAGATACCCCATAAAACATTCAAATTTGGTCCTCCCTGTACTTTTTCATCCTAAATTATAAACGTTATTGTAAAGTTTGGAGCATTCGTAAAAAAAAAAAACTTTAAAAAAGAGCATATTTGTTGTACTATTGTACAGGTTGGTACAAATTTGATGGAATTTCATGGGTATCTTGCTTATTATTAAAGATAAAGAAATAGTTTAGCAAATAAAAATGTGCAGTTTTTTAAAAATAAATTTAGAATCATGTTGCAAAAATGTTCTAGCATTGCCAGTTTTTTTGGTCATTTTAATGATTATTATTATCAGGTTAACTGCCACGTAAGTTAAATTCAACTCACACCATATACAATGTGTCCAAAAGGAATGGAATATGCTATATGTTTCAGTAAATATCGACTTAAGGGAAAAATGTTTTGAATAAAAGTTGTTTGGTACCTACTTAGTTTTCCATCATAAGACAAAATTTAAATATTTTTTTTTCGAATAACAAGCGCAATGAAAAAAAAATTGATTTTTTTTAAATGGCGAGGTACCCCTACATTATACTCATTTGATAGAGAATTTTTTTCTCTTTTCAATGATAGGGTCACCTTAAAAATTAAGTTTATGCTAGGAGGCCGGAGAATATCGAAAATTTAAAAGATCGTATTAGAGAACTTACACCTGAAATGGTTGGAAATGTTATAAACGGGTTTAAAAACCGAGTTTATCATTGCCGTAAATGGTCCACAGTTTGAACACTTATTGTAGATTTCGTTAAAAAAATTTAGTTCTTACGATGTTTTTGTTAGAAATAAACAACTAAAATAATTTTTGCGTTTTTCTTAAAAAGTTGCTTAAGTAAGGGTACTAAAGTTTTGCATCGTTGAAAAGAGAAAAAAAATCTCTATCAATTGAGTATAATATAGGGGTACCTTGTCATTTAAAAAAATTTAATTGTTTTCATTGCGCTTTTGTTATTCGAAAAAAAATCATTTAAATTTTGTCTTATGGTGGAAAACTAAGTACCACACAACTATTATACAAAACATTTTTCCCTAAAGTGGATATTTACTGAGATACATAGCATATTCCATTCCTTTTGGACACACTGTATACACCAATATAACTCCATGCTGTTTGGTTCTGAAGCCGTGTGCATTGTTACAGCTCACGGCTGTGTGCTAAACCATTGCCAAACAAACAAGTGTAGCCCCAGGGACTCTTTTTTTCCAACATGGCAGAAATAAAGTATTATGGTTTTTAAAATTTTATATTTTTATGCAAAATCTAATTATGTCAATCGAAAATTGTTTTCTTTGCCAGTCTTAAAAATATTATGCTTGTTTTTTTTTTTCAAGTAGCAATTTTAAAATTCCTAATATTTTTAAAATTTTAAGTAAATGTATTATAGTCGATAGTGTTATTTTAACAAATAATATATTTAAGAGGGTTTCGTAATATTATTGCCGTATGGAAAATAAAGGAAACAACGAAACAATACAAAAACAATATTTATTTTATAGATAAGTAGTTGTTTACAATTACGTAAATACTTAGTACTTAATATAATTACAAAAATTAAAGTTAAGTTATTGATCCCATCGAATTTGAACCACCCTGTGCAGATGTTCTTATTTATGTAATTTAAAAAATATTTTTTTTAGCCGCAGTCACCAAAAATTGAACAAAAATCGTCCCGTAGTAAAAAATGTAAATGGCAACCCCAGTTTTCTGCGAGTACGAACACATCACCAACGTCTGTAGCAGCTGCAAATGATCCCAGCAAGAGTCCATCTCAGGGCCTCCAACCTGTCTGTGATAAACCGATAGATTTCACTAATATACAAGCGTTACCTGACTTTAGCAGTTTCCAAAAGGCAGCAGCTGATAAGGGAGTTGCGGAAAAAGCATGTGATTACGGTAATGGTGTGTACAAGCACAACGGGACTGAAAATGTTGGTGATATAACACTTAAACCGAACGCCGATGGCAAGGTGCCCATACCACGTCTCAATACCAATTTAAGTAAACCTTCGTCGGCGGTATCGCCCAAGAGGGCCAAGAATGTAAAGTACAAAGCCATCCAGCCTAAATCGGAACCTTGTGATATTCCTGCGTACAACCCACAGTTTTCTCTCAACACTGTGGATTCTAGATCTCACGAAAGTACATATACACATTCAGTCCCGGGCAAAGACGGCAAGAAACATAGGTTGAAGAAGGGGGAAGCGTACAAACAGGACGGCACCGCTAACACCACAGACGAGTGTCCACCGGTACCGTTAAGTCGAGAACGTTTAATAAGTATAAGTAACATGGACAAAGATTCGTTGGATGATTATCTGGGGACTAATAATAGTCAAGAACAAGAAGAGGAAATTATGAAATACTTCGAGCATAGCGGTGAAACTATGGAACAAAATGATATGTCCAAGTTGTCTCAGTTGCGTCAAATTTTGGAAAAAAATAGCTCGGGAGAGCAGCGGATATTTCAGAAGAACCTACAAGCGAGTGGGGTACAAGCTGCAGTTACTGAAAACGAAGGAACCAAAACGCTACGAGATAAAACGTTAAATATATCCACTTTGCTATGCTCCAATTCCAGCGCGTTCACCAAAGCAACCGGCATAGCCCAATATCAAAACATCAGTGCACCCTCGACACCTGCTGCACATCCGACCCTAAACGCTCGCAGGAGAGTTAGTTTTGAAATTCCGCACCACGAAGAAGCCGTACCTCCGAGCCCAAATACTCGCCGAAAGAATTTTAGTTTTACACCGATTTCTCCAGGACCAGTTTCTCCCGGTGGACGACATTCGAAGTGTTCCAGCACCACTGTGAGTCCATTCGTTAGTCCTAGGAACACGCCAGTGCCTAGGGCAAAATGTAACTCACATCAAAACGTGAGTTCGTCCTATGTGGTGAACCAGCCGGTTACACCGAGCGGTTTACTCCATATCGCCGCCTCTCGGAAAATTCCAAATTCAGGTAAAGGAAATTTTAAGATTAAACTGGAACCGGACACAAGTCTGGATGCGGTCAATTCACACGATTCTAGCGAACTACACACTGAAACGACAGGCTATGTCATGTCTGCTCCGCCAAGTCCCAAGTTGCCTATTAAATCTAAAAACTCCAATCTTCTTCAGAAACTACTGAATTCCAATAATAAAGTACCTTACACACCTAACTATTCGCAGTCGCATTGCCTATCGGCTAATTTGCCGCCGGATTCGTACTCGAAAGAGATCAGTCAATTCTTTTCAAACGAATCGACCGATTTAAACGTGGAAACGGGGTATCGGTCCCAATCCGTTCCCATACATCACATGTTGGTCAAATCAAATCTCACCGTAAATTCTCCTCTCATACAAAATTCGTGCATGACTCAGTTTCCGTTTGGAATTTCGTCCACTACTGCAGATCCCGTCACAACAATACCAAATGAATTTAACGATTTCGATACGTTTTCAGCTACTGAAAATATAAATATGAATAA
The DNA here is from genome assembly GCA_947652605.1 of Elmis aenea. NCBI lineage: Eukaryota > Metazoa > Arthropoda > Insecta > Coleoptera > Elmidae > Elmis > Elmis aenea. The sequence continues at coordinate 14,710,820 of OX393578.1, forward strand.
AATTTTACATACGTTGGACAGTTGTCAAGGTGAGACCATCCTTCAGAACCCCGACAATATATTGACATCTAATGACAATATAGCCTTGCAACAGACTGACGTGTTTCCCAACATTAACGATATCGATATATCTTTACCGGTCGATCAGAACGATTTCCGTGCCACAGCAGGTCTGGCAGCATTCAATCAACAAAGCGCAGCACACGTATTACCTGAGTTTATTCCAAGTTTGAGGAGTCTTGGCCGTTCGCAAAGTATCGACATCGATAGTAGTATGGGTTTGAATACGTCCTTAAAATATAATCCATCTCGTTCTGTTCCTGGAACCCCCGTACCTTATTGTAACTCAAAAGTAGATGTTGCTAAAAATTACCGATCGTACCCGTCCACTCCTCTAACGGCAAACGAGAGCTTTACATACAATCAGAGCCAAGATTACTTGTTGAATGGACAGCCTATTAAAGACAAAATAGTGGAAAACGTAGATGTTGCCAGGCATTTAAATTTCTTACAAAACGCAGACGCAAACGAGGAAATTTTTAACGTAAGTGATGTCAATTTAAGTAACGATGTTTTAATAGACAATAAAAATGATTTTAGTTTTGAGGGGCAGCTGTCTGAGAATAGTTACGGTGCTAAACACAATATCAATCCTATTTTAGAGGAGAATTGCGTTGTAATGGAAAATGAGTTTGATTTTAAGGGTGTGCCTGATGTGAATGGAGTTTAAAAATGAATGGTGATGGGTTTTAGAACCCATTTGTTTATTAATTCGACATTTATATTGTATGTTGTCGAGGTAATTGTCGATTTTATTGATTTAATTGTTTTTAAAAATATTGTAAATTTCAAATTAATATATTTTTTTAATGCCCAATTATTGTCCTTATATGATAGCTGTGTGCGGTAAATCCCTAATTGTAATTTAAGAAGTTAATGTTTGTATATCTGTGATAACAAGTAAATTGGGATAAAGTTAATAAATTCTATAGTCATACTTAAATTTTAGGGCACCCGCTGGAATAGAAATTGTAAAAAAAAATAATTGCTAACTAATGATAGTGCAACAGTAAAATGCAGTTTTTAAAGTCAAAAATACTAAATAATAACCCAAATTATACAGTGTCCAAAAGTAATGGAATGTGCTATGTATCTCAGTAAATATCCACTTTAGGGAAAAATGTTTTGAATAAAAGCAGTTTGGTACTTAGTTTTCCAACATAAGACAAAATGATTTTTTTTCTTTTGAATAACAAAAGCGCAATGAAAAAAATTGAATTTTTTTAAGTGACTAGGTACCCCTATATTATACTCATTTGTAGGGGTGGGCGATATATCGATATATTGATAAATATCGATATAATTTTGATATCGATATAATTTTGATATCGATATTCGATATCGAAATTTGGATATCGCCCACCCCTACTCATTTAATAGAGAATGTTTTTCTTTTCCGGTGTTGCCGCAAGTGGACCAACTTTTTCCACGAGTATTTTTTCCAGTAAATTTGCATCTTCATAAATCGTGGAGTTTTCTTCGTTGTAATGCCGACAATTTAAAAACATAAGCTAAAATCACGGATCAAATCTTGTTCGTTCGAGTACTGCTCGGCTCTTATTTTCGATTTTATTTCCAAAAAGTCGATGGGTTCCGATATAATTTCGTAATAATCCGGATACAGCTTTTTTGAAGGTTTTTCCATGAACCCTATCATCGGTTTTCTACCATCCTCACACTAACAAAAGGCAATAAAACAAATTAATACAGTACAAAATTCGATCATCAAAGTTTGCCAAAGTATTCGATATCGAAATTTGGATATCGCCCACCCCTACTCATTTGATAGAGAATTTTTTTTTCTTTTCAATGATGCAAAACTTGAGTACCCTTACTTAAGCAACTTTTTGAGAAAATCGTAAAAAATACTCTCAAATTATTTCAATTGTTTAGTATAAAAACATCATAAAAAGAAAAATTTTTGACGAAATCTACAATAAGTGTTCAAACTGTGAACCATTTACAGCTCGGCAATGATAAACTCAGTTTTTAAACTCGTTTATAACATTCCCAACCATTTCAGGTGTAATTTCTCTAATACGATCTTTTAAATTTTCGATATTCTCCGGCCTCTTAGCATGAACTTAATTTTTGAGGTGAGTTCCATCATTGAAAAGAGAAAAAAATTCTCCATCAAATGAGTATAATTTGCCTTGCCATTTAAAAAAATTCAATTGTTTTTCATTGTGCTTTTGTTATTGAAAAAAAAATTTTATTATGGTAAAAAACTAGGTACCAAACAACTTTTATTAAAAACATTTTCCCCTAAAGTGGATATTTACTGAGATAAATAGCATATTCCATTACTTTTGGACACACTGTATATTGCACACTTTGAAACATATTTTTGTGTTTAATAGTTATTTTGACAATCTTCACAAAGTACAGTTAAGTTTGCAGTATTTTTAACTTTCAAATTTAACAGAGTAAAAAGTTTGAGAAACAAACACTGGTCTAGGCAGCTTTCATCTATAGTAAAGTATTTTAGAGTTGACATAATTTACATTATGGTAATGTATTGCATTTTAACTTTTTTTTTTGCAATATCATTAGTTAATTGATCATGCGAATTTGGTGTATTAAATTGTTTGTATTTTGTAAATTACTGGACAAAATTTTGGAAATCAAGTTCACGGAAATTTCTGGTGGGTGGTTTTTGTTAACTTTTAGTTTGCTTTTAGTGTAGGGTGGACCCAGTGCTTTTGACCAAAATAGAAAAGATATGGTATGAGATATAACTAAGAGTATAAATATCTTAATTTTTTATAATAAAAAAAATGTAATAAACATGCATCAATTTTAGTATTAAAAATAATTTTTATGTATGTAATAATACTTTTAGAGGCATAACTATACTTTTCTCAGGGGGAGTAGTGATTTTAATACAAGAATATTGTGTTAAACGAATATCAGTAGGTAATGCCTAAAAAGCAAAGGTTTACTGACACGGTGATTTAAAGTTTAAATTTTGTTTTCTTGTATATGCAAAGAGACGATAATTAAAGTGCAAGCACGTCTTCATTTCATGTACCTGCATGATTGTTTTAAGGCAGAACTTGTTCCTTTTCTTTATTTACAACTTGTGTCGTTTTTGGACTAGTTGGTTACTATTTTTGATGCATCTGTACTTTTTAAACTCTGTGCATTATACAAGTAAGATCAGTATAGTTGTTACTTTTTACTAATTTTTTGCTGTGAGTACTCAATTAATAACTAATTATAACTTGTTTTATTAATGTTAAGTTCGAAGAATGCGAATGCAGAAATTCTTAAACTCATGCATTGTATACTGTACATTAGCAGTCACACGCATTTAACAAAAGTACATATTTTTTCCTATTATTCGATAAAACATTGTGTGATAACCAAGGTCAATACTGTGTTTGCTAGCTTTTAAATTTGTCCGTTCTTCATGCCTCTTGCTTTTGTACAGTACTAGGTTAGGTAAAAGTTGTATAATACAGGTTTTAAGAATTCAGGAACTGGATAAATTTAAAAATTTAACGACTGTTTACTCAGAAAAGTATGTACTGAAAGGGGGTCGTGTGCCCTGTTGCCTAAACTAATCTGTGCCTAGCTTTTTACATCATAGCTCGTAGATAGAAAGATTATACCTACATGTTGTCCCAAATAACTTGCAACACTATTGGTAACTCACATATACTAAAAGGTATTAAGTCATTTAATTTGGAATGCAGTTGCCTAATTTTATGTTCCTGATTAATCTCAAAACAAAAATGCAGTAGCACCTTTTTTTCACGAGTAATTACTTTTAGATTATTAATGAACATAAAATGTTCCTGTAAATTAAGCTACTTTTAAGGTAAACGAATTACCAGTAATGGTTCAGGTTATTTGGGACAGCCTATATATTTTTAATTACGTCAACAATTTACTAACTCTTCTAGTTTTAATTCCAGTCTTAAACTGTGTACTGTTTAGTTAACAAAAAATTTAATTAATTTTAAAACTATAAAACAAAACTGATAGAATTTATATAATTTTTAGAGCTAAATTACAAATTTTTGTTGATTATTATAAATTTTGTTTAAGAGAAGTCTAATTTAATTATAGCAAATGTTGCAAATTTTAAAAATTTGTTATTATTTTGCACTGTTGTTGCATATAGAATATTTTAGATAGTGTATACAATTGTATATTATTAATACATCACTTATAATTTTAAGTCATTTGAAAAATTTCGGACTTATATGTCAGGTTTTTGCAATTTGTTACTTAGCAACTGCCATTGTGTATATAAGATTTCATTTCATTCGCCAAATATTTTCTGTAGGGCACGTGTCGAAAATATTTGGTCATATTTTTTCAGTAATTTCTGATCTCGCTTCACGCAAAGCTATTTTATGTTATAACTGTGGTGTTTATTGTTATTAATGTTTTGCCAAATTTTGTGACGTTTATTTATCCAATAATGTAATGCACGATCTATTTGTTTAACCGTAGCTACAATAACCAATTAATTCTTTAAACAAACTGTTAAATTAAGCCTGTTTTAGTACAACCTTTAAAGGAACCAAGACTACTTCTTGATCATAAAACTGTGAAATAAATTTTACTGAAACAGTTACATCGTGAAAATGAGTATAATCAAAATAAACGAGAAGGTAGATACTTCCGAGTTCAGCTAATTAGATTAGCCTAAGGGTGATCTTCGATTATGATCAAGAAATAAAATAATGTGAGTAGGTCATACATTTGTGAACTGATAAAAGCAGATTGTATATCGACTTATTTTTGGCAAAACCGGTTTGTGTTTAAATTTTAATAGTGTAGTGTATACTGTTTGAACGAATTAAGAAAATTTATGTTCTGGATATGTAACCAAGTTTTTGTACAAAATCACAAGTTTTAAAAGACGACTGATTATTTTTGGCTAAATTAAACAATAAATATGACATTTTACAAGAACTATTGGGATATGTTTAAAAACAATCCTGTAGCAATAGTTTTGCTCACTTGAAGTACAGTTTGACAGCTGTTGGTTTTCAATTGTTTCTGTGTTACAGCATTTTTGACTTGCCTTGTATAGAAACTGCATATCCAGGTCAGTGTTACAAAATAAAAAAAGTCTGAATAGTACTGCGCTCATTTTGTATACCTATTGAAAGAAAATTGGTTTTGTAATTGTGTAAATTGAACAAGTAATGTTAAGTTGATTAATAAGATGCAAATTTTGCATTTTATTAGCGTCTGATCGAACAAGATGTCTGCTTTTAAGTACAAATATAGGTTAAAGAAGGTGGCGTGAACAGAAAAGTAGATTTTAGTTTGAATGTTTGGTGTATGTTATTTGTATGGATATTATAAACGTATACAAAATATATTCACTTATACTTGTTACTGTTGTGTTTTATTAAAGAATTTTTTAAACAATTATTTTTGTAGATTCATAAAAAAAACTGTTTAAGCAGTAATCTTTTAATTGTCTAACTACATATTTTATATAATATCACATAATTAATTATATCTATTTTGTCTTTGCTTGGAATTTTCATTTTATTTTTGAACTATTAACATTACTTTTAAAATTGGTGAAGCTATAAAATATTAAAAACAATTTCTAATTATTTTAAAAGGTAACTATCAACATAAAAATTTAAAAAAACTATCCCTTTTATACAACTACATTTAAAAAAAAAGTAAAACATTTTTCCTTAAGCAGTTACTGTCTGAAATAGTTTAAAACTTTCTTACAAGTATTCTTTAGGAACTGAAAAGTATTCAAACTAATTTTTTTCAGGTGTAATATTAAAACCAAGTGTAATGGACGATTTATCAGTTAAGCTACTGGCCAAAGTCAAACTGGGTCCTTCAGAAAGTTTTTCCTTAATTATATCACCATTAGTTCCTGGAATGTTGATGCATTTGCTAACCCCAGTTCCACTTGAAGGACTTGTACTTTGTAAACTAGATGCTTCTTTGTTTTGACCTACACTGCACTGCGATATGCTTGTATCATCAATGTTGTTTATACATGTTTGAAAAGATCGTATACCCATTGTGGCAGCATGTTCTGCTTCATCTACTAATGTCATAGTAAATCTAGGTTTAGTTGGTTGATTATCATTTGTTAGTGAAGATTTTTTGTAATCCGTATTACTTGGCTGAGATAACTGTGTTGTAAATAACGGACGTAAGTTCGAAGTTTTTGTTTTTTCAATATTGCTATGCCTACGTTGTCCTAGATTTAAATTGTTGTCTTGTTTTAGATTAACAGGCTGCAAATTTAATGTTTTACTAGTTAATGGTACACCATCACTTGCTCTCCTCGGAGTACTGGAAATATCTAGAAAACTACCACTAGTAGGTGATTTTCCATGGAAACTTTTTGAAACTCTGGAAATTCGTGGTGGTTCTATAAAACTTTCTTTGACTACTACAGCTCCAGGTTTTTTGGGAACATTAGTTTCGATCGGTTCTTCAGTACTTTTTGATGTGTTTTGAAGAAATGTACTATTGTCTTTGTTAAGTGAATGAGTGAAATCTAAATTTGTGGTACTATCCAAAAATCGTTCTTTAGAAGCCCCCCATTTATCAGAGCCTAAATTATGTGAACTTTTGCTTGTTGCTATTGTATCTTGAGATAAGTTATATTTTTTATTCAAAGATGTATTTGATTTCTGGCTTGAACTCCTTGTTAACTCTCCAAATGGTTTACTATCATCATTCTTTATTTTGAAGCACTCGTCTCTTGGTATTAAAATATTAAATTTGCTTTGCAAATTTAATGGAGACAAAACTTTGGGAGTTACACTGCCCTGATCCAGTATGTTACTATCTGTGGTTGCAGTTAAATTGCTTTCAATGAGACTTGAAGACGTAGGTGTAACAGCATTTGACTTTGGAGTTTGTGCGTTTAAATCTTGTATTTCTTTGTGGCCCAAGAATTCATCGTCAACCAGTATCAGTGATGATTCGATGTCTTCTGTTACTGTAATGTCACAGTCTGCGGTTGATCCTGCTGTTGCATCGTTTGTGTTAAATTCAATTTCGGAACCTGCTGATACTGGTGTTATATCTCCACTTTCTCCTAAAAATAATATCATTAATTAACATGTCCATTTCGTTTAATATAATTTCAAAAGAACATAAAAAGAGATAAAGAATCTTTAATAGGGTTTTTTATTCATGGTTATTAAAAATAAAAATGCATTATACAGGATGTCCTAATAATGCTTCATAATTAAATTATTTAGGAAAAAATTAAACAGCAAAATTACATCATGAAGAAAATACACATAACAAAAATTACACACGGAAGAAATTTCTCAAAGAAAAAATTACACATTCAAAATTTAACACTGAAGTTCACATTTAAGCTATGCAGTAATTCTGCAGGAGCAGAAGAAAGTTTCTCGAAAATAAACATAACATGTTCAGATAAGAAAAGTGGCTTAGTTGTTTCTAATATATCCAATATAGGTAACGACTATAAGTCTTAAGTTTAAATATTTCATGTGACAACAAGTATTATTATTATTATTATTAAAAAAATATATAATACTTAAATATATTTTAATCCGGTGATTTTTAACATGTGGGGAAGAAAATTTAAATCAAAGGGAAAACTATTTATTAAAACAAAAAACATTACGTATGCATAAAATACATACTGAAAATGACTGCAGTCACACACATGATAGGTCCTTAGTGAGCCAAAACTAGTATTCAGGATTTAAATGTATTTTTAAAATTACATTAGCAAAAAAATGTACCAACGAAAATATACATTTAATAACAATACACCCAGTTAAAGGATGGTTGAGAAATAAAAAAAAATAGAGTGTTTTGGCAAGGCAAAAGAATTGAAAGGGGGAGCAATAAAAATTGATATGGAAAAGGAGGGCACAAATACAAAAAGGTTGAAAAACATTGTTTTAATAAAATTTTAAAGTTTAAGTATTACAAAAATATTGAAAGGTGAAAGATAAATGAAAGTCAGTAAAACATTATTCACTTTGTAATTGTTACAAATAAAACAAGTATTAAATTTTAAATTGCAATTCAAACAAAAATTCGAAATTAAAAAAAATATACTTCATTGTGGAATTTCAAATTTGTGTATTTTTTTTTGTGAAATTTATTACCAGTGTAATTATTTTCAGATGTAATTTTTGCTGTGTAATTTCTTGTGTAATTTTATCTTGACACCCCCAAAAAATGCCATACTATTCGCTATTTCTATAACTACAGTTTGTATTTAAAAAGTTGTCAGTATTCATCAGTACCGTAAGCTAAAAGTTTTTACAACTAAACACAAACTTTATTTTAAATGAAATCACTGCACATTACATTTTTTAATTCTGCCTCAAATTCTACTTCAAAAATATGAAATATTCCCTATGCTGAGAATTCATTGTTTGTTAAGTAATTCAATGGGACTGCATAGATATCTTGTTTATTAATAAAGATAGAGAAATGGTTCAAGGGCTAAAAATGTGCAGTTATTGAAGACAAATTTAGAAATTTTTACAAAAACTGTTTAACATTTTCGGTTTTTGAGTAAATTTTGAAGGAGTATTTATTGGTTATTTTGATAATTTGCACTAGCTGTATTACTGTAGATACAATTTTTTAAATTTTTCTTTGTCAGTTTTAGTCATGATGCACTCTTATGTGTTCCTAAATTTTAACTATGGTTAGCTCTATTAATATATTTCAATGTCTTTTTTCTGATTTTAGTATGTAAGGGATTGATATAGTTATTTCAAAAATTAAAAGATATATTTTAAATTTTATTAGTGTATAGAATTAAAAATGTAGAACAGACTATCAAAACGGTAAAACAATATATAATCATTATTTACTTTATGTATAAGAAGTTGTTTAAAACTATACAAAAATTATAATCCTTGACACCGAAAGGTACAAGAGGATCCGATTAAGAAACATTTAAAAAAATAAAATATACCAAGTAATAAAAGATGCTGTGATAAGAATAAATCCAACAATAATAGTATAAATATTTAAAACTTAATATTGTTCAATTTTTTTGGATACATGATTGTCATCCTCTAAGCGTTTCACCTGCAATTTTTGTAAGTATTTCATTATGTATTTGGTTCCTTAATTAATTTTCAATGAAATATATATAACAGTTGAGTTAAGATAAGTCTGATAATTAAACAACTATCAAGTGTACATTTAAAATTTTGATATTTATGACGTATAGTATATTGAATTATTTGAAACGCTCATATAACAAAACCATTTATTAAAGATAAAGTTAATTTTGTTAACACATTTTCGTTGTTTCCTGGGTCTTTCCTAAATTTTTATTTGCCATAAAATATTATGCATTATTTTTTAAATTAAATTAAAATTTTAATAAACAAAATTCAGACTTTTAATTACATCATTTTATGCAAGTTTGCAAATTTTTAACTATAATTTAAAGTGATTTGAACTCTCAGTTTTGTATCATCGATTTTTTTACTCGTGCTGCGCTAAAATTATTATTGAATTAATAATTTCAAAATTACCACTTCGTGTTTGTCGCTGCGATCTCTGCAGACTGGCAAAATATTCTGAAAATTCCATTGATCCCCCTTGTCTATCAGGCTCTAACAATATCCCAACATTTTCTAGATCTTGATCCAAATCAGGAACAGTAGGAAACATGTGTGACAGATTCTCAACATTAACCCTATGTAAAAGAAGTGCATTACAAAACCTGGGAATGTTAAAGTTAAACATATCCCGATTTACCCCTTGCCAATGTCTCTCTTTCATGATACTTTTGTAGCAACATAAAATTTTCACATGCACTATCTCCGGAACCAACAAAAAATATCACTTAACATAAAAACCCTTCTATCACAATCACTTTAGCGAGTGATAAACAAACTTAAAAACATGCACCAAATTAATGCAGAGAAGACGATAAAGATAAAAAGGACGAACATTTAAAACAGACGAAAATTGTAGGAAATGGGAAAAGGATCATTGCAAATCAAAGAAAAATGCGTAAATTAACTAAATAAAATAAATGTTTATTGTTTTTTTATATTGCATTTTAACTAGTGACGTTATTATCTAATAAATACCCGTCACTGCTGACGATACTCGATGACATATCACTGCTTTCTTTCGAGTTGGAATATGGATCTGAATAACCTGGGGAAGAAGGTCCACTACTACTGGACAGGAAACTAGGAGGTCCACTCCATCCTATACCTAAATAAAATGCTTATAAATAAAAAATAAACATAAAAATAAATCAAATATTTTTTTGCATATACAGAGGGGTATTAGTTTATTTTTTAACATTAAATAAATAACTTTTAATTAAAAATATACACTTAAAGTACATAACTGATTAAATTAGATTACATATTGTATTGAGGCCTCATTTTTAAACAGTATCCAAAACATACAACACTTAACAGAATTATTTCAACTAGTACAAAATTACTTTTTTTGGTAATTTTACTTAGAAGTAATAAAAATTGCAGAATATTATACAAACTGATTTTGGAAAATTGCAAGCGTAGCAGTAAAACAGTTATTTAAATTTTTGCAGTAGGTAGGTACTCAAAATAATTGCATAAATTCATTTATCAAATTATTATGTTCCTTACCAAAATTTAAAAAATTAAACAACAATTCTTTATTTTATTGATAAATTTCATGAATTAAAAACCTCAAATATTAACGCATTTCTTGTACATTTATTCATTTTGTTGTTTTTATTATTTAAATAAAGCATCAAAAAGCTGATGAAGAAATTGTTTTAATACAATAATGTTGTTTTCTAGTCATAAAATTTGCATGTGAGATTTGTTTTTTTTACGTTAGGTAAATATGGAATGAAAATTAAATCTCATTACCTAGTGCATCTTTGATAGATGTACAGTAAAGTGAAAAAGTTACGTCTTTAAATTCTTGATAAATAAGTAGGTACATTTTTAAATTTTCTCATTAGTTAATGTAATAATCTAAATGGGTAACTTTAATAATTAATTTCCTAAAATAACAAAGAAAAGCTGATCACATTTACACAAAAATATTCAATTATTAATGTTCAACAAATTCGTTTAACCTTTTTTGGACTGTGAAATAATTTTTTTATAAATTTTGTATGGCATTTTGCAAACATTAAACTGTATTTGAAATTTTTCATTAACTCAATTCTTGCTCATATAAAAAATAATCTGTTATATTCTCTTATTGGTATTTTAACCACTTCATGCACCTTTTTAATCACATTTTAACAAATTTACATATTTTCAGATTGATATTGCAATTTCATTTGGGCACTTTTTGTTGCATTTGATTCATTTTCATTTTGTTTGATCTTTTTTTCTGGAGTTTCCTTAAAAATAATATTTATAATTTGTATACTTTGAACGCGACCTTAAAAGCATCTTTTACCTGATAATCATACTATTTAGTATTTCGGTGAAAAACAAATTAATAATTACTAATAAGTATGATTAAATAGTATTTTTTTGAAAGTAAAAACATTTACGTCAATTTAATAAAGTGATTTAAACTTTCTTACAGTAGTGCAAATAATGTTAAATAGATTTTTATAACAAAACTATATTTATTGATTTATTTAAATTACAAAATTATCATTCAAAAGTTTAAATAATCAATTTTTTATAAAAATATATTTTTCGTATATTACAGCCATTATTCGATAATTGCAACAACATTAACTGTACTAGATGAAGAATTTTCATAGCTTAAAAGGTCGATTGCGTCATTTTCAAAAGTTTTGCGATACAATGAAAGATCAGGCAAGCTTTTCCAACGGGTCACTTGATTTCTACCATAACCCTGATTACGATCTTTGTCGAAATAGGAACTTTTAGATATATTTACAGCTTCATCTGAAATTTTGCTTTTCGAATGCAGTAATTTTGAAATATGGGCCCTTTCAAATAAAGGATTGTTAAAAACTGGAGTATAGTCACTATCAGTGCTTGATATACTAGGCTCATTATCACTTCCTGTATACTTACTGTTACTTGGTGATTGTAGTTTAAGAGGTGGTGGATGAGTAGAACTGTAAGTGTTAGAAGAAGTAGGTTGTGAATTGTTGTTAGGAGTGGGGATAGGGGTGGAAGGATATTTTGGAGGTGTGGATGCGGGGGTTTTATACAAAGGAGCAGACGTCATCTTGTCCAGAAATGTATCAAGCTGTCGTAAAGACAAGGCATTGTGGAGGGTTTCTAATGGACGTATTGATGGAACGCCACCAAACCCTTCAATAGCTACAATAAAAGAATTACTTTACTTTACTTAATAGATAAGGACGGAATTGGAATCCCAATTAATTAAAAATTTGTTAATTAGTTAATTAATTATTGCTATTGCAATTTTAATCAGTCAAGATTGAAATACATTTTTAATTGGTGTATTAGTTAATTCGTTAGCCATTTTAAAACGAAAAATGTAAGTTTAATAACAGATTACAATTATAGCCTTTCCATTGCTTCTTTAATTCCTAAAATCTGATAACATAATTCAGTTTTAATATTGAATTTGATATTTAGTGTTGCTAAAAATGATTTGACATGATGTTCATTTTTTTTTACTGCACAAATCACCGGTGTTGGGTAAGTTGGGTATATTATTTCTTGAGGGTAGTTCAATTTTTTTTACTTTAAATTACATGATTGTGACATAATCCAGTGCTCATTATCTACAGTGGAATGAGTTATTTGGTACACCCTGTGTACATTTTGCAAAAATGTAACACAATTTCTATTGCAGTTTCTCATGAATTTACAAAAAAATTTTGCTAGAAAAAGTAAAGAAACTACGAAATTTCTTTGGTCACCACACTGTGTAAAGGGTATACCATTTAATTTAAGCCCTATGGGTATCACTCAGAAAATACTGGTAAAATCAATTAAGAAATATTTTAGACAGAGGCGTTGAGAGACGTCGCTGGGCCTGGGGGAAAAATTTATATGGGCCCCAAGTCCCAAATAAATAATCAACTTGAAAAAACAAAAAAAAAAAAAAAAAAAAAAACAATTGTGAATCGTGAATGATTAATACGCCATCATTAAAAAAGAGTGTTTATAATTTTTCATTTTAAAATGCTACAATAAAAATAGTAGTAATTCAACCTCTAAAACACAAATATGAAGTTTCAACCAAATATCTTAAATCATTTCAATTTTATTTAAAAAAAAAAACAGTTTCAAATAAAAAAATGTAACCGTCTGTATCTTGAAAACTAAGCACTTTTGTATACAGATGTTTTTGATTAATTAGGTCTACTTCAATGTACTCTACACGCTGTTAAAGTTTGTCTAGTTTCTTCTGGAACATCCGGTATAATGAATTTGTATGTTTTCAAGCAAAAACTTTGGGGAAAAACTGATACAGATAATTAATTTTTTTTAGCTAAGAACACAAATTAAACCTCATTGAACCTATAATTTAGAGATCAAATTTCGACTGCTTGTAAAAATATTTATGAAGACACTTCAACTAGATTACGACTTTGATTGTAGTAGACTGAATTGTAAACACAAATAAATTTAAAGAAAGAGACAGAGATTGTATTTCTTTCCTTTAGTTAAACCCCATTTCAATCCGCTCTGGGTAATCTTATCTGAGACAGACTTTAGAGATTTGGCTAAATTAGCGAAGATATAAAATAGAGCTAAATTTGAAGCTATACTCAGATGTAATAAAAAATGCATAGTTAATTTAATAAATACAATTACGGTTTTAATTTGGTTTTGCATCTTTTCTTATTTTAAAACTAATAAATATGATTTTTTGTGACTTGCCACATGCCAAACAAACAAGTGATATTCGTTTTCTGATGGCACACTTAGTTACAAACGTATGGCAGTCAACTTTTGTTCTTTTACACATACACTTATTTTTTTGGTGGTCATTTTTCAAGACATCTAAATATGGCAACAAACTGAGCTCTATTTTATGTATTCTACAATTTAACAGAATTTCCATCTCATACATTAAGCGAGCTCCCTATAGTGGCCCGAATTAAATGGTACACCCTGTACATTTTCATCATTATACTTGTTATATAACAATCTATTTTAATTCTATCACTTTTAAATTTTTGTAATTATATTAAGAGTTAATGAAGTACCTGTTGCACTTGCTGTGTTGGGAAAGATATCTCTCAAATTAGGAGCGCTGGAACTGCCAGAAATGACTGCCGTGGAGAACAGAGAATTGGTGCTCCCCCCAGTAAGTTTCTTGAACGCTAAGGGCCCCCCACAGCTGAATCCTAGCATTTTGAAGTAGCTCATCTGCCCAGCAATGCTGTGTCGATGGCGTCTGGTACCACTGCTGCTGACCTCTGAATCGGTAGGGTCGGTTACAATAGGAGTTGGATGCGAGAAAGAGCGTGAGGGTGTCAATCTTTTAGGCGGCGAGGTAAAGAAAGACAAAAGGGTCGACGGGGTGCGATTAAAGTTAGAATATGTACATGGGCACAATAGCTGATTAGGCGAGAGATTTGATGAGGGGTCAATGACAGAAGCGGTGTTTAAATCGTTCGCTTTGCATAAAGAACACAACTGAGAATGCACACACATACAATTACAAGTGTGAACAAAATCCTTAAACGGTGTTGTTTTATTAATTTCAACATCAATTTCTGCACTTTTAACATCTTTCAACAATGTATCGTTTAACTTTTCTGAATTAATCTTTGGTTTTGATCCGCTTGAAGTGGTTTCTAAAATATTGGGATCTGAATACGATCGTTGGGGCGTTTGTTTATCTCTTTTACTCTTTGCACCGTCTTTGGTAACAGATCCAACATCAGACACATCTGATTCTACTATTATTGAATTATCAACATCCCAATTGACTTCTACAGAAACATCATCATTTACTAATTTATTTTCATGACTGTAATTTTCAAAATTTTCATCCAAAAAATTACTTAACTCAATATCCGACAAAGGTAGTTCGTTTGTACTCATTTTGTTGGTTTTTAAACCTTCCTGTTCCGATGTGAACAGTGCTAAATTAAGTTCAGTTAAAGGTAATTCATTGGTGGCACTTTCTGGTCTTGAACGAACTCCATCATGATCGATTTTAATTCTGTCAATATCACTGATAATAGTTTTCTCTGTTACAACATCAGACGTGCTACAACTCAAAGGAGATTCGAATGATTGTTCACTAAATAAATCAAATTCAAATGAACCTGATATTGGACTTAAACCGGTTTGTTCTGAAACAGTTTTCACATTTTCAATCGGTATAAAAATGCAGTCCATTCCCTCGTTACTAGATATTGTATTTGATGAGGTATGTACATTGGAAGGGGTTAAAAGCTGCTCAGTATTAATATCATGTGATGCTGTATAACGTTTTTTCAATAATTTGTTTTCAAAATGGATGTACAAATAAAGTATTTACATTTATACATGTAGTATAATTATTGTTAGTAATAAATGAAGATTAATAAACGTGCAGAAAGTGAAGCGAATTGGGGAGGCCAGGCCAGGAACAGTCAAAGAAAAGAAAAAAGAATAATGTTATTAAATTATCCCACCAAATACCGATAATAAGAGCTGTGGTTTTTCAAAATATTTAGTGTTTCGCGTCGTTATTTAGTTTAATTTTGCAGTATTGAATAACATTGGTCATTAAAATAAACAACATAAAACTATATTTAAAAATTTAAAATTTTTGTCATTTAATTAAAAGATTGAAAAATCCTGTATGTTGTAAAATAAAACTCAGCAAATTGCATATTAAAAAAGTAACTATGAAAGTGTAGGTACTTTTTTTTTACTTTGCGAGTGTTTGTAAAATTATTTTTGGAACTGATAAAACTTTAAATAATATATTTTCGTAATTTATGTTTTGGCATAAATCACAATGATGTAAATTAATTTTTAAAAAAGCTTTATCCTTTGATGAAAATCATATGTGTTACAACTACTATGTATAATACAGATATCAATCTCAAAATCTAAGAACACAAAAAAAAGAGAAGGTTAGATTTTAATTAATGAAATTTTCTACCAATTAATCACATCAAAAAAACTACAAACAAGTAGTGTTAATAAAATTTTTGTTAGATAATAACGCCCCATGCAAAACTATTTATAAAACGATGTTAAACACCAAAACTTACTTCAGTCCATGGGTGTATAGATTGTTCCAAATAATATGTTTCATTATTGGTATCTAGTCTGCCTTGAGAACTACAGGTTTAGTACATTTAGATGAAAATTGCGCAATTTCGTGCTCATTATTAATCTAATAACAAATTTTTCTTGACCTTCTTAGTTCATAAGTTATTCATACGAACCTGAAGAAGCACAGTGTTCAGAATTTTTAGTACAGTACTACCATCCAATGCAAAATCTAATTAGATTAGCTTGTAGATAATAAAAGGTTTATGTAAACAAATGATTTTACTTTTAAGGTATCTCTAAAATTAAATAAACTAAAACAAACAAAAAAATTGTCTTTCTATAAAAACTTTTGAACTGAGAAAGATGCAAAATTTTGCAGATTAAAACTGTAACTTTCATTATATTCAACCAACTCTTTAGCTCTTAAGATAAACAAGGTGCCAATAGTGGGACGAGTTATTTAGAACATCCTGTATTTATTGCAGTGTATAGACAGCAGGTGGTGCAAAAGACAAAAGAAAGAAATCGCAAAGAGCACACAATGAATGATTACAGGTGCAGATTTTCAAAAAATGTTGTGGATTATCAAAAACTATTAAAGTCGGACCCTCACGCAAGAATTTGATTCGAAAATAGGAACTTGATGTTAGTCAAGAAAAGTGATGTATTATTTTGAAAATCTGACTTTTAAATGCAGTAATGCTAATACTTAAGGAGAATAAGACGAGGGAAGAGCAATTTTGAAGCGAATCCGATACTAGACATTTTGAAAATCTGAGTATCGCAAATGCCTCATTGAAAACTGGGACACCAGGAAAACGGTACCACCAGACAGATGAGTTACTCCACAAACATCAACTTGACTTTGCTCATGCTCAGCCAAAGCCAAGGTTTCTACGAAATTTCAATAGCACAACATTTATCTAAAAAATGGGCATAAAAACGAGCATTAGACACGAGTAGAAACCTTATCACATCTATTTTTTACGTTTCGGTGTGTTCGGTATGCCCGATCGAATTGGCCAAGAGCATTAAGTGCACATTGGAAAATTCTACTGTATTATTTAGTGCAAACTACAAGTTATTCAATAATTACCGAACACAATATTTAAAATAAAAACAGATCAGGCAAAGCAGAGATGTGAAATACAAATACTACTGTATATCATATGGCAAAAAGGTACATAGACAAAATCAAGTTGACTACTAATAATCCTGAAATATTAATACAATATTACGCTAAATAATTAACACATTATAAAATTTTCAGCAAATAGAAACAACTTTAAATAAAAAATAGCTGCAGAAAAAGAGAATCTAGCTTAATTTCATGAAAATCATCAAATATTTTTGCTTAGCTAACTTCACCTTACTTTTATACATAATTTCGTGTTTAATTTTAAATTAAAACAATTGCTCTTTTCATTTGTCCATAAAAAAGTACTATCTGACTTTATCTAATCTTGTTGTGTATTTTTATACCTACATAACTTATGTGTTATTGATTCAACAATATTGTGCTAAAAATATTAACAAAAATTAATAATGTGATGTGCAATTGCAGTAATTTGTAAAATTCATTTGTGAAATTTATTGTTTGTCACTAGCGTTAAAGACACTGGTTTTAAAATATATTAATCAAAAAGATACATACAATTTTACAGAAAAACAATAGATGTGTTTAACTTTTCTACACAATGAGTCCAACATTTTAGACTCGCCATTGTTAATTTTTAAACCATGATAAATACAAAACCATTGAAATGGAACAAAAGTTATTTATTTTATAAATCAATTTAGTGATGATTTTACTTCTTTGAAAAATTCCACGGTGCACTAGATAAGGCCATAAAACCAATACTAGTCAATATTTTAAATCTAAGATATCTCTGTTTTATTTGTTAATGCAAAAAGTTGATATTTAATGCTATTCATTTGTTTCAGTATTGCATAGATACAGAAATAAAAAATAAAAAGCATCTATGTAAGTAGGTAACTTTTGACTCATCCAACTGGTGTTGTCTCTACAATGCCCAAAACAATTGAATGATATTTCAGATGTTTATTGCACACTTTTAAATATCCCTTAATTGTTTTGAGCAGTATATTTTGGTTTAGAAGTTACCAATGCGCCTTAAATTATAATTATTTAATTAAAAAAATAATTAATATCTTTTAAAACCAGTGATTTAAAAAAATGTTTTTGTATTACTGAATCATGTACAAAAATATTTATTTTTAAGGGAACTACAAAGTTGAAGATTTTTGGTCCTACATCTACACATGTTGATACTCACCTAAACTTTTCAAATACCGTAATAAAGTTAAAAATACTTCTACAGCTTACCTTTAAATTTTTTTTAAAGGACATGAGCTACAAACTGGTATGTGTTTAATAAATATTACACAAAATAGAGCATTCTATTGTTTCAATGCAAAAAATAAGTACATAAAAAAGGTATTTGTAAGCTTATTGTGATTTTAAAAATAAAGTTAATTATTGTAAAATGGGCATCAAAATATATGAAGATAAATAAACTGCAAATGTATTTGATGATTTTATACTGCTCTATAATTATTACAGCAATAACTAATAGCAAATTTGCGATAAACAATTATTTTCAAAAAGCAATTATTCTATTGTTTTAAATAAAATTGATATTATATTAAAGTGCAAAGCTTTTAATATAACTAAATGAGTGACAATGAAAATGAGTGCTTTAAGATGTGCAGGTCCGGACTGAATATTTTTCAAACTTAAAAATAAGTGGCATCATGACTTATTTCATTCAAATTAGTGAGTGCATTTTACACTCTCTCAGTTCGGACCTGAAAGTGAATCAGTATGTGACTGAAACATACCTCGATTGTTTACTGCATCCAAACTTTGATACTGCACTTGATCAGCTACCCGAAAACATTTTAGTACCAGCATTAGGCTCAGTTTACATGCAAAACTGAATTTAATTAAAAAATACAAACAAAAAAGCCTGCTGAAAAGTTACTACCAAAAATAAAACGCGATTTTTAAATCACTAAAGCAAGTAACAAAAAAAAAAAATAAAACAACAATTAAATACTGGAATAATGAAAAATAAGTTGCTAATTTGTTTATCACTATTATGTTTAAATCGTATTATTTAATTAGTTTCTATAGTTTACCTTTCAAACTATTAAAAATATGAACATGAATGTTATACCTTTCCCTTTCGATTTTGGACTTCGATTGTCGTAGCTTTTGGATCGTGGTTCACAGTCAGGGCTGCCTGCTCTACCCGATGCACGGCTCTCTCTTCTTGCTTGTTGTGCTAGTTCTTCATTCAAACGCTTTGCAAGGTGCATGGCTTCGTGTCCACTTACAGTATGTGCAGAACTATAAATATATAATTCAAATTTATTAACACTTTCGCCTAAAAAGTTTTTAATATTATGCAAACAAAAACTTTATAGTACAGGGTGGACCACATTCGAATGTTTTACGGGGTATTTCGGTTACCATAATAGTTAGTTAAAATCTCTTAGAGGTCTCTTGGGATATTTTATTGAGACAAACACGCCTTTGTTATCAGATTTATTTATTATCACTTACCATTTTGACACTAGACGAAAAATTTCGAAAATTTACTGTAACTTTTTTATTTAGAAAAATAGAATTTAGGTTTTTAATAAACATTGTTATGCTTAATTTTTAAAATATTTTTTAAAATTAGTAAACACCTCAACTTTTGAGATATGAAGTAAACTTATATTTTTTTAGATGGAAACCTTAGTAGGTAGGTCATGACTTTATATGAGAATTTTTTTTAGCTTTTAAAAAATGTATAGTTTTATATATTTGTTGCAAAAAATAACCGAGAAAAGGCTAATTTTGTGAAAATTTTACCATCAAAGTTTGCCATGATTTCGCAATGATAATAATAACAAACAACTAAATGTAGTATTAGAGAACATTTTTAAACTTTTTATTAAATATGTGCATTATTTTGTATTTTATAGCTGTTGTGGTTACATTTGAACACTTTGAAAAATTTAATTAATCAGAAGTTTACATTTCAGTGGTGAAAATGTAGCGGCTGCTGCCGAATTTACTTGGAAATGATGTTTACTTGTTTTTTTAATTGCAAACATCACTTGTTTACGAAATCACGGCCAACTTTGGTAACCGAATTTCCATAAAATTAGCCATATCTTGATAATTTTTTGCAACAAATTTATAAAACTATACATTTTTGAAAAGCCAAGAAAATGCTTTTTCGAATAAAGTCTAGTCTCCTAGGGTTTTCATTACAAAAAAAGTTTACCTCATATTTCAAAAATCAAGGTCGTTAAAAAAATTATATTTGTTTTTATATTGTTGTTTATAGAAACCTAAATAACATTTAGTTCTTTTTTTATTAATAAAAAATTTCGTACTCACCCTATTGTAATTGGGTCTGATTTTAAGTAATGTCTGTAGTAATCATCATGATTTGGTGTATGTGGTGGAGAAAAATCTGAAGGACTTGGTGGATACTGCTTAACAGTGGGTGCTTGAAGAGGTCTTTCTTCTTCACCACTAACTTCAGATTCTTCTTCAATTCGAGGCGAACACAGGTTTTTGGGTTCATTAGGTGTCGCTGTCGCCGAAGTATCTGTACTCTAAAAATTTAGAAGTTTTACATATCACACACTGTTCTGCAATTTTTAAAAATTGTTGGTTACATAGGATGCCCCAGCAAAAACTTCCCAGCCTTGTGACCTTTTTATTTAGCAAAATATTTAGAAAAGTAATCTAAATGCACCTACCACATTTTTACTAGCAGCTGACTCGTTTCTAGAATGAGGTCTAAAACCGGGTCCTGGAGGAAGATTTTTTTGAACACAGCAGTTGACACCCGGACTAAAATGGAGTTCCACATGGAATCTCTCATCACTACAGGGATCTTTAGTGGGATCTTCATATAACATTACAACAACTTGAGACATGTAATTGAGTTCCGAAACCATCGAGACATACTCCATTGCTCTATGCCATTGTTCATCATTTATAAGCTGATAAATAAAACATTCGATATTGGATATTAAGTTTCAAAAATTCAAGCTTATCTTTGAGTAAACTCTAGACAAGTGTTTCTCAAACTTTCTGCTCTAAGGACTCCTTCCAAAATTTAAAGCTTGCAGAGGACCCTCAATGATTTTTTTTTGTAGATAATATTTTAGTGTAAAATAAATTTGGATGATTTCGAACATCATCAAAGAGCTGGGAACTCCTTTAGAAGGACTCAGGGTCCGCGGACCACACTTTGAGAAACACTGCTCTAGACCAGTGGTCTCCAAAGTGGGGTGCGCGAGATATTTTGTAATAAATTAATATTACTGTTTACACAGCATAATTTAAAGAGTTTTGTAAAAAAACGTTTGTGATCTCTTATTCTGGGATGCGCGTTGGTTCTCTTACATTAAAGCAAGGGTGCGTGACCAAAAAAGTTTGAAGACAAACCAAATTTACATTAAATTTAAACTATTCTAAAAACTAAAAATTAAAAACAAAAAAAAATGAACTCACATCAAGTAAGCCTCCATATCTTAGACAAGTTATGAGGGAATGTACATGACTTTCACTAGTAAAATACAGCCGTGTTCGCACATGTCTTCCAGGGCTAGATACACCATGGGAGTATCTAGGATTCAAACGATTAACAGTTTCATCTCCCAGTTCTTCAATATTTCGTTGTAAGTCTGCTCGAATTTTTTTAAGCAATGGTGTACATATTCCTTGACCGATTGTTAACTTTTCTTGCATTGTCAAGCCATATTCCTACAACAAAGTATTGTTTCAAACCATGTATTGACCGAACCGACCTCTGTTCAAAATTCCACAAAGATTGGTCAAAAGTTTTAAAATTAATAGTGATGATATCTTACTTATTTTTTATACTTTTTCATAAGATATAAAAGTTGTGTTGAAAAAAAAACAATGAACTGGAATTTATTGAGGTTACTTTAATTATGATTCGCCTAAATTTGGTAAGCATTGCTCAAGTACAGCTCAGTAATCACTATTTTTTAAAAGAAATTTGTAAGCAGCCTTAGGTCTTAACAGCTGTATATAAAAATGGATATAATAACAGCAAGATGAAAATAATGAGAAAAATTACAAATAACATTTATATGAGCAAACACACTTAAAATTAGTGAATTAAAAATTATAATACAGTAATTTAAAGTTTACCTGTGGAATAACAATATCAGCTAAATACTTAGCATACATGTACAGTTCTTCTGCTTGTTCATATTGAAGTGTGTGTTGGTTGTGCTGAAGATCATATTTAATACAGTCGTATATATCGGGTATTTTGCTAATATCAAAGCGTTTGTTTTTTGTGCAGAAGTCTTTTTCTATTTTGCCCCATCTACGCCCCATAAGCTCCCAAGTCTCCCCATGATATAAAATTGCATCTAAAATAAAACAAAAACAATATTGAAATATTTTTTTTTATTTTTTAACATTAAAATTCTTCCCAAGAGTAGTTTGTTTTTGATACAATCACATCTGGTTCAGACAAAGTCACTCATGGAGAGTGTAACCTTGGGTGGCAATTGGAGGAAGTCTTGGAAATAAGATTGTTATAAATATTCACAAAAAGCAGCCATAGGCCAAAGTGTGCAAAATTGGGTGGCAGATGGAGAAAGTTTTGGAAATAAGATTGTTATAAATATTCACAAAAAGCAACCACAGGCCAAAGTGTGCAAAATTAGGTGGCAGATGGAGAAAGTCTTGGAAATAAGATTGCTATAAATATTCAAAAAATGCAGCCATTGGCCAAAGTGCGCCAAATTGGGTGGCAGATGGAGAGAGTTTTGAAAATAAGATTGCTATAAATATTCACAAAAAGTAACCATAGGCCAAAGTGTGTAAAATTGCGTGGCAGATGCAGAAAGTCTTGGAAATACAATTGCTAAAGGTATTCATAAAAAACACTATGGGCTAAAAATGTGCAAAATTGAGTGGTGGAAGAAAAGTCTTGCAAATGAGATTGCTGTGCTTATATACAAAAAATAATCATAGACCAAAGGCCAATTGGTCTAATGCAATAGTTATAATTTTTGGTATAATTACCCATTTCAAATGCACACATTCAATATACTAACCACTTGAATAGATTGAAGGAAAAGGGCAGTCAAAAATTGGTTAAAATTGGAAATCATGACTGTTACACAACAGGTACGCAAATGGAAATAGTGTAGTTAACCTCAGGTATGAAAACAAACTATACAGGGGAAAAATGGTGACAAATTTTAAAGTAAAACTAGGTCACAAACTAAATGACAACATTAAAGATCTGGTTTGGAGAAACAAGGAAAAGGTGGCAAAAATTGGGAACATGGCAAGAGATGGCAGAACCCAATGCCAAAGCATAAATTGGAAATTAACAGACCAACCTTTAGTTTTTGTATCATCCTTTTTTTGACGTACAATATTCAACAGAGACTTAATGAGTTCATGCACTTGCTGACAACATTTAACAGGATTTTTAACAAAATCGAATGCATCAGCAATGCTGGACGATTGGCATGGATTAACCTTTTCTCTATCTTCAACTGTAAATTCCCTATCCAACTGCATCAAGTCATGAAGACGTGACTTACACCTACAATTTATTAATATGAGTAGGTACAAAATACTGCATGAAAAAAGGTTCAACACCGTACATATTCTGATACTTGCTGCTATCACAGTCATTATCTAATAATCCGTTAGTATTTGCACTTTTAACCATTTGTACAAGAATAGGTGTTAGCTCTCCTTCAAGAGCTAACAAGCCTTTGGCAAACGCTGCGGCGGTCATCTGAACTCTTCCTTCGTCAGACGCATATATTTTAAGGTCATGACGAAAAGTTGAGTGCAAACGGAGAAGTCCTAAACCTTGGGCACCTGCATATTCACCTAATAACAAGCAAATAAGCATGTTTTCATCAAATTATTGCCTAGTGCAAATAAATGG
The DNA here is from genome assembly GCA_947652605.1 of Elmis aenea. Classification (NCBI taxonomy): domain Eukaryota; kingdom Metazoa; phylum Arthropoda; class Insecta; order Coleoptera; family Elmidae; genus Elmis; species Elmis aenea. Next base: position 14,734,986 of record OX393578.1, read on the forward strand.
TACCGTTATTTATTTCTGGGATGGTTTAAAGCTGTTTTATGATCAGTGACATGAGTGAAAATTCATATTTTGGTTACCATTAATTGCACCATTACATGCTTTTAATATTTAAGCTTAAGTGATCATGTCCGATTTAGAATTATCAATATTTGAATAAAATATCTTTAAGTAATTATTTAACTGTAAAAGAAGCAATTTTTTGAAATAGTTTGTTATATTGCATGTTCATGTAATTATATTTTAGTCACTTTAACTAAAATATTCCAATATTATGATTTTTTTTAAATTAACCAACATCAAATGATAATTTCAGTCTTAATTTTTTAATACTTCAAAGATAACAAAATGTTAATTAATATACAGAATTAAGTTCCTACTGAATTCTCACAAATGCTGTCTAATAAATTGATATTCAAGTATTTGCTATAAATATTTGATTAATGTAGTGTTCTACAACATATTTGCCTTTTCATTTCCCCACAAATAATATGAAATGCTTCTCAAATGAAAAATATGATAAAACTGAAACTTAAAAGGCACCAACAAGAAACCCAGTTTGACTCAAAAAATCATGTTGTTAATGTTAATAAGATTTAAGTAATTCGTTTTAATATAACCACAACAGTCTTGATCAAAATTAGTTTTATTTTTCAATAAATAAATTTTTATGAAATATAAACAAATTTTGTTGTTAAACAAAGTATGTCAAAGTGTAGCTAACAATTTATCAAAAACCTTTTATTTAATACCTTTGTTCGTAAAATTGATATTTATGCCTTTATAGTAGTGCTTCCAGATTTTAGACCTACCCTGCATTAACGAAATAAAAATCTTAAAAAAAAACATGTACATACAGGTAAATACTTATTTAGATTTACGAATTCGTTCAACCTAATGATATGTTGTAAAGCAAGTAAAGAGCAAAGTGAAGTATTATTAGGTACCATATTACTCATAAAAAACAATGCAAAAATTAATACATCGCTTACTACTGTACACAATTAGGTGCCTCAGCAACTAATACTTGTAAGAACCAAGAGCAAGTAAAGTTATGCATTTTTTGTGGTGTACGGAAATGTTGAATGTTTTTGAGCCATAAATGTTTATATTTCGAATATTTACATAGTCGTAAAGTAAGTATGTGTGTACATTAGTTTTTGTTTATGTTACATCGTAATAATTGGAGCAAACAAAAATGTAAAAAAATTGCTATTGAAAATTTAATAATTCTAAATCGGTGACAAGTCCAACCAGAACGATTATAGAAATGAGAAGCATGAAATAAACACATTAATAAGCTGGGCAACCATTGCAACTTATCACAAACCAAACTTAATAAAAAATACAAACTAAACGTCAATAAAAAAATATTTATAGAGTCGCTTACATAACTCTTGGGACACTTCACTGGCTAACTGAAACCGTTAAGTACAAGTAATTTTGCACACCGTGTGCAAAAAAAATGCAACTAAGGATAATTATAAAATAAAAAGTTAAGTAAACAAAAGCTGCGTACGAACCGGCCAAATGTCTACCTTGGCCCCCGGGGTACATACAGCGGAAGATTCTGCCCAGTTCCTCCGCTTGAATTCTTCCAGCTGGTGTTAGCTCCCCTCCCCATTTCAGAATAAGCACCAAGGACGGTTCTGCTGGGGCATCTGCTAACATAACGACATGTAAAACACCAATGAACAATATTTTAATGACATCGTTATAAGTACAAACAATATTAACAGCAATAGTGTAACTAAATAACGTGGACCTGATGTAAAATATAATATTGTTTTAGCTTTAAACATTTTGAAAAAAGTTAAACTGGACAAAAAAATAACGCAAATTTAAATGTTTACATTATACTATTTAAGATTAATAAATTATCCTCTGAATAGGTGGTCCCTTATTTAAATCAAGACCTTTTATAGCCCATTTTAAACAGAACCTTTTGAACCCCATTTAAGTCAACCTTTTACACCTCCTCTAAAACAAAACCTTTTAAACCCCATTTAAAACAAAATTTTTGCACCCCATTTAAAACAAAACCTTTAACACCTCATCTAAAACAAAACCTTTTACACCTCATCTAAAATGAAACTTTTCATATCTCATCTACACAAAACAACACCTTTTATATCCCAACTTAATAAAACCTTCACACCTCATCTAAAACAAAACCTTTTATATCCCATCTAAAACAAAACTTTTTATATCCCATCTAAATAATATCTTCTGCACCTCATCAAAAACAAAACCTTTTATATCCATTTAAAACAAAACATTTTATACCTTATCTAAAACAAAATCTCTTACACCCCATCTAAAACAAAACCTTTTATATCCTATCTAAAACAAAACTTTTTAAAACTCATCTAAAACAATTTTTTTTATACCCCATCTGAAACAAAACCTTTTATACCCCATTTAAAACAAACCTTTTAAACCCCACCTAAAACAAAACCTTTTATACCTCATTTTAAACAAAAATGCCTTTTATTCAAGAAGAAACAGCCTGGTTTTAATTGATTTGTAAGTATAAAAAACGGTATAAAAGGCTTAATGTTTACATTAAACTATTTAAAATTAATAAATTATCCTCTGAAACAATAGGTGGTCCCTTATTTAAATCAAAACCTTTTATAGCCCATTTTAAACAGAACCTTTTGAACCCCATTTAAGTCAACCTTTTACACCTCCTTTAAAACAAAACCTTTCATATCTCATCTAAACAAAACCTTTCATATCTCATCTACACAAAACAACACCTTTTATATCCCATCTTAATAAAACCTTCACATCTCATCTAAAACAAAACCCTTTATATCCATCTAAAACAAAATCTTTTATATCTCATCTAAATAATAGATACCTTTTACACCTCATCAAAAACAATCCCTTTTATATCCATCTAAAACAAAATATTTTATACCTTACCTAAAACAAAACCTCTTCCCCATCTAAAACAAAACCTTTTATATCCTATCTAAAACAAAACCTTTTACACCTCATCTAAAACAAAATCTTTTATACCCTATCTAAAACAAACCTTTTAAACCCCATCTAAAACAAAACCTTTTATACCTCATTTTAAACAAAAATGCCTTTTATTCAAGAGAAACAGCCTGGTTTTAATTGATTTGTAAGTATAAAAAACCGTATAAAAGGCTTGTTTCAAATTAAAACATTATATTAATAAATATACAATTAGAAGTCCCCCAACATAAAGAACTCCTCCTAAATCCTAATACAAAAGAAACTGAAACTGATTTAATAAAGTTACAAATTTTATGAAGACCATAAAATATTACTTAAATTACAAATTATAAAAATCTGGCACCATAAGGCATTTAATAGCTAACCTCTGTAGAAAAATGCAAATTTTTAAACACTACTTTTAATAATATTTGCAACTAGAATGATTGACGTGATGATCACTGATAAGCGAGTTAAATGATACTTTCTAAACAAAATAAAAAGGTTTTAAAGCTACTGGTATATTCTCTTTTGGGTATTTTAGTTGTAACCATGTAATTAATGACGCTTATGTGTATAAAAAAGGGTTTGAACTTAACGAAAATTTGATGATTACAACACCAAAAACCTAAGACTACAACCAGGGATGACAACATACTTACAAGAGCTGTTAATAAAAAAATGTTCTTTACAGTTAATACAGATAGTAACAATGTATTAATTTTTTAATTTATACAATTGCAATTTCCGATCATTGAGAGTTTCTCTTCTGTTTAAACTTAATGGTACCACTTAAAAAATTAAGCTTTGTTTTAAAACATTTGAAGTCATTTTTGGAAGAATTTTGTTTCAAAACATTTGAAGTCATTTTTGGAAGAGTTTTGTTTTAAACTTTTTTGGCCAATTACTATAAAATTATCTATAAATTAAATTAAAAAATCACTGCATGATAAAAATATTTCCAGCTCAGTTACCATCCCTGCTCTAAACTACATGCTATAGGAATAATTAAAAAAATGTCGTACTAATTTGCGTTTTACCATCGTCGGAGCTGGATCCTCGAGGCCGCCCCTTGGGTTGGTATTTCATCTGCACTTTGCGATTTATACCAGAAAAGTGACCATACCTAATGTAAAGATGATGAAAAGTTTATAATAAATAAAACAATGTACAACGACCGTAACATTGACATAGTACTCGCTTACATTTCTAAAACGCTTTTCAACTGTTCAAGTTTTCCCTGCTTTTCTTCAATCTCTGGATCGGCTTCGTGTTGTTGAATTTCAGCTAAAAGAGATCGAGCAATATCTAAAATTTCTTGCAGCTGCTTGGGCCTTTTTAATTTTACATGTCCCTGCTTGTAACCATCATACTTTTCAAATATCTCAAAAAACCTGTTACAAAACATATACAACAAAATTAAATTGGTTCGGTCACACATTCGATATAATTACTTTGGATGACGCACTTCAACTTTCATTTTTTGCTTAGGTGTACGATCACCATGTCTAATAACAGCTACAACACAGCGTAACTCCATCATTTTACCAAATGTGGTGGGCACAATTGGAGGGTCATCTAACTGGAAAGGCACCGACCAAGGAATGTGCAAAGTAGGGGCTAATTCTCGCAAGATCATATTCCCTAATATCTTGGCACAATCATCGTAATACTTATTGGAATTTTTCACAAAACTAAATCCATTTACATCACACACAAAAGACTTTCCACTCGCTCTACAACATTTTAAAAATTTAAACTGTTGTATTAATATGAGAGCTAATGTTATTGTTAAATTGAGAGTTAATGCTATTGTTAAATTGAGAGTTAATGTGATCGTTAATATTGAGAGTTAATGTTAATACACATAGTTGAAGTTAATTTTGAGAGTCACTATTGATGATGAAAGTGAATTTTAATGTTAATGTTATTATTAAGAGTGAATATTAACGTTCAGAATTACAATAATGAGAGTTGATGTTAATATTCATATTAATAATTAATATAGAGGATGAGTAAAATTTAATGTTGAGAATAAATCTTATTGTTAAGCGTGAATTAATGTTGAGAATTATTACTTGTGTTGGGAGTTAATGTTATTATTAAAAGTGAATATTAACGTTCAGAATTACACTATAGAGAGTTGATGTTAATATTCATATTAATAATTAATATTGAGGATGAGTAAAATTTAATGTTGAGAGTAAATCTTATTGTTAAGAGTGAATTAATGTTGAGAATTATTACTTGTGTTGGGAGTTAATGTTATTATTAAGAGTGAATATTAACGTTCAGAATTACACTAATGAGGGTTGATGTTAATATTCATATTAATAATTAATATTGAGGATGAGTAAAATTTAATGTTGAGAGAGTAAATCTTATTATTAAGAGTGAATTAATGTTGAGAATTATTACTTGTGTTGGGAGTTAAGTAATGATATTATTAAGTGAATATTAATGTTCAAATTTATTACTAATGTTGAAAATTAATGTTAATATTGATAATGAGAGTTAATTTTAATGTTGGGAGTTAATGTTATTATTAAGAGTAAATATTAATGTTCAGAATTACACTAATGAGAGTTAATGTTAATTTACAGAGTTAATATTGACGATAAGTTAAATTTAATGTTGAGAGTTACTTATTATTAAGAGTGAATATTAATGTTGAGAATTATTATCAATGTTAAAAGTAAATGTTAATATTGATGATGAGAGGTTATTTTAATGTTGAGAGTTAATGTTATTATTAAGAGTGAATATTTATGTTGAAAATTATTACTAATGTTAAAAGTTAATGTCAATACTCAGAGCTATTATTGATAATGGGAGTTAATTTCATGATGAGAGTTAATTTTAAGGTTGAAAATTATTACTAATGTAGGGAGTTATTGTTAATATTGAGAGTTAATTTAAATGTTGAGAACTATTACTAATGTAGGGAGTTAAAGTTAATATTGAGAGTTAATTTTACCGAAGTAAATCAAATCCACACACTGCTTGCTTGAATGCGAGGCAAACTTTTCTGGAAATTAACTTTTCGGCATTACTAAGTATAACAGGATAACGAATTTCTTTTCCTTCTCTATCTCTTTCCACTTTACCATCCAATGCAGGTGATTTTCTAGCTTCAGCATGTGCATAATCTGGCCCCACAGTATAAACCTTAAAAATTAAACATGTTAAAGCCTTTTAACAGATTATGTTTGAGTGTAAGCTACATTCACTGTTTTTAAAGAATATAATGCTTTGAAACAAATGGTAATCAAAACAAGCAAAATCAGGTGAATACGGTGAAAAACTAACTAATTAAGTTTTAAAATGGCACTCTTATGTTAGTGTATTATTGTACAATGCTTTTCAGTCACCATGACTTTTTATTTTATGAATTCTACATAAATTCCAAGCAAAAAACAATTAAAATTCCTGTATTTTGTGAAAAATTTCTGGATTTGTTTTCGCTTAGCATCAATTTCTGCTACAGTCTGAAGGAGATATTTTGCACTAAGGAATGCAATTCATCAACATTGAGCTTTAAAAAATATCCATGTAAAACACAGCCATAATAAAGATGTGAAAATCAGATTTTTACTTTCACTTAGGTACCAAATAATTTAATTAAATGTATAATTACTTTAACATCAGTTCCATCTGTAGGCATGAAATCTTCATAAATAAAACTACCAGTTTTTCGAACCCTAGATTCCGGAGAATAGACACTACTGCGACTACCAATCTGGAAACAACATCCTTAAAACCATTAACTTAAGTTTATAATTGCAACACATACCTTGCGAAATAATCTTTGACTTCCTCCACCAGCAGATGTGGGATAATAAATATATATGTTATGATCTTCAGCAGACACTGGCTTTTCTACGAACGGTTTGTTAAAAACTATTCCATTTACTTCTACGTGGTCTTCTGATTCTACTAATTCATGATCTAATAAAGATATTTCTAATATATCATGCATTAAAATATTACATTAAACGTTGTAAAAGCTAACGTGAGACCTTTATTAAAATACTAACGTGTTGGGTCGAGATTGTCACGGTCCAAAACTGCATATCTGGGGATTTCGATTCCTTCTGATTCAAGTATTGAGTACACCCTTCTCCGATCTTGGATATCATATTGCATATGGAGATTATTAATAACGTAGGGATTGTGAAGTTGAGCATACTGGACTGCTTTTTCTAGGGGAAAACCCTTTGAGTGGAAGGATATTAAACAATCACAAACTGGCCATTCTTCTACTGGTTTCTAGAAGGCAGAAAAGACTAACTTAAGTTGTGTTCATGAAATTTTTTTTTTCAGATTTAATTTAATGTTAGGTATTTTAATTAAAGGCATAGCCGAATCAATACCCCTGTTAAAAGCAAATTTGGTATTTGTTGCTCAAATGGATTCCAAAATTTTTACATAAAAGCAGAAAGATGAACCATTTTTAAATCTTTTAAAAATCCCTAATAAGTGCCAAGTAAGAATGGAGATTTGGGACAGAAATTAATACATTTAAAAGAGGCTGTTAAAACTGCAGATAATTAATGAAAAAAATCAAGGATATTGCTTCTAATATAATTACTAATTAGATACAATGATACAAAATTATGATAATATTAAAGTATTCATTTTGAAAAAAAGATATGTAACAGCTTCTTTCAAAATATTAAACTTAAAGTCAAGAGAAGAAAACACAAAAAATAAAGAAATAAAACTGCATTTTAGTGGAAAAGGACATTTTGGATATTATACTATAATGAAAATATTAATATGGTATGAGCAGATGGTAACAAATGGACATATATATAACAGCAGAAAAATTTCACCATAACGAAAGAAAATATATGAGTGAAATCTACTAAAACTAGACAAATAAAAGTATATTATTTTAAAAATGGACACAATTTTAAAATGGAGTAGCAATTTAACTTTATTATATCCTTTATGACTTTAGAAATTATTACTTATTTATCATAAGCAGTTATTACATTAGATTGCACAAATAATGCAGAGAAATAAAACAAAGATAGAAGGGTTTATTTTATACTTTAAAAATGTTAAAAAATCTGTAGTAATATTTAATAGTACAAATTAAAAAATAAAAACGCATGGAAGCAACAAAACGGTTTAAGTGATTACGAATGAAATATAGATTTTCCAAAATTTGATGTTCGTTACTTTGAATGAAGTAGAATAATTCAAACGACTCATAACCTAACATTCTTAACGTCACGACTTTGAATAGTTCAGTTGCTAATTAGACTAATTTAGTGTTATTTTTTAGTAAAAGTGTAAATAATTTGTGCCTAAATAATAAAAACGCTACTTAGTGCAAAGAAGTTTGATTTTAATCATTGTGTTCTACTGTGAGCGTATGTGAGTAAAGTGGATATTTCAAATACTTGTAGGCTTAACATAGAATAAATTGTCTTGAGTTATTAATCTGTTCTTTAAACCACAAATAATGGTGCAGATGATCATATTAATTAGTAATATTGAATATTATTGGCTTTCTAATTGATAATATGTATGATATTAACATAATGTAAAATGTCAAACACTTATTAAATGTTAAAATAAATGTCACCAATTTATATTAAATATGTAAATCTTTGTTTTATCAGTGAATTATGTACGAACTTAATACAAAATATTACTTACCAGTAATATCACATCTTCGGCAAATACGATTACTTTAATATATTCAAATTCTTGTAGTCGGGTGAGTATTTCTTTCATGGGTTTGCTCTGGGATTTTTTGGCCATGGCACAGACACCGACAACAACTTGTTTGCCGCCGTCTTCCATGTCCTGGACATCCAGGCTGGAGTCGCTTGGATCGCATAGTTCTAGGTCTCCCTTTAATAAACAACATTATGAGAAACTTTCACAACATTAATAAACTTGTTTACCCAATAGTTAAAACAAGGTAATTCGACACACTTCGAACAATAATACATTTTAAACTAATAACAGACACAAAAGTTAACTCCACACGTTAAACTAAGAAAATTAATAAGACCAATAAATATTTTATAGTTAATTTTAAGGTCAGTGTCAAAAATGTCAATGATTTGTATACAAAAAATTGTTTATATAAACTGCCTTAGGATTGCTGTTAAATATCAAGTGGAGTTAGATTATGAAGGACACGGTATTATCTCAACTAAAATTATTCTAATATAGTGATAACTCATTCATTAACAAACATGAAATAAATGTGTTTGCTTTCTACATTTACATTTTATTAAAACTGTTTGCCTTTAATAGTGTCTATATGTGTCATTAGTACAGCTAATATTAACATTAACAAATGTATTTTGTTCACACACGTGCCGGCTAAGCAGAAAAAACTATGTTATACAGGAGGCTTTAAAAGTAGTGTTATTTATTTTGTAATTAAAATGTTTGGAAATTAATTTGTCAATATTATTATTGATATGTTGCAATAAAAGGTAATTTACATTGTTTAAGAATGAGTTCAGTGTTCTTTAATAATCAATTACCACTTTTTGGTGATGCTATTTATTTAATAAGTCTGTCGATATCTAAACCATTACCTTACAAATATATTTTTAACTGAAAAATCCATTTAGGCATATAGAAATGAGTCAATTATATTTAGAGAATATAACATCCATATTCAAACCATTTAAGAGTAAAGCAAAGCATATACAAACTTTATCATTTGCTAACAATTTACCAAAAAAACTAATGGACTTTTTGTTTATAATATTCAATAGCTGATTTAGCAACTAAATTATGTTTAATTGTTAGTTATATAGGTACTGTAATTTAAAGAACATACTTTTAAGCAATCATCACAATAACAAATTTCATCAGTTTCACTTTCACTAAGTGTTTTACTTTTACGCCACTTTTTTAATCGCCACCAATCCTTTAGCCATGTCCATTCCATTCTACTCATTATTCACTTGTTTATTGATAATTGTATGTATAAGTACACTCACAACTGACAATCTTCGATTGTTTATTGTTAACATCAAATTGGGACCACTCATTCGTTTTGTCAAGTAAATTTTAACTAGTTACATGGCAGTCTGTTATTTAATCACTTAAACACTACTAAAAAAGTAATTGCTTATGATGAAAATCTATCCCACAATAAAAATTGTTTATTGGCACATAGTTGTCATTGTACACTTCAGACAAAAATCAGACAATTATGTAATTAAAATAATTTGTCAGCACTAATAATTACTTGGTAAACATTTTTTTTACTATCACTTGCTTGGATACACAATAATATAAGAATAAAATGATTATTTTTTTGTGTAAATAAACATATTAAAGTGACGGCACGTGACTCCCAGATAACAAAAGTAAGCGAATAAAATTAAGTACCACATTACTGATAAAATATGTGTAGTATTTTAAAATCTGCAGCTGTTATATATTAGTAAAACAGTTTTTTCCTATTGCTCAAGGTAATAAGTTAGTTAATAATTTATTTTAATGCTAAGTGGATCAAAAATTATCAACCAGAATTAAACATTAATTGCAACTTTTTTTTTCAAGGTAGTGGTTTAGCATAAAAATATATTTGACTTGAAATTGTTATTATTATGATATAAAATCTATAATTTGGGTAGCATACTTGTAAACACAAGCTAGAGTTATTAATAAATATATTTTTTTTAAATAACAATCATGCAAATGTTTAACAATGTTAATATTTTTTAAGTAAGAGACCTTCTAATCTATACAAATACACACTATGTATGAATAGAATTGTACAGGTACCGTATGTATAGACCAGTATTGCGAAGAAAGCAGTGTGTTATCGACGTCTTCAATTACAAACGAAGGAATCTCCGGAAACCAAGATGAGCCCTCAGGGGGCGAAGACATCATTTGCTAGTTAGATCTATTGTCAATTGAAATAAACAGCAAATAATAAAAGTTTAAAAGCTACCATGCTCAAAACTTAGAAGATAGATTCTAGAAGAACTGTTAAAAATCAAGTGGTCCGGCAGACATATATTTAAACTAACGAAAGAAGAAAATATCTTACCCCTCCGACATAAAACTGAGTTGATCGTACACAGTTACGTAAACCTTGATAGCCGTGTTCTAATTCCGTGTATGACATGACTTGATGAACACATTCCGATACTTATTATTCTGAAAAAGAATTAAATTGATTACATTATACTAAATTTGCAAGTTGATTATCTACAATTTAAGTACGATACCTATTTTCCAAAATTAAATATCCAATATTTTTTAACTATCAAATTAAAATTGCTTGTAATAGCATTTTATAAATAACATAGGGTTTCCTTGGTTGAAGGTGAACCCTTTTGAGCAGGTCAGAAGTTATTGATTTACCTAATAAAATGGTTGTAGCCTGGTCAAAACAGTCTTTTTATAAAAATTAATTGGAGTTCATTACGTGCATAATAACCTTGTATTTTTAAATTTTGAGCAGAGGTTTAAAAATACATATACCACCTCAAAACACACAACAGCTGATATCACCCATCTGTGCAAATAAACCAGTGGATATCAAAAAGTTTTAAAGTGTTATCAAATATATGCTTCAAAAAGTTAAATAGATCTATATTTATATATTTTTCGTATTATTAATTTTGATATTTATGCCACACTATTTGTTCATTTGTATTTTGAGCATCTAACAGCTCATTTTACCAAGATATTAAAATGATTATGTAAAAATTTGAGAACGACTGCTTTTTCAGAGGATTTTCAATGTACAGTGGCGTAGCTTTCAGATATTTTTACTACTTTTTTCATAGAGAATTTAAAAGAAGTTTTCAATGTCTTTTATTTAACAGCGTTTCATTTTGATTTTTTTTTAAATATAAAATATAAAGAGATTTTTAAAGGACGATCCACTTTAAAAACAAATATATAAGATCGAGAAAAGTCTAAATCACTATTTTAAATATAAGTTTCTATTACAGTTAGGTCCCAATCATAATGGATTTTCATTGGCTGCTAGTGTACGTTGGGCGTGTCAACCACAAAATATACCTGCTAATCCCTCAAACATTTTTTCAGAGGTCATTTACTAAAACATGAACCTAATAATAATAATCATAGTCTTATTAGCTATATTTTCGTGATCTACAGGGTGTAGACTTGGATCACGCAACATAGCAATTTCGATGGTAAAATTTTAAAAGTCGAATATTATCTCCCCTAATTATTTTAGAAAAATAGTGCAAATAGATTTTTTGTAGACAAAAAAATTCTGTTTCTATAAATGTAATCAATGTTAATTGTTTTTGTTTTATCGCAAAAAGCGAAAAGCAGAAAATTGCAACTTGTAGAGTAAATTCTCATTAATCGTTAATTTAACGGAACTTCTTCCCTCATTATTAGTATTTTCTTATTAAAAACTGCAAAAATCGGTAATTACTTCTTTATTATTATTATTTTTAGATCGAACTTGGGGGCAAATTTTTCGCGAGAATAGTAAAATAAATCAAATTTTGCGCCAAATGGCGGCAGATACGAAGAAAAGTCTAGAGACACTTTTTGTTTAAAATAAAATGCTCTACCCGAAAACAAGTTTAAGTTTGATTTTGAACCGGGCCGTACTAGTTTTTTTATAAAATTTATTGAAACTGAACCCCCACAACTCCGCCACTGGTTGCTTGTGGGAATTTTCACCGATCGTGGTAACCTGTAAGGTGGTGCTGTATACCAAATTTGGTTTACATATATCTACTGGTTGAGAAACGGTTAAACATTAGGTATCGTTATTTTTTCGAAAATTTCAACAACCTGTATTTAAAATGAAGCGTTTTGGACCCATGTTGATACGAAATATTCGCTTTAAAATAAGTTTTTCTATCGACTGTTAAAGTCCTGCTACTAAAAAGTGGAGCACCCTGTAGATCGGGGAGAAATAAAATCGCTACAGGATTTTTTTTTTCTTAGAGACGCATTCTGGTAGATTTACGTTGAAAAATTTTCACAATTATTTGTAGTTTTAGGGTCTAAAGATCTACAGCGCCATTCAAAAAGTCTGCAACAATTGGAAAAGTTTTTTATTATTGATTTTACAGAAAATTTATTCTTGATAAAAGTTGATGGATGACCTAAAACTAATTTTAAGATGGAAAAAAAAATCATATGACACTAGATTTTAACGATTTTAAAAATATTCGCAAAAGTAAAGTGCTCCTATTTTAAGACACAAAAAAAAACTTCATGGGAAAAAATTGTTCAGAAATCGTTTTAATACGAAATTTGACGCTAAAATTTTATTTTCGAACTTTATAGTAGTTTCAACATTCAAAAAGTTTGCAACTAATAAAAAAGTTTTTTATTATTGATTTCTCGAAAAATTGTATTCTTCAGAAAAGTTGGTGCGTGGTCTAAAACATATTTGGATGTTAAAATTACTTTTAAAACAGAAATAAAAATTTTAACGTAAAATTTCAGCTTTGGTCGTATTTTTAAATTCTAAACAATCTTTCCCCATGAAGTTTTTTTGTTACTCTTAAAATAAGGCCCCTTTACTCTTGTGAATAATTCAGAAATCGATAAAATCTAGTGTCGTATGAACTCTTTATGAAATATTTTCCCACTTGAAATTAGTCTTACGCATGCACCAATTTTTATCAAGAATAAACATTTCTGAACAGTTTTTCATAAAAAGCTTTTTCATTTGTTGCATACTTTGGAATGACGCTGTATAGAAGATATATTGTAGTGTGAAAAATGAATAAATTAGTTGTAAAAAGGGAAAATCAAGTTTTTTTTAAATAAAAAAATCAATGATTTTTGATTTTTTTAATAAAAATAAAATCTTGCCCTTTTTCAGTTAAAAGTATTTGTGGGAATAAATACTTCAAAATGTGGATTAATTACGTTTGCTTTAATTTAACTCTATATAGGTCGTGGTGTATATAAAAACATTTATCTTCAGTTTACGCTTTCAATTTTTCATTATTTGTATTCTCTGCATTGGCGTGAGCTGCCATCTGCACACTGAATCCTAAAAAATTAAATAAGTGATGAAGTCAGGCGTCACATTTAAAGCAGTCTATTAATCTTTGTATATTAAAAACGAACCGACTGGCAAAAATAATATCACTATTCATAAAGAGCTTTTTTGATCTCAGCTGTGCTGGAAAGAATGGCTTTATTCCCTATGCAGATATCCGCAAAATGCTCTGAAAAAAACAGTCTGTATAAATTGATACTCACATGGGACGAATTCGGAATGCCAAGAGCTTAATAACAAAGCAAGGGATCTGCAAAAATCCTCGATTGACCAATCAGCTAAGCTGATTAAAATTGCTGACGCATTTTATATTTAATCCCAACTTCATCTTCCAATGTATCAATTGAATTTATACGATTTTTTCGAATTTAGTATTCGGATTTTTTAATCCTTGCAATATGCGCAAAGCATTGTACACTTTTTAAATTGAAAGATATGTCACAATCACAATCAAATGCCTAGTTATTTAATTGATATAATTTTGTCAAGTAGATAGGAAGTTAAACCATCTGTCTAAATATTTTAGTCAGTGAAAGTTAAATGCGTAACTACGACAAGTCGTTTAATGATGTGGCTAAATACATCTAGGAATTTAGTAAAATATTGGTCAGGTAAATTTAAATTTAAATTTAAATTATATACTATCCGTCGGTTGGTAATTTATAGTTTTACAGCTCCTTATCACGAGAAATAAGCTGAATTTATTAAAAACAAAATCACGATTGATGTATTTTTTTTAAATACATACGAGGTCTGTCTATAAAATAACGGGACTGGTTCAAAAAAGGATATTTATCTACAATTTATGGAAACAATGACAAACAATAGTCTCCTTCAAAGTAGTCCCCATTGGCACTCACACATCGACCCATTCTTATTTTCCACTGGTCGAAGGCGTGTTGCAGTTCATTTTTTGATAGCTGTTTTAATAGCTGTGAAGTTTTCTTCTTAACACCTTTCAATGACTCGGGTTCCTTTTAGAACAGATTTTATTTTTGGAAAAAGGAAAAAGTCACAAGGTGCTAAATCAGGAGAATAGGGAGGATGTTCCAGTGTTTCAACCAAAAACTGCCTCACGAAGAGCGCTGTGTGCGAAGGAGCATCGTCTTGATGCAGAATGAAACCATTTTGCCAGAGTTCTAGGCGTTTTTTTTTATAACTCCTTCTCCCAGTGTATGTACAGTTGTACACTTATAGTATGCGTCAAGAAGCCCGGTCTCCATGACAAAGTTTATATCATCAAAATACGTTTACCATTCTATTTTTTTTTGTGCTCTGATAATGCGAAGCAAAATACGTGAAGCTTATAAATGAAATGTTATTGATAAAAACGATGTCTCTATTCTGCTATATGCTTTTAAAACAATTTTACCCGTATCAATAAAAACTAAGGAAGCATTTTATACGGGAAGACTTTTTGCTAATAAATTAAGAATATGACTAAGTGACCGAAGCATTGATCAACTTTGTTTTCTTAAATAATATTACAAAAATTATGTTATTGTGTTTATACAAATGATATTGCAATAATAATGTAATATTTCTGATATTATCTCACCAATATTTTATTATTTATTTATAGGTAATAATCATGGAGCCAAATGAATTACATAGGTATATGACTTGAAGTTGTTTTTAAGTAATAAACCTCTCCTTCCGTTTCTGGGTTATTTATTTTAAAATATTGATTTAATTTATTACGTCCCGGGATCCCGGGTAATCCCGGGAAGAAGACCGATTTCTTCCTGGAATGCCGGGACAAGCAAAAATGTCAAATATGTGAAAGCCTATAACACTTCACCATTTTTAGTTTTGACTCCTTAAAATCTCTTAACCTATCTGTTTTTAAAATAGTTTTAAAATAATTTTAAAATAATTTTGAACGGTAGTTTCAATCTCCTCTTCGGAAAAAAAAATCTATCCTGCATTTTTTTTTGGGTCCAAAAAATATCCAGAAGTCGCACAATGCCAAATCAGGTGAATACCATGGATGCTCTATTGCTTGCAAAATTTTTTTCAACTTAAAACTGGAGAAGCTCTGTATGAGAAGATGCATTATCTTGATGGAGCATAATTTCCTTTTTTAAAATTCTACTGAGTGCGTTAGCCACACATTTTTGTGTGTACCATTTCGCTTGGTAACTGTCTTTTGTGCATCTAGCCTAATTGCATCGACCATGCCTGTACTCCTGAAGAAATCTGCATATCTTGCTTTTTTCATTGCTTGCTGCTTTTTAGTCATTGTAGGAATTTGTTTATTTTCGTGAATTATGCACGACTTACTGGGCGGGTAAATATGTCAAAAAAGGGAATGTAAATTATAATCTTACAAAATAACACTAGTTGTAATAATTGATTTTAACCGTCGTTGTCTGGCCACGAAGGTTCTATTTTGGAAAGTGTTAAAAACATGTATACAATTTTTTCTCACCGTAAAATGTTTTTTTCCTAAAGATCACTGTTCAAATTTCGTTTACCGCTTTTACTAGTTTCTCATTTAATAATAAGACATCACAGTTAAACTAAATACATGCACAAAATTCAAGAAAAAACGTTTATAAAACTATTGACTAACTTTGGAAGAAAAAAAGTAGATTTTAGGAAATAATTGGAAGGCACTCACTGTTCAAAAATTTTAATAACACTGGTTGAGGTACACTTATGTAGCTAAACCACTATTTTAAAACATTGGTAATGCACAAGAAAGTACGTACCTTTGCAACGTATTTTATTTGTTGCTTAATCAATTATTAGCTGATCGTTAAAGTTTTATCATTGCTTACCTTTTCAACTGATAAAAGTGTACGCAAGCAGAGGCGTCGTGCATATTAGGTGCCTGCATGCAAATAATTTTCTGTACTGTAATGTCTAGCGGGGTATCAACAGAAGTTTGCAAATGGGCTGTATATGTGACCAGCACCAGGGGCGTCTTTAGGCATTAAGTGAGATATGTTGAAACATGTTGGGTACCGATGTTTACTATTAAAGAGTCGTCTTTATGTTTTAAGCGCCGATACAAGACGCTAAAAACGTGACAGTTAAAAAAAAACAATTAAAGATGAGTTTGGAAGTATCTTTTTCCTAAAAGAATTGTTTTTTTGGGTAGTGAAAAAGAAATATTTATATGCTTGGTATTTGGTTCTCACATATTATTTTTTATAATCTTATATTTACATTTAATATTTATTATAGTATTAAATTTTATGAGCATGTTAGATAAGGCATTCATGAAATCGCGAGGTGTATTTCCAATTAAAGAATGTTTGCTAGCAATAAAATAAAAATTCATTTCTTTATCATATGATGTTGAAAATGGTGTTCTTACAATGTTGTAACTGTAATTTGTAACATTTCCTCATAACCACATTATTGCTTCTACAAGCTCACAAGGAAGGGTCACGATATGTTGTTGCTAGAATCTGATTAAGGCTGTGTTTATTGCATCAAGATCATCAAAACTAAATGTTTTGCAGATTTGTACGTGCCTTTGGTCAGTTCTTTTGGAAAAATAGGGGAAAATATGTTTGAATAATAAAGGTAATTTTTGAGATCGCGTTGGCCATAAAACCGTCAGAAATAAAATCGAAATTCTTCTATTTACCAATTCGCGCATCTTTTGCAAGTAAAATGGTGCAAAGTTTTTGAAAACATCTTGAACGGTTCCGGAGAAAAACGCGAAAAACGAGGCCCTTGTAAAAACGGTTTTCCCTCTGTTGAACGCCTATGCAAGTCACATAGATTTAGTTATAACAGACATACAAGAAAGCGCTTTTGCAGGGGATTTTTAATTGCAAAGGATGCGCGAATAGGCAAATAGAAGAATTTTGATTTTATCTCTGACGGTTTCATGGCCAACGCGATTTCAAAAATTACCTTTATCATTCAACTTTTCAGTTTTTCCCCTATTTTTCCGAAGAAAATGGCTAGTGGCACGTATAACTCTGCAAAAGATTTAGTTTTGATGTTCTTGATGCAATAAACAGAGCCTTGATCAGATTCTAGCGACAACATATCGTGATCCTTCCTGGTCAGTACATATCCCTAGGTGGAATAATTGAAAAAAGACGGAGTAACCAAAATCGAGCCAGACTATGCCAAGCAGTCAATGCGACGGGCATATTTTGTAAACATACATCTGCATCTTTGCTGCAACCTTTTAAAGCAAGAAATGTGGTTGATGTTTAGCTTGCCCAAGCCTTCAACAGAAAAACGGCCTTGCTTTGTTGTGTTCTCTAAATGGGTATCAAAGCAGCCACCATTCAGTCAAAAAAGTCTGCCTTTAGTCTTTTATGTTAGTGTTTCTCAAACTTTTTACTCTGAAGACCCCTTCCAAAATTAATAGTTTACAGAGGACCACAATAAATTGTTTTGGGGACAACATTTTTGTTTTTAACTTAGCCTTAGGTGCCCGTTTTCCCCCTGACGTTTCAGACACGCTAATCTAGGGTTACCCAAAAAAAAAACGTCGACTAATTTTCCTGAAAATCATGCAAAATTCAAATAAAAGAGCGGAAAATAAAAACCCGGACATTTTTGCACATTTCAAAACTCCCCCCACTCCAGTTTTCGTATCCAATGGGCAGTTACACTGTTACAATGTTGCCAGACTATCAGATTTGCATAATTTGGCAACAGTGACAGTACTGTATCATGGCTTACATTAATTATTTTTAAAGTTTATGAGGAAATTTTAAAAATCGAGGACAACACTAATCCGGGACTTAAGTGTTGTTTCTGGGACTGCTACTGGAAATCGGGTAAAGCCTGGCAATTTAATTTGGATGATTTTCGAAAATTCAGAAGGAACCAGGGACCCCCAGAGGTCCGCGGACCACAATTTGAGACACTGTTTTATGTTATGATAATGAGTAGCTTTTGTGCACTTAATTACTAATTTATTATCATTATTTGTTTATCTTGATGCCAAATCCTTTTCACGCTCTTTCAAACTCTTCTTCTAATTTGGCTGTAAACTAAATAAAAAAGACGAAACATATTAATTAAAAAAATGAACGTGTTTTTTTTATAAAACAGAATAAATTCGATTCGATTTTATTAAGTACATTAATATAATACATAGTAAAAACAATACATTTATATGCAACTTTCTTGTATTCTGTTGGAAGTCGTGACAACTTCGGGACCCCTATATTTATGGGCAAGAGTTTGGGAACCTTGTAGACCGGGAACAGGTGCTCTTATAGGTCGCTGTAGACTTCGGTAAACCTGCAATAATAACGTTTTTAGCAGACATTTACGGGCGTTAATAATACATAGGATTTAGGAATTGATTGACTGTTGCCGACATAATAACCTGTTCGTAAATATTAGTTAAAAGTTGGTGAAATATTAAAACGTCGATGAAAAAATTATGTCGTTCATGACGTGATTTATTGTGTAAGGAAGTACCAAATGACTAGTTTATATTTTTTTTTAATAGAGGAGAATGTACCTAACAATCAGATACTTTAAATATAGAATTTCGTGAAAATAATGAAATTAGCAAAGCAAAAAGTAAACTCTAAGCATATTTAAAAAAACTGTAGCTAGAAATAATTAGTTATACCAATTTTTGTAATAACATAATTTTTTAGTTTACAAAAGACACGTTGCCTAAATATAAAGATACACAGGATTGTCCAAAATTGAGGCTTCACATGAAGAACTCTTTTATCTACAGTTAACATACTAAGTGTTTAGAAAAACTTTTTTTGCATTATTTTCTACTAAACTAAACACATTGTGAAAGCATCTACATATTCTAATCTATTTTGAATCATTATTGTTACCTATTTTTATGTCTTTTGGGCTTTATACAAGGTTTTTGCATAAAAAACATATTACTAGTAATTTTGGACACAATTAGCACACTGTTGATGAAAAAAATATAGAAAATAACCATTTTTATTAAATAAACGTACGACATTTAAAAACAAAACCTATTAAAAGGTAACAAAATATTTCAATTTTATAAGTATCGTAAGTATTTTCAATAATTTTATAGTATTTACAATGATTTTATGTTAATCATGTCTAGAAATATCTGTAAACGCATTAACTGCATCTAAAAAATTTTGCCAAATAGATAAGACATTTGAAATTCAACAGGACCTTAGTTTTATTACAATTCTACACTATTTAACAAAAAAAAAATGTCTTAAACCTCTAGCTAATGCAACAAAATTGTTAAAAAACTGATCAAGACTCATTTACATTATTTATTTTCATTTAGTCATGAGTCTTTCTACTTTTAGGTGTAGGACTGTTGAGTTGTGTTGTGCTGACTTTGAACTCGTCAACCAAACAAAAATATCAAAAAATGAAAGTTTAAGAATGGTTTCCAATCGTATTTTATAACAAACAGGAAAAATTGAATTTCAAAATATGAAACTATATGGAGCTGAAGCCCAGTAACAAATTAAAAACTTCATAATTGAAAACAAATAATGTAACAACAGATGTGTGCTCAACTTTTGCGGAAAAATCGTAATGCGAAATAACAACAGCAATAATTTAAAAGCAAAGTTACCAGAAAAATAATTGTCTAGAAAGTTTTCAAAACGAAAATTATTACGTATTAATTTAAAGGAATTATAATTCTGAAGAGAAACGTAAAACCAAAAGGAACAAGGCACTTTATGACACAAATTAAAGCTGAAAAGCATCTATTGCTGAAACACATAATTTACAAGTCGCCTAATGTCAAATTTATTCCATTTTCAGTTGTATATAAATATAAAATAAAAAATGAACCGTATTTCTATTGCATGATGAAGATTAATGACACTTGAAAAAGATTTAACTTTTAAATATACTTACAGTCTGGTTAGGTATATGAGATTCTTTGGCAACATGTTTGAAGTCATATTCTTCGTTTTCTTCATCATTATCTTCGTCTTCTCTAGATCCTGGGGGTTGATATATTTTCGTGAAATGACCTGATCTCCTCTCTGCAACAAAAAAACGAAACATACACTGTAAAAATTGCCGACGAAAAACTTGTTTGCTACTGCATAGTTAACTAATTTGTAGCTGTATATTGATAAACAAACAGACAAAGTTTAAAACTGTAACATAACATTTTGAAGTTAGGGTATTTATTCGAAATACTTGAAGAAATTGAAGTCCTATTTCAATTATACATTAAGGGCGGACCAATGAAATGGAAAATATTTGTGTAAAATAATGGTCTTTGAAGTAATATAAAACATATACAATAGCTTTTAATTTAATGTTAAAAATATTCTTAAGTTTCGAACAGTACATTCTTAAGGTTTTACATTAGTCATGTGAGCTGATCAACGCTCGAATTCATGTGATGTGAAAGCATTTATATGTTTACACGCTTCATTTGAGATTGTATTGTGTTAGATGATACAAGATGGTGGAAGTGGTAGTAAGCAGAGCTAATCTTCAAACCGTTACAATTGAAGCTTCGGAATTATTAGAGTTTTCTTAGAAGAATTACCTGAACGAGGGCATGGGTGAAACAGTGAATAATCGCAGAGGAGTCCAAGGTACCTCTAATAATCTAATACACAAATTAAAATGAGAAAATCTAATCGATTACAAAAATGTTTTAAAAATAAACGAACATCAATTCAATAATCTGTTAGCAAAAGTTGCACCCAAGATTAAGCAACAAGATATACTTATGCGTGAAACTATTTTAACTCCGTTAAAGATCGAAATAATTATCTCTTACTTGTTACTAACTTCGCATCAGCAGATTCGTTTTAAAAGTTTAGAAATTCTTTATTGTGAGATCAATTTTTTTTACTTCAATGTTATTTCCTTTACTTTTAAATGAATAACATTGCAACAAATGCTGATGCATCAGTTACCAAACATGTAACACTTCAAAAGGGCCAAGTTATGAGGATTTCAACTTTAGTCAAGTTAACGTTAAAATATTACGGTCATAACTTGAGTCCTACAACGCCAGCATTTGGGTTTTGTCAATCAACAAACGATTTGTTGATAAAGTTGTACATCATAAGTAGAACAAACTACTCGCACAAATATGTGTTTATAGGAAAGAATGACAAAGATGCAACTACAATAAAAAAGGGATAGCAACATCGAACCTATAATCTTGGGACAGTCGCGCTTAGGTAGTTTAGAATCAACCACCGAGAAATGTACAGCCGGTCGAAAAATAAAGGAGTTTGTTGTTAAAATGGTTGTTTTATTTGTTTCTTATTGTGTAATAATTGCTCTAGACCTGTGTATTACGTAAAACAACGTTTGACGGCCCAACCACTTTATAAAGACGATCACGAGCCAAAGTTATCAACGATAAACGTATGAGTACGCTTCCCCAACAGTGCGGCCTATGTACAGTACGGTCAGTCACATTATAGAGCGCCAAGTGTACAAATCAAATTTTTTTTTCTGTCCATCTAGTTGTCGTCTTCTTGAAAAACTGCAATTAAATGGAAAGTTAAACTTGTTTCAACTCAGATATGATTTCGTTAAAACGAACGACTGGTATGAATCACTGGGCTTAGACCGTTCAATTGGCGTTCATGTTACATGAATTCAAATGAGTTGATCAGGTCGCGTACCACAAGGTGCAACATCTTCATCAGAATTTAAGAAATTTCGCGGTGAATTATTTGTTTGAGTTTCTCAATGTTTCGTAGCGGAAGGTATCTGAAGATTTTGCCTTTCAAGTCTAACCACAATAAAAAATCACATACTGTAGGATCTGGCGATCTTACCGGTTATGGAATATCCCCAAATCTGGAGATGATGCGATTTGCAAAAATCGTAGAATTTCTATCGATTGTCGTGGGATATGGTTAGTTGCTCCATCTTGTTAAAACTATGTGGTTGTAAATCTTTGGGTATTCGGCCAAAAGGCGTTCGCTCATTTTGGCAAAAATAAAATGCTTTCGTATATATCTCTTACCTACTTCACACTTCACAAAATGTGCTTTAAAACACATGTAAGTAATGAATTTTAAGATTTAAAATCGTCAGTTTCATTGGCCCACCCTTAATAAGTAGATTATTTTATACAGTGGCAACAGCAAAAATTACGAATGCACTTCCTTCTTCATTTACAAATACATATACAGCAATATGTACGAGTATCATTAATTCGTTGTTCAATTTACATTAAGTGCTTAAACCGTTTTGTACTAACCGTATTGATTTCGAATTATATCCGGATCGGTATCTTCAGCAACGGCGATATTCCTGATTGCTTCTGTAAACGTTGCGTCCGGAGTTACTGGACTTCGTACCCCAGTTATGGAACCATCAAGGATTATATCATCACCAGCGATGACCGCTTCCATCGGCATGTGTTTGGTATTTCCATCAGGCCTGTGACACGGTCTCGAGTAATGTCGTCGACAAAGTGCGGCCAGTACAAGACAAACGCCAGCAGCTAGAACCCCAGCGGTTCCAAGGAGACCAAGAAGTAGGGGACTTACTGGCATAGCAGCTGAGGTACCTGCAAAAAATTATACAAATAATTAAAGAGACTTACATAGATTATCCAGTAAATAATTATTACCCAATAAAAGCTAAAAAGTTGCATGAGTTATGTGATTAAGAGTTGAATGAATAGTCAACGTGGGTTTCCACAAAAAGTTTGTTTTCATGTTACGATCTTTGGGGATTAAGTAATTGTGAGCGAATTAGGTTATGCACTGGCGTATTTTTCGATGTTTGGTTTTGTAATCAAGCTAGGGCAGTTATAGATTTGTTAGGTAAAACATTTCAACACACTTTGATAAAGTGTTAAACTTTGAGGTTTGCTTGATATACGCAAGGCTGGTTTTACCGTTAGGCGAGTCTAGGCAATTGCCAATGTGATGTATGTATACTACAAATGTATTAACATTATTTAATTTTTTTTTAAATTAAAATATTTTTATAAATATGCCGGTGATTCATAAATAATTAAATATTGTGAAAAACTTCGGGAGTTAATTCCAATCAGGTTGAATATTAAGGTCTCTTTTATAAAATATTTTCCGAAAACGTCTTTCGGAGTTACACCCCTAAAGGAAACGGTAAAAGTAAGTTTTGATTTTATTTCCCAAATTTGGAGAAACGTGGTATAATGACATTTGCTAAATGTTTTTTACTTATTAAAAGATTTCCCATAGTAATATTTTCAATCATCTCTTATCTTTACAAGGGGCTGAAAAGTGCAACCCCTGTTGGTTTTTTATCAGAACTTTATGAAGGGTTAACATTTTTCAATTTGAATTATTTTTGGAACCTTAATTTATTTAGAAACTTTTTTTATTCCCTAATTGTTACCGCAAAACCTACAGTTTTTAAGTAAAAAATTAAATAAGTGAACATGCACCACCAAATAAACACGAATACACCTGTTACTTTTACTCAATATGTACAAACCATGGTGACCAACAAAATGAATCATTTTATTTTATGTTTTACTGAAAACCCGTAGGTTTTGCGGAAAAAAATTAAAAAATTTAGAAAGGTTCCAAATAAATAAAGCTTAATTTTTTTTTTAGTTGCAAAATTTTACCCTCCAAAAAATCCTGATTAAACAACCAACAGGGGTCACACTTTTCAACCCCTTGTGAAGGTGGGAGATCATTGAAAATATTACAGTGAAAAACATTTTAATAAGTAAAAAACCTCTACCAAAAGTATTTTTTCTATATTTCTCCAAATTTGAGAAATAAAATGAGAACTTACTTTCACCGTTCCCCTTCATGGGGGACGTTACTTTGAAAGAAGACGTTTTAGGGAAAAAATTATATGAAAACCCTCCCTTAATTTTTGATAAGGAATTATCTCCCGAAGTTTTTCGCAATATTTATGAATCACCCTGCATATAGACACACGCACATTTAGACAATATGTGGGGGCGCCCAAATTTTCTTTGCCTAGGGACGCCAGATATTCTTCCGCCGGCCCTGAGTATACGACATCATTAAACAATGAAGAATCAAAAAGCAAGGTCGGTAAAATTCGTTGATCTAGTGCTCTAATTCGGTGATGAGCTAATAGCAGGTATGGGACGATAAAACAGTGTTAAAACTGTTTATGAAAATAATTTAAATAGTTTAAATAATTGGGATAAAAAATTGATAAGAGGTTACAGAAATAGACTTTTATGATAAGTCTTGTTAAGACCACACAATAAATGCAATAAAAATTGGCAGCAATCGTGTTATTTTAATTCCGTGATAAAAATAGTGCAACAGATACACGAACGACATGTATGATGCATGTTGCATGTCGAAACAATTGCCTATTAGCGTGTGGCGATGCAACAATTATTATTTTGACCTCAATACATTCGTGCATAATTTCATAAGTATTTTATCATGTAATTTAACTTTTAAGTATGTGAAACATTGGCTTGTTACAGACATTATTCACAACTTTTAAACCAATTATGGTTGATATCGAATCTTTGCTTAGAGCGAGTAAAACTATTGTTACCGTCCGAAACGTAGTAAACAATATGTGCAAATAATATTTAACGCACAGAATTTTCCTCTATTTGTGTAACACAAACTTCAATTCAGAACATCAACCAATGTTAATATTTGTTCAAGCACCGTGACATTGTAGTTGTGTTTCCGTGTTATCTTTATTAATAATTAATATAACTTACGTCCCTTCTACGTATGACGTTTCTATATTTCGGAGATATGCGTAAATTCACACTTGAAATTAATCTATTAGAGTTGATGGCGTTGCTTGCGACGTTGGAATTAATGTTTCTAATAAAAACGGAACACGGAAAAGCAGTAACACGCTATAAACAAATTTAATTGTATCATTATAAACTGTGATTTAGTAAATATTTTTGACTTCGTCGTATGACTTCCTAAACTAATAATATTGTTAGCTTGTAACGTTCTTTGTCACAAAAAAGCTTTGATAAATGTTTGAAAAATCTTTAGCCAATGTCGGTAAGTTTAGGGTCGCAAGGAAAAACGTTCTGACACTAACACTTTTTTAGGGTGAAGAACTGTTTTCGATTTGGGCAACGGTGGTTATCCCGGTGTTAACAATTGTTTTTTCTTATACGAATTGTTGTATAGAATCCATTTTTTATTTCTAGTAATAATTTGTTTAAGAAATTAATCTCTTAAACCTGGGCAAAAGTGTACTGAGGATAGTTAAACGCTGCATTTTGTTATCAACTAAAAGTTGATGAGGAACTCACATTCCTTATCTTTGCACCTAGTGTATTTATTTCAAAATTTGAAAATAAGCACACTAAATGTCAATGTATATGGTGTCCTATGTTCTAATACATTAATACATACAATGTGGCAATGTTTTTTTTCAATCTAAATAAAAACGACAATACTTATGAGGGGTACCCCTTATATTAGAGAAACAATGATAAAGTAAAACTATTTTTATAATACAAACTATTGGCACATTTAAATTTAATGAAAACCTATTAATCGACTAAAAGGCCTATTTTACATCATAATGACCTTTTTCACATGACGACATACGTTAAAAAATAACAGCATATTTTTATTTTTGAAATTGCCGCGTATTTCCTAATAGTTTAAATAGGCAAGTATTTTTGATTTCGCTCTAAATGTTATTATTAAGGCTAAAATTAAACTTTTTTTAAATCATTTGAGATCAGCTGTTTAAGTTTATGAAAATATGCTTCCATACGCGCAAGAATTGCACGCATCATCGTTCATAAGTTAGAAGAAGATAAATCCAGTATTGGGCATTTTGTAAGGTTGCCGTTTTTTTGTGTGTATATTTTTAGATTATCGAAGAACACAAGGCAATTGTTATCTCTTTTTAATACCTTACAAGTAAACGTCGTATTCGTAATACATAGATGCATTTAACAACCTCTTGTTTTCTCATACAATTCTTGCAATTTTATAAACTAAAACGCTTGAAGGCCTTGATATAGGTAGGTGGCAAATGTATTTCACATGGAATCATGGAATCTAAAATTGTTATCTATAAAAAGGTTTGGTAGATAAATTGATTGTAGTATAATCAACACTTTTATAAACTATGAAGATTATTGCACATATTTCGATTTTTCTGCCAAAATTAATGGCAACAGTAAAAATGTTAAACTATTTTCTTCATCCAATCTATTGGCACAATTAAATTTAATGAGACCTATTAATTGGCTGATTGGCTGAATTTCCGATTATCTACCGATTAATTAGTACATCTCTAGTTGACAGTAATGTAATCAACAACATAAAAAATAAGTAATTGTTATGAATATGAAGTAACTTCAACTATTACTACGTACCTATATTAGGTACACAAAAAAAGGAAAATAAAATTTATTTAAATTTTCATCGATTATTATAATTCATGAGTAAAATTTAAAAAAGATAATGAAATTATGTAATACTTTCGTAACCTGATATTAAAACGACCCTATTAGACTTTTTCTTTATTTATATTAACTTAAATCTTTTGATTATATCATTTATTAATTGCGCATAATTACTTTATTTAAAAATCTTGAAAAACTGCTTCGTAGATGAAGAAAGCCTAGTGCTAAGACACTTCAAATTTATTTTTCTTTAATAATTCGTTGAAAATTATAGTACACTTCGCTGTACTTTAGATATTTTAAAAATTAGTCGAAAAAGAAACAGATGTAGTGTAAAATTTTTAAAGAAAACGTGGTAAAACCCTGAAAATTTGCCCTGGGGACTTCTGATGGACATTCTATATAGTATTGAGTCCACAGGGATTTTCGTTTATACCGCTTCGTGGGGTTTATAAAGGTAGTTCTTGTATCACAGAAATTGAGCGAGGACTTACGGGAAAAATAAGGATTATATGGAGTCCCAAGTATGTGTACACAACCGTTGTTGGAAATTTAATTAGCTGCAGGATTTCATTGTTTCACAATATGCTGAAGTTCATTTAATTAAATTCTAGTTCCAGTGTTAATAGTATTGTCAGTTTACTGTTGATGTCTAAACAATGAAAATTGCTAATTGTTGGAAAATTATGTACCGAGTTTACTTGTTTAACGTTTTTGGCTAACCAATTTAAAGTTGCTTTATAGCTATTGAAGTATTACTTTATTGTATGTATTTCCAACTAGTATAACAAAAAGAAATGGATGTTTATTGCTGCAAATAGAATGGTTCATGTGTATGCTTGCGTGTACATTTAAGTGAATACGAAAATGTCTAAACAAGTATAAAATATTGTGAAGAATGTCATAAAATGAGATGAGAGGTGATATTATTTAATTTATTTCTATTGTTTTTATATTTGATACGATGTTGTACAAGTGTGCTATTCCCACGCTTGTGTGCAGCAGTAAAATATATATGTGTGCAAAAATAGGCATAAAAATGTTGAATTAGGTGAGAATTGAACAACTGTAAACGATGTACAACAAAAAGATGAATTCTAAAAAAAACATAGCTTGGAAGTTATTTTTTTAAACATGTGTAACAAAATTATATTAAAAATAAATAGAGGGTGTTTATTTTAAAAAATAAGTTCCTTTCGTTTCGGTGTTACTAATTGCATTTTATTTTGTGTAAATGCACCATAATTTAAATGTTCTAAAAAATCTGGCAACGCAGGGAAAACATTTATAGTGCAGTTGCTATTATCTGAATAAATATAGAACAAGGAATTTTAGGATAATCAAAAACTGATAAAACACGAAAAGTTTAGTAAATTATTATTTATCATGGATGTGACCATAATTTCAGGTTAAAAGTATCGAGACAATTTACTTCTCAGTGCAGTAGAAAAATTATATCAAAGAATTTTAAAGGCGAGATTAAGGAAAAATGGAAAAAAAAGTGAGGCAGAGACTAGAAGAAAAAGGAGTCAGCTGGAGAGATGTGCCACAATTAGTTTACGACAGGCAGGAGTGGAGAAACTTAATACAGAAATAGAAAAGCATATACATCGACACCGAAAGGTAGAAGAGGACCGATTAAGAGGAAGAAAAAGAAGAAGAAGAGGAAGGGGAAGGGGAAGGGGAAGAGGAAGGGGAAGGAGAAGAAGAAGTATTGTGCATAATAATTTTTAAATTATACAGGCGGCATTACTTGGGTATCTGTATCTCGGTTAATATTCGAGATAGAGAAACGGTTAAATTACCAAAAATTTGTTTTCAAAAATATTCTATTACTTCCGATTTTGGAGTTATTAAAAAAACTGTTTTTTTGAAAATTATAGACACTAGTTTTAGATATTTTTATGCAGATATTGACGGTACTAAAAACAATTTTTTTTGCGCTCGCCGTTAAAAAGTTATGACACAAACTTATATTTTTTTAAATGGAAGCTAAAGCAGGCTATGGCGTATTTAAATTCCTTATTTTTTTTTCATTTCAAATATACAGGGTGTGTAAAAATTGGCGGAAGCGCTACACGTGGCGATGTTCTTCGTAAAATTCCAAGTCGAAAATCTTAATACGAAAATGTTGTACCAAGCTTGCTGTGTCTGCAAGAGGTCCTCAAAGTTTTGACATTTAGTCCTTTAATAAGCGTTATTATTTAATACTTGCAAATGAAAAAGCTGCAATTTGGAATAAAAATAAATTTCGAATAGTATTTTTTCCTAGATATTGTGTTCTTCCTTTCAAAAGTTGGTGTTGAAAATATGTAAATCACTGATTTGAATGAAAATAATACATATGGCAATATTGTCATTAGCTGTCATCTCTGTTTTTCTCGTAATTATTTCTAGTTTGTGTTTTACGATACCCAAAAGTTTGCAGCTATGATTACGAACTGAAGGCTTTCAGTTCGAACAAAAATTGTAAATACCTAAGTAAAAATTGCTGATAAAAAAATGTCCACACGCAAATCAATGTATGCAATGTTGCCATTTTTTTTTTCTTTAAATGGTTCCTGAGGCCATAGGAAGCATGGTACAACATTTTTGTATAAAGATTTTCGACTTAGAATTTTGCGAAGAACATCGTCACGTGTAGCGCTTCCGCCAATTTATACACACCCTGTATAAGGCATGATGTAATTATTTTGAATAATACGCGTTTCAAATGTTTTAATTTTTTAATATGTAGATAAACTTAAAATCAAAAAGTAGGCTGTGATAAAAAACAAGATATATACCAAAGATTGTTACATCCTTAATTTGTCTAATTTGTGTGATTAAGTAATTGTTTTGCCACCAATTTAAAAAAAATATTACTGTATTTGACGTGTGATTAATTAAATTTGTTTACTTGGAGTGCATATCACGTGTAACATCCTGTATATTGTATTGCAGAAATAAAACATACGACTTACTTTAAAACCTATCATTTTATTTAAGAGCAAACAAAGGTCTGCAGTGGCACAATAATAAATATCGTAAATCGTAAAACATATTTTTCAAGACTAAATCGAGCGTATTCACGATGGAATAAAGCAAAACAGCAAAAAAATAAGTCGAACCGTGCGCCACGCCACTGCATCGGTGCTCGATTATATTAATCAACATTCATTATCGCTTTGCCTTATGTCGGCTCTGCGACCACATCCCCTTGATATCGTACTTTATTCTCATTTTTGCGTACAGCAGCCGTCTCACACTGTCGTTCTTCATTTCCATATTTTATTCAGACTCATGTATAATTCATTTTTGTCGTCGTCTTTGGTTTCTGGTCTTTCTTGCCAATTCCACGCGCTGCGAGCGGGCTTAGAGCGACTCGACAGATAT
The DNA here is from genome assembly GCA_947652605.1 of Elmis aenea. Taxonomy (NCBI): domain Eukaryota; kingdom Metazoa; phylum Arthropoda; class Insecta; order Coleoptera; family Elmidae; genus Elmis; species Elmis aenea. The sequence goes on from OX393578.1 coordinate 14,765,627, forward strand.
CGTTCCTCTAATACAGGGTGTCCCGGTAAAAACTCAACGGCCCTATTAAGTCTTTATAAAAAAGGGATTTGTTGGCTTTTAAATTATATAAAGAGAGTTACAACTCCTTTTTCAATATTCCTTTAATGTTAAAAAAATTCAATTGTTTTTGAGATATTCTTTTTTAAAATTTAATTTTCCATTTTATTTTGTTTTTCATAGCACCTCATATTTTCAAATGCGCAGTGTAAAGGTTTTCAAAATCTTTAATAAATAGATGTATAATTTATTTGCAATTTGCGAAAAACCTTTTTTATTTTAAGTGTAAACATTATATCAATTAAAGCAGCTGGTAATAAAATAAAAATCTAAAGAATTAATCAAAAGTCTTTAATAAACTGTATTGATAAAAAAGAGAAAATGTAGCAATAATAAAGTAATTTATTGTAATTATCAACTACACTTTTTAAATATATGATTTAAATTCCTTTAAGTTTACCTTTCGTACGATTTATAATTTGAATTTGTCTAACGAAGAACTTTTTTTTTTGACATACGCAACAATTAGATCTACCATAGTAGATTGTGAAAAAACTACGAATGGAGAAAAGTATTAAAAAATAATAAGCAATCTTCAATCAGTGGCGTACGCAGAAAAATATTTCAGGGGGGACTTTGTTTTAATTTGCAAAAATAATACTAATTTCAAACGGGGCATAGTAATGGTGCATCAAAAAATGACCTAGGGAGCTAGACACAAAGTGAGTTGTAATAAAGAGTTGCGGGGGGTTCAGGAGGGTGGCTGCCCCCCGAGTAACAGCGCCATAGGCATTTTTTTTTTAAATTTTTAAGGTCAAACGTACCCAAAAATAGCATTTATGAATAGAAAATTCATACATAATATATTTTATATGTACCTATGGAAAAACAGTCGCGCAATTTTGAAATACGGTACCTAATTATAATTTTAGTTTTTTTCAAATTTTTGGGGGGATTTATCCCCCTAATCCCCCCTTGCATACGCCACTGGCTTCAATAGACTATTAATGATCAAAATCAGATAACAAACAAAAACAATAATGACGTAGAAATGTTAATAAAAAATTAATTTTTTGTATACCTAAACTTTAATTTTTATTTTATACTACTATGTTTTATCCAAAATCTTTATATTATGTTAGTCTTTAACAGTTAAGAAAAAAAAAATTTTACAATGAATTTTTTAAAGTTTAAGTTTGTCCCAAAAGTTAATTTATTTACATATCTATAGTCTGACAAGTAATCTCAAGAGATTTGAAATGTAAAAAATATAACTCATACTTTCAAATTTTTAAAAAAATTCCTATTAAATTTTTGCCTAATAATAATTTGTACTTTATTTATATTTTTAAGAGTTAATATAATACGTTAATAAAATAGCTTGTATACAGGTTGTTTCCGGGTTGGAACCTGTATACATTGGACATCGGCCGCGGAAGCCTACAACATAGATTAATAAAATAGCTTATTCCAAAATGTAGATAAATTACATATCATGTAATAGGAAGTTTGAATTGCTATTAAATGGACCATTTGTAATTATTAAGTGCCATTTGAGATTAAGTTGACACTAAAATCTTAAAAACAGATATTTAAAAGGTAATTGAATATATATAGAATTCAATAACACATTAAAAAGTTATTTACAATCTTTTAAATATTTTGTTAGAACATCAAAGCTTTATCTCTTAAAATAAAAAAGTTTTTGGGCTAGAAAGTTCTTACTTGGTCACCGTGTATACAAAATTTCTCTTATTCAAGATTTCTCCCCCTTTTCTTCCTTAATTATTTGAGTGGGTTTGTCAGGTATTACATTGAAATAAAACTAAAGTTTTTGCGACGTTTCGGTACTAGATTTTGTCACCTTCTTCCTGGCTTGAATTTAATTATTTAATTGTCATAAGTTGTTGCACAATTATTCATAATGTTTATATGTAACAAATTAAAAAAAAAACATTTTCACAATTAAAAAGACAACAATTTCAACAAATTAAAAAGGTGGTTGGAACAGACGGATGTGTATTTAAGGTTTTATTGATAACCTTTTAGTTACCTTCACGTTGGACCCGATAAAGAATCTTAAAGTTGGCCGTGTTTCATTGTTCATAATAGCAGACGAACGCGTGTGTTTTCTCCGCTCTTTTTCAGCGAGCAGACCGGATGTAAATTTGCTAGGAAACCCCAATATGCCAACCGTCACCGGAGAGATATGAATTTTGTTTCGAATTATAAGTGAAAATAAACTGCCTTTGTTACGAAAATATATGTCGCTACATAAAAGGAATTTGTTTGATCATAACGGCCCGAATCGCCCGAAATTCATTGCGTTTTTTCATTCCATTTTGCTTTCAACAAAAAAACCCTTACACCCCGGGGAAGCCACGTTTTGCGTAAGCATTGGCGTCTTTTGAATAAAAGTAGATTTTCGTTATAAAATGCGTAACTAAAACATGAATAAGCGAGCGAACAAGTTAAAATAAAAGAAAAATAAAAAGTCAACGCGATATAATGCTGTTTTATTTCATTTGTATTTATATTAAACTAGCGATTCCGGAGCCCCTTTGGGGCTCCTTAAGGGGCTCCTTCACCGCTAGTTCCCGGCTTGCGCGTAGAATTCTCTTTGCGCGTAAAGTTCTCTTTGCGCAATAAATTACCTTTCGTTTGTTGCACGTTACATGTCTCTATGTTCCCTAGATATATCGATTATTACTAAGCGTGTCGTTGAACAATAGATTTGCTCAAATTTTTATTTACAACACTCCTTCCTTCACTGCTAGACACCGCCTTGCGCGTATTTTTCTCTTGCGCAAAAAATTATATTTCGTTTGTCCATAATTGGTACGTACTTGTCGGGGAGAGCGATACGATTCCGAATCGGTACGACACATGTGCGAAAAGGTCGAATCGGAGAAGGTTCGAACATTTAAACGTTACGTCAAATTGTCAAATTTTGACGAAATTCTCGCTCCAGACGACTCGATTTAAATGTTGCGTGTAAGATTTTGGCACGTTTTCCTCAATATCTTTTCCGGACGATTTTTTACACCATCAGACAGACAAAAAAATTAGCTTTTCAGATTGGTAACCAACATACCTTTTTCTTTCAAAAAACTTGTTGAAATTTTAAAATTTGTATAAATAATCTATAAAATCGTGAATGTTCTGAAAAACAATTGAAATTATAATATAAATAAACGTGACACAACATTTTATAGGTCTAATAAAATAACGAAATGACAATAAATGTGAAACACCAGATAAATAATTATTTAAATTGTTTAAAGTGCGCGCCGTTATGTATGATGTAGTGGTTAGTCCTCAAATTCATTTCGTCCACTGCCTTTAAAATAGTTTGCCTCGAAATAGAGTCGAAAGCATTTTTGAAGTTGAATATTTTCCGTTAGGGTTGCATAAACAACATCAATGTAAAAGTAATCCATAGGCGTTAACATGGCGATCGCGGAGGCCAATGAACAGGACCAAACGTACCAAGTCATGAATTTTGAAAGCGTACATCTAAATTAATATCCTTTTACAATGCGGGCGTTGTGAGGACCAGCTCCTTCTTGCTGAAACTACTGATAATTTTGAATTGTTAATAATGGCAATTCGCCTAACATCTTCTAAATATGTTTCCAACTATCTTAGTTTCGTTATTATTAGACCAATAAAATGTTCTGTAGCTTTATTTATATCATAGTTTCTATTGTGTTTTAGAGCATTCTCGATTTTATGAATTATTTATACAAATTTTAAAATTTCAACAAGTTTTTTAAAAGAAAAAAGGTATGTTGGTTACCAATCTGAAAAGCTAATTTTTTTGTCTGTCGGATGGTGTAAAAATCCAATATGGCGGCCATAAGAAATAAAAAAGTTGACTATCGCAATTTGAAATCTAGAAGGCTTAGAAAATTTCTGTTGACGCCATCAAACCCAGGACGGTCAAAAACATAAAGTTACCAAGTTTAAATAAAATAGCATCAATGGTAGGGAAGATAATAATACTTTTCTAAAATCACATTTTTCAGTTTTTTTGTAATAAATCAAAAACGAATCAAAATATCGAGGATTTCTTTTCAGATTCTTAATCGCCATAAAAATGTGCAACTTTTCTCTAATTTAACCGACCTTGTATCTCTTACCGTTTCCAAGATAGCAATGGTGAGCATCGAAAAAAGCACCACCTTGTATAGCCTATCTTCTTCCCATGGTCCTATAGATTGTCTGTGTCAAATTTGGTTAGGATCGGATGAATGGTATAGGAATGCATAAAGGACAAACATCCATACAAACATACATACATTCATTTTTATATATAAAGATTTGTATGGACTGCGCACACAATTGAAAATTCTACCGTTGCTTATTTTGTTTCAACAAAACATTACCGTATACACAGACTCTCTAAATAAAAAAATTAAATCCATCCAATAAAGTATACAGGGTGTTTGAAATTCGAGTTTAAGCACCGGGATCTCGCTTATTATAAAAGCTAGATTATAGGTTTAAATTAGGTAAAGTTGCTAAATTCAGTGCTCATTAATAATCTGAAGAGATATTGGAAATATTTTAATCAATATAGGTATGAGAAAATTACATAAAACGGAATTTTCAAAAATTGTATTTTCCGGTTTTTCCTAATTTTCTCAAAAACCGATCGTGATATTTCAAAAAAAATAAAAATTTGTTACCGTTGCATTGTCGCTTAATCGCTGGTATATCCTTACTATAAGTTTCAGGATAATTTATAAGTGAAGGAACATTAAAAAAGCGGCTTGGGGCTTTACCGTCTACATAACGATTTTTGTGAAGGACTAGATGTTACTGATAACGCATGTTAGATTATTATATCTAAGTATAAGTAAATATAATCAGTCCATCAACTGTTTTACAACACTGTGACAGCATTGCTGCACGCACATACGCACTCATGCACGTCAGCATTTTAAAGCATGACAAAAATGCTCTCACTTAATGTATTAAGGCGCATTTGTTTCGGTACAAATTTTTACAGGCATTTTTTGGTCGAACGAATAAATCACAAATAAACGTACAAAATATGTGAAAATAAACATTTGTTAATTAGTTTTAAAAACATGGGAATAACATTTCATCAGGTTAAATGCAAATAATGTTTATCGTTGTAACTTACAATAAACGTAAAAAAAATGTTAGTACCTACTCTTTTATCGGTGTACTAAGTTAAGCAGTAATCCAAAATTTGCCATTTTTATAATTAATTAGCTGCTAAGCTAGGTTATAATATTGTATCCATGTGATAATAAGTATTTTTCAAATGTAATTAATTATTGGAAGTAACTTAACTCTAAGTAATCATTTTAAAAGTCTATTTGTACCGGAATTATTATTCGTATTTTAATTTAAATTCAAACTTCTTTGGAAAAGTTTAATTTTTTAGTTAAGCACTCGACTTGTGTATTATTTAACTCCGTTATATATTTGGTGGAGGTACTGGGTAAATTTGTCGAGTCCGGCGCATTCACCATAACTGAAAATTAATTTTTTAAATAGTATTAACTTTGTTTAATATTTTATTTGTTTTATGAGCTTTCCACGCGCGACTTCGTTCAATTTTGCATATTATATCCTCATATTTAATTCAACCTTTTAACCTTCTAAATCGTGCAACTGTTTCCGGCAACGTATTCAGACGTTTTCGAAGGCTACCCGCCTAGTAGTATTATAAGTCGTATTCGGGCATTCAAAAGCGTTAATAGATTTTTTTCTACGACCACTCCTTTAAATGGCGATTACTGTACAACCTGCATGCACGGTAAGACGTCCCTACGCACGGTAGGCAAAAAGCAAGTTTTTTTTTAGAAATTACTAAAGTAGACTCATGCCAAAAGGCCGATAAAATCATAAATATATATTATGTGGTCGTAGAAAAAGTATAGTACAAAACTTGAATTTTAAGGCAATTACGCACTAATTAAAACGGGTTTATAATGGATGCAAACAAATCATTTGAACAAATTAAATAAATATTAATTTCTGCTCTACTGGTTAAATTTAGTCAATAATGGGGTCTATTCTGTAAATATAATGTTAAATTTAAACAGCCTGTTAAAATTAAAATTATAACAGGCTGTTAAAATCGAATAGCTAAAATGGTATTCTGTATCAATATTTTAAACAGAGCTGTTAAAATATTAAATTTTAACAGGTCTGTTAAAATATGAATCGACTCATGCGCATTAACAATCGCTTACGTGCAGTAACATTTGCCTATCCTTGTTGCTCAACCCGAATTTAGGTGTTGTTCTCCTTTTACTTTGATCGTGGTACATGTGACCAGAAAAGAGCGCTCAACGCTCATGTTATTTAAATAAATAATCTATTATTGCACGTGCTCACAATGAATGAATGCACTATTATTCATCGATTCATCCACTTCAAATTTTTGTTACTGTTTATGTTTTCTGGTTAGTCAGGTTAAATAGTTATTTATGTATCAAGGCCAAAAAGTGTAACTTTTTCGGCCGCGTCTGGTTTGACTTTAAAAAAATTAGCGATATTGTGTAGCACACCACAAGAATAGATTATTTTTGCAGCTTTTATAGGATCGTAATTTAAAGTTCGATGTTTTAACAAGCATCGAAATCGACTTTTTAAACATCCATTTAAACGTTCTATTGTTAATCTTGCCCTTGTAAGATGTGTATTAAATCTGCCTTGAGGTGTATTTTCATTTACATCACCAGGATATTTTATTAAGAGCCAAGGTGTCAATGGATATCCTTCATCCCCAATTAAATGATATTTTAAATTGTCATTAAAGTAAGTTCTTCGCAGATGTCTATTTATACTAGACATCATCCATATGGCAGAATCATGGGTAGATCCTGAAAATCTTGCATTCATGTTAATAATATTCAAATTGGCATCACTTATAATTTGAACATTTATGCTGTAGAATCCTTTTCTGTTGTAATATGGTGCTGCAGGATATATCTCATGTTCCTTTGGTGGAGCTATTATTGCAATATGAGTACCATCGATAACTCCAATGGTATTTGGAAACTGATATCTTCTAGAAAAAGCCTGTGCTTTACTTTCCATGTCATTGTTGTTCATTGGAAATTTTATCCATGTATTTAATAATCTGTCATTAATAACATTCGATACAGCTGTTATACATCTGCTGACTGCAGGTTGGCTCATCACAACATTAACAGCACTTCCCACATCCAACTGATAACTTCCATGGCCAAAAAAATGCAGTGCACACACAACTTTCATATAATTTGGAATAGCGGTATTTCGCCTCTCTGATGGAAGATGTGGTACAACGTTTTCTATTATAAACTGTGTTGCTTCTTTACTAAATCTAAATAATTTTAAAAATCTAAAATCTGGCAGTTCGAAAGGATTACTTGCATCTCTAAGTTGTCGATTTGTCAACCTCAGCTCATTTCTACAAATTATTCACTAGATTACTATCAATACATGTTTATAATTGAACTGTACTTACTGTCTTCGTTGTTCTTGTTGTTGTTCATTAACAAACAGAGCAATAAAACCAGGCACAGCAGCCATTTTCACAACTTAACACGTCAAGTTAAAATTAAAGCCTTCTAATTTGCTGCCTTTAAAATTAACCTGTTATTTGTTAAAATTAACGGATTCTGTTAAAATTTTAACTGACAAGCCTCTTACAGAATACAATTTATGTTAAAACTGACGTTAAATTTTAACATCCTGTTAAAATTTAACATTATATTTACAGAATAGACCCCATTATTTGTTATTATTCCAATCGTTCCATAAAATGTACATATATGAATTTACTTACAGAAAATGTAGCCAGGCTGATTTCAGTTGCACCCGGTATAGGAGTCAATAAGTGTCTTTAAAAAAAGTATATGTATAACCCTTAGATTGGTAATACCGCAAAGTTAGGAATTAATAGGTTAATGTTTAAAGATTTTATTATTTTGCTTAAGAAATATTGGGTCATAAATAAAATGTTTTAGCTCATTAAAATGTTTAATACATTGTATAAATGAGAGTTTATTACTTATATTACTTTACTCTCATATTTTAAACGTTGTTTTATAAACAAAACCTCTTTTTATAACGTTAAAAGCCTTTTCACGTCTGTTTTAAACCGCATCCGTTAATATTATTGGAAAATCTTTGGGTAACTTCCTGTGTTATTCAGACAATATTTTTCGTGCTTGGTTTTACAAGCATGGTTTTATAACATTTTAGCGCTTCTCCTTTCTTTATAGAAGGGTTCAGCAAATATTTGGTTGAACACAATATTATATTTAAAACTTTGCAATAGTATACTAATAAAAACCTTTACTAATCCTTGTACGTACGAAGGTTAGTTTTTTTAAAAAGTGTAATTAAAAAACTTTTAAGGCTATACAGGGCAGTCCACTTTGTTGTAGCAGGACTTTTAACAAAAAATGTATTTTAAAGCGAATATTTCATATCAATAGGGGTCCATAAACGTTTCATTTTAAAGATACAGGGTGTCGAAATTTTCGAAAAAATATCGATAATTTTTAATCGTTTCCCAACCACTGTCATTGGACATTTCATTGGTTGTTTATAGTTTTTTTTTTTTTTAATATAGCTTGGCAAATGATTTACGTGATATTGGTAAAAACAGTTTATTTTAAAATTATTTGAGTTATTTATAAAAATTGATATTGCAAGAGTTATATCTCATTAAAATTGGGAAAAAAAGCACATTTAACTAAACCAAAGACAACTAACTTGACGGCCCATAAAAAAGTAATTTTTTTAAAATTATAGTTATTCTACATAAAAACACTCTTATACAGGGTGTGTATAAATTGGCGGAAGCGCTACACGTGACGATGTTCTTCGTAAAATTCTAAGTCGAAAATCTTTATACAAAAATGTTGTACCATGCTTCCTATGGCCTCAGGAACCATTTAAAGAAAAAAAAAATTGGCAACATTGCATACATTGATTTGGGTTTGGATTGGACATTTTTTTATCAGCATATTTTACTTAGGTATTTACAATTTTTGTTCGAACTGAAAGCCTTCAGTTCGTAAACATAGCTGCAAACTTTTGGGTATCGTAAAACTCAAACTAGAAATAATTACGAGAAAAACAGATATGACAGCTAATGACAATGTTGCCATCTGTATTATTTTCATTCAAATCAGTGATTTACATATTTGCAACACCAATTTTTGAAAGGAAGAACACAATATCGAGGAAAAAATACTATTCGAAATTTATTTTTATTCCAAATTGCAGCTTTTTCATTTGCAAGTATTAAATAATAACGCTTATTAAAGGACTAAATGACAAAACTTTGAGGACCTCTTGCAGACACAGCAAGCATGGTACAACATTTTCGTATTAAGATTTTCGACTTGGAATTTTACGAAGAACATCGCCACGTGTAGCGCTTCCGCCAATTTTTACACACCCTGTATATAGCAATAATTCATCTAAATTAAGCAAAACCATATCTTTTATAATATGCGGGATCCCCATGCTGGAATGGTTATCCGGGACACCCTGTATATATTTTAATAGCAAAAAACAATACTGAAAGTCGTTTATTGGTTAGAAAAGTTTAAAATTGTACATGGAAATTGAATTGTATGTGTCAACTGCAAGCGGAATTTTAAGCAAACTGCATAAGGTTTGGTAAATGCATATTCACCGAATCTAATTGCAAGTAAACTAAACAAAACGGAAATGAATGGAGCAATATGCAAAATCGTTAGGTAATTGCTTTATGTAATTAGCACTAAATTAATTAAACTAGTGGAAGCTAATATTACGCTAAATAAACGCCACAAGTTAGCTGTGAATACCGCGCGCAGGATGTTTAAACTTCCAACAATGCATTTGGCTTTATTAGACTTTTATTTTTTCACTGTGCGAACTGAAAGTTATATGGAAACGAAATCATTAATTAACTATCAAATCATTTTCGCATCGTTTGAGTTGTAAAAGTTAGGGTGATTTTTCTTCATTGCTTCCTGCGCAGTACGACAAACGAACTTATTAAAAACTTTTTAATATGAGACGAAATTAAATCAGGAGCAGGATATTAAAAGTCGGTGCGGAGTAACGCACCTTGCAAAAGCCGATTCGATTAAGACTAAGTGATAAACTATCAACTACTACAACGCTGAACAATGAATTTCAACTTAAGGGGCTGGATACACCTTTTTCAAAAATATTTTTATTCGATAGAACCTTTTGGTTATATTATCTGAAAATTTCAATAAATAATTCCTAAAATTGGCGAAGTTACAGCTAGTGAAGCGCCCCCTTGCGCGCTGTTAAAATACTGTCGTTATATCGTATATCTCACCTCTTAAAACGCTTAAACTCAAACTGATTTTAGCCCGCTAAAACGGGGGTGCGACTTATACTTGCATACTCCAAAATAGGTAATTGCATTGAAAATTATCGATAATTTTTGGTGAATATGCCCGAATGCAAGTTGAGCTGAAAAAAACACAAGTGATTTTTTTAAAAATTATAGATTATTTGCAATGCTCCAGTTATATTTTGTCAGAAAATTTCCTTCACCTAACCTACATGTCAAAGTAAATGTATGTTATGTCAAATTTTACAAGTAATTTCAGAGTGGTTTAATCTATATTAAAAAGTAACGCTACTGGTCGCCGAAATTCGTCAAAAAATTAGCAAGACCAAAATATTTAATTAATTCTCCAAATTTATATTTTCGACTCAGATTTCTTAGAAACGACCAATAAACGCATGAAAATCTGTTAATTGCGAAAAGGATATTATCAGTGTATGATTATGTTTATTGGTCGTTTCCAGGAAATATGAGTTTCTTATTGGTCGAAAACGCAAATTTGACAGGAGGATCAACATCTGACAGGGGAATGTAAAATTATTACCGGGTAATAATGCTGCTATTGGTAGTCTTTGGAAGATTTAAGATTAGTGATTGGTTGGAAACGCAAATTTGTCAGAAAATTTCAGTACTAAATAAGCGCACGTACAGCTGTGAGACATTGTTGCAAGACGCATTCGTACTCTTGGCAACAGCGCTGCGTGCATCTCCGCGTTTTCTCAAAATGGTGTTCTATAAACGGTAACCATTGTATCTCAAAAACGGATGGACCGATTTATATGAGATTTGGTACAGTGAATCTTTTACAATTATCTAGTTTTTATTATAGGATTTTTAATTTAAACGTTGTAGTTCATCTTTTATTAATTAAAGATCAAATTTGTAATACAATCTTGGTTTCCGGGTTTGGAACCGCGTCTTCTATATTCAGAAGTAGTTGACGTTTCGACCATTGTGTCTTGGTCTTTTTCTTCTAAATATAGAAGACGCGGTTCCAAACCCGGAAACCAAGATTGTATTATGGATAACGGCCGCGAAAGCCTCAAGAATAAAATCAAATTTGTAGTCAAAAATCTGTAATATACATTCAGATGTCTGCCATTTAGCAGAAAATTGGAAAAATAAAAATCGGCAAGTCAAGGACTAATTTTTCTCTAAAGATTTAAAAACAATGTATTTCAGGAAAAAACCAAAAGTGATTTGATGTTTACCGCAAAAGTCGTTTTTGAAAAATCGTCGAACGAAAAGGACTACCTACCAAACGTTTGCTTGTAAATAAAATTGATTGAATATTTTACATTTTATAGAAAAAAGTATGATCTTTAAAATGTATGCAATGATTTAAAAAAAAAAAATTTTTGTTTTTACAAAAAAAATATTAAAATTTAACCTACTTTTTTTCCCATTCTAGGTGTACGTAGCCCCTTAAGCAATATTAATAAAATAGTTGATTTACCTGTGTATTTAGCAACGCCCTTAAAGGTGACCGCATCAATAATGGTAGGGTCACTGCGTCCTTTCGCGTTGATGGCGTACAACGTAATCCTGTAACTGGCTCCTGCTTCTAAGCCTTCTACAAAGAACGACGGAGGCGTTTTGTGCGTGGTGACATTGAGTCGTGGTTTCAATGTTGGCAGTTCTACAATCTCCATGAGAAAGCTTTGTGGTAATCCTCCATCGAAGCTCTCGATACATTCTACCTGGAGAGAATCAGAGGTCTGGTTCATCACCGTGCAGTTCAGAAGCGGAAACGGCCGTCCTGGAATCGATAAAAAGGATTAAAACCCAGACTAGTTTAAGTCCTTGTTATTGCGAATGGTATTAGAGGTTAAGTTACCTCGCAGAAATATTTTAGAGTCTTTAAAGTTACTTAAAATTTAGGGTAAACACGTAAGTAAAGTGAAATACCTTCAAGTTAACTGAAAAAAAGTGACTCGTGATTTTAACAAAATCCAGTGAAAGTTACTACAAAGTTTTCGCTTTTTAACCTTTTTCTTATGCTTAATTTAGAAAGACCTTATAAATAATGTAATATATAAGTATCTGTTACGCTAATAATAAATACGGCACTGGTGAAAAATGTAATTGTTTTTACTGAGTCGCGCGGGATTATTGAAGTACGTAATAGTTATTTACGTAACAAGACCGGAAAGTGGTACTTTACTGGACGAGTAGGCAGTTTTAGGACGAGCGGTAGGCGAGTCCTGAAAGCATACGAGTCCAGTAAAGACATTTTACGGGTATGTTACGTGAAATATTTTTTCTGCGCCCGCCACTGACACCAACATCACTATCGTCACCATCCATATTTAAATAACAACTTGGCAAACTACAGGTGAAAACTCGCTTGGTGATATAATGACGCTTTTTTGACAGCGCAATCAACAGAACAACTCATTACCATGGCAATCAATTACTTTCTGGCCTAGGCCAGTAAAGATGTGTTTTCCAGCCTAAAAATTGATCGGAAACAACTGATTTTCTAGAAGGACACAGAAAAAGGTACTTTTAGTATCAAGAATCTTCAGGTACCAAAGTTAGTTACGAAACTGTTATCATGTAATGGGTTCAAAAAAAAGTGTAACTAGACGGATGAAATTTTGAAGTTGTTAAACTCTACCGTAGACCCAGAAAAAGCTGAAAAAACGACATAAAAAAGCAGCAACGGAAAGAAACATCAAATAGAAAGAGAAAACTAACACAAGACAGGAAAGTATGGAAATCCAAAGTCAGTGCAACTCAACACGGACTTGTAACTAAGTAAAATAAAAACCGCCAGGTACGATGGAAGATTGATTAAAAAGTGGACGACTTAGAACTTTTGTAGTTATTAAAACTATTTGAGAACGAATTTGAAAATCTACCTCGCAACAGAAAACAATAGTTCGGAACATAAGCATTTGACAAGAAGCATGTCCTTAGTCTTATAAGGAGATTCAAGTCTTGGAGTATTTAGTCGAGTAACAGGTCTACGTTTAAAAGCTGCTTTCATAAAAATTCGGTCAGAGACAAACGTTCGCTTTAGCTGCAGTCAAATAAAGACCATCTCAACAGATGGAAAAATTGTCACCATGGAAGAATTTGTTTTGTAAACAAAATTATTGAGTACACGCTCACAGATCCAAAAAGCGTTAGAAAAATGTAGTTATAGAGTCATCATCTGGCAGCAGTCAAAGTATGGTGAAAAGTACAACGATGAATTGCGCAGATTCATTGTGGAAAAAAGATGACATGTCAATTTTAGAGTACTACTAAAGTTGTATTTTGGAACCATTTGTAAAGCCACTTAGCAATAACTTCACTTTCGCAAAAAATATTGTCACAAAGGTTTTAAGGCCTAAACGTTGACGACAATATGCGCTTGGGGGTAGCTCGAAATTCATAATGAAGCTTACTGATAATTAGGAAATTGAGCAGATTTATTATAGGAACCAGATGAACACATTGACAAACAGAAATCTTACAGAACGACGAATTACTGTTGACTGTTGACTCTCTACTGTCTGTATTCCTATAATTTGGGAAGACTATTTATAACAATATGAAGCCAGAGTCAGCTAAAAGATTATGAAGTATAACAAGGATACACAGTTACAACATATGTTTGCAAATAGAGCATGGTGTAACATGTAACCTATAAATGGAGTTTACGAAATTGGATTACAATAAAAAATTTAAATGATTAAATTTATATAAAATATTAGTGTGACAATATTGAACTTTCCAAAAATAATCTATTTCTGCGTTCAAAACTAAGACAAATTTTTCAAAGCTTGCTTCAAACAAATATATTTGGTTTCGTCGTAGCAGAAGACTGGGCCTTTGCAAGCTTATTCCCTTAAACTATAAATTGTGGTCTGTGTGGTCAAGGACATAGACCTACAGAACCTCCACAAAAATATCTAACAGCAGCAAGAACATACACTGCATGATGAAATTATCGAAATGTGTTTATTGGATGCAGATTTTTTTTTTGTTTTCCACAAATATTTATAATTATTTCGACAGAACTTATAGCGTAGAAAATTACAAGCAAAAATTTGAGAAAGTGCAGATTGTAGTGATTGAACTTAAACTAAAGCAATTAGCCCCATACTTTGCGCACTCATTAACTAACAATTACTTACTCTTGTTTGAACAAAGAGCAAAGAGCTTTATTCGTAATATGAGGTTACGATAAGAACCCTTCAGGTAAAAATTTAAGATTGAACAAAATTAAATTTTTAAGACACGCTGCGTTAAAGCAATATCTCATCCTTGGCAGCTATGAAGTTCAAAAACAGCGTGTCTTATTAGGATTTTTAAACAAAACAATAAAAGAGTATTCATTAGCGTCTTCAACAAAACAATTTTAATTAGAGAGATTACTTGACGTTTCAGTACCTCTAAAAACTTTTGTTTTTCTCCATTAAACGAGGAGCCCAAGCAATCAACTTGTAGAGGCAGATTCTAATTAGGAACTGAGTTTGTGGAAAATAGAGACATTGAAATTCATTATGCGAAAAACAACTTTCGGTTACGTTTATCCAAAAACAGAATAAGAAAATCTATTCGCCTTAATGAGAAGTGTTTTTTTTTGGGATCGCAACTAACAGGAAATAAAGGAAATAATAGATTGTCGATTGTAGATGGACAGGTTTCATATTAATGTCGGCAGCAGTGAAAAAACAAAAGTCTACGAGAGTACGAAAACATTTGGAAGCTCTTGGCGTGGGCCACCAATTTGATTTGAAGATAGCTCAAGTGCTCTGGTAAGATATTGTATTGTTCTTACAGTTAATTTTTTGTCATCATTAACGTTTTTTGGTGTAATGTAAGTTAAATTAAAAGCTTGTTCAAAAAAACTGTGATTTTGTTAATGGATTAAGTTTGTGCGATTTTTTTACAGTATCAATTACTTTAAAAATTTACAAAAAACTGTAGATATCAGAAAACATATTTTTTTTTAGATGTACAATATCTATTCTTAAATACAGTCCGTTCTACAAAATGGGCCCAAGACTATAGCGACTTCAATTGAGATTAAACCATCAACAAACCATATATTTTATTAAATGGGACAGTCTTAGCTACAACTTGGCGAAACAAAATGTTTTAAACACTTTCATTTATTTGTTGTGACGTCACCGACATTTTTTTAAGAATTGATTGGTATAATTTTTGGGGTGTACTCTGGTAGAGCATTTTCAGTACTTCCCAATGGTCTAGACTTTTAGTAGGGTTATACTATAAAATTTTTGTAAAAAATGCAAAAAACTAGTTTGAGCTAGTGGGTTATTTAATCAAAACTTCTGTTAAATAATATAATTACTCATAATCAAGCAACCTTAAAAACACTTGCTTAACTGTATGGCTCACAGTTTGACCAATTTCATTAGTTCTGTTTTGTTATCGTTGTGGTATAATATCCAATAGCAGTGTTCTTATTAGTAATAGTCATTCAGATTCCACTGACTTACAGTTAAGCAAGTGTAAAAACCTTAAAGGTTGCTTGATTATGAGTAATTATCGTTTTTCAACAGAAGTTTTGATTAAATGGCCTATTAGCTTAAACTAGTTTTTGCTTTTTTAACAAAAATTCCATAGTATAACCCTACTAAAAGTCTAGACCGTTGAAAAGTACTTAAAATGCCCTACAAGAAAACACAAAAAAAGTATACCAACCAATTCAAAAAATAATAAAAAATTTCGAAGTTCTCATGTTGATAATATACAATCGTGTAATATCAGAATTAAAATTGTGTAACTAAAAAGTAAATATTGTTGTTTGTGAACTCAATGATATCTTGAAAAAGTTTAATGAAATTCGGTAACTCCAACAACTTATTTAAGTACATGCATATTATACCTATTAAATAACAAAACTTCAAGTCAATTAGCTTTTAGGTTAAGTGTCAGTAAAGTTATGTTTGACAAAATGTCCCTATCCTCTGAATGGGACATATTACTGATCCTTGATTGGGACACGTCGCAAACAAGGATAACTTTTTTTATTTAAAGAATTTATATATTCTTACTCTAAAATAGTTTTTGTTATAAATATTTAGATATTTTTTGCATAATTTAAACTTTAAAGGATAAAATGGAAAAACAGAAAAGGATCCGCGTTTCTTCAACGCAATGGAATCGGCGGTACGTGAAATAATTAAAAATAAGGTATCTATTCGGGAAGTTGCAAAATGCACAGGTATTTCTAAATCTTCTTTACATAGAGCTGTTAATAAAGCAAAACGAGAACCCACACTTTTAAACACGATCCAAATATTGGAAATCGCAGAATATTTTCAAAAAATTAGGAAACAGCATTATCCGAATATTTTCAGTCTGCTTCAAAAATGTGTCACGGATTAACTACATTGCAAGCCAAAGAACTAGCATATCAGTTTGCTGTAGCATGTAGCTTTAAAAAATTAATCTTCCGAAAAAGTGGGAAGAAAATAAAAAAGCAGGTAGAAAATGGCTAATAAAATTTTTTATATTTAGAAAAAGACATTGGAAAAATTCTTTAATATTATTTATAATGTTGTAAAGTTTTAAAAAACGCTGTCTTTTATGTTATCTTATATATTTTATATTATCTCATCTTGCATTTATGTTTATAACATTTCAAGTTGTTTACTGATTAATAAATAAAAATTATATGTGGCGTCCCATTCATTGATTTCGCATGTCCCACTCTAGGAACAAGTGTTACCATATTGGGACATTGCACTCAAAATATATTTCTATTTATAAAAATTTGTTAACGTTACAAATCACGTTTACTTGTTTCAAAACACTTTTGTTACATTAAAACACATTACTGGGGTAACACAGCATATTCATCTAAGCTATTACTGAAAAATTTGTCAACAATTAAGAAAATTGTCCCATTCATGGGTACTTTCCCCTATTGTGATCGCGAAAATTTTCGAATTCCAGATTTCGACGGATATAGACGTTTTGAGGTCCCCTGAACCCGTTTTGACTATTTTCGCTGTGACGTCAACGCCAACGAAGTCAAGAAAGCGGTTCATGATTGGTTGCGCGCACGTCCGAAATACTTTTTTCACAGGTTATTCACGTTTAAGTGCACCGTTGGGGCAAATGCATTGTCCTTGAGGATGAGTACGTTGAAATATAAACACATGTATTTGCACGAAGGTACATGTAATATAGGGCTGAACAAAAAAATCATTTGCGGTTTTCATTTGTAGAGGACAAAGAGAAGAGATTATTTATCGCTTGTGATATGCAAACTGTGAAAATTAGTCAAGCACATTGCAATTTAATACGTATACTATAAAAAAAAACAGGTGAAATTTTTTTGGAACAATAAAAATGCTGTTATATTTAAATTAACCGCATTCCTTCGTCTTGTATTAACGTAGAAACCGGAAGCGAGTTTGGAAAATGTCCTAAATATATATTAGACATTCAACCCCAAATGAGCATAGAAATAGTAAAACCTTTTGCAGGATGAAATTCCTGAACGCCCGTTCCAATTTGCATATAACACAGCTAAATAATATATCAGCCTTCGTTTATGTTTATACAACCCAAAATTCTACTGTTCACGTGAGCACAATAGGGAACATTTGAATTCCATCCGCGATTCGTGCAAAGCCCAGAGCTCGACAAAGATTTGTGTCTCGATTCCTAAAAACAGCAGTTGTGTCGCACACGCGTTTAATTGTGATCGATTAGTTCATTTGTGTCGCGCTCGTCACGCCACACAGCACCGACGGAGAATACTAAACAGGACGCTTTGCCCGTCTATGCTCTATCCTGTAATGACTAGAATGAATTTGGTTCACCAAGATCTATTACCCCTATTGTAACACACAGAACTATTAAATCCGTTTGTGAAGTAGATGATCAATTTTGATCCTGTAATATACGAAATACTTGGAACATAATCTCTTTAATAATTATTCATATTCATTGTTGTTTTCGGGTTCTAAAAAAATTATTGCACACAGAATAAGAAAATTAATCAAAATATGGGGTATACGTTCCAACATGAAAAACATGGAGATCTCGGAAACCGTCATCGTCCATCATCTCGACCTTCCAGAAACATCTTGTGCCAACGGAAGACTTGGGTGTAAGAAAAAGAGCAAACCCAGTGTTAATTGGTTTAAAAGTTTTGGACGAGAACAAAAAGACTAAGAGGGAATAAAAAGAAAGAAGTAAAAGCAATGAAAAAGAAATACTAGAAACGTGGAGGGAACACTATATAAACAAATATCACATGGCAATTCCAGAAGAAAGCATAAACAGAGAAGAACAAACAGATCACCAACAAGAAATTAAAAGGGAAGAAGTCGAAGACACAATACAAAAAATCTAAATTGGAAAAGCAAGTGGAGAAGACGACATAATACCAGAGATGATCAAATGGCGGGAGAAAAAGAAATAGATTGGATATGGGCGATATGCAGAGAAGCATGGGAAAAACAACAATTACCTAGGGAGTGGGAAAATAATCTACTAACACCAATATACAGGAGAAAAGACCCAATGTGAAAATTACAGACCGATCTGTTTAACCCAAACTAGAGCTACAAACTATACACAAAAATCCTAGAAAAGAGAGTAAGAGAGCACGTGGAATCAAAACTAGGAGAAGAACAAGCAGCTTTTAGACCAGAAAGACAGACAAGTGATAACATATTATAAGGAATATAATAGAAAGAAAAATAGAAGAAGGAGAAGAACTTTACTTAACATTTATAGACTTAAAAGCAGCTTTCGATACGGTGGACAGAAGAGAAATATGGAAAACCCTGAGAGAAATGGAAATACCCAACAATTTATTAAACGCAATTAGAAGCACATATCAGACAGTTAGAGCTAAAGTACAAATTGCAGGAAACGATCAAATGAATTTAGAATATATAAAGGAATAAAACAAGGAGACAGCCTAAGCCCATTATTATTTATAATTTTCATGGACAAGATAGTTAAACGAATTAAAGAAAAACATAAGCAACTGAACACTGCAATTGGGTACAGAAATCTAGAAATAATTACACTGAATAGCCTATTATGCGCAGATGACGTGGTACTAACAGCAAAATGCAAAAGTTAGTGAACGCATGGACCGAAGAAATCGAGGACATGAAAAATGGAAGTAATAAATAAAATAAAAACCATGATCGTAAATGAAAAACAAAAAGACAATCAGAACAACAAGAAAATTAAATGTAAAAACAATATAGGTACTGGAAAGAGTAACAAAATACGAATACTTGGGAAGCATAATAACAGAGGATGAGAAATAGATGCCGAATGAACAAATAGAGCAAACAAATCAACAAAAATAAATTACTCGTTAAACAAAACAATATTAGGACACAAATATATCGACATAAAGGTCAAAATGAAACTACATAATATCAAACAAGGGAATTGGGGTCAGAAAAAGGAAAAACACAAGAAGAAATGAAAAAACTACCAAAAGATAGAAGGGCATGGTGGAAATGGACCCAAATACGAAACCACCTTTCGACACCTGAAAAGGCAAAATGAGTCGAAAAGAAGAATTTGTTTCGGTGGCATTATCTTTAAAAACGTTGTTAGATATATCTCTTTTATCGGGTGACTCCTCCTCAAAACAAAAATGATTGTAGAATCGCACATGTTCACAGATTATTTAAAACTTGCCGTACAGGTATGGTATGAATGTAGCACTTGATTCCACTAGTCTTGTTGAATTGTTACCATTTCAAAAATTATTAACACTAAAAAATGTGGTGAGTTTAGACCTATAAATATGTTACCTAAAGTAGAACAAATATTAGAAATTATAGTTAAACAACAACTCGTAGAATTTCTTAACAGTAACAAAACTATTTCAGATTCTCAATCAGGATTTAGACATAAGCATTCATGCGAAACAGCATTGAATGTAGTTTTAACAAATTGGAGAGATGAAATTGAAAACGATAAAATAATTTTGGCAGTTTTTGTCGATCTGAAACGAGCATTTGAAACCATCTGTAGAACAAGACTTTTGCAAAAATTACAAATGTACGGAATCCAAGGGAATGAACTAAAATGGTTTGAAAGTTATTTATCAAACAGATTTCAAAAAACCAGGGTGGGAAAAGTAGAATCAAAGGCAATTATTAACGAGTTAGGTGTACCACAAGGATCAGTTTTAGGTCCAGTTTTATTCAATATTTACATAAATGACATTACGCAGACAGTTAGATCGTGTGACATGCATTTATTTGCAGATGATACGTTAATTTCGGTATCAGGTGAAGATTTACAAACAACAGTTAATGTCATAAACGAAGATTTAATTGAAGTAACAGATTGGTTTAAAGCTAATAAACTGGAGTTGAATGTATCTAAAACAAAATGCATGGTAATAGGTAGTACACAATTCAGCAATATGTCAAATGTTAACGTATTTATAGATAATAATAAAGTAGAGATAGTTGAAGAGTTTAAATACCTAGGGGTAATTATAGATAATCATCTAAAATTTAAAAAGAACATAGATTATATTGTAAAAAAAGTTGGTGCAAAAATTAGTTATTTTGGGAGAATATCGAATAAATTAAACTTTGAAGCTAGGATATTGGTATATCATACAATAATAGAACCATACTTTAATTATTGCAGTAGCATAATATTTCTAAGTAATGAGGGGGATCTGAAAAAATTACAAAAGCAGCAAAACAGAGCTTTGCGTATCATATTACAGTGTTCTAAATTAACTAAAATTGAATATATGCATAATAAGTTGGGGTTCCTTAATATATGGCAAAATACAGTGTATAACGTTTTGGTTCTAATATATAAATGTATAAACAATATGATGCCAGGATATATGAGTAAATATTTGATATACAACAAAGAACAGCATGATTATGAAACAAGACAAAGAGAACATTTTAGACTGCCTAAATGTAAAAAAAGTAGTACACAGAACTCGCTCTATTACAAAGGGCTAAAATTATTTAATCAATTACCAAACGAATTAAAATATTCTGTTAATCTGCATGCGTTTAAAGAAGGTTGTAAGACCCATGTAAAACAGCAATTTTAATTTGAAGTACTAGTTGTAAAGATTGATGTATAAATAGTTTCTTTTATAACTAAATAAAGCCTATTATTATTATTATTATTTCTTGAAAAAAAAAATGAGTCTCATTACTGTACTAACATACCTCGTATAACAGTCGGCAATGGACAAGCGCGTCTGATAGATATTGATTTGGTTAATTATGCACCCTCAAAATATATTTTTTTGATAACTCATTTATGCCAGTAAAACACCGTTGTTGTTTAATAAGCGTATCTTAATGAAAAACCTATCGAATTTGAATTTAATAGTTACGTAACCATATTAAAAATAATAAATATTGCACCTAAATTCAATATTTTAGTAATACTCTGAATGTTTTAAGGAAGATTTTTGTTTTAACCTCTTATGTAGGTTAATCGACCAGATTTCGATAAATCAGGGTAAATGGTTCAATAAAATTGACATGAATATATATTAACACTGTTGCGATCATTTGAGCTATACGTTTTCCTCTTGATTGCATGCATTTGTACAGACCATCGCGGTATGCGATGGTAATTTATCCTGTTTAAATCTGATACTGTTGTAGTTAACAACAAAACGCAAAATCTGTTCATGTCCAGCAAATTAACAGGCGTGCATATCCTTCTACCTGCTTCCTGTCATGTCTAATTTGGAGTTATCGCGCTGTTCTGTAATGCAAAAATTGGCTTTCGTTGAGAACATAAAACGCAAATGTTTAAAGTGCAGTTATTATGTTTGTTATTAAACACAGGAGACTGCAAATATTTTCATAGTTAACTCGAAATTATTATAGTTACATACAGAACAAATATTGATGCATGTGATAACGGAATATCCAATATTACCTTTTACTTACTTAGTTAATACTGCTTATATTTATCTTGAGCTAGCTATCGGTAAATATTTGCAGCGTTTCTTGTCGTTTTTCAACTGCAAATTTTTCTAAAATATTACCGAATAAATATGAATATACGACTCGCTTTATGATTTAGTTTTCTTAACTTTCCATCTACGATATTATCTATTTTAATCTCATAAAAATCGCTCTTTTTGGCAAAACGTCGGTATATCGATCCTGCAAAGTTATTTACAAGCCGGAGTTTAAATAAAGCAAAACATCAATATCCAGGCGATCTTAGTTTCAAGTACACAATGTTCTTTAAATAATAATTTATTTTATCGCGAGGTATCGAGAGTTTAAAAATTTAAAATTTTGATATCGAACAAAAATGTATTGTCCTAAAACTGCCAAACGCAAGAGTTGTAACCATGGGATGGCTCATAACCATATGTTTTAAATATAATAAGGCAGTAAGTGTAAGTGACTTTAAGATGATTTGCATATGCAAAAAAAACAGGAGGCAAATGTTTTATTGTCCATAATAACCTAGCATTTTGATCAAACATACCTAAGACTTGGACATTTTCTTACACCATTTTTAAATTGCTATATATAAATAGGATTCTGCGACTGTCGCTACTTCTTCTCTCAACCACTGTCTTCATGTGTATCGATCTTGCCATTCTCCGTCCTGTAGGTCTCTTCTTTCTATCGCTTCGTCTACTAAGTCTACTTCATTCCTTTATGATCTTCGGGGTCTACCTCTTTTCCTTCTGGCTATAGGACTTCATTCAATGACACGTGCTATCCATCTATTTCTATCCGTTCTTCTAACATGTCCAAACCACGTTAATTTCTTTTCTTCCATGTAACTGAGTCTGTCTTTTTATACTTCCATTCTTTTTTTGATATCAGCTAAGTCTATCCATCCTTGTAACTCCACAGCTCCTTCTCCAATATTCCATTTCCGTTGCAGTAATTTTACTTCTGTTTTTATTTATCATCCAGTTTTCAGCTCCATATGTCATTATACTCCGTACCATAATGTTATTCCGTTTTTTGATATTCTACACCCAAGTATTTAAATTTCACTATTCCTTTTATTTGTTGGGCCTCGTCTATTTCTAAATTTGTTATTTCTTCTGGGTTTTTGTTAAATATTTTGTTTGATACAAGTTACGGTCTAAATTATTTTTCGTACATTCTTCTTCCAACTTTCTTACCATAAACCTTAGATTTTCCTAATCTTGTGCAATGACCACCTGGTCGTCCGCAAAACTCAGAGTGTAGAGGTGTTTATTTCTGATCGGGTCTCCCATACCTTCACACTCTCTTCCACGGTCGCAGTGCTTACTCAAAAAAAAAAAAAAAAATTAAATGAGGTCGGTGACGTGGAGCACCGGTGTAGAAGTCCTTATGTTGTTATAAAACTTTTTGTGAGTTTTTTTTCTACTTGATTGCTGCTTTGTTTTCTTTGTAAATCTTCTTAACTGCTCTTATCATTCCTTCCGATATTTCCAATTCTTGCATAGTCTGCCATAACTTTATTCTGGGTTTGAGAAACAGGTTGATTCGAGCTCAACCAAAATTTTTAGATAATTGGATATTTCATCGATTCAGTGTTATTATCAGGGATTTCTAGCAAAACATCTTATCAGTGTTGCCACAGCTCCCCTTGTTCACCTGATTTTTCACCTTCCGACTTGTTATTGCTCCCGAAGTTGAAATTAAAAGTGAAAAGCGATCATTTTAATACCGTGTAGACAACATTCAAAAGAATTAATATTTTTATTACTCTTTTTTTTATTAAAACTTTAGCAAGGTGTTTATAGAAAACCTAAATTAAATCGAAAAACCTATAAATCGTCGTAAGTGATGCCGAAAAGTCATGTCAGGGTCTACTTTTGCAAGAATTGGCCCGACAAATAAAATAAACCAACTTCTTTATCTCCATTGCGCTCGTAAGTGGAGTACTTGCTTTTAATATATGTAAAGTAATGTGATTTAGTTTATGGTAGGATGAAATCCAATACAATAAAATGTAGAGGCATAAAACTGCACCGCTACGGAGTTTTATGTTTTATGCATGAATATAAAATTCGACTTCATCGAATGCTGCAACGAAAACCACTTACATGGAAATCTTTATTTTGCGGCAAATTCATGTTGGTAATGAAAACCTGAATATGGGTAACGGTTAGGTGTATTTTCAAAGATACGATTTGCCGATTGACGATATTTCTGGATGTTTTTATGGCGGTCCGCCAAGGATTTTCGTCATAAAACTGTAGATTTAGGTAATCAATTACGTTCTGGGAATATAATACAACAGCACTGCATTTATTTTGTTTGTCAATGATAGCTTACAATCAATAACAAACGTCACTTTCTCGATAAATTTAATACAAAAAATAGCGATAATAACGAAATACATGTATCAGAAGTAAGTAGACGTCCAATTTTATTGGCCAAAAGTATTCCTCAAATTAAAAAAAATAACCTAGAGGTGGCAAATCAAGGGAATATGGTGGGTATATTCTTTAAAATATTGTGCTATATTAGTTATGAAATCAAAATGTTTTTTTTTTCTTTATAACTAGCATCGTCCAATATACATATTTTTTTGATAGTTTAAACAGGATGGTTTCGTTATTTGTGATTTTGGATACATTTTCGAACAGGTCAGCCTTTGATTTGTCGAAATCAATTTCTAACGCAAAGAAAAGATGAAAATGTTAAAGTACGGTATGCACCAGAACGAAGAATACTGAAAACCAAAATTTTATTAAACACAAAAATTACAAAAATTTTAACAACCCAATGTGGAAATAAGTCAATTTTCTGTATTTCTGAGGTATAAAACAGGTTCAATGTGCTCGCTGTTTCGTTCCAGCACTCGTAGCGTTTACGAAGATTGTCCAACATGTTTGTAAAAAGGGCTGCTGCATTCTTCTGATGTTCGTTACAATATTTTCACGTAGTTCATCAGTGGTTGCCGGTGGGTTCTCTCGAAAAACGGATTGTTTTAGTATAACCCAAATGTAAGCATCAGGCGGTGTGAGATCAGGTGAATGAGCAGGATATGGAGAGTCCGTAAGACGGGAGATTACGCAGTCATCAAAATTCTCATGAAGAAAAATCAAGAAATTCTCTCGTTGTGTGGCAAGTAGCCCTATCTTGTTGGAACCATTGGGAACCGAGTCCAAAGTTTCTGGCGCGTTAAAATATTCTGAGATCTCTCAGGAATGGTGTTAGAATTATTTCTCTATATCGAACCTGATTCACAGTAACAGCATTTCGATTTTCGTTTTCCACAAAATACGGACCCAGTATGCCGTTAGTAGATGTAGATACTGCACCCCAAATTGTTATACGCTCACTATGAAGGAGTTTTCTACGATGACGTCTGGCCGTTTAAAGCCAAGAAACGGAGTTGTCTGTTGATTGATAAATCCAGTCAGATGGATGTGGCATTGTTAGAAAAACATACATTCGAATGGAACATTGGATCATCGTAAACCATTGCTAACATTGAAGCACAATACACAACTCTCGCCTGCTTGTCTGCATTATTCAAGCTTGTCCAATCTCTATTTTTCAGGCCAAACCCCCAATTTTCTTGAACATTCTTCGGGTAGACGTTTGACTAAAATTCATCGTCATAGACGTTCGCCGAAGACTTCTCTTTGGAGATTCTACCACCTGTTTGAAAAGCCTTCCTTGATTCGCATTAGTTGTTACGGTAACTGGACGATCAGTGCAGGCAGCCTTTGCGTTGTGTTAGAAAACGTTCTGCGCATCGAAAGGTTTCAATTACTCTTAACATATTCTTGGTGGTGGCTTCTGAAAATTTTCTCTAAATTGATTGGCAACCACTAACAAACTAGGTCCATCGACCGCCCAGTTCCATATGAACGAAAATAATGCTCAACAATAAAACATTTTTCTTGGGTTGTTAGCACAATTTTGAATCTTATTGACATTACTTTCGAAAAAACATATTGTTGAGTTTCCATGATAACCATTGCCACATATATTAGATACTTGATGCTTTTATATTTTAATGGCTTCCAAATTTCAGTGTCCTTTGTTCTGGCGCATACCGTATTTATAATAATTAGTGTACGATTTGTAAAAGAAACTTACCATAAGCAAATGAATACAATGTTTCGTTGACCTTTTTTTGAAACAAACAATTTTAAATGTATAAACACCACACAGGCTTTTCTTAAGAACAAAGCGGGCTTGAAATTCGAAACATAATTGGCAACTTCTAAACCGTAATGGAACAAGTTACTTAACCCGCAAAATATTTAATATACTTGTTATTTAACCATCTTTTTATCTCTAACCTCTTCCAAGATTCCCATTTTCTTAACGTTAAAATAACTTTTGCATAACATTTTATTTTATTTATTCTTTTGTTCGAATATATTATGGCGTAGAACGCAAGGACGATTTTATAAAACGTTTATTGTAGATAAAGCGCTCGCTTTCCCGGACGTATAAACATTATTTTGATAATTTACCTGCAGCGACTACTTGGAAGACACACGGGACACGCTGATACCCGACCTCGTTCTCTCCCCAGCAGGACAGAGTGCCGTAATCCATGTCAGACACTGGGGTATAGTTTAAGCGTGAAGTAGTGAGTTCGTTGGTAAACCTGGTAGCCGGAACCTCGGTCAAGTCCCCGGAGTTATTGAAAGTCCAGTGGAAGGTCACTATAGCGGGGTTGGCGTCCACCTGACACTTTAACAGAACCGTTTCTTGCTTCAGTGCTCCGTACAGTTCTTCCCTTTCTTGTATGCACACAGGAGCGTCTGAAAATGGTTAACACAAATGTCAACTACTGCACAATTTACTGATTATGATTACATCTAACTTTATGAAATATAGAATTAGAGTACATGCAGATAGCAGGAACTTTCAAGGTACATTGTGTACTTGCTCGTAAGGTTTTTGTGTTCTAGTTTACTTGTAAAGTTAAAACAACATGTCACAAAGGCGACCCAGTTTAATATCTTTTGACATCATTTTAAATAAGTAAAAGAACAAACACCGTTACTCAATTTGCACGATAGTGAACAATTCTTTGAACTCATATTATATGCTTTGGCAGAGATATATATATATATATATATTTGTTATTTACTGCGACAAAATAAATTACATTATCTTTTTTATTTTCGTTTCATGTTTACATGAAAAATTACTTGTCATGAATAATTTATTTTAAATTGTTTTTTGAACAAACAAAAAGTAAGTGCATTGCTTAAGTTGGTCGTTACAGCACCCATGTGAGTTGTGTTGTTTTTAAAACAACCAATTAAGCCTCTGATGACTTGGTTGTGTCACTTACGGCCGTATGCACAGTCCTTTGCCGGAAAAATCGCTTGCGATTCGCCGGCGGTTTACCTGCGATTCGCTAGTAGTTAATAAAACGTATTTTCTGCGAAACTAACTTGTATGTTGTTTATTTACTCTGGTTATTATATGCTAGATTTTTTATTATTTTAATTGATATGCTAATACTGTAGCCTGTAGCGCAGCGTTTCTCAACCGGGGTGCCGAAGAACCCTCGGGTGCCGCGAGAAAGCGCTAGGCAGCACCGTCGCAATGCATTGGCAACGGGGCAAGTGCCAAGGGCGCAAAGCGCGAGGGGCGCCAAGCGCAAACATTTTTGCACCCTGGCCTAAAAAACAAAAACATCAAGCGCCCTTTGCTAAAAATCTTGCCGCCCCAATATGTATCTGCGATTTCCCGTCAGTGGACGATGATTCCCCTTTTAAACGGAGCTCGAAACCGAAAAAATTAGTTAACGGTAAACCAAAATCGAGAACTTTGTTTTTATAACGGCTTTTGGTTATAAACCGGTTTAAAGACCGGTTACAAAACGGGTTAAAAAACCGGTTTTTAACATAATTTAGATTGGAAAGGCAAAGTATGAAAAGATATCTATTTATAATTTTATATATTTACAAACAAGCGTTTAGTTATGACTTCTGGTAAACTAATCGCATTTAATACAGATTTTGTATTTTTTAAAGTAATTTTTATTGAAGAATGATTAAAGGTTGCCGTTTTTTTTGCCATTAAAAATAACGGTTTCGGTTTCAGTTGAAAACCACTTTTACGGACAAAAAATAACCGTTTTTTTAACCGGTTTCTTGTCCTGCCTTTAAACCAATAGCAAAAATGGTCCTGCACGCTAACCTGATGGATGAATTCAAGAGCTGACACTGGATTTCCCCGTTTTTCCGTTTATAGTCAATAATCTTATGAAATTTGGCAGCAGATGAGCAGAGCATTTATAGATCAATCAGTTACGTATAGTACATAGGTTATGCGCCTATATACAATAGTCAGCATTCTTTTAAATATTTAGTTAAAAAATTGTGGCTCCATCTATATCCGAACTACGACGATGTAGGTACATAATTCAGGCCAATCCTGTACATATTAAATATTTAATTTTATGTTTTGTTTCTTCATGATAAATTGTTACTTATAAATCTTATAATAACAATATTTCTTAAAATAAAATACGTTAAAAAAAAGGCGCCATTTTAGGTATTTGCCAAGGGCGCCAAAAACATTGCTACGGCTCTGGCGCTAGGGGTGCCGCGAGAAATACTGGAATAAACTAATCATATTCAATTTTTTTTCTTAATTTTTTTTTTTCTTTTTACATTCGAAATTTTACTATATAGTTTTTGATGATGCTATAAAAATGGTTAATTCACTGCAGAATGTTCAAAAAGCTGTGTAAGAATCTGGACAAAGAGCACATAAATCTCTTGCTACATACAGGAATACGATGACTGAGTCGAGGAAAAGTTCTGAATAAGTTGTTTGAGCTAAAAGATGAATTACAAGAATACTTAAAAAAAATAAAATAAAGGAGATTTTGCTAAGCGTATTGAACATAAAAAATGGTTGCAGAAACTAGCCTACTTGGCAGACATTTTTCAACACATGAATCAGCTACACAAGTCACTGCAAGGCCCTGGAGAAAATATATTGACTTCAAGTTACAAAAAAAAACTGAATCTTTGGAAAAATCATGTTGCAAAAGGAAATCTTGAGATGTTTCAATCACTGGTGGGGCTTTAAAGTAAAGTAGGATATAAGCAAATTTCAAGTCTTCTTGAAACCCACTTGGAAGAACTGTTAATTAGAATCGAACATTATTTTCCTTCCCTTTCAACACAAGTTAGACATCCGTAGGTACTCTGAATATTCTGCTCATCCTGAGAATTTGACGAAGAAGAAGAACTTTGTGGGCTGCAATCTGATCGTACACTCAAGATGAGATTTACTGATCTATCCCTTGACAAGTTCTGGATTTCTGTGAAAGAAGAGTATCCTGTTGTTCATAGAGAAGCAATAAATATATTGTTGCAGTTTTCAACCTCTTACATGTGTGCGCATGCTTTTTCTAATTTAACAAGTATCAAGAGCAAGGACAGAATCTTCTTGTTTCAGTTGAAGATGAAATCCGTGTGTGTTTATCTAAAATTCGACCCAGAATTCAGCATTTGTCTAACAGGCACATGTTTGACATTAGAAAAGCAAATTTTATAATCTAAATTGGTTTCAAAAATTCCCTTGACAGTTGTTATACATAAATGTTCAATTGTTCATATATAAACTTAACTTTAATATATCTTATGCTCTTTTAATGTCAATAAAATGTTAAGTTGATAGTAGATTAAGTAATAATTAGTATCGGTTTTCGTTCTCTTAATATGCGGAATATACGGTTATTTAATAAATATATATGTTTTTTTTTGTTTCTATTTTTACAGAAATGGGGTTAATTTTTTGTGTGCATGAAAATCTCTGTATGAAGTATCTTGAATCGCCTGTTTGATTTCAGTTTTATTTGTATCAGTAATATGCTTAAAAATAAGTAATTTTTTGCTTAAAAGCGGCTATCAGAAAAATTTGTTTTCCTGATAAACTTTAAGTAAGCGAAATAAAAATATTAATAACAATTTATAACGTAAGTCGTGAGGGGTGCAATATAGGTACAGCTTCAAAATTGCCGAGGGCGCATAATACCATGTTTTAGTAGATGGTGCAAAGGGCCTTGTTTTTTATAATACTTTTTATAAAGGGGTTCCTTGAGACAGGAATATCATTTCAAGGGTTCCGCGAAGGTAAAATGGTTGAAAAACGCTGCTGTAGCGTATCTAAGAAATACTTTTGGGTGGGGGCGATCATATAAGGAATGTCTGTACGTTATTAGGAGTAGGTGGGTGACAAAACCAGAGAAACCAGAAAAGGACATATATTTTGAGACTACTAAACATTTTATTAGGAAGGTACATAAAGGAGCCAAAATTTGCTTTGACGATTTTGATCATAATTTAAACACTACAAGCAATGCTAGAAATTTTACTACGTTTTACGTTATGCAAATCAGATTTACTTGGAATAAATTAAAACGTAATATTAACTGAACTGCAAATTGTGGGTTAGCAATTTTCAGCTTTTACCAAAAAGTTTAAAAAATAACGAACAAAACTCTGACATAACTTTAATTCTTGTTTTTCTGTTCGTGTAAATTACGAAGTTCGGTAAATAAAACTTTTTATACAGCAACACTAACCGCAAACTCAAACAACTTAAGAGGGAAATTTGTTAATTACGAAAAACTCCTTATTTTGCGGAATTCAAGAAAATTAATAATTTAATTTTGCACATACTGGCAGCACCGTAATTTGAAATCCACAGTGTGTATATAATTGCTTAATGCAGGCACCACAACTTCGCAAACAATGGACCTTCACGTCGCATTATCAAATTAAATAATGCACGTGGTGCTCTACGTAACAGCTTAATTAGATTTCTAGCATTTTATTCCGGGATACTTTTAAGTTACGAGGAATATTAAGTGTCGCCGAATTAGGGGATCTACTAATGGTGGTAAAATATACCTCTTTGAAATTTAATACCCGTAAAATATGGTTTGAGTCACTAATGGGAAATAAACAGAACAATATTAGTTATGAACTATGAACAAAATATGTTTGGTGACGCTTAAAATAAAATAAAAGCAACCAAAATACGAAGGAATAAAACGGATTTCAACAATAATTTCGCTTCTATACAAACCAACATGTGAAAAATAACAAAGGAGGATTTATGTTGCTCTTCCATGGCCCTAGGATATTTTTGTAGGTGTCGTTAACCTCGCTTTAAGTTTAGAATTTTTTAATCATAACATTAACTTGTTGGGAAAATGTTACCTTGGCATTTACGGATCCTTGCACTTTGTTTACTTTAAACGTTTTTGATATTTCCACCAATTTACCTTAGTATAGCCCTTACGCAGGGTGATATGAAAGGTGTGATCACATCTTTAGGGGGTGATTGATTATTTAATTTAGGGTAAAAAACGTAATATATCCATGGCCGTTCTTAGGGGTTCTGGTTTATTTTACGCTCTATTGTTGACAAAGTTCTTGCACTAAATATTGTGGACTGATGAGACGCAGTTAGGGTTTCTCTTCCAGGATTCCGGGATCCCGGTCCATTTTAACCTAATGTTACTGTGTTCATTAAAATGAAATTGCAACGGAAAGGTAATATTTCTCAAATGTTTATTTCTCGCACCAATATTATTTCATTATTTATAACAATCATAGGGCAAAATGTATTACATATTTGACTTGAAAATGTTTTTAAGCAATAAACCGATTGTGTCCTTTTTTGGGTTATTTATTTCAAAATATTAACATAATTTATAACATCCCGGGACCCGAGAAATCCTGGGAAAAGTCTGATTCCTACTCGGAATCCCGGGACAAGCAAAAATGTTAAATATGATAAACCCCAGACCCAGTTCACTAGAGTTAAAGTAAATAATTTTCTCAATTGGCACACATGGGTTTTGGAAAATCCACATACAATTTGTCAAACCAGATTCCACCATCGTTTTAGTGTATAAATGTACGATGTAAATGTAAATTTAATCCTGTGTAGTACATGATCGGTTTAACCCTGTAAAGTATGTTCAGTTTCTTCAAAAAACTTTACCGGTTTAGTTCAAAGAATTTTTCCTGGCGTTGGAAAGAATGGAGTTGTTCTGGCATGATGGTGCTTTTATTTATAATGCCTGTTTGATAACAACTTGGCTGAATAACGAATATTCTCAACTTTGGATTGGAGGCGGGAATTCAAATGCATAGTCACCTCTTTCACTTGACATAACTTCATTAGATCTTTTAATTCAGATGTCTAAAGGAAACAGGGTATTTATTCTGTTACAATTTAAAATTGTGATCATTTAATCAATCAAATTCATAAAGCTGCAGAAGAAATTTGTCAAAGGCCTGAACAATTAATTATTATTAATGTATACAGGATGTTTTTTAAATATTGCCAAAAAAATTGGGAGGTAATTTCTTACAGAAAATTAAGGGGGATTTACGTAAGTTTATTTCCTTAGACGTCTTCTGTTGGTGTTGGGGGGGGGGGGTGCCCTTAAAAATCGGGCACGGATATATAAATATTTTTGACCTC
The DNA here is from genome assembly GCA_947652605.1 of Elmis aenea. NCBI lineage: Eukaryota > Metazoa > Arthropoda > Insecta > Coleoptera > Elmidae > Elmis > Elmis aenea. The sequence continues at coordinate 14,798,423 of OX393578.1, forward strand.
CAAATTTGTGATCATACCTTTTAATTTTAATCATCCTGTTTGTATTCTATTTAGCAATTAGTACTTAACAATTAAAAGTAACACATAGGTACTATTAACTGACTTTTTAAATTCTTATTTTGTTATAAAAGCTTAGCTAGTGAAATAAAAACAACTACCCTGTTTTTATGTTTAAACATTTCAATGTAAAGATGAATTGCCTTTAATTTACTTCTAGATGTTGAATACAGGTGTAGTAAGCTGTTGGGACTTTAACGTGCACACGAACGGTATTAACTTTGAAGAGAGACTTCATCTAAATTCATGAATTATCACACGTCTTTTGATTTCTAAATCCTAGGGATTTATAGCACTAGTTTGTGAAATATAAACCGTTCTAATTCGCCTACAAAGTTAAATACAGACATGTTTAGTAAGTTTGGGTAGATCGGCATGTCAATTAACTGTATCTTATTATATAAATTTGCTACTGGTAATTAAACGTTTGTTTTTGTAAGTTTACAGCTTACCTAACAATATCTAACAGCTATTTAACATTATCAGCAGAATAATATTAGTAGGTTGCATGGTATGGGTTAATTGTAAGAATCTACCAGTTTTAAGTATTCTCACACATGATTTTTTTCTGCCTAATAAAACTAATGTTTTAGAGAAAATTAGGATTAAAGGGGTCCGTTAAATAAATAAAAATAGCGTTGTTTCTAAAAAGTCCGTTTAATAAGATACAGTCTGTGATTTGTTATATTTTCTTGTGACTAAATAGCATATCAAAAACTGCTATAACGAAATTTTCCAGTTTAAAATTTTAAATTCTTGTTGTACCTAATGGTAGCTTATCGAACGATGAGAAATATGTTTTGATACTGGAAAATTTAAATGTATTGTATAAATTAAACTTAGTATGTACCTTTCATATAATTCTGTATCAAAAACTATCTTGACACGATGAAAGATTCTGTATAGAAATTTGTACCAAATATTATACAGAAAATCTTATATCGTGTCAGGCATGTGCCAACTGTCTAAGTACACCTTAGAAAGAGAGACAAATATATTTTCATCTCAGTCCGTTGAGTTCAGTCGCCATTCAATGTCTAGATAGGAAACGCGCGATATAGAGATAATAGACATCCGGTGCCTTTAATCATATGTAACATAACATAACTATACCTCCAACATCATATTTTAGGTTTTCAGAGCTAAAGTAAGCCACAGAATCGCTAAAAAAAAATCAGTTTGGCTCCGAAAATTACACGACAAAGGCCTATTCAAATCATTCTTCAAAAAGGGTCGCTTTAGTAAAACCTACAAGTGAAATTAAAAACTTTTCAAAGCCCATAAAATGAAGTTGCGACCATACCAAAGCGGATGTGGCTTTGGTAAATCTGCTGTAGCGTCTATCAAATTAAATTTACGTATCTATCCAATGTAGTAACCTTTGAGGGAGCCGTTAAGCCAGAATGCGCTTTTAATCGTAAAAGAATGAATGAAGGCGAGGAATCCCACACACTCGTGATTTTAGTTAAGTGAGACAGAAACAGTTTCACTGCAAAGGCGTAGTTATGTATGTACGATTATGATTTCCACTCTACTGAAAGGAAGGCTTTAATACACTAAGCTGCCGCAGTGTGTGTGCGCTGTTCATTTGAAAATGATTAAAAGCGTGGAGTAAACGAGTAAAATAAAAAACTTCTTTAGTGGGGCATCATGAATGATATGAGTGTGGTTACAAAAAGCGTTTTAATTTGTAACGTTGCTGCGTCAGTGTGACTTGAAAATAATAGAAACACTAAAAGTGTTTTGAATGCGTATAATCATCATACTTGCAATGCACAAATAATTTTGAAAGCGAAAAATTGTTTCCTATAGAGCAAAATTTAAAAAAATTCAAAAATTGGACAAAATGAGTTTTTCTCAAATTTTTGTGGTAAAATATCATTTTAGATATGAAGTGTCATATATCATTGAAATCAGAAGACAAAATGCTATCCGACTATGAGATTAAATTTTTTTCGCCGTATTTAAAAAAATGAAGTTGATGGTTCTGAAGAGACGAAACGTTATTGGAAATTCTATGTTATCTCAAAATATAAAGCGTAAAAAGTTGCAATGGAGAAGTGCTTTCAGATTGTCGATATCTTAAAAAATGTAGGATATAGGCCCAAAAAACGAAAATCTATTTTTTCAGTTTGCCTTGAATAACTTTTGAACTAAGACAGCTAAGAAACATTTCTTTTCAGATATTTGTTGAGCATCTAATTTCGCAACTTTGCCCTAATTAAGCGAGATCCCCATGCATTTACTCGAATTTGGGACACCCCGTAAATGTGTCGTACTCAAAAATTACTTTTTAAGTTGATTTTTGCGACGAATCTTGCGTCTTGATAACGGTAACATCATTTTCTAGCAAAATATGAGAATGGCTTATACAGGGTTCTCGTTTTTCGAGGGCCACTATGGGGATCTCGTAAACGGTAAGAGTTACGACTTCGGTTAAATTAGGGCAAAGTTGTATATTCAGGTGCTTAATAATTTGAAGCAAATAGAACTCTTTTAGTTTTTGAGATATAGGGAAAAAAGTAAAAAAGTGGATTTTTGTTTTTTGCCCGTAACTTTTTCATTTGATGTCGAATTTAATTTTTGTAAAAACTTTTTAATGGCCACTTTTTGCAAGGAATCAGAATCAACAATATATTTTCCGTGCGACGCTTCGTTTTTTTAAAACCATCATCAGGTCAATTTTTTCTTATGGACGCTATATCTGATTTTCAAGCCAATTTGTAGAGCATTTTATCCTGAATTCGACAATGTATAACACTTGGCACAGTTACAAATAATTGTATGCCAAATAAGGATTAAACACACCTTTTAGAGAAATTTATTACTTAACCAAAGAAAATGTTCAAAAAATATTTGCTAATAAATGAACAATGTTAATGCATTCCTAACATATTTATTATTACCTATTTTTTTAATTAAATCCCTTTAATAGTAATTTCATGCAGTTTACTTACGTGTTTCCAAGGAAAAAGGGCCAAAGACAATTATTTACCATGCCGATTAGGATTTGTTTTAAAGAAAATATTTGTTTTTGCCATTTTTAACAATTGTTTTACTTTTTTCCCTATATCTCAAAAACTAAAAGAGCTAGATAAGTTCTGTTTGCTTCAAATTATTAAGCACCTGAATATACACCTTTGCCCTAATTTAACTGAAGTCGCAACTCTTACCGTTTACGAGATCCCCATAGTGGCCCTCGAAAAACGAGAACCCTGTATGTTATAAAGGTTTATTGAAAATTATACTTTACTTCCAGACCATTACAGTATGACGTGTGAAACACTTTGTAGTTCCATTGTAAATTTTATGCTGATGGTATTATATGTCATGTATTAAATTAAGTTTGCAAGAAACACTAAAAAACAGAATTTAAAGCATTCATTAAGAAGCATTATTTTTAAGAACGAAAGAATTTATACACAACGATGGAGTTTCATTTACTACTACTTTTTACTGTACCAAATTTGCTGTAAAATATTGTGGTGTTGTAAAACAAAATTAAGCTGAAGACTTGTTTACTAAAGCCATTTTTTATATTACACATTAAGATATTAAAAGAGCAATTTTAATTGAAACGTGTATATTTTATGCTTCAATTTTTAAATTGGGGAGTTAAAAATGTATACCGTGATAAATATACATCATTTTTAAACATTACGAAAGCACAATCGGAACAATAAGCTTTTATTTAGCAGACGAATCCCGCCTGTGCCGTGTAATGCTTCCTAACAATACGATGTTGCCATGTTACAGAAAATATATTACAGTTACTTTAGACGCGTTCAAAAAGGTTTTTTCCACACGCACCCGTTATATAACTCACCGATTTTAAACAAAAAAATGTTCGAAATTAAGCGCTGCGCGATACGATAAGTTAAAATTCAAGCTATAAAAAAGTTTGCTGTTCGGAACGATATATTTGTTATCATTGTTTTAAAATGGTAACAGCTGAAAACGAAACAACGGAAGTTGTGTAATGAAAAACATCTGAATGGAGTAAAAGTGGGAGAAAGCGTCAAAATTGCACCATTTAAATGAGATAGACAACAAAATTATCGATTTTAACGCAATATCAGCCAATTATAGGAAGGCACGTTTTTATGGCATAGCATACACATATTTTGAAATGACCAGTAGCGCGTTTTATTTGCGCTGCAGACAATTAATTGCACGAGAAACAACACAAATGTTCGATAAGCAGAAGTTCAGTAATAGGGTATTAATAATTAAAATATTTTGCAAATAGTAATTGTAATGTAATTTTTAATGAGTATTCCTTAGTTTAAATTTAATTATTAATTGCTGTTTACAAACCTTATTAGCTTAAATTATGTAATATATCAAATACCCTATTCAGCGCATGTATATTGGTCTGTAATGTAAGAAGTATGGGAAAATAACTTTTAAATATTTATGAAAAATATCCTCTCACTGAGAGAAGTCTAAAAAGTATAGCACAAACAGGGTCTTATATAGATACCTGAGGGACTTCACCATCATTATCTGGTGTTTCTGACGCAGATCAACTTTTCCTACAACGACCACATTTGACACTGGTTTAATGACAACGAATGGGGGAGTGATCTTTGAGTCGTCCAGGATAACGCGAGACAACCTAGCCGAGGGGAATTTTTTCATGTTTCTTAAAGTTAATCAAAACACACTCAACAGTAAAACGTGTTTTAATCAACTTTGAAGTAATTAAAGCAAGAATTTTTTGGTAGTTAAATAGCCTTTGATAAATCTTCACTTAATCATCAAAGATAGCGTTAGATAGTATGAAGCTAAGCCGCTTGGTAGATATAATTATTTTTAAATATTGTTTACAACGTTCTTTACTCGCTGATATTAAATGACACCACAGTAAATTATTGGTACCGAGGAGATGCAAGGTCGGTTAAAGAAAGTATCGAATGACTTGATGATTGAAATATTGTTTGTGAACCACAATCCCAATGAACGTTCTTAAGGGAATCCCTGCTAGTTTATTAGATGGGTCATAACCTCTTCCATTGTATTTAATTTGCATCGATTTTAATGACAATGATGGTTTTTGTAAAATATTAACATAGATGTAATTTAATTATTATTTGATATTACTTATTTGAATACAGTTTAACATATTTTTGCGTGTACAAGTTTGTTTAGGAATTTTGGTGGGTTGAAAACAGGAATCAGTTTTGTTTAGATAGTCTAGTTTTGGAGGGGCACAGTCAGTAACAAATTAAAACATCCGGATTGCACTCCCCCTCTTCGCACAAACTAAATAACGAATTAACAAACGACTAAATTTTGTTTTAAGCATTTTTTTTCAATACTAGAAATGTCATTCGTTCAGAGCGACTAATAGGCGTATTTTAGCAATTTTTCACCCCACACCGTCAAAAACATGTATAAAAAGATGTGTCCGTCAAAAATAAAGGGTTCAACACAGAACCACGACACGATCATACACTATCCACCTGGTACACAGAGCCAGCTTCTGCGGCGAGCGTTCGCTAGATTTTGAAGCTCCTGTTATCTTGTAACCCTTTGGGCCATTGCACGTGCATTTGGACTACTTTTCGCTACGAAAGCACACGGCTAAATTCTCTTTATGGGCTTTAGGGTGAGGTCTGCGGGCGTATCATCGCTTATCGATCGACTTCATAAAGTCTTCCTACCAACTCCAACAAAGAGGTCTGATGGGCAAGCTTTCGCTATTCGACAGAACTAGTTGGAGTTTAAAACAGATACACACACATAAAAATCAGACATACATCAACATTCAATTGCGCACACAAACACATATAATTTCACACATGCACCAACATTCAATTGCACACACAAACACATAAAATCCACACATACGCATCCATAAACACCTTCACAAATCTACGTTATAAACTTCAACTACAAAATTCTGAACAAAATATGAATAATAAACATCGATCACAAAGTAAGTGTTGTATAATTTCGTCAACCCCACTACCTTACAGCTACTTTAGACCTGGTGAATTACGCTAAACGACGTGAAAGAGTCCTCCAGCGAATCCGACGACACGAGCCACATCGCCGCCAGAGTTTTGAAGTTAAAGGGGTTAAGCAATTTTATTCAAAAGCAACAAAACTCTAAGTAAATAACGACGTTGCACAACAATGTATAACAATATTTAAAAATGTACAACGATAAAATATTTAATATTTAAGATAAGAATAACAAGTAAATAAAAAATAAAAATATATTAAATAAATTTAATGAGATGGCAGATACACCATTTTTAATACGAGGTTGCATTGTGGATAAGTATACATTTAATTCTATTACCGTCCGAAACCTCTCTTTTTTTCTCGTTTTTTTTTAATAGGAGTATAAGTTAGAGCTTATAATCCCGTTTCGCATAAAAACAATATAAAAAATGGCAACAATATTCCAATGGCTGTTTCTAAAATTCGTTGATAGCCATTTTCATCTCAATCCAAATTTTGCTAATATTATTTTTGCCAAAATGATTAAACAACGACTGGTCGTTGCGGATTTCAGCAAATTTTGTTTCTTCTGCAGATTTGATTCAGTTGTAGCACTATTTTGTGTTGCAAATGGATTTTATATCCAAAATTTTTGTTTTGTTTTAAGGTATAAGAAGTTATTTAAAATTTTTGTTTCTAGTAAATGCAAAGTTTCTGTTATGAAACTGCTAATTTAAAAACTGTTTCTTGCTGTTAAAGAAAACGTTTTTAACTAATTTTTATGAACAAATCTGTTCCATACATCCAAAAATTCTTTATAAGAAAACAGCTTGTTTGTAGAACAAAACGAATTTTTGTTTAATCGAAATATTAAGCGTATTGCTGTGTATAAAAAACAGCTGATAATGTTGATTTGATACACCAAATGTAGTCCCTCAAATAATCACAAAATACTGACTGCTTCACTGAAAGATAATAGCATTTCTTTCCGTAACTCTTATATACGTATTAGTGCATATATTTATTTATATTTTATTTTTCGCGGAACACCTGAACGATGTTCACGGCACACTAACGTGCCGCGGTACACAGGTTAAATAACTCTGTTATACAGGTCGTCCCAAAGTCTAGGCTCAACACTAAGTTGTTGCTTATCTTAAGAGCTGCAAATTAGGCTAAATTGGGTAAAATGCTAATTTGGTGCGGAATTAAAATCTATAATTTCCATTTGTTTTAAATCAGAAGTTACTCAGATAATTAAACAAATGATTTTCGTGTTTGTGCTTATTTCCTTTAATTTTAGAGGCACTGAAAAACTGAAAAGTATTCCTCACATGAGCATTATATTCTCTATATGCTTATCAAATTAGAATAATTAGATCCTGTGTCGGGCGTCTCGTCATTGTCGAACCACCTTCAACTTCGTTATTCCTTATAGGTGCTGTATTGGATCCTCTTACAAAAAATTCGTAGTAAAAATCCTGAATTCAATGATATATGAACAGAAGACAAAGAATACGGGCTTTTTCGTAATATTTAATGCATTATTATACATGAAGCAATGTTTGTAAAAAAAGTGATAGAATCCGTTCTTGACAGTAAAGGGTGTGATCAAATTTATTTTATGATAGACCCGCACAAATTTTGTGCCTTTTGGTCTATTATATTCATGGCTGCTAGAAATAAAAAATCGGATATCGGGAATTTATTGCCTGAAAGCTGTCTGAGAATATTTTTACGCTTTACCAAACACGGCGTGATTGACTAGGGATAAACCTATTTTTCGGTATGTTAAAAAAATCTTACGGATAAACCGGTGCGAACTTTTCCCTATTCTTGATAAATTAAGGGTGCATTCGAAGACGGGATTATAGGAGGCAATTAATACCAGAACTAGATAGTGTAATACGCAGGGTTTCTGTAGAATAATCGCTCGTTTGAGTTATCTATTAATGGAATCATAAATTAATACGTTGTTCGATTGAACTGGCAACCTTTCCGCGTTGAACTTCAATTCGGCGAATAGTAACGATTATTTGTTGATTTAGTGAACTGTTTATCGGTTTATGGGTATTTGGGTTTAAGTATATTATTGATGATGTTTTAGAAAAATAGCCTCACGGTGTGAAAAGTTTTCTCGTAAAATGTTAATTCGGTATCCACTGTATTTTTCATCGAAGTGTTTGCTAAAGAAATTTCTCTGGATTATTTAACTGGTGATTGTTTTTTTAAAATAATTCTATGTAATTTACAATCTGTTGTTATAATGAATAATAAGTAAATGTTTTTAAACAGGTAAAAGGAAGATGAAAAATGACTAGAGAATTCTCCATCTAGCATTATCTTTTTACGATAAACTAAAATTTTAAAAGAAGATAGAACATTAAACTATACAGTTAGTTCGTGTTGCGTAAATCTTGTAAGAGGATCTGACGGTCTAACTATATCGTTTAAGTTGTCGCACCTCACCGACACTCACTAGTAAAATTTCTTGCTAGTTTATTTGGGTGCACTTCTGTTTTGATATTTAATGTAAAGGTTTTTGATTTTTTCATGCACTGAGTTTAATTGAAGGTCGCGTTGTATTACAAAATTTGGTACATACCTAGGGGCACCACAATGATTCGTAAAACTTTATTTTGGAATCTCTGGATGATTTCAATAATTTGACGTATTAGCACTTCCCCATAGCTGGATGCCATGGGTCCAGATAGGTTTTATTATGACCTTGTATATACACAATCGAGAATTTCGTCATATCATCGTTGAGTTGGTTAAGTTTGGTGCCAAGCTGCTTCCTCTTGGCCCAAATGTGTTTGCGCCAGATCAGCCTCCTGTCAATATGCATACCCAGGTATTTGGCTTCGTTAGCCTGTGGAAGTTGACGGTCGTTTAGTGTTACTCTCGGGCAGGTCTCTCTCCTAAGAGTAAATGTAACATGTGCTGATTTAGTTTCGTTTGCCTTAACTCGCCATTTATTCAACCAGGATTGTATTTTGTTTAAGTGATGTTGTAGATTTTTAGAGGCAGTGATAGGATCCACATGGGATGCCAAAATGGCGGTGTGATCCGCAAAGGTGGCCACTGTAGTTAGACGAGTGGTTGACAGATCAGCAGTATATATAAAGTATAGCGTTGGTCCCAACACACTACCTTGTGGTACGCCGGAGTTGATAGGGTAAAAATCTCTTTATTCGTCTTGGTATTTAACTAAGAAGTGCCTATTTTTGGGATAGGAATTTAAGATTTAATAAAAATGGCATGGGATGTTCTTTTTTAGTTTGTAGCGCAATATGTCATGCCATACCCTATCAAAAGCCTGACTAATGTCTAGGAAGGCAGCAGAGCAGTATCTTTTGCTTTCGAGATCATTGCTTATCTTTTTGTGCACTCTGTGCACTTGTTCAACTGTAGCGTGCTGATTCCTGAAACCAACTGGTGATTTGGGATGAGTTCTCTTAGCAATGATTTGAGACGTGTGAGAAAAAGTTTTTCGAAGATCTTGGGCAAAATTCGTAGTAGATTGATAGGTCGTGTAACGGTTGCCCTGATTTAGGCAAGAGAATAATCTGAGCCACTTTCCATTGATTTGGAAAGTATCCTATCCTGAGAACTGCATTAAAGATTTGAGTAATACATTTAAGGCATTTATCTGTGACTTCTTTGAGCACTTTTCCGGTTATTCAGTCAGATCCTGGGGCAATTTTAATGTTAATGTTTTTAAATATTGTTCTTTTTATTTCGCTCTTTTTAAATTTTTTAATGGCCCTGCCCATCTGAAAGGGTGTCTCCAGAAAATTTAATATGTCATTTTCTTCTGTTAAGGTTGATGGGAATAGTTTAAAGACATCTGCAAGGTATTGTGCAAATACTGTCGCTTTTTCTGTGCCGTTTTTGGCTCATTTTCCATTTGTATCTTTAATAGTTGGGATTGCTAGTTGCAGGCGCTTAATTTTTTTAGTGGCCTTCCACAATGAGTTGTTTTTATGCGTTTATTTTTCGTCTGAAATTTCAATAGTTGGCAACTTTTAAACTCAAATGGTGCAAAAATTATTCGATGTAATTTGGTTCAAGTTTTGGAATTTCAAAATTAAGAATAATTAAAACAACTGCGCGCTAATGTTACCCAAAATGTCTACGTCGTACATTAATAATTTTCAGTCTTGTTTGATATGGGTAGGCCACGATTATGAAATACACGAGTGAACGACATTACTTTTGGGTTAAAACAAATGCACGTTAATTAAGACTACAGCTCAAAACGAAAACATACATCGTTAATCACTTAAAACAATGTCATATAAATGATTAAATTTTACTTGCAAACAACATCCGTGGGCCATGTTCGTGTTTAACACAATTGTATTAAAATCGGGTTAACATTAATGTCGAATTACTTGCTGCGTGTTACATATGTTTGCGAAAAAGCGTTGGAGTGGGTGGACGGTAAAATGTGGGTCCCTCCTCGTCATGTCGCATGTAACTGAAGTCTGCCATGAACAGTTGTTGCAGGTTATCCATGTGTGGATTGGAACAAAAAGATTTAAAGCTGGGTTTTCTAATTAAATTTAGCCACGGAACCTTTCAAGATAAAAATTGAATAACTTGTAGCTGTATAATTTGTAGTCATCGAGTGGGAATTTATAAAATTTGTAAAAGAGGTAAGGAACATAAAAATGACAAACTAGATCATGGGATAACTATTATTGGACCGTTTATAAGAGTGTCGTAAGTAGATTAAAAAACAATATTGGTACAATAATTTAAATATAATTTAGTGTGGACTTTTTGTTTGTAGACAATTTACAGTTTACATTAATTTTAAAATATCCACATATTTGAATTGGAAACTTGTTAGTGTAAAAAAGCTAAATCAATTACAATAAAAATGGTTTAAGTTCATTTCTCGTAATTTAATTAAACACTGGGTAAGCTAAGAAGTGAAACGATGCCATATTGTAAATAAATTCGCCATGTAATACAAAAATCTAGGAGTTTACACAAAAGCTTATCAGCGTAATGTAATTTGCCAAAGGTCAATTGATTATAGTCAGATTAAACAATAGCATTTTGTTCCTTGTTCTTACTTATAAACAAAACCGGATTCAAACAGGGTAATTCAAATGAAATTCAAATCAAAATAAATAAAATGTAATGATTTTTTTGTACGACCACTATGGTAAATGACTATTACTGTACAGTCTGCATGCATAGTAAGTGGGTATTTACGCACGGTAAGCAAAAAGTACATTTTTTTTTAAATGATCAAAGTAGGCTCACAACAGACTCAACCTGCATGCATAATAAGCGGATCTTTACACACGGTAAGCAAAAAACAGTATTTTTTTCTAAAAATGTCAAAGTAAACTCACGTCAAACTTGACAGTTAACAGCGCACGTACAAGTGTGTTTACTATTAGTCAAAAAATCGATAAAATCGTATGTATTATGTGATCGTAGAAAAAGTATGCTACATAACACGAGTTGTAAAGCAATTACGCACTCGTGGAATAACGAACTCGCCGCTACGCCGCTCCTTGCGCTACTTTTCCACTCGTGCGTAATACGCTTCGTACAACTCTTGTTATGTAATATACTATTTTCTGCGTCCGTCCGGAAAATCAGTTGTTTTCGATCAACTTTTAGGCCTAGGCCAGAAAGTAACTGGTTGCCATGGTAATAATAATTTTTTACCGGCTTAGACCGGAAAAGCTGGTTGCCATGGTGATGAGCTGTTTTGTTGATTTGCGCTCTCAAACAAGCATCAATACCACCAAGCGAGTTTTCATCTATAGTTTGTTAAGTTATTGTTTAATAATTATGGATGTTAACGGTAGTGATTTTGGTGTCAGTGGCGGACGCAGAAAAAATATTGTACGTGAAATACCCGTAAAGTGTCTTTACTGGACTCGTATCCTTTCAGGACTCGCCTACGGCTCGTTAAAAACTGTCTACTCGTCCAGTAACGTACCACTTTCCGGTCTTGTTACGTAAATAATAGTTATTCAATCATTATGAAAATGTTGTAAGTCCATTGATGGTCAAAAAGCAAATACTAGTTCAGTAAATTCTCAAAAGAATTATTTGCCTAATAAATTTACAAATATTTAAATTCTTACAAACGTGAGCAAACTTTGTGACTTTATCAGTATTTTTAAATCGGCCGAAATGCAAACCTTTAAACGTAGAACTATCAACATACACCATTTTTATAGATTAACTGCTGGATCGCGATAATTAGGAAAAAATTTAAGAGATACATTGCGAGTAGTACATTTATTTCCCATTCTGGGTACTAATGCGTTGAAACTTCAATTTTCCGATTTCCCGTTATTTTCGCAATTCAGGAACAAGAGAGTGTAAAAATTCTCCAAAACGGGCGAAAATTCCCGCCCGAAAACACAAATTACCAGGTACCAAATTTCATTTCAATATTATCTGCCCAGAAATGTGTTATTATTCTACATTTTTCAAAATATTTTGCTATCCAGGCATAGTCCAGTATGCTACGAGTATATTTGTGTTATTCGTAAAAACATTTTTGTTAAACCCTTACACTAATAAGATTAAAAATTTGCTGATCATTAGAGCATTTTTGTTTTATGAGAAAAGCAATATCAATATGAATATAGGTGAAAATATAGATGTTCAAAAACGACATTATAATCAATCCTCGTGTAGCACATTTGACAATTTTTGATCAAGGTGGATTGATATCTTAATTATTAATTGAATATATTGCCAATAAGACGCAAGATAACGGAGTTTAAATCTTTTGCACGCTAACTAGAATATTTCGTATTGCTAAAACAATTTGCCCTAGTAATGATATTTTAATTTATTCAGAAAGAGTTTTAAAATTTACTGTGTAAAAGAACTCTCTGAACATGTTTTGTATTTTACGATTTTAGGGTTCTCAGTATCTAACTAAAAGCTGGGTCATTTCGATCTCTAAAAATTATTAATATTTCCCTCAATTCAGCGTTTGGCAGTCGTCCAGTTTCGTTTAAATGGTATAACGTAAAGCATCGTTGTTGTTCAAGTGGTGATAATATAAGCACTCGCAATATCCGCTTGAGAAATTAGCGTTCGAGGCGTGTATAACAACAGTACTTTAATACCTATAGGCTAGAATATAATATACAATAAGTTGAACAATTTAATGTGAACGAACGCGAGTTAGTCTTCGTAAGAGATCCTAATCATATTCATAAAGTGTTGTATTTTACAACCGCGACACCGCCATTAGATTGCATTACATGTATAAATAGGGCATACCCTAAATAATCAAATAAACACCCTCCAACCTTATTTGCATAAATTTATTGATTCTCTGAGACAATTTCTCCCCGATATTATTAAATATACATAATGAATGCATAGTCGAAACCCAATATCAATGAAGGGAGCATGGAAGCGTGGAAAAGATAACGGGTACACAACTCCCATCAACCTGAATGCACTTATCACCGAAACCAAACGAATAGGAAAGGTAAAGTTGTTAGTATAACCCACTTTATGAAATGGAACTTTGCACTCACATCTTACTGTTAGAGCGACGGGGTTGCTCGTTCCCCTTCCTTCCACGTTGGCAGCCATACAGGTAAACTCGCCCGCCGTCGCTCTGGTTACACTCTGCAGAACGAGACTCTGGTCGCTTAAAATTACACCAGCCGACACGTTGTGGTGAATCTCAACACCCTATAACAATAGAGATAATTAGGTATGCGCTTACTAAAACAAAATTATTGTAAAAATGGGTTGGCCGATTCAGTAAAGCTAGCTCTGACGAGTCAGTTTTACCGAATCATTTATATTGCTTCAATGAAACTAAAAGAAGTATGAACGTCACAAGACTTTTTCAGTCCGATTGATTATTCATTTATTACTTTCAACGTAAAGCTGGGTTCTCAAGAGTCGGTTCAACTCGAATAATTTTCAATGTAAAGCTACGTTCTGACGAGTGAGTTTTAATGTATTATTTTCCATGATTTAGTATGGTTGATTAAACGACAATTATCATAACACTTTTACAGTCAGATTAATCAATCATTTATAATTTTGGGGTAGAGATGAGTTCTGACGAGTAAGTTTCACTGAATCATTTTCATTGCTTTAATGCACTCAAACTTTTTACTTCGGTGGTAAGACATTCATATCTGGAACATTTAAATATGGAATGTTCAAATCTGGAAAATGAACCGATAGAATCATTCAAATCTTGAATCTTTCAATGCTGGAATCACTCGACGCAACGATAGAACCACGCAACACGGGAATGGTTCATCGCTGAACGCTCAAATCTGGAATTCATAAATTAAGAATTTTTGCTGCCCTCTATATTACAACAGCCTAAGTATATTATAATTACTTCGTTTTATATTTTGTCTAAACTATTGTATAGTGAAAGCTAAAAACATCGCGTTAATGCGTTAATGTATCTCAAGTTCTACAAATTGGGGCAAAGTTCTGTAATTATATATAATGCTCACAAATTTCAAAAAGAAATTTTAAAATTTGTGTCTAGCACCTTTCATTGTATTTCATTGCGATAAAATGACGTGGCAAAACTTAACTGATTAAACAATTTAATTGAAATTATATTTGGACCGTGTCAAAAATATATTTATCTGTTGTAGTACAGAGGGTAGCAGAAATTCATAATGTCTGGATTCCAAATTTGAGCTTTCCAGCGATGAACGATTCCCGTGTTGCATGGTTCCATCGTTGCATGATTCACGCGTCGAGTGATCCCACGCTGGACGATTCAAGATTTTAATGATTCTACCGGTGCATTTTCCAGATTTGAACATTCCACATTTGAATGTTCCAAATTTTCATGCGGTTCCACTTCGAGGACCTCTTTCAAAATTAAATGGACCCCAATAATTTTTTTTTTGTAGACAACATTTTTGTTTTCTTTTGACCTAGTTAATAAATTTGGATGATATTCTAACACTATGAAACGGCTCGGGAACCCCTTCAGAAGGATTCAGGGACACCCAGGGGTCCGCGAACCACACTTCGAGAAACACTGCTTTAATAAAATCGAATGAGTAAGGTAGGCCAAAACACATTTTTAGGAGGATTTATAAGTCATTTCTTACTGTCAAAGAAAGTGATATTTTTGCTACCTTTGGTTTATTAATATTTTCCGTTGAAGATGAACCGAATACCAATTCATTTTGGTTGAGCGGTTTCGATGACGTGTGGGGTTCTTAAGTGGTGACAAATTCTTGGACCAACACAAAGATTACAGATCGCTAGCGACTGATACCGGGTAATTCATTTTGACTGTCGCACCCCTATAACTTTGCAATTTTAAGGGGAAACCCCCTATAAACCTGATATTTTTTACCATCGCCAGTCTGACATAACTCATTATAGAAAAAACATCTGAACGTCATTTGACAGAGAATTTGCTGCGATTTACAAAAACATGAGGTTTATATGGGTTTCTTGTTAAAATAACAAAGTTATAGGGGGGCGACAGTCAAACCGAATCACCCGGTATAAAAAAACAGCACGTGAATCTGCTTCGGTAATAAATTTACCTCGACAAAACGAAATCAGAAAAACGAACCACTTTTAAAAATAAATAAAACACGATAACAAATTCAGAAACATTTTAATTGTTTCATTACAAAAAAAACTGTAATGATCAAAGTGAATTTAGTCAAAATCAATCAGAAAGTACTGATATCTGTTAAAATATAAAATTTCAGTTTCAATCAATCTTAAGTGATACAGTGAAAATGATGCATCAAACAGAATCTAAAAACCTAGCTTAAGTAGATTCTGATACTTAGTTTCACTAAATAATTTCTTTGCACCATGAAACCGAATAGTATTAAACTTCTCAACAATTTTTCTGTTAGATTCATCATTCATTGTTATCCTGCAATGTAAAGAAAAATAAGATCTACTTTTGTTCAGTTAGAATGCTTAAATATTGCTCATAAAATTTAATCAAATTAAATAGCGAAACAACGTCAAAACCACTTTTAAGTCAGAATAATCAGTAGTTTGGTTCTATTTATGAAAATTAAAAGCTCTACATTCGCTACGTTAGGTTGATTAATATTAAAAAAAAAAAAAAAAAAACGACATGTGAGAACAGGTTGATTGATTGGGAACGCGCATAAGAAAAATATGAAGTATGAAAAAGGGTAATGATCTGAAATTTTGGTTATGACCATCATGGCAAATGATCTGTTTAATGAAAATATTTTCAAGATGGCGACTCTTCCGGAAATACCGGAAGTTGACATCTACTTTCTTATTTAAAATACAATGATCCATTTTTTATTACAAATCCATCACCCTGTATATTTCTACGATGCTAAATATTTTAAACATTTATTAAGAAACATATTTTGTAATTTGTTTTGTAATTGAATACACATGACACGTGCAAACAAAAAGCACTTATTATCACTTTGATTTAATGAAAATCATTTAGTAAAACTAAGTCGTCAGAACTTGCTTTATTATTTATGTAATTCTTTTTTCTTAGCGCTTTTTTTTACGAAAAACTACAACGAAAACTAAAACGACACTGATACAATAAGCATACTCTTGTGTTATTTATTTTTAAAAAAATTTCTCCTAAGCGGTTTATAGCTCGTCAAAAAATCGTTATTTGGGTTGCGGAGAATTAAACAAACAACAAGTTTTGGTCGTTCATATTTCACTTAATCAAGTTCTGTTATTAAACTTGCGTTGAACTAAAACAACAGTGAAAGATAAAATTAACCGTGTCTGTAGGAACAAGCAGGAAGTTTAGGAAAAGTGCTGAAACGAAAAACATTTTTGTTAAACTACAGTTTTCATACTTACATTATGGAACCAAGAAAGTTTGTAAGCTTTTGGGTTAGCACGAATGTTGCACTCAAAGTAAACATCGTCGCCTTCCTTTATATCTCCGGGGTTCAAACTTGAGCCCATCTTAAGCGTTACAACAGGCATATCTGGAAAAGAAATAAAAACTTTTTAAATTCGAACAAACGTAATTTTTCCGTAAGTATATGTTACTATATTTATACGAGTAGGCTTTTATGAAATCTCGTGTACAAAGAAAGTTAAAAATTCTTTACTAAGGAATGGGTGAATTATTATTCGAATTCAATTTACCCAGATACAAGAAGCTAAGTTTATCCCAGAATATTTTCCCTGATATACAACTTTTCTTTGAGTATGTTTTTCTTTGACGATACTTTGTCTTTCTTTTACGGCTAAATAGTTATTAAGCGACATCTTGAGCACAACTGCGGCTTATGACAGCTGTTATATATTTCATTGCTATGTAACAGAAATAAATTTTTGTAAGCAACTGCAATATTAAGGAAATATTAAACACCTCAAATATTAAAAAATAATTACTTTAAACGTGCTAAATATTTAGGACTTAGTTAATAATCATTTTTTAATGTATAAGATAAAAACCTTGAGATAAAACGCGTGTTTTTTAAGACAATAAAACGTCAAATAGCGATGAGGAAATGTTTTGAGGCAATGCATTACACTAATATCAACTATAAATGTCAGTGCTATCTAATTTTTGGTAAAATTTTAACCTGGGTGTTACTTATCTTTCCCACAACCAGGAAATAATGAAGAACGGGGGAAATTAATTGTTGGACTTTAATTGGATGAAATAAAAAGGGCCATAAAATAAAATAAATGTTCTTTATCTCGGAGTTCTCATTGCGAATGAACAACTACATTTTTAAAACATTCTTTACAGGATGTTATCGTCAAACAATGCTTATTTTAGAAAGCTTTATTAATATTTGGATAAAAAATGGTTGTATCAACGAAATCAAATTGAAAATTAAAAAGAAACATTGATTTTCACTAACTTGGCCACATAATGTTAGAGTACTCTTGAAAATTAGGACCTTTGATTGTGAGATTGTGTTAAGACAGTTAAGTGAAAAAACAATGGAACATTCAAAGATGGTGTACTTGTGCTGTATCGATCTTTCTAAAGCCTTCGATAGAGTTCCAAGGGAAAAAAACTGGAAGATATTGAAACAAAGTATATTGGGAGAAAAATTATTAAACGCCATCAAGAGTTTACATGAGTAGCAGAAATTATGTGCGAACCCATAACAGCAGTTCCCAGGAATTTATAACAACAGCGGGAGTAAGACAAGGAGGCACATTAAGTCCCCTGCTCTTTATAATTCTCATGGATAAAATAATTAAAGAATGTAAGCAAAACACAAAGAAAGCCTACCGGGGTTGGAATAAACTAAAACAATATCCTTAACAGAATTAGCATTTGCAGATGATGTGGTGCTATTAGCTAAAAGCGAAAAGGACTTACAATTCAATCTAGACATATGGGCAGATACATTAAGTAGATATAATATGAATATTAATATAACAAAGACAAAGGTTGTGGTTGTAACGAAAAATCACGAACAAGTTAAAATTATGCTAGACCAAAAAAAAGATAGGGCAGATAGAAAATTTTAAATATTTAGGAAGAATAATTGCAGAAAATGGTCAATTGGAGGAAGATCTGAATAAAAAAATAGCGGCAGCGACGAAATTTTACTACACCACTAATAAATGTTTGATAAATAAGAAGGAAATATCAAAAGACACGAAGACGCGAGTTTTTAATGCAGTATACGTACCCATTCTCACGTACAGTTCAGAAACTGGGACACTCACACGAAATTAAAACCAAGGAATACAGGTAGAGGAAATGAGATTTTTGAGAAGAATAAAGAGATCTAGACTGATCGATAAAATCAGTAATGACAAATTTCGAAATAACCTAGGAGTAACAGATATTAAGAAAAAGATGGAGACGAATCAATTAAGATGGCTTGGACATTTACTACGCATGCCAGAAAGTAGATACGCGAAAATAGGATGGAAATGCAGATAGAGGGAAAAAAAAATAGAGGAAGACCAAGAATAAAATGGGAAAAAGATGTGAGGCAGAAACTAGAAGAAAAAGGAGTCAGCTGGAGAGATTTGCCACAATTAGCTAACAATGAGCAGGAGCGGAGAAACATAACACAGAAATAGAAAAGCATACCTCAACACCGAAAGGTACAAGAGGAGCCGATTAAGAAGAAGAAGAAGAAGATTGTGAGAAATCTGATGAAGAATTTAAAGCGCTACGGAGGAATATTTCATAAGCCTGTTAATAGATTTTTTTAATGGGATAGGATAAGTGTAAGGCTGTTGAAGGGAGACGTAAAAAAATTAAATTTTGATTTGGTTCAATTATTTTTAGGTTGGATATAGATACATATAATTTAATAATTTCTATTTTACTTTAAATTAAACAAGCGTGGTAAAAAATTATAAATTAATCCTTGTAAAACTTTCAAAGGCTTCATTTAAAAATTATGAAGGTATACAGATTAACGTAGTTAGTTTGACGATGAAAGTTGTCTTTCATTCCATTTGGGACGATACCGTGGGAGTGTTTTGCAATTCTCTCTAGAAAACATTTTATTTAATTCCTTTAAATTATTTATATATGCATGTAGTTAAAATTTTAAGGCGTTTGAATTATTTGTCTGATACCGACTTCACAAAACTCCTCCCAATGCGAATCCGTGTTTTGTGCGTATAAAATTTATTTAGTTTATTTACATTATGAACTTGTTCTGTCTATTTATGTGTTTTTCATATTGCAGGCTTGTGGAATAAATTATTTACTTATTCCAGCGCAGTGGAGAAAAATTATCTTAGGAAACAGTTATGTATGTGTTTCGAGCTTCTCTCGGCTTTCTGGATAATTTCTGCAACGTGTGTTGAATTAACAACTAAAATTAATCTTGTATACGAGTACGACATTATGAGATTTATTAAGAGTGAAAGTGGTCCAGGGCACATTTCGTGCTAATGTCTTCTGTAATTTGTGAAATACAGATAACGGTGAACTTTGATTATATAAAAATTACAAGATTTATTATTGTTAAAAATAAATGGTATGATTATTAAAATTAAAGTTTGAAGAAACAGTATGAGAGGTTAAATATTCAGGAATGATTCTAGATAGCAAACTTCACTTCAAACTACACGTAGAAAAAACTACTTAAAAAGTCACTGTAGCTCTATGGACCTGTAGAAGGATGCTTGGGAAAAACTGGGAATTAACACCTAGAATGATATATTGGATATATACCAAGATGGTCATACCCATCGTAACTTACGCAAGTCTGATCTGGTGGACTAGGACACAGATAAAGGACTGCAGAAATAAATTAGACAAGCTACAGCGACTAGCTTGCCTAAGTATTACAATGCCCACACCGACAATGGAAGTGTTGCTGAACTTACCTTCTCTTCGCATTGTGGTCAAATCACAAGCACTAAGAGAAGGTATCGACTAAAAATCACCTCCAAAGAGAGAAGACGTAGAGAAAGGCACTTAGCTATTCTTAACGAGATCGTCACGTATCCGACATTAAATATGATTTCGGATAGAATAAACAGGACGCTAACTATTGAGAAAATGTTTGGAACCATAATTCCAACACGGAACCAATGGGTGCGTCAAAAAATAGAGCTAAATGGCCTAGTCTGGTATACTGACGGGTCAAAAACGCAAAATGGCACAGGTTGTGGAATATGGGGAGCAGCACAACTGAGACAAGGCAAATCTGAAAGCCTTGGACAGTGTGCAACCATATTTCAAGCCGAGGTGTACGCTATGCACTTATGTGCAGAAACTATTAGAAAGAGATTTTAATATTAAAAGAATCTTCATAGTGTCCGACAGTCAAGCAGCGTTAAAAGCTCTTGGCTTGTCGGAAGTAAGCTCAGGACTTGTTCTAAACTGCATACATGCACAACGAGCTAGGAAGCAGGAATGATGTTAAACTGGTATGGTGCCCAGGGCACACTAGTATACCAGGGAACGAGAGGGCACATCGCCTAGCCAAAATTGGCAGCGAGACACCTTTCTTCGGACCAGAACTCGCACTTGCTACATCCTATGGAACAGCCAAGCGGTGTCTTAATGACATATTAATACAAGGGCATAATGCTCATTGGAAAAAAGTTGCAGGACAAGCCCATTCTACGGCTATCCCGTCAATGGTCTGTAAAGAAAAGACAGAAGAAATGCTCAGGATGAGCAGAGCAGCCACAGGACTCGTCACAGGACACTGTGGGCTAAACAAACTTCTACATAATAGGTAATCAGAGACCGATATATGTAGAGGATGTGGTGAAGAAGAAGAGACTCCTCTTCACGTAATATGCCAGTGTGGATTCACACCCTATCGGCGTAGACTTCTAGGGATGGAAAAAGCCAACCAAGAAGAGTTAAGAAAACCACCCTTAAAGAAAATCCAGGAGTTTTTTAAAAACACAGGACTTCTTTAAGGGGCTATCACCAAAAACCAAACAAGATAGAATCAGAAACGAAACATATAGAGAACAATTAAAGATAAAATCAGTTGAAACAAAAATACAAGAAAGACAGCTGGGATGGTTGGGTCACATTTATAGGATGAAAGGAGAAAGGCCAAGCAGAAAAGCCTATGAAGCAAGATCACAGGGAAAAAACAAAAGAGGTAGACCGAGAAAAATCTGGCAAGACGAAGTTAAAAAAAGCAGAAACGGATAGAAACATCAAATGGGAAGAGATAAAAAAGTCAGTACAACGTATCTCAACAGTCCTACACCTTACAGTAGAAGGACTAAATTTTGCTAATTTGGCAATTAAAAATTTGTTCACAGTAAGGCAAATTTTTTAATCAACATAATTTCTTGTATAAACACTTTATACGTTATGCACAACTGCACGCTTCTACATTATTAATAGCAGTCAATATTTGAAAAATAAGTCCACCTCCAAGAAAAGACAGCAGCGTAGTATGTCTATACGCAAAAACCAAAGATTCTATCAAGTTTTTCTGGAACTACATAATTTAAAACGTTTTACTTTTTTGCGCAGATCTGAGATAACGTAAATAGATGGAAATGTGGTGTACTTACAGTGGACATTAAGTCTCCACTTGTCCTCCAAAGCGCTGTCTGAAATGGACGGGTTTTCGGCGCGGCAGGTCAAGTACTTGCCGTCGTCATCGATCACAGGCACGAACGTCAGGATACTGAGACTTTGATTGTTCTGCTCTGCAAACTGGAAACAAAAAGAATTATTAATTTCTTCTTAGTAATAAAATCACCCGTACTAATCGAATTAATGTTAGTTTAGAATTATACACGGTCTGTCGCAAAAATACCCGAATTTTTTAAAAAGAACAACAGATATTTTTTTGGGGTGAATATATTGTTTTATTCGAAATATATTTCCTCTGCGGTTATACAACGATTTGCACGGCCAACCAATGCATCTGGCGATACACCTGCGTCTCGTCAATATTTTTTTAAGTCGCTTAATTACTTGGCACGCACGATT
Source organism: Elmis aenea (assembly GCA_947652605.1). Taxonomy (NCBI): domain Eukaryota; kingdom Metazoa; phylum Arthropoda; class Insecta; order Coleoptera; family Elmidae; genus Elmis; species Elmis aenea. Next base: position 14,820,834 of record OX393578.1, read on the forward strand.
CTTTCTCAAAGCTAAATTTGTTTAACTCTATAACGCACGAGTAGATATTATTGATTTGGCTATAGGGCTAGGGTGTCCATACGTCCCGGTTTTCCCGGATTTGTCCCGGTTTTGTCTCCCTTGTCCCGGTGTCCCGAAATATTTTTTCGGGACAGTTAATTGTCCCGGTTTTGTTAACCACTGATTATCAGCATCTAAAATTATTGTAAAAGGTATTCAATTTTTCATTTCAACGGTGGGAGGCGTGATAAAGATCGATGGAGGGGAGCGGAAGCGGATCTAGAGCATGCGCATTAGTCATTTTTGCCTCTGTTGTGTCGTAGTGTGGTTGTAGTAATAACATAACCTAATAATAATCGTGAGAGAGACAAACGCCATTTTAGCACACTCCATTAACTTTGCACTTATATTGTATATAGTTTGTTTTTGTTTATTTTACTTATGTTACGAAATTTTTAATTGGTAATGTAAATGTGAGTATGTTTTGTGTTTTTTTTTTTGCTTGTATCCCGGTTAGGTCCTGTGAAAATATGGACACCCTATATAGGGCTATAGGCAATAGTTTAAGCAGACCGAGATGCAAATATTTTGCCGAATTAATTAAACACCTGCATTCAAAATAATGTTAAACCTACCGGTACTAAATACAGTACTACAATATTAATAACGCAAAAGCGCATTAGGTGGCGCTTCAGGGATTTACCTAAGCTTATATCCGCATGCAGAAACGTATGTTTTAGTCTTATTGCAGTTAAACAAAACTTAGAACATGTATGTAGTTTACTTTTACTTGTTTATAACGTAAAATGTAACAAAAACATTCAGCAGAATCAGCTATGTTGTATACTAGGTGACTGTTGCAAAAAAGGTGTGTGCAGTAGCACAATCCTTTTGAAACCACGTTTTCTAGACAAAAAAGATATGAAAGGCAGCAGTGGCGGATCATGCACTTGGAGGGACACAAGCAGAAACTAGTTTTGAGGTCCCCTTGTTTTAAATGCTATCAAATCAATGAATTACGTAATTAAAAATTAATTACTAATCAATCAATCGTGTCCTTAAGAAAATCTCTATTTTTAGTCTTTTTATTCACAGGTATGATAATGATAATTTGGCGTTTAAAATAAAATGCAAACGCTTTTAACTCTTTATTAATAAAAAAAATAGTAAAAAAGTTGTAAGCAATTATTATTAAACACTGTTAGAACATAAGAAAATTTATGTACAAACATTGGAATGGTAAATAAAAAAAAAAAACTAAATTGGAACTTTTCTCGCTTTATGTTTACCGAATTTCTTCTTCTTCTTAATCGTTTCCTCTTGTACCTTTCGGTGTCGAGGTTGCTTTTCTGTTACTGTATTATCTTTCTCCACTCCTTCCTATCGTTGGCTAATTGTGGCACATCTCTCCAGCTGACTCCTTTTCCTTCTAGTCTCTTCCTCACTTCTTTTTCCCATTTTATTCTTGGCCTTCCTCTAGCTCTTTTTCCCTCTATCTGCATTTTCCATCCTATTTTCGCGTATCTACTTTCTGGCATGCGTAGTAAATACCCCAACCATCGTAATTGATTCGTCTCCATCTTTTTCTTAATATCTGTTACTCCAAGTTTATTTCGGATTTTTTCGTTACTGATTTTATCGATCAGTCTACATCCCTCTATTCTTCTCAAAAATCTCATTTCCTGTACCTGTATTCTTTGTTTTTGTTTTTGAGTTAGTGTCCAAGTTTCTGAACTGTACGTGAGGATGGGTACGTACACTGCATTAAAAACTCGCGTCTTCGTCTCTTTTGATATTTCCTTCTTACTTATCAAACATTTATTTGTGGCGTAGTAAAATTTCGTCGCTGCCGCTATTCTGTTATTCAGACCTTCCTCCAATTTGCCATTTTCTGCAATTATTGTTCCTAAATATTTAAAACTTGCTACCTGTTCTATCTTTTTTTGGTCTAGCATTATTGTAGCTGGTTCATGATTTTTCGCTATAACCATAACCTTTGTCTTTGTTATATTAATATTCATATTATATCTGCTTAATGTATCTGCCCATACGTCTAGATTAAATTGCAAGTCCTTTTCGCTTTTAGCTAATAACACCACATCATCTGCAAAGGCTAATTCTGTTAAGGATATTACCGAATTTATTAATAATATAATTCATGACAACCATTGTTTTCTATGAAAAGTATTGACAAATTAGTTAAAATGCAACTGACTTAACGATTTGCAATAAAATAAAGAATTTTGTCTTTAAAACATTTAAATGTCAATATCTTTATCATGTTTTATAGTAATTCTGTCCGTACATTCTTAAATTCAACATCAGTCATTTTAAAATCAAAAAATAACTAAAAATCCTTTAGTACTTGCTTCAGTGTAACTGGCAGATCTCCTAGGTATTTCAGAAACGAGAACGTCACAAATAACATTATGAACATTTAATACGAAGTTTTGTTTTACAGTAATGTGTTTCTCATTATTTGTTTCTTCACATTGCAATTTTTTTTGCTTTTAAACGCATGTTACAACGTGCGTGCATTTACTTAATTTTTCCAATAATAACTAATTTACAGGGGTTTTAAGTTATAATATAGGGTTAATCACAAATTACAAGAAAACGGTAATAGATAAAAATATTCTGTTTGTTTTTCTTTCATACCCTTGTTCTGTTTTCCTTTCTCCCAAAACTCTTCTAAGTATTTTCCTCTCCCCTCTCTGCAATCTTTTCTGTGTTTTCTTATTCAGTATCCAAGTTTCGCAGCGTATAGTGCTGTTGGTCTGCGTTTAATTAACTAAATAGTAGGAACGTTAACGCACAAACAATGTTGAATATTATTTGTCACTTAATATTTTTTCCTCACGGTCGAAAGGGAAATTTTATGGGTCGGTTATTGGGTAATAAAACCTTTTGTTTACCGTTTGCCGTGTGACGAACGGCAAATTGTCCAGATGAAGACCATTAGTGCATGAGATTCGCAAAATGTATTTTTTGTTTTTTGAAGCTGCCAACTTTCGGAGGCTCCTGACAATCGGAGGCCCCAAGCGGGCGCTTCTTGTGCCACTAAATGGCAGCAGTAACAACGGACATGGAGTAGACGAAGGTACAATAATAAGAGAAATAGCAAAGAATATTTTAGGTATAAAAAACCATCTTGTACATTTTGGAAAGAAAAGTTAATTTCGAATCTCTTCTTCTGCTTCTTAATCGGTCCCTCTTGTACCTTTTGGTGTCGAGGTATGCTTTACTATTTCTGTATTAACTTTTTCCACTCTTTCCTGTCGTTAGCTAATTGTGGCATATCTCTTTAGCTGACTCCTTTTCCTTCTAGTCTTTGCCTCTTTTTTCCCCATTCTATTCTAGGTTTTCTCTATTTCTTTTTCCCTCCATCTTCATTTTCCATTCTATTTTCGCGTATCTACTTTCTGGAATTTCGAATCTCAAAAGTAAAAAAGTTGCACGTTAACAAAAACCTCGGTAGAGCTGAAAATAATTTTAATTTATGAAGTCCAACAAGATTTGCTTTTAAAAGTTTTTTTAAATTTTGAATAATAAATCAGATATGAAGGAAATCCGTACCTACTAGGTCTAGGTGGAAACCCTGTATTTTGCGCATTTAAATTGTCCTTCAAAATAGAGTGCTCCGAGGTATTGTCGATGCTCCATGGGTACTATTATAATGACCACCTACACAGAGATCTGAAGATTATAACCGTCAGAGAAGAGATCACTAAGTTCGCAGAAAAGCACGAGAGAAGACTTCACTCCCATGGCAACACCGGGGTGCTGCAGCTGCTAGATAATGTTGGTTCGAAAAGAAGGCTCAAGAGGATCAAACCTTTTGAACTGGTGTAGTGTGTCTCGCGATACAGTGCTACAGCAGAGCATAGTGAACCTGTGCGTAACACGACAAACTTGTGTTTTATGTAAGAAAACAAGAAACACAAATGGGGACATCTTGGAAAAATACCTAGTCTTTAAGAATTTTAGAATAAAATTGTAGGTTAGGCTCTCTAGACTAGTAACAATATTTTAATATATTTTTTTTTTTTTTTAAATTATTTTTAACTAAAACTAGTCTTACAGACTAACGATTAGCTTAAGTCTAACATATCTTAAATCTAGGGTTATATGTGAATTGTCTCACCCACTGGTGTGTCACAATTTCTTTTCTTGTTGGCTATTTCGCAATAGCAATTAAAACGCATCACCACACTGACATGACACTCTATCACTTAGTTAGCACTTAGATCAAGGGGTTTCACACGTTTTAGCCTCTGCACCGCTCCTCCCCCTTGCAGAAGTTGAGCTGCCTCGACGTTTGGGTGTTCTTGTAGTGTATTCCTGTGTCTCACCGCGACTTTTTTTATTTCATCCTCCACTGAGCAGATATTAAGATCACGATGGATGTCATCACTACGCACGTACCAAGGCGCATCCACGATGTTTCTCAATATCTTGTTTTCGAAGCGTTTTATAATTTCTACGTTACTTTTTTTGGAACACCCCCATAGTTGTGCACCATAGGACCACACAGGCTTGAGTACCTGCTTGTATATTATTAATTTATTTTGCGTGGATAACTGGGATTTGCGTCCCAATAACCAATACATACTTTTGTATTTCAAGCCTAGTTCTTGACGTTTTATTTTGATATGGGTTTTCCATCGTAGTTTGGTGTCTAGCGTCATCCCAAGATACTTGGCAGTATTGGAATATGGTATTATTTTCCAATTTATTTTAACAGGGATTTGTGTAGTACGTTTATTGGTAAAATTTATATGGACAGATTTGTCTTCATTTAGTTTGATTCGCCACTGGTCGGTACATGCGCTGACCTTATTGATGGCGCGTTGTAGTTTCTGGGCCGCCTCGCCCACGTCACCCGACACTGCAAGTATAGCAGTGTCGTCGGCAAACGTTGCTGTGACCATGTTATCTATTGCTGGTATGTCGTTGGTATATAGGAGATACAGGACCGGGCCAAGAACGCTGCCCTGTGGAACTCCAGCCCCAATATCTTTTAGCTCTGAGAACTGATCTTCCTGGCGCACTCTGAACAGTCTGTCGGATATATAGGATTTTAAAATCTCGGTGAAGTCTTTAGGTATTTTTTCTTCTAATTTTTGAATAAGGCCAGAATGCCATACCTTGTCGAAGGCTGCCGCTACATCAAGGAATATTGCTGAACAGATTTTTTTTGTTTTCAAGCACATTTTCAGTAACATCTGTTATTCTATGCACTTGTTGTATAGTGGAGTGCTGGTTTCGGAAGCCAAATTGATGATCAGGGATTAATTTCTTTTTCTCTATAATAGGTTTTAGCTGTTTTAGTAGGAGTTTTTCAAACAACATTGCAGGCAATAGAGAAATCGGTTGGTATCCTTTTGCTTCATTTAATTGCTTTCCCGGTTTTGGGATCATAACAACCTCGGCTACTTTCCATAGTCTTGGTATATGTTTCAACCTGATAATAGCGTTAATAAGGTGAGTCAATTTGGCAATAGCTTTCTTGGGCAATTATTTTAATATAGAGGGAAAAAAAATTGTCCTAATTTACTCTGTATTATCCAAGTTTTAAACGCAACAAATCAGGTGATGACTTTTAAAATATCGCCCACCAGCATTTCATTAAATTTTATTACACACCTGTCTTGATTAAAACTGTATATTCGTTGCGGTATTTAATTTATGAGCAACTTTAGTGCACCATTTTATTTCAAACATTCTCGTGTATAATGAATTTAATATTACAAGCGAACATTCTGTTAAATTTTAGCTTCCACATTAACAATATCACGAAATTTATCCAGAATGTATTTCCTCTAATACGAAAAGATAATAAAGCAGCTTTTGTACGTAACATAGTTTGTACAATAAACAAAGGAACTAGGGCGTGCAGGTCGTGCAGGCGCACACCTAAATAATGCGGTTTGCACATTCCGCAATGACACTAACCAATAGAACACGCGCATACAAAAAAGCTCGCGAATGTGCTACAAACAACATCAAAGAGAATTCTCAAAGTGCACTAGATCCAAGTTTTTTTTTTTATAGAGGCAACGGTGTAATGATCTAGCGTCGAATATACACGCACGATGAAGAATAAAAAGCTAAATACCTGGAGCAGCGAAGCCCGGCTATGCTACAAGCACTCAAATATGCCCTATTAAAAATTTATTAAGTTATCTTTTGTATTTCCAGTGGCGAGTACGAAACCATAAAATCTACTCATATAAACACGATATTCATGTTATAAAAGTGTCCCTACATTTAAATGCTTGAAACGTAGCCACGCAAGCCAATTTACGTAGAATGTAATACAAGCGACTTTAATTAACTCTGTTTAACTGTCGTTTGATTGACCATTTCGACATTTATCTATTTAAAAAGTTTACAGCCGTAGCGGATATGTTATTGGTAGAAGCATGTGTACGAAATTTTATTATTACAGCTGGAAATTTTATTGATTTCAAGTCATTTAATAAAACATAAAGCGAATTAGGACGTTAAAATAAAATAAACTTGCTTCTGGTAGACATATTTACGTAAACAAGGTTTTTGGGGGCGGTGATTGCTTGTTACAAAGGTAATTTCCATTAATTATGTATTATTTTGTGTAATTAATCGTTTTTTTAGCTTAAATAGGTTCGCTATTGTAGTTTTTTATTAATTAAACCGATTACAGGAGTTTAGTTTAATCTTTGGAATAACGATTTTATTAATATTTCTGTTTATTTTCTGAATTTGTAAATGGTATTGTTACTAGTTTAGGGTAACTTACCTGCAATACCGATTTAAAGTGTTTCTTAGTTCCTAAAATAGCACAGTATCACTATGCCCTGCTTTAGCACTGCATCGCTTTACACTACACGAGTTCAAAAGGTTTGACTGTTTTGAGCCTTCTTTTCAAACCAGTAATATCTAAAGGTTGCAGCACCTCGGTGTTGCTATGGACAAGGAGCCTTCCGTCCAGCTTTTTTGCAAACTTTTGACAGTTGGGATCTAAAATTCTCTGTGTAGGTACGTGGTCATTTCGATAGTGTACTATGGAGCATCTATAATACAATACCTCGGAGCACTCTATTTTCACCTGAATCTTATCTATGTTCCATCTGGCGCATCCTCAGAGCCGAATCCCATAAGTTCAGACTGGCTTTAAGATTTGTTTGAACAGTGGTAGCTTATTATGCACAGAAAATTGTGATTTTCTTCCAATCAGAAAGTATTTGTTTTGTATTTAGGGGCAAGTTCTTTTTTTTTCTTTCTTTATGTGTTATTTCATCGAAGACGAATATCCAGATTCAACTATTTTGCTGTATCGCAAAGTGGAATGTTAGCATTCGTTATTGATATCAGAAATTGTTCATTCTGCTTGTAGGTAGAGTCAAAATGCGCTAATTTATTTTCAACGATTCTTACTCTTCACCTCTTAGTTCAATCAGTTATTCTGTTGAATGCTTCTTGAAGTTTAGCAGCGACTTTTACGTTGTCATTACTAATTGCCAAGATGGCTGTGTCGTCGGCATAAGTTGCAATTGTGACATTTTGAGTCTGTGGAGTGTTACAGCAAGTATAAAATGGGTCCCAAAACACTGCCTTGGGGTCCTCCTGCATTTCAGTTTCTCATGTTTCAGTACTCTTCCTCTTGTTTGACACGCAAAATTCGTTTAGATATGAGAGATGTTAATATTTCGGCATATTGTTTTGGCAACATGATCTTTACTTTATACATTAACTCAGGGCTGCGAAGTCGGTAAAAAAAAGTCGACTCCGACTCCTAATAATTTTAGTAGTTCGACTCCGACAAAATTAAATACTAAGACATTTTATGGTGTGTAATATAAGAAAACAATAAAAAATATAAAAAAAATATTTAAAATTTGAGTTTAAATTTTGCGGCAAAGGACCACCCCGCAATGTTTTGTTGTACTCGGAGTCGGTTTATTTTTTCCGACTCCGACGACCAGAAATTCCTTCTAAATTCCGACTCCACAGCCCTGCATTAGTCCTCAAGCCCGACTGTTTAAAATGCTTGGGCTACGTCTTAAAGTATAGTTGAGCATATTTTCTTTTCTTCTTACGCTTTTCCAGTAATGTCTGTTACTCGGTAAACCTGACCGTCGAGTGCCTGTTGCTGAATCCAAATTTGTCTGTTACAAACTTTTCGGTTTCTTAATTCAGTTGCTGTTTAGTCTTTAGCAGGCTATTCATCATTATAAGACAATTCCCCTTGGAATCCTTTCCTGTTGGTCTTTTTGTTTGTTCACTTATGTTGGGTTCTATCTTAATTATGCTTTTATCATGTGTTGGGATTACTAGAGAGTGGTCCGAGTCTAGATCAAAAATATCTTCCACTATAATGTATTTCGGACAGATTTTTCTAGTGATGAAGTCCAACAAATCAGGGATCTTACCTGAATCTGCGGACCAACACGTGGGATTTTCTGTTGATTGACAGCAACACCCAAGCTCCGCAGCTGCTTCATGTAGTTCCTTATCCTTGGTTGTAGACAGCCTAGATCCCAACAATTTGTTCTTGGCGTTAAAATCTTCGCCAATAATAAAGTTGTTATCTAGCTGGTTTTTATAATTATCGTAAGCATTTAAACTTTTCAACACAATTAGGTAAAAACCTCGTTTAAAATGTTATTGAAGTTGTGAATGCACCTTCCTATAATAATTAATTATAATTTCCTAATTCATAAAAGTATTTTTTCCCGTTGTTTTACTTTAATCCAATTATTGTTTAAAGGATAGCAACTACTTTTATAGTTTTTATTTTTAGATATGGCGATGTGTAATGTTCTTATAATACATGAAGTGGTTAAAGTAGCATGAGCAAACAAAGAATGCTTTTAGCAAAGTATCTAGTTAACTGGCAACTAAGGTGACAAGAGTCTAGTGTTTGCGTCAAGCTTTGTGCTGATGCACAGATGCCGTCGAGTTTTAATAATAGTTTTTAGGCTATGGATATATAATATGTTAAGAAAAAACTGTAAAGCATCCAAATTCTATTGAGAAATTTCCTTTCTTCTTAGTTTTGTTCTGGTGTAAGCAACCTCAGAATTCTACGCAAAAGTATTATTTTCATGCTCATATTATCGTGTAATATTTTTAAAACTATTTTAGATACAATAACTTCTTACATAAGTTTTTAAAACTATAACAAAAAAATTATCAAAAAATCAATAAGAACTTTTTAATCCATGAATGTTGTCAACGATGTTGCAAAGACAGCATATTATGCATAATAAATATGCAGGGTGTTTCTTAAATATTTCGAAAAAATTCGGGAGGTGATTCCTTATCGAAAATTAAGGGTGGGATTTCATACATTTTTTTTTTCCTTAGTCGTCTTCTTTCGGGGTTACACCCCCCTAAAGGGGAGCTATAAAATTAGGTTTTTATTTTATTTCTCAAATTTGGATGTAGGGAAATGATATTTAGCAGATGTTTTATACTTTTTAAAAGGTTTCCCATAGTATTATTTTTAATCATCTCCCACCTCCACAGGGGGCTGAAAAGTGTGACCCCTGTTGGTTTTTTCTTTAGAACTTTTTGGTGGTTTAAAATTTTTCAATTAAAAATTGTTTTTTTGAAAGCTTGATTTATTTAGAAACTTCATTTATCCTTTAGTTTTTCTCGTAAAACCTACCGTTTTTGTGTAAAGAATAAAATAAGTAAACATTAACCATCAAATATTCCAATATAAAACGATTTATTTTGGTGGTTACCATGGTTTGTTTATGTTCATGTTGGGTAGAAGTGACGGGTGTAATTCATTTTGACGTTTACGCGGCGACAACGCTAAAACGCCCGTCAATTCTATCCAACATGAACATAAACAAACCATAGCAACTACCAAAATGATTCGTTTTATATTGAAATATTTGATGGTTTATTTTTAGCAATTTTATTTTTTACACAAAAACGGCAGGTTGTACGAGAAAAACTAAAGAATAAAAAAGTTTAAAATAAACCAGCCTTTCAAATTTCTATTTAAATTGAAAAATTTCAACCCACCAAAAAGTTCTTATTAAAAAACCAACAGGGGTCGCACTTTTCAGCCCCCTGTGAGTTGGGGGATGATTGAAAATATTACTATGGGAAACCTTTTAATAAGTTTAAAACGTCTGTCAAATATCATTCTTCTATGTTTATCCAAATTGGAGAAATAAAATTAAAACCTAATTTTTTCGCTCCCCTTTAGCGGGGTTTAACTCCGAAAGGAGACATCTGATTTTTTTATATGTAATACCCCTCTTAATTTTCGATAAGGAATCACTTCCCGATTTTTTTGTTGCAATATTAAGACACATCCTGTATAAAAAAATTATCGACTGATGAAGAGATTAGTGTTTAGAAACTTACATAAATTTATGTTCCTTTTAAATAAATTACCCAAATATTTCAAAAATCATTGCTTTATATCTATGTTTTTAGATACTTTAGTCTGCCAAGTATAACATTAATATCAAAGAAAACATTTATGTCAAATATTTCAACGTTATTATGTGCAAAGTAAATTATCCGGAACAAACACTCTGAAATATCTTGAGAGTCTCGATAAACTTTTTGAAATAAGTAATTTATTTACTCTACGAAAGAGGCTTCTTCAATCTTTCATTAATATCCATATAATTCTCCCGAATGAAAGGAAATGGTACAGTAAACAACGACGAAAGCGTCAAATATACGAAATTGTGCGGAAACTGTTCCCTATTTCCTGTAATGCAGTCTTTTTTACATTTGAGTTTTTGAGAAAGAAACCTGTCGCACTTTCTACTTCCTTAGCCAGCTTATATTACTGAAGAGGTAAGGTTGTTAGCGAATACCGACGAGTCTAATCCAGTAGTACGTCACCTTTATATATCAAACCTCTTTACTCTAATCGTGTCGTTTTATCCTTTGTGAGAAGAGATCCTATTAAAGAATACATAAAGCTAGAACTGTATAAAGAAATCTTGGGCATTTTAAAATAGATTTCAAAAGCAGATGTAAACGTTATTCAAGCGTTATAGTTTTAGAAACGAACTGAAGTTTTGTTAAATAAACTTTTAATTAAGGCAAATATAGAAAACGGATGACCTTACATTTCAAAAGATAAGATTTTGTTGTCGCAGTAATTGGATTTTCGCTTCAAATTATTATTTCATGAAGATTTTAAATACAAATATTCTGGAATAGGGTTATTAGCTTGTTGGTAATCTGATCTTAACTTTGCCATATCATTAACAGTTAAAGTATAAACACCCTTCTTTCAAATGATGTTCCCTTAAAAAAAGCTCTGAATGTAAAATTAAATATCTGCTTTAAAAAACTATGTAAAACGAACGCTTGGTTTTAAAGATACTTATTAATGAAAGTGTGTTTTGCTGACATGATTAAATACGAGGGTTTGTTGCTTGGTAACATCACGATACAAATTGAAATCATAATTTAAAGTAGTTTAATAATTATAAATCTAGGCAAAATTATATACGTATAATCTTTGACCAAGCAATGACCCCAATAAACTATTTAACAACATTACATCACAATTTTCACGTTTTACCATTGGAAAAAGATAATAATCTCTTATTATTTGAAATCTCAACCATTAATGTTAAGTGTTTAAATACAAAAAAAGTGAAAAACCGCATGGGTAAAGTTGCAAGAGACAAATTCTCAAAACGTAAAACAAAAATAGGCAGACCAAGAAAGAGATGGTGAGATAGTTTATAATGGTACTGCATTAAACCAGGCTTAGAGCCTATTAAGAAAAATTAAGTGAAAATTATTAAAAACTTTATTGACAGCATGATAAAACTCTATTTGGTTACAGTTAAAAAAAATATGCAGTAATTCTATTCGACGGTTCTGAATGGCTGAAATAGTTTAAGAAGAAGATAAATGATTTGGAAAATAAACTATTGGATATCGTATGACGTTCAGTTATTTAATAATTGCAAACATCACTTGTTTACGAAATCATGGCAAACTTTGGTAAGAAAATGTTTACAAAATTATGCATATCTCGGTTATTTTTTGCAACAAATATATAAAACTATATATTTAGTAAAGCTAAAAAAATTCTCTTTCATATAAAGTCATGGCCAACTACGGTTTCTACTTTAAAAAAATATAAGTTTTCTTTATACTGGAAAGTGTAGGTCGCAAAAAAAATGTTTTTAAATTAAGCATAAAAATCTGTATAAAAACTCTTGACATCGTTTTGTTTTATTTTAATAAATATAGGAGTTAAAGTCAATTTTCAAAAACGATGAAATTTAATCTTTCATCTGTAATGCCAAATGGAAAGCGATATAAAAAATCTGATTACATAGGCGCCCTTTTATCAAAAAAATAGCCCAATAGACCGATATCAGATTTTTGTTAACTATTACGGTAACCCCGTTAAACATTCGAATTTGGTCCACCCTGTATACCGAGAGCTGGTGAACCTAACCAAACGATTGTGAACAGTTGGAGAGACCAGAAGAGAAATTAAAATCTAAGCGTCCAGCATTTGTAAAACGTAATGGCGTCATTTTGCATCATGCAAGATCTCATTCGGCTTTATCCACCCAGAGAACATTATTGGACTTTGGATGGACAGTTTTACACCACCCTGCATACTCCCCGGACATTGCAACAAAAAAATTTTGATAAAGTTGAAGAGATCAAAACTACATTGCAAGAGATATTTGATTCTAAAACGGTGCAGTTTGAAAAGAGAGGGATATAATTGTTACCATAAGGATGGCAAAAAGTCATAAATAATAATGGAAACAACATAAAATAATAAAAAAGTTTCATAGTTAAAAAAAAGTGTTTTTCTTCTTTAGTACAAAAAGTAGAATTTTTGCACAAACCCAATAATTGATGATAAATAACATATTATCACTAGAGAGCAAAAGAATTACTTTTTAAAACGGAAATATAATCATTTTGCACCGGTATTAGAAAAATTACATTAACCAAACCCATAATTTCTCTCATGCTGTTAAAATGAAGTGATTATGTTTAGACAGAATAACGCTATCGATTAAGGAAGTAGACAAGTATCTAAGTAGTGACGCAAAAGGTGCGTGCTCGAGTACTTCTATTTTTCCAAGACGGGATATAATCGTGTTTTTGTGGGCTATTTTTCGGGGCATTTTTATTAACTTCGACCTTTTATATTGTGTGCAAATATTTCACGCCCTAAGAATTTGTTACGCCAGATTCTCGTACAACGCCGACCGCAATTAAAAGCGATGATTTATTATGGCTTACAGTATAAATTATTTAGTTTTGGTAAAGGGTTAACAAAGGCCCTATATGAAAGTTATGTCTCAACTCGAATTCATTTCATTAATAATTCATCCCGGTTTTACTGTCATATAATGTACGTTATAAAATTAGGACACCAACTCGAACATATATGTGTATGGATTTTACATTTATCTTAAATAATGAAAACAAATGAATCCTTTGAATATCTAAAATTGTAAAAGGATCATGGCAGTCATGATATAATCCAAAACAGACATAAAACATAGGAGTATTTTAAAAACAGCAGTTATGGGCAACGACAATTTTAGAAAAAAACTCAAAGCTGAGTACATGGAAAATTAAAAAAAAATTAATAGATTAAATAGTATTTTGAATCGGTTTCTAAACGTATTATTGGTAGATATCTTTTACTTAGAGTGTTTAGGAAGCAGTAATTATTATTTAAGCCATAAGTAATGTGTGTACCAATACACAGTATGCCTATCAGTTAGGAAAATCTTGCAAGCTAGCTATACATAAAATAGCTAGCAAGATCGAGAGTGGTCTAAAGAACAAAGAGATCACACTTGGAGTTTTTCTAGATATCGAAGGGGCGTTTGATAATGCCTCAACGAGATCAATACGAAATGCAGTGTAAAGCAGAGGAATACATTTTACAATTTGTAAATGGATTTCCGAAATGTTTAAACAGAAACATCCTGTATGCATCTGCTTTTGCACATACTGCAGGGGTTAAGGCTGTCCGAGAGAGGGTTCTATATCTCCTTTTGTGGTGCCTAGTAGCAGACGAGCTTTTGTGGAAACTGGAGAAAGCAGGGCACTTTGCGGCAGGCTATGCCGATCACAGCCATACTAAAAACAGGCAAGTTCGGAGGCGTCGTATCAGACATAATGCAAGGAAGTGCTAAGAAGCAGGAATAATGTTAAACTGTTATGGTGCCCAGGGCACATCAATATACCAGGGAACGAGAAGACAGATCGCCCAGCCAAAATTGGCAGCGAGACACCTTTCTTCGGGCCAGAACCCGCACTTGCTACATCCTATGGAACAGCCAAGCGGTATCTTAATGACATATTAATACAGAGGCATAATGCTCATTGGAAAAAAAATGCAGGAAAAGCCCATTCTAAGGCTATCCTGTCAATGGTCTCCTAAGAAAAGACAGAAGAAATGCTCAAGATGAGCAGAGTTGAAATCAGAGCAGCCACAGGACTCGTCACAGGATACTGTGGGCTAAACAAACACTTCTACATAATAGGGCTCTTAGAGACCGATATATGCAGAGAATGTGGTGAAGAAGAAGAAACTCCTCTTCACGTAATATGCCAGTGTGAAGAATTCACACCCTATCGGCGTAGACTTTTGGGAATGGAAAAAGCCAACCAAGAAGAGTTAAGAAAAATTTTGGAGTTTTTCAAAAACACAGGACTTCTTTAAGGGGCTCTCACCAGAGGGTACAATAGACCAATAGGCCACAGTACAGGAACCTGAAAGGGGACCACCTCCGCCGTAATAATAATAATAACGTGTGTACGAGAATTTTACAAGTAGGAAGTAGTTGAGCGAAGACTTAAATTGATATTTAAATTTTTAAAATTACCGCGTACTTTGTAGTGCTGAATTTTTCTTTAATTTGTGTATTGTGTTTTGCATTTGTTGCTTATGACTGAAATCAGGGCCGGTTTTACCATAAGGCGACCGTAGGCAATTGCGTAGGGGCCCAGCCTTACTCATAAAAAAACGAAAATATGAATTTGAAAAAATCTTAACAGATGCGAAAAAAATCGCTGAGGTCTAAGGTATACTGCCTAATTTTAAACAAGAAAGAGTACGAAAAAATAAGCAGCTTGTGTATAAGGCCGAAGGTAATTACTCTAAAAACATTTAAAATAAAACCTTGGAAAATATTACTATTTTTTTAATCTCAATAAATGTAGCTTATATTATCATTATTGGTTTTAAAAATAACGACTATTTAGTTTTATAAAAGTTTTGACGGTGTATAATGGTCGGCAATTCGCGATGAAGCTAAAGAAAGTAAATAACATTTTTGACGAAACTTGTAAGGTTTTATAATTGTCATTTTAGTAATTAATTATTGGCTTCAATGAATTAACATTTAAAAAAAATTATAACTCTTTGTGGAACCAAGTCGTCAAAATTCATTCAAGATAATGTGCATCCCTTTAATTTCCTCAGCTTCTGTTCAAGTAAAAGACAATTATCGCCCATTTTCTAATTACTTTCTTAATAAAATTAGGTCTTACGGAAAATGTAAACGTAATTTTCCTAATTAAAGTTGCTTGTCCACTTGTTTTCTGTAAAGGTAAATTATTAATGCTCCATAAATTTTAACTTGTCTTTTGATAGCAAAAAATCTAATTTAAATTGGACCTAATTTGGAAAATACCATCAGTAGATCGTTACGTATACCTGTTTTGTAAAATAAACTTTGTGAAGTAATTGCATTTTGTATAATTGGGTTTTAATTAAAATTATTTGCAATAAGTCACGTGCTGCTGCAGTATGCAAATAAATATGTGCTTATAAAATGAAAACGAATTAATTTAATTATTGCAAACAAGTTTTAAAAACCTTTTTAATGAATGTTCGTAAACAGTTTGAGTTAATTGATATTATCTAAACCATTTTGTTATGGCATGAGTCTTGTATCAAACCAAAATTATGCATATGATTTACATATATTATTATTATAGAAACAAACAAACTCAAATTATTTTTTAACTTTTAGTCTGACACTTTTTTAATCTACTCGATCAGTGTATAATCACAGCAGGCAATCCTCCAAAGTTTATCTATGTTGTAGGCTTCTGCGGCCGATGTCCAATTTGTAGGGTTGGTTTCTACGTTGGAACCGCGTTGAAGGTTTCTTTTTGATGATCGACGTTTCGTCCTCCTTTATTGAGAACATCTTTGGGGTGGTTTGTGTAATTGTGGAACAAATAGCCCTGAAGTTGTTCCCAATAAAGAAGGACGAAACGTCGGTCATCAAGAAGAAACCTTTAAAGCTCTTCCAACCTGGAAACCAACCCTAAATGTACAGGTTAGGCCAAATTCGATGGGATTACATGGGTATTTTGATTAATGTACCCATGTAATTCCATTAAATTTGGACCGCCCTGTATATAAGATTAAATCAGAGATACTGCAAGCTATTCTGTCAAGTATTGACCAGTGAACAAAATTTATAGTTCAATGGATTAATAACAAGGCTAGCAGAGGACCAAATTTCATAGAGGTAGATGCTTCAACGTAAGATATTTGAGGTGTATTAGAATTCAGTTACACCCGGTATAAGACATGTGTTGGGCCGATTATAACCTACCGTTCAAAAACAAGAGCCAAAACGAAAGTCTAAAAAAAATGAGGGTATCTAAATTGATAATAATTAGGATGACGATTATGGACAAAAAGATCAACAAAGACCTTCATCAACAGACAAGCATAAGCAATATAGCAAGATGAATGAGGACACGCAGAACTTATTTGAATAAACATGTTAGCGGAATGAAAAAGAAGAGACCAACCCACACTCCAGGAGTGTGGGTTAGTCAGGAGGCAAGCTCTTGAGCTTGCCTCCTGCAAGGCAGAAGACCATTAGGACGCTTATTTAAAAAATGGGAACATAGCTGCTAGTCCAGCTCAAAAGAACTCATCCATTTAAGAACAGGCAAAGGTGTCTATCAAAAGTAGTAAAAAAAGGAATGAAGCTTTGCGCCTCCACCATAAAACTTTCTATCATACTACGATGTATGTCGAATGATCATGTCTTTATATTTTAATAACGCTTCCTCAAATTAATGAGCGTTCACTCGCATCCTCTTATTATAATGATCAGCACTAGAGATAATTTTTTTATCGATTGCAGTACTCTCATTTCGCCTACCTCTGAGCCAGACGTTTGCTCTTAAGGATATTTAAATACACTTTTTGGTTTGTTTGGTCGTACCCAGTTGGTTATTCTGATAGGTGGCTCAATAAATATTTTAAAATGTTGTTTAAAAACGATTTTAAATTTTTCAACATTTTATCTACTGCCATAATTCGATTCTTTTTCGCATCCCACTCCATGGCAACAGTTTCAGAGCAAGCATTAAAATGATAAGTTTTCGTATCTGACGAGTACTCATTCTAAAAATACCTTCTCCTACGCCTTCAATCTCTATTGAATCGAGAAATAAACATCTATTCATGTGAGACGGAACTTATATAACATGACAAAGTATATTTTTGTACGAAATATTTTACATAGAAACATTCTGATCGATAATGTTTTCAATATCTTGTTGTTGCACTCTACTTTCAGTTGTAAACTTGCTCGTGAATGTTAAAAAGCTCGTGTGTAGCATGCGAACCATTTTCTTATATTCCACATAAAAAAAACGTAAGTACACATATACGGCGCATATAAGTTTTATTGCCTTCTAGTACATCCATTAAGTTTCGTGTTCTACATGTTAAGATGTTAAGATACCGAACAAAATGGAACTTCACAGACTTTGAGAATGCGCAAGCAGTGGGTTTTTCGGGCAGTGCAAAAGTTTATTGCCTTTGATGCAACTTTGAAGACGCATCGACTTTTATGTAATATTTTACTTTGCAACAATTTGTTAAAAGTTTTAGTTTGTTACACTTTCAGCTTGTGTATTGAAAATAATTCAACACAAATGTGTTGCAAGAGTTGGAGATTACAAAATGGAAAATAAAATTAATAACTCGGACTTTAATTAACCCCTAAATTTACGAATTTGGTGGGCAAAAATTAGCGATTATTTTTACAGAAAAGTACTGGTAAAGTATAGTGTGAGTTTTTTTTTGCATTTTCAGTGGCGTGGGGTGTTAAGGGGGCTGCAATAAAATTACAATACAAAAAACACAGTTAGTGTGTACTTCTTATAAGGACATGTTTAACTAAACGGGTTGGCGAGGAATTAAGTGCTAATTATGCCTTTAATAACAGCACGCGATGCATATTTTTGTTCAAAATTATGTTTTTTATTTGTTACAAGCTGCTATATCTTTAAATGTAATTTTAAGAAATAATCTTTAAGCTGCTAACCAAGTCAATAATCGGACAAAGAAATGGCGGATAACACTAAATTAAACGTAATCAGTCCATGTAAACTTTACCAATTAAAGCATCCAATATACCCAAGTTAATATAAATAGTAACAAAACACGATACTCGAACACAGAAGTACTAAGGTACTACGCTGGACGCAAACCTGCGCTGGAGAGTTCACATTAAAAAAAAAAAGAAATAATTGACATCAGATACAGAAAAATGTATTGGATAATTAAAAAGGAGTTCTCGTCTGTGTATACACAACAAGTTTTTACTCTAAGTACTCTAAGTAACCGTGATTGGTGGCTGGTTGTGTTAACAATCTAACTTGCAATCGGGAGGTCATGGGTTCGAATCCCAGGGCCGACTGTCATTGTAAAGGTTTCAGGTGGTTTCCCCTACAGTTAACCTTTTCGGTGCGCAATGTTTGTAGTTTTTCTGTGCCTGCAGTGCGCCTAACTTTCAAATGCGGTAACGTTTGGGCGAGTTTACTCGTCTCGAGCACCTTGGGCCGCGTACAATTTTGGCGAGTATATAAGGTTAAGGCAAATGCTGTGGGAATACTTCCACCTATCCTTGCCCATCTTTGACTATCCACATTCATACCCACTATCATTGTACGGCTGAATAGGGGGTCAATCCCCCTATAGCAGTTAACCGCGCGAGCGGAACACACATGTGAATCTGAACCTGAACCACCCCACCCTCTAAAGTAGATACTGAAACCTATTTGGACATGCGGCAGCCAGTTATTGGGTAGTATGAAACAAAGGTCAGCATAATCCAAAGATTTTAGAATCAAATACTTAAAAACAGCGCCGATGTATCCTGGTATGTTAGAAATAGTGACCTACATCGGGACCTCGAAATGGAAACTGTAAGAAAAGAAATGAAAAAAAATAATAATTGCGAAGCGTCGTGAAGAAAGACTCCACCAGCATGGGAACGTAGAGGCGATTCAGCTCCTAAACAGCCCAGGGCTAGTGCGAGATTTAAAAGGGTTAAAACATTTGAGTTGTTATAAGTAATCGTGAAAAGCAGAGCTTGTGCAGTGTACAACTTAAAAATTGTGCAAATAATATGTTGGAGCCTAAAAAATGCTGTTGGGTAAACCTTTTTTTCTTCAATTTAGACTATTGTAAATTAAGTTTCTCAGTATAACTAGATTTTATTGTCCGAAGCATCGTTTTGAAGTTTCATTTGAAAAATCGATAAAAAAAGTTTATTTATGTAATTCAAAAATCGCCGGTCGGATATTTTTATCGTAGAAAAAAATTGTAACTTCATTTGACAGATACATTCCTGCAGTTTAGAAAAATATACAGTTAATTAGGGTTTTCACCTCAAATAACAAAGTTAGAGGGGTGAGACAGTCAAACTGAATTATCCGGTATATGCTACCCTATTCTTAAGGATTATCATGTATGTTATGAACTAAAAGTTATATAAGGATATAGAGAATAATGTCGTATGCATCATATCAGGAGTAACTCCTGTTATACAAAGAATTGAAGAAATTGCAAACACTTTTAAAAGAATACGAGGAAGAATAAAAGGTGCTGAAAGATATGATGCACCTATGGGAGTTTAACAATGGGCTCATCTGGGAAAAGTAAGTAAAACCAGAGTAGTGCAGGCAGGGAAAGAATACCAATTAGAAGCATATACAGATGGTAGTAATGACAATTTTAAAAGCGCTGGGGAAGAAGAAGAGAAAGGAGGATGATGAAACGTAGCTGTGTACTCAGACAGAAAAAATAACTTTAGATTCGATTAAAAATGTAAATAATCATGGAGTTTTAATTAAAAAATAAGAATAGCTAAAAGAATGGAACAACAAAATTGAAGAATTCATATTGGGTGGGTTCAAGCACACATTGGAATAAGTGGACATGAGATACATTGGCCAAAGAAGCAGCAGAGGAAGGTGGTGAAATCTGCTATAATAGAGTGCCCAAAGTGATATTATTAGTGAATAAAAAAACAGCAGTGCAGTGGAATGGCAAACGGAGTGGAATGACATAGTGAAATGTGCCAATACAAAAAGCTTTTGTCCGTCAGTGTGTCAAAGGTTAAGAATTTTAATTCCAGAATCGAAGAATTTTACGGTCATAGTGATTGGACATTGAAGAATAAGAAGCTATCTACACAGTAGGTATTAGATAGCCCAATGTGCCCATGCAATAAAGAGGAGCAAACGTTGGAACATCTCATATTTCGTTGTAAAAGACTAATGCCATGGGAGAGAACTTAGAAATAGTATAATTATAAACATTGGGGACAGATGAGTATCCAGTGTACACAGTCTTGCCATAAGTTCTGTCCCTACTTTTCAAAGACCTCTACATAATTTTCAATTGACTTTTTTGTATTTATTTGTAAATCATAACTGAAGTTGGCCCTAAACCATTTTAAACAAAACATTTTATCTTGATATGTCAAACAGTAAACATGGAGTGGGGTGTCAAAGAGGACCGTATTGCGGTAATCGCGTTGCACAAGTGTAATAAAACACCAAGGGAGATTTTTACCTTGCTGAAACTTTTGAAAATAACAAAAAAAATTATTTATCGAACCATAAATCGATTCAATGAGATGTCTTCTGTCGATGACAGACCAAGAAGCGGTCAGCCACGTGAGACAAGGACTAGAGCGGTTGTCAAAGCTGTCGCCGAAAGAATTCGCAGAAATCCGCTCCGAAAGCAAAAAATCATAGCAAGGGAAATGAAAATCCCTTCAAGAACCATTTCACGAATTATTAAGGAAGACCCTGGACTTGGTGCTTCTCGAAGAAGGATAGGTCAGCTGTTGACTGCAACTTTACGTCAAACAAGAGCCACAAGAGCAAAGAGATTACATCAGCGACACGCAAAAGGGAATCATCGAAAAATTATTTTTACAGATGAAAAATTTTTCACTGTCTAAGAAAAGTTTAACCGGCAAAACGATAGAATTTATGCTCACAGCTCTCGGGAAGCCGCCGAAAAAAATCCGAAGGTGGAAAAAGGGCATCACCCGGCTTCCTTGATGGTTTGGTGGGGAGTATCGTACGAGAGCGGCACACAATTGCATTTCTGTGAACAGGGAGTGAAAACACGCGCAGTCAACTACCAAAGCGACATTTTGGAGCGGGTGGTGAAGCCCTTAAGCGATACTTTGTTTGCAGGAAAGCACTGGATATTCCAACAAGATTCAGCACCGGCACAAAAAGCCAGGACGACACAACGCTGGTTAGAAGTCAATTTGCCAGAATTTATCGCCGCTGAAGATTGGCCTTCTGGAAGTCCAGACCTCAATCCTTTGGACTACCGATTGTGGAATATCTTAGAGGAAAAGGCTTGCTCTAAAGTCCATCGAAATATCGAGGCGCTAAAAGCAGATTTGGTGAAAGCAGCAGCTTCGATACCGGTTGAAGTCATTCGTGCTGCGATAGATGAGTGGCCGGAACGTTTGAAGAAGTGTGTGAGGGCAAAAGGTGGACATTTTGAGTAGTTTTAATATTTTTTATATAGTTTGGTAACTAAAGAATAAATTATATAATATTTGTTGCATTTGTTTTATTTCCTCTATAAATTAGGCGTCTTTGAATAAGGGACAGAACTTATGGCAAGACTATGTAGAGTTGGTACAAAACCATCTGAAGTATTTCGTTAAATATGTTAATAGTATAGAGGAGTTCTGAATTTTTATTGTATATATTTTGTATAGGTATGTTAAGTGACTCTTTAAATTTAGTTACAAAAAGCATTGAATAATAGTATAATAATGGAGCATGCTGAAAATAAATGTATAAATTTTAAAAAAACTTTCCTGTGCAATCGGGACTGAACAAAGTTTCTGCCTAGTTAACTTAAATAAATAATCTACTGACGAGAGACAAGCGATAAAAACTGGAATAATTTTTTTTAAAGAAACGAATCATCTTAGAAATGGGATATTAAACAAATACAAGTTAATTTACATTTAATATAAACCGCCTAATTATTGCAGTTCAAGTAATAACTATTTAAAGCGTTTCTGTTCTGAATTTAGTTCCTTTAGTTTTCGGTGTCGCTTTATTTGCGTGTCTGACTACAAAACTAAATTAAGTAGTTCTAATTACAAATCTATCGGAGTGTGTTGTACGTTAAATTCGAGTACACCTCCTTACAAGTTACAGTAACTTTAGACAAACGACTTTGCAAAATTACATCGTGAATGCGAGAATATACTGTTTTAGATCACTAATTTTCCAGTTCAATTAGCCTCAAGGATGTACAAAGCAGACATGCGCATCGCTGCGCCGCTCCACATTACCCGTACTTCGGTTATATTGCTACAAAAGGAAAATTACTTGATCTAAAGAAACCTTATCGAATAAGAATTTTAGAGATATAGCGTAGAATACGGAGAAAGCCGCAAGATAAAATTAATAAAACGCTTAGCATTGCTCAAATTCTAAGAATCCAAACCAAATTAGCATAAAACATTAGACCATTGTGCGTTACTAATGTAGTTTATCTAGATATCAGAAGGTTAAATGTAGAAATATTGTGGTGCTTGTTCAATAGATGAAATATAAAAAAGCGAGTGATCTTTTACAATAAAGTTGTGGTTTTTACTTCCTAACAGTACAGAAATGAGTTGTAGCAAAGTAATTTTGAGTATGTACTCACGGGGAATAAAACGATCTTAAAAGACTACATAGACGACACAATATATACACATGCACATATGAGATGCGATCTCACAAGTAAGCAACGACTAAAAAAAGAATAATCAATATTGTATGTAATGGAAGGATGAATGGGAATAGACATATCTGCAGTTTAAAAATAAAAGAGCTTGGCAACAAGGAAACAGCAAAGTAGAAATGGCATGTCACACTAGGTCAGTGGAGAAAGAATTCTGCAATGACAATTTCGTAAAGGAGAGAGAAAATGCGGCATATACAAGCATACCCGGCTCAGATTTGTATTCCGGTATAATAATAAATTTTATTATTTATTTAAAATATTGAAGTTTGATAATAAAAGACTTAAAAAAGTTTAAAAAGAATAAGAAACGAAAACTGGGTTTTAAGTATCATCTTAACGTCGTGAGTTAATACTAGTTTTATCCGAACACAGGAATCATCAGCTTTTATTTTTAGCGGATTTAAACCTGGATTTGCACTTAGGTTTGTTTTTGGTGTACACCAAAACAGTTCTTTGTAAGTTTTTTGCAGTTCAGATAAACAGAAATCCATTTGCATGTACATCAAATGGATCTGAATTTAAATAATTTAGTGTTGGTATTACTACTGAAATAGTTATAATACTAGGTATTTTACTAATAGTCGCACATTTTTAATGTTTTAGGTGTAACTTAAGAGAAAATTAAGTTATAATACAAGTATTATTAAAACCTCTATTTTTTGCATTTATAAGGAATATAACAAACAAAAATTACTTCCACCTTTTATTCTATTGATAAATACCATAGGCCAGCGTTTCTTAACCTGTAGGCGCGAAGAAAATTGGAAATCGAAACCAAAACTATTTATCAAGTTTACAAATTAATTCGGTGCCTTTAAATTTACGCATTTATAATAACTGTTTAAATTGTAAATATTTTTCCGTTTTTTGTGGATTTTAAATGCTACCAATAACGTTTATAAAATACACATTGACAGGCGAAACAAAGGAAAAAAGAACGATGGAGCTCGAAAAATTGCATTTAAGGCATGGTATTATTTTTATATTCCAATTGAAAAAAAAATATAATGCTGCTACAGCTACTAAAATGATTTGCTTTGTTCTTGGTGGAGGTGCTGTGACGCACAAAACCTTCAGGAAGTGTTACAAGTAATTTTGTGTTAAAAATTTTGACCTCAGTGATCGCGAACGTTCTGACCAACCTCAAAAATTGGAAGGCGACTAATTGCAACAGTAACTGGATGAAAACTGTGTCCAAACCAGGGACTGAGAACGGAACGAAAACGAAAACGTTAAACGAAATTAACCAAATTTTTTTTAAGAACGGAAACAAAACCGAAAACGAAATTATTATTTTTCGTTCAAGAACGAAAACGAAATAAATATTTTCCAAAACCGGTTTTAACCGGTTTTAACCGGTTTTGTCGCTATTTCAATTTTATTTGTTAAACACAAACGCGAATTTACCTTCTGTGCTGGGGAGACTCCACGAGGCAGTAAAAAATATCACTTGAAATAAGTGAGCTTCACTTTTCTCCATATATTTACGTGAATATGTATTAACAATTTTATTGTTTATACTTGCAATTTCGTGTAACACAATTAACGGTACAGATATTCTCTGTTTCTAATTTATTTTTTAGATCATCAATATAGAATATACTTGATTGGATATATATTATCAATGTGTATGTTTTATTTGCGTTTAGACATAATAATAGTAAAATTTATTCTTACTTCGAAAAGGACTAATGTTAAAGAAGATTTATTGGATGATGTGTTGCTAGTAAAATTTAACGGAAAGTGAAAATGTATATTGTATGGTATGTACAAACTATAAAGTTAAAGTATATTTCAAGTTAATATAAGTTTTTCTTAATATCTTTTTTATTTATAACATTTAGTAAATTATCCACTTGAATTCATTCTTTTGTCTTTTTAAATAATTACAGCAGGATCTTATTTAATTCAAATGCATAGATTTTTAGTACTAAAACAAATTTAAAACAGCACTTGCTATATTTTCATATTTTTAGATAAAGATCGTGTGTCTAATTTAACCTAACCACGTTGTATTTTTGCACCTTACGGGTGTTAAACTTAATAAAATGGTTAAATGTTAATGTGTTTAACGA
Source organism: Elmis aenea (assembly GCA_947652605.1). Taxonomy (NCBI): domain Eukaryota; kingdom Metazoa; phylum Arthropoda; class Insecta; order Coleoptera; family Elmidae; genus Elmis; species Elmis aenea. Next base: position 14,845,989 of record OX393578.1, read on the forward strand.
TTTGGTAAATTTAATATGGCGATGGTTCGCCAGTCTAAAATATGCTGTCCGTGAGCATCAAACCCCATCGTCATCGTTTATATTTTAGTTGAGACGCAAATATTATTATCGTATTTATAGAGGGTTGTAGTGAAAAAAAATTGATTTTTGACGACAAAAAAAATATTGTAAAACCGGTTTTAACCGTTATTATTTCGGTTCACGAAAACGAAAAAAGATTTTTTTCGGTTAGAACGAAAACGATATATTTCGTTTTTGTTCCGAACAGAAACGAACGGATTTTTTTTCGTTTTTAGTCCCTGGTCCAAACTCAACAAAAATTTGCTTCGCAGCTTTGAGTCATGCAACAAGCCGTTTCTGATCGACTAAATCTAATGGGAAAAGTTAAGAAGGTGGGTTGGTGGGTTTCGCATTTGCTAACTTAAGACAATAAACAGCGACGTTTCGATACAGGTCTAAAAAAAGATACAATAGATTTCCTATATCAGATTATGATTGGCTACGAAAAATGGGTTTCGTATGATAATTCTAAACCCAGAAAATTGTGTTTGGTCCCTGGCTAGGCATCCACATCGACTGCAAAGCCGAATATCCACTCCGAAAAGGTGTTGCTTTGCATTTGTTTGGATGTGAAAGGTGTACTCTATTATGAATTACTGAATCCAGGTCAGTCACAGCAAAGCATTACCAGTAACAACTCATCAAGTTGAGTGATGTTGTGAAGGAAACACAGCTATTTACTGGCCAAGGAAGCCGTCAAGTGATTTTGCTGCATGATAATGCTAAACCACATATCGTAAAAGGGACAAAGAAAGTCATCTTTACTCTGTGCTGGGAAGTTCTCCCCCATGCACCAGATATGATTGCTTCTGATTACCTTCTATTCTGGGCTCTACAGTATCAACTGGCAGATAGCCTCTTTAAGACATTAGAAGATGTCCGAAATATTCTTGACAACTTTTTCAACTCAAAGCCGTCAAGTTTTTATCAAAAACTATTTGATAAGTGTCGTAAGGTCATCGGCAACAATGGTTAATATTTTAATGATTGTATTTCTATAAGTTGCTTTCTTAATAAACTTTAATATTTGTTAAAAAGGCCCCGAATGTATTTGTAGGCTTATATTAACGCAACAAAAGCACAATACCATAAAATAAATACTGAAAGTTACTGCAGACACATACGATAGGTTCATAGTGATCCGAATTTCAATGTATTTTCAAGTTTACACCAGCAAAAAAAAGGTACTAACAAAAAAACGCTTTAACAAAGATAAACTTTACCCAAGGACGTTTGTTTTAATAAACACAAATAATGTTTTGGCAGGACAAGAGGATTGGAAGAGGGCGCAATATAAATTTATATCAAAAAGGAGAGCGCAAATACAAACAGGTTGAGAAACACTGCCATAAGCTGTTACTGAAACAAAACTGTTGTTTTTAAACCTAATGAATAGTAACTATGTTCCCAGAAAAACAAAAAATTCATTTAAAGTGTGATAATTTTACCGTCAATTTTAATTGATTGTCAACAAAAGAAAGTGAGTGTTAAATTACGCATACAAAGTATTTAAAAAACGATTTCATTTTTACACGGATTATGGATTTTTAGCCACACCAAAACTAAATTGCTGATTTAATCACCAACAGTTTCAATAGTGTTCCGGTTACGATAAACGTAGTGTATACTGCCAATTAAACCATTACACATCAAGATAGCCACGAAATGATGCCTTTATCGAAACATATTTTGAAATATGACGACAAAGCACTCGGGTTGTACGGTATAATAACAAGTATTTCCTTATCGGGCACGAAATTTGAAGAAAACAGGCAAGAAAAATACTTACATTTTTTGCTAATCTTTTAATTTGTCTACTTCCTTTCCACCAAGTAATAACAGCTTCCGGTCTAGATCCAGAAGTCCTGCACTCTACCTCGTATCGTTTATCAGCGGAAACCTGTTTTTCTTTCGTTAAAATGTACACGTGTTGAGGTTTAACTGAAACAAAGAGAAAGAATGCATTATTCATGTCGTTATAAATTCATAAAATGCATTCGAACGAACAAAAGAAAAACTGTCGATCGAGAGCATTTTTATGTGAGCGAAATAAGATCGTGAATTGACGTATTAATAACATCCCACAAAGAATAAATCAAGCGTGCTACGGTGACATGAAAAGTGGATCTTGTATTAGCACTGAGGTAGTTTACCAGATACGCCTCTTGAAGAGATCGCCTTGAAACTCATTTATTTACAGCTTACTTGCCCTTGTTGAAAAAAATCTCATAATGCGCTTTCGTTTCCAAAGAAGCTTGTTACATTTTTTTCTGAAGGAAGTTCAGGACGGAAAACAAAAAGAAAAACCTTTATTAAGTCTTAATACTTAATTTTAATTCTTAAAATTATTTTGTTTTTATCAGTAAAATAACTTTTACTTTCTACTGGCTTAAACGGTCAAAAGTACTTTCATAAATTTCAGGATTTATGTAAAACCTGAAAAAGTACGTGAAGATTACATGCTAATTTATTTCTGGTGGAGGCGCCAGTTGCTTCCAAGATTTTTTCATTTCCTTTATCTTTATCGATTTGCAGGTTGACAGGTAATTTGTACGAAATGTTAAAACGTACTCAATAATAGAATAACATAAAAAATACCAATTTATAGTTTGACCATGTGCTTTAAAAGATAAATATAATAACTTAATAAAATATACCGGGTGTATGTTTCTGTGTGAAGCACATGGGGAATCTTGGAAACAGATTTATTTGTTGTATCATAATCTAACGATCAAACTTAAAAATTCTCTACAATACATTACATTTTTTTGCATATTTATTTTAAAATGTAGCCAGTGCAAAGTATTAACTAGTCTATTGCCAATCCAAATTTTAAACGAATTTCTCCTGCATTTTCAAAGTTTGTGAATTTTGAATATTTTTAAAAATAGCTGCATCGTTCACAAAAACGGTAAACTTTAGGTTAATATAATTTAATAAATTTTTTAAAACTAATTTAAAGAGGAATCCTAAAATATACATGGCGTTCCATTTAAAATTTAAAAGTTTGAGTCCATTTCCGGTTGGACCGGAAATCGTATTACAACCTCAATATCTTCCTCAAACCCGAAACATGCAATAATGGTCAGATATGAAAATTTATTGTAATATCTCCTCAAAGTTTGAGTCCGTTTCCGGTTGAACCGGAAATCGTATTACAACCTCAATATTTTCATCAAATCCGAAACATGGGTAGGTAATAGTCAGATATGAAATTTAATTGTAATATCTTTTCAAAGTTTGAGTTCGTTTCCGGTTGAAAAGGAAATCGTACTACAATCTCAATATTTCTATCAAACCCGAAACATGCGATAACGGTCAGATATGAAATTTTGTTGTAATATCTTAAATAGTATTCCAGATATTTGTTTGTTTCCATACTTTTGCGCAGCACTGTATTTTATATAGTTAAAAACAAGTTGAGTTTGATTACATCTGCGGTTTAATTAAGATATTTTTTTTCCGTTTTAAGAACTGCACAAATTCACTTTTAGTGATATAGGCAGTAGTTTTTTAATGAAAAGTTGCTTTAGAAACACTTAGATACTGAATAAAGCAGTAAATTAACCCACTTTAAGATTAAATTAAATTGTTTTTTTGGACAATTACATTAGCTTTAGGTAAAACCATTTTTTAGGTAACGTTGTTTAAAATTCCGCCCAAGTTTAACTTAACTTCGAAACGGACAGCCTTCAAACTAATAGTACGTCTACTAGATAGTATTTGTAAAAGCGACACAAAAAACGAAGTAGGTCTTGGTGGGTACAACATATAATAGGGTCAGGGCTAACAACTGGACAGGATCAAATTGAATTTTGTGCTCTTCAATGTCATTTGAAAAAGGTTTCGTGTACCTGGATATCTGTGAAACAAATTTGACGAACGAAGAATATGCACAATCTCGGGTTTCAGCGACAATCTTATTTTAGTTAACAAATTAAATTTGTTTTTTAAGAGGTTTTGACTTGCGTAAAAAAGCCGAGGCGGTAAAAATGTCCTTCGAGCACAAATTAAACTAAAAAATATATTTACTTCAATTATCTTAACATTAGTAAGAAGACTTAGAGGGTTAAACCTTTTGAGTTAGTTTAAGCAATAGTTTAAAAGCAGAGACTCTGCGGTAGTGTGCACGTTAATAATAATTAGTGTACTTATATATTAGCATCATTGAATAAAAAGATTAAGGAAGGAGTTTTTAATACTATACTGCAGCGTTTGAGCGGTGACGGAAATGACGACATAAATGGCCTCTGATGGCGGCCGGTTTTGACAGGTCAAACAGTCAAGAAATTTAGGGTTTTGTGTGCTACAATGCTTAGCTGCAGATCTTGTAGTCTTACTAGATCAAAAAAAGTTGAAGATTAAAAGATTACGTTTCATAGGTAAGTAGACATTAGTATTTTGTAGTGTAATCATGTATTGAAAATTTGATGTGGTCTGTCAAAATGGTACTCCTATGTCATATCAGTGGCGTGCATTTGTGTACAGCATATATTTTAACTCTCATAATAAACAATCCAAATATTTAAATATGCTTTCGTTTTTCCTATTCCCTGAACCACGAAACAAGAAATAAATAAGTAAATAACATGCTCAATTCAAAACAAAGCAAATATTTACATTAATCAATACATATTTAAAAATGTTAGATACGCCACTGAGAAGTGGAAACATGCATCCGCCATATTGAGAGGCTAACCTGGACGCCTTAATATCGCTATAAAGCTCCTTCCTTTATCTTTTTATTCAATGATTAGTATACCAAGGACTACTGTTGGATAAACCTTAGACTAAGTTTGAACAATATTAATTTAGGCTAGAACTAAACTGCTCATTGGTCTTAGACAATATTGCACTGTTATAAACTCTATCAGGGTTTACCTTAAAAGAAGTGAGTTATATCCGCTCCTATAACATTTTTTTTTTTAATTTAGAAGGGTGAACAAACAAAGAAGGTCATGTACTAAGAGTTGATTGGAACATTGTTTACACTACATTGCTTAAAAGATGATAATAAGCAGTTGTTATTTATAGCTTTTTGTAAACGCATCTGAGCATAAAAATATCGATTCATTCAGTCAAGTGATACATTTATTAATACAGAAAATTGTTTTCTTTAAGACGAATTTGTTAGAATTTATCCTTGGGTCTACGATTAAGTTACAGTGTATTGTTTTATATAGAGCAACTAAAATTAAATTACGTATTTTACTAATAACATTACATGGATTGACTGGGTCGATTATATTGGCAAAGTTGGTTAGTTATGATATTGTATAACTTTTTTTATTTATCTATTTTTAACGAAAACTACCAACCCTTACATTGAATAGAAATATCTTTTTCATGGCGTCCAAGGCTATTAAGATTGAGATTTAAAAATTGTAGTTAGGTTGTCAGCTGTAATAACCCTAGAATTAATAATATTGTAATAATTTTGTTTCATTACCACGACGTGTTGCTTGGTAATAGGTCTACGCCTCATATATCTATTAATTTAAAAGGACCACGTTCCAGAAGGTTAAAATAAAATTATTATCTTATTTATGCAGGCAGTTTGTAAGGAGAATAATTTTTCAAACAGGCATTATTTAATGAAAATGTTAGAATAAAACTATACTTTTATACCTTTAAACTAAGTCTCCTTTATTTATTATTACTCGGCAACCATATGACACAAGTGATCATTACCCTAGCCTAGAGTCTGTTATTAATGTAGTTTTCATCTGATTTGTTTAAAGTATTCGCATGACAATTTTCACTGGATTTCTTCTTTATAAGTACAGAGTTTATAAAATATTAGGAGTAGTATTTTTAATACTAATTGCTCCACCATGTACTACTATGCAAATCTTTCTTAGTGTAAAATATGGAGGTTCGGTTAAATTAACAAACAGTTACATGTGTTTTGGCTCATTTTATAGCAGTATTTTATAGAAATAGATAGTATTTTAATAAAGAAATTACCTTGACATTTATTTTTGGGAAATAACAATTACTGTTGTGTTTTTTAATTATTTAAAATGTCTTAATTTTAAAGGATGAGGCTTTCTTTTGGTTATATACAAAATAAATAAACTGGTGGGGCCATAACTATATTGAGTGTATCTTCGTATATGTGTGAATAAAAAGTTAAAAGGGTCGCTCCAGGCGTTCTTATTAACCTCATATTTGTGACGTCTGTCAAAATGACGTTTCCTGTGCCTGCTTATGACATATGAACAACCGCAGCGTTCTTTAAAGAACATTTAATTTTTTTAAAATGACTTTTTCTCACATGTCATAAATCAATCACTTTAGTCAAATTATAGTCATGCCATGACCAATCACGTTCATTTTAAGCGGCAAAAATGTCAAATCATCCCGTGGGCAGGATTTCCATTTAATTATTTCCATAGCAACCTGGTTGCTTGTTTACAGATGTTTGACATTTGTTAAGTATGTATATTGAAAATTACAGTATTTGAATAATAAACAAAAATTGTATTCGACGAAATGAATGACAAATTTTCTCGTCTTCGGCTCAGGATTTTGTTCGTCATTTGTCTTGCCAAAGCAACAAACTTTGGTCAATAATTTTTCTGGCAAAATACTGTTCCCTTAATATACTACAACTGAATAACTCTTTTACGAAACTTAAAAAAAAAAACAGACAAACGACATTTTTCCAAGAAAAGTAAACTGCATGACAAAATACTAAAATTCACTATATTAGCGATTAGTGCAGAATAAACAGTGCAAATTGTTTTTTTTTCAAACTTTTTGAAACCTTTTGGGTCTGTCAGACCCGGCGCCACCACTAAGTGAACGTTCATATCAAGTTCAATATTCCACGAATAGGCCTGTTTTTATCGCTTTTGGTAAGTAATAAGTGTACAATTTTTAGTGAATTGAATTATAAATTAATGTTAATCACAGAAACATGAGTTACGAAGATGAACAGGCGCGATTATTGCGTTTATTAGAAGAAGTAGACATTGAAGCTGACGAACAATTTGACGACGAAGAATCCGAAGGAGAAGAAGATAATGTTGAGGCACGTTTGACTGATACAGACATAGAGCAAGAAGGAGAAAGCGATACCGAGAATTTGCCACTATTAGCAAAAAAAAACACGAACTCCCAGCTTCATCGGAAAAGACGAATGGACCTAGTGGACCAGCACATGAAGCGTCGTCCGTTATTGAAAAACATTGCTCCAGTAATTCGACGAAGACGTCAAAAAGTAGCAGGAACTTCTGCGGAAGTTTGCAGTGTTGCACTCTAGAGGTTCCAGTCGACAGAAAAAGATGTCATTTGTGTAAAAACAACAACTAAACACGTTACTTTTGAAAAATGTGTAAAAAATAAATTATGTCTGAAGAATGCAGAATTCCGCTGCTCTGTGTGTGTGACACTGCCAGAAACTTGTTTATAATGTCTCATAATGTGTTTTATAAAGAAAAAAATTTTTTTTTTTCCTATTTTCATCATTCATCAAATAAATTTTTAATTTTAGTTTACATATGTAATATTTCTGCCATTGTAAGGACACATTGGTATTTTTTGAATTTCTTATAACAAAATTATGTGACAGCTTTAAAAAAAAATCTGTTTATAAAAAATATACCTGGGCAACAGGAACACTCACAAAAAAACAAATTTTATATGGTTGGTAATTAATTACATTGTTTTTAATAGTGGGTCTGTCAGACCCAGCGCCACCACTCGTGAAATGCAAAAGGGCGCCACCACTCCAGGGTTAACCGATTCACCAAGTTTTATAATAACAAAGTTAGTCATGCTAAGCGATAGATCTCGCCAGGCTGTATCTTTTTTATTTACGGTGAACTAAAACCTTTTCAAAACAAATCAGGATTATGTGCAATCATATGCAAAAAAGGCAATCAATATACCGCTCTGAAAGCATCGAGGGAGCTTTGAGTGGAGGGACGGTACACTTGTATTCCGGTGCAATGAAAACGTGGTAATCATAGCAATGAATCTTTTCACATTTCTGCAACAAATACGTGACACATTTTGTTCAGAGCAGTACGTGACGTAACAAAAAAGAACTTTGCCTAAATCAAATTCACCCAAATGCCAATACAAGAGCTGGATTATGCTCGCAGGAAGTAATTGGCAAGGTGTGAAAAGAAAGGAATAACTCCGCTTCAATGGGTGTAGAAGTGCGAATAAATGATAATCTCTAAGAGATTTAGAGCCCTATAGGGCGGATTGTTATTAGTAATCGTCGGAGGATTAGTGTGATTGGTTGTTATTACTCTTTATTATTTCGACGGATGCTTTTTCTCCCTAATGGAGGGTCTGAGAGTGATGTCCATTACTAGATACTGTCTGCCCATTATTGGTTATCGATTGTTCATTACGTGTTCTATCTGTTATCAACTTGCAATATTCTACTAGTTTATTACGTATCATTTAGTATATTTAGTAAACCGAAAACTTGATGAAAACCGTCCTGAACTGTGCGGATACTTCGTTTTTCACCGATAACGACAGAAAACCAATTTAACTTGTTTTCAGTTATAAAATTATATATCACTACATCAAATACTTGCAAAATCTACGAAAATCAATAAATTTAATGAAGGTTTTATGATTGGTTTGTAAATTTTATTAATAACAGATTACAATTGATGCAATGAAATTGTATAGTAAATATGCGGTTGTTTGCTCAAGGATTTTTTTAAATAAAGATTTGATAAAATATTGATTATATAACTGTATATGTTAAATAAACTTATGCGATTTATGTATGTTACAATGATATATTTAAAAATATAGAGTGCCCTTTGTAATAGAAATTTAAACAAAGTATTTTTTCTACTTATGTATATGAAAGTTGTCATTTTCTCACTGACTACCCTACATGAAAGTTTTACTTTCGTCTCTAGTGGCGAAAATTATGTCAATGTCATGATCAAATTGTAAAATTTACGATTTTGTTTAGCTTAAACTCATAATAAACTAAATTTGCTTGAATATTCTTATCAAATAATGTAATTTTAATGTGGCATTTTATATAAAAGCCTAAGAATAGTACAAAAATTAATATTAAATATATTTCGTTTGCAGGTTATAATTTTATTTATGTCAATGTCAGTGTCGTGGTGTTGCTATGGAAATGAAATGATTAAATAAAACTTTATACATAATAATTGTCATTTGGTTCGTTTACATTAACGTTCGTTCTATAATATAATTTTAAATTCGTGGAAAAAATAGCATTTACGACTAGAGATGAAATCAGTTTTTTTCGTTCGGGAGATTTGCTCACTCACCTCACGAAAAAAACTGGACTTTCATCTCTTGTAAAGGCCTCTACTCACCTACCAATTTGTCGGTACAACCGACCGACCATTCCGATAAATTGTTTAATGTGTAGTCTGTCACCCGACCAACCCGACAGTTGGACAAGTTGGAACGGTCGGGTGGCCAGACCATCCAACAAGCCAACCGCCCCACCACATTCCTCTAGATAAGGACTATTAAACCGAAAATTTAACGCTATTTATAAATTTGTTATCCACAAAATGGCATCAGAGCCAAAATAATAAAAAAAGTTATGACGTTTATGCTGTGTTGGTTGGACTGGTCGGGAGGTGTGTAGACAACACCCAACGGAGTTTCCGACGGTCGGCTCCGACAAGTTGGATAATGAGTAGAGGCCTTAAAATATACTCCTTCATTTTAATCGAGTATCTATATCAACAGCTGTTTTAAATTTTACTCTAATTTCTGTTTACTGTCTGTATGTTTATTATGTGCACATTATTATCATCGTGAACAGTTTTTTAAAGGCTTATTATTAGTTTTGCCTATTTCTATGGTTTCTGAATTTTTTCACATGGTTCATTCTTTGATCTACCGCTTGTTTCTCATATAAAATAGTTTATCGCAAAAAATATTCAATTAAACTTGCTATGATAGAGAAATTCAATAGCTTTAAAATAACGTATTTAATATCAAAGGTTTAAAAAAAACTGAAAAATAAAAATGATAAAATCGTTTAAGTAAAAACCATAAAATATATGTAAAATTTGAAAAGGTACCTACTTAAGTTGTCTAAATATTATATAAGATACACAAAGTTATCTATCTTAAATTATATAAGTAACAGGATTGGATTGTTTTTTTTTACTGGGACACTCTGTATATGCTTAACCAAAAATAAACAGGATAACATTTCTTGGATGAGGATCTCGCTTATACTTCAGAAGTTATAGCAAAAAATATTGAAGTGTTAAATTTCTTTTATCTTTTATAACTTTTTTGTTTTAATCATTTAGATCATTTTTATTTGTACTAGGGGCACTTTTTTAAGTAGACTATTACTTTAGATTTTTTTCGTTTTCGCTTTTGAGTAATTACCCCTAGTTTTACATGATACTGCCTTTTATTGTTTTTTTTTTTTCATATACAGCTTGATGTGATTGATAAAATACAACTTTTCTTTAATTTGATTGTTTATAAAAAAAAAATTGGAAAGTGATTAGTGAAAGGAAAATTTACTATTCCAAAGTGAACCGATGAGAAAAAATGAAAATAAGAGTAATATTTCAAAAGAAAAATAATTACAAAAATTAGGAAATTTTTTGCTACAACTTTTGAAGTACAATGAATTTTGTACTTTCAAAAATAGATTGTAGCTTTTCTCGTACTAAAGAATAATTCATCTAATTTAAGCAAACCAGTATCTATAATAATAGGCGACATCCCTATGCTGGAAATGTTATCTGTGACACCTTGCATAAAACAAGTTTCTTACACAAAACTAAATTAAATAAATAAGTCAAAACACCCTTAATTACAGCACCTAATACCCTAAATAGTTCCATAAAGATTATTTAGAAAAAGAATGACTAGAAAAATCATAGATATTTAAAAAGCGAAGAAAAATGAATACAGGGTGTCCCAGATTACAATTCCAGCATGGGAATCTCGCTTATTATAAGAGATATAGGTTTGCTTAAATTAGATGAATTATTTCCAAGTATGAGAGGATATACAATCAATTTTTAAAAGTACAAAATTCCACGTATTTCAGATGTTATAGCAAAAAATATGAAAATATTGAATTTCTTTTTTCTCTGGTAACTTTTTTGTTTTAATCATTAGATCAATTTTATTCGTACTTTCTTGGTGTACTTTTTAATGTAAAATGTAACTGTTATTTTAGATTGTTTTATCACTTACCATTTTTGAGATATTACCCCTAACTAAATTTTTTCTTATGGGCCGCGAAGTTGGCTATGGAATAGTTAAATGTGTTTTGTTTTTCTCTTTTTACGAGATATTACTTGCTACATCTATTTTTATAAATAAGCCAGAATATCAAGAAAAACTGTATTTTATCCATCACTTATCAAGTTATCTCTTATAATAAGCGAGATCCTCATGCTGGAAATGTTATCTGGGACACCCTGTTTAGTCTATTTAAGTAATCTCAATCAATTTAGTTTCCGGTTACTAAAAGTTACCGTAACTAATACACTAAAGATTTTTTTTTAAATGTTGAAAGAACATTAACACGCGAAACTGTAATAAGAAATTTAAAAGATGAAGCAAAAATAATTACAAGAGGTCAGTGATTATTAGCAAAATATGTAAAACTGTTTTAAAAATATTTTGGCTTGAAACGTAATTTAGGTTTTAAAAAAGTTTTTAAAAACGACCAACCAAGTAACCCGTACAGTGTACACAATAGTTTATTGTTTCCAATACACTGTTTAATTACAAACGAGCAATTAGATAAAAACAAACAAATCCATGGCTCGAACAAAACATTTTTTTATTTACAGTTTCATAAACTCACTGAAATACAATGGAAAGTTTTATTAAATTATAAAAAACTCTACGTTTCAATAAATAAACACTGAATTAATCCATTTGCTAATTATGTTCATTATTACGGTAAAAGTAATGGTTATACTTCGCTAACTATTAAAGAACGTTTTAATGGACTTTTTTAAAGCACAATAACTTTAATAGATTTTTATGTTTAATGAAATTATTTTTGTAATGGAAGTAATCCGGGTTTTCTTCTGCATTTCCTCGAGATAAGGTAATAAAATACTATAAATCCAACTAAATGCGTTCGAGAATAATTCTTATAAACGTCTGAAATGTTTGGTCGTTTTTATTATCAAGGAATTGAGTTTGATTCGAATCATAATAATAAAAGTTTTATACCAATTAAACAGCAATAAAGTTAACGGCAAATAGATCTTTGACGTACCGGTAGGAATACGAGGAAAATTAGTGATGAGATTTATTATTGAAAGGGATATATAGTAAACTTCCCAAAGCCGCTTAAAATTACATTCTGTGCCATTAAATCGTATAAAGTAAAACGATTATGAAATTCCTACATATAATTTCCTCGAAAGTAGGGGTTTCGAATCAAATTTAATCATCATAACCAACAATCGCAAGTTCACAATTATGAATTTAGTGAATTCATGTGAGTTATCTCTAAGCGTACACAATTTTGATACGAAATTTTACTTACAAAATGCCAATTACCGAGGTTTTATTGTTGTTTTGCTTATAATTTATTAAGTTGTTTTTGTTGTAATAACGATAAGGATTTGGAGAAACAATTGTTTTTGCTTTATTTATTCCTTGTAATTGGATTCCAAAAAGTTTCCAAGATTTACCTGAAAATTTCCTTCACCTGTCAAATTTGCTTTTTCAACCAATCACTAATCTTAAATCTTCTAGAGACTACCAATAGGAGCATTATTACACGGTAATAATTTTACATTCCCCTGTCCGACGTTCATCCTCCTGTCAAATTTGCGTTTTCGACCAAAAACTAACTCAGACTTCCTAGAAACGACCAATAAACATAATCATACACTGATAATTTACTTTTCCCAATTAACAGACTTTCATGCGTTTATTGGTCGTTTCTAAGAAATCTGAGTTTGTGATTGGTCGAAAATATAAATTTTTAGAGGGAATTAAATATTTTGGTCTTGATAATTTTTTGACGAATTTCGGCGACCAGTAGCGTTATTTTAATATAGATTAAATCACACCCCTGACACACCACTCTGACAGTATTTGTAAAATTTGACATAACACACATTTAATTTTACAGGTGTAGGAAATTTTCTGACAAAATATATCTCGTGCATTGAAAATAATCTATAATTTTTGAAAAATCTTGACTCATGCAAGTTGAATCAGAAAAAATCACTCGTGCCTTTCTTGCACTCGTGTTATTTCCAGCTCGACTTGCATTCGGGCATATTCGATAATTTTCAATGCACTTGTTATATTACTACTGATTTTTTTTTCGTGTGCTTAGTTTAAGTGCTCTTAATTTTAAGCTATATTAATATTGTGACAATTCGCTAATAACTGGACCGTAGTTCACCAGTCACTAGAGGAGTTCAAAGACAGCAGTGAATAAAACAGTACAGATTTTTTATCCGACTTATTTAACTTAATTTCGTAGCTAGCTCTCTTACAGTTCTACAAAACTTTACTGTTTTGGTTAGTCTCAATAATTAAACGGAATACGATTTCTCGAATTTGTTTTATAAAAAAATGTTAGCTTGTGTAGTTAAAAGTTCATCCCGGTTTCTAGCGACTGCTCGCCAAGAATACCCTCCCCGTATTTAGAAAATTCCCTGGGCTTTAGCTCCAAGCGAAAAACGCCGGGAAAAACCAACAGGGAAAGGAAAAGTAAAATTTTTTATACAGAAAAACACAATCCGGCTTCGACCAGGGCGCCAAAAAGATTATTAGTCTAGGGTTGGATAAGAAAATCAAAGTCTATTATCTTCGCGAGTTTCGGTTTTTATATATTTCTCCATACTCCTCCCAGCATTTTTGTAAATTTATGCACCGTAAACTAAGCATTTATTTTAATATTTTCCTCTTTTTTATTTGTTACTAACTCAAGCAACATGGTGGATTTACTGTTTGTGATTCGTTATTTACATTTTTTCTACTTAAATTAAGTTGAAATATTAGCAACCCTTTCTATCCGCACTTTAAAACAATGAATTAATTGAATTCTATTTCCAATTTCAAAATAAATAATTTAAATCATTAGTTCACTAATTACCTCAGTTTAAATTAGGCTCATGATTTAATTTATCACGTCCGATTAAATATATAATCTGAGCAATAAAAGTGTAAGTTACCCATCTGGAATTACATAGAACTGTAAATAACATTTTGTTGTTCGTAATTTTGACCTGGTAATCAAAATGCCTGCTATTAAGATGACCTAACGGTTCAACCTGACAATGGTTGTATAATAATTTTTTTGTTAAATCCAAAACACTTGCACTTCTGGTTCATTTTACCCCAATTTATGGCTTAAGAAGTGTTGTAAATTTTTTTTCTATATTAAGCAAATTTACATTTTTTCCGACCACAAGATCCTAATGCACTGATTCCATGCTTATTTTCTGTATCTTTAGACAACGTTAATAAAAAGTGTAAATGATGCACAGGTAAAATACCCGATGTTCATGAGCACTATAGCGCTACCGTTTTTTTTCTTTAAATACTAAAAACCTTATTAAATTCCTTTTTTAACGTTTATTTTTACTGTCAAAGATATTTTCAACTATGATAAAAAATCGAGTATTATGATACGGTAACAATTCCGAATTAGCTTAAAATTTATTTCATAAAAAAAACTTCTGTTACGTTTTTAGTATAATAAAAGACTGCTTGTGTTAGCTTCAAGCCAGTGTTTCTCAATGTGTGGTCTGCAGATCCTTGAATCCTTCTGAAGGGGTCCCTCGGGTCTTTTATAATATGCGAAAATCATATAATTTATTTTCTAGGCTAAGTTAAAAACAAAACAATTCATTTGTAAGCTATTAATTTTGTTGGGAGTCCTCAGAGAGAAAGTTTGAGAAACACTGCATTAAGGTATGTTAATCAGTAATGTAATATGTAATTTAATGTAAAATACTTACGGTTAATATCTAATATAACTACTTTTGAAGCTGGCGGGGTGAGGATAGTGTTGGACGCCTGGCAGATCAGTCTTGATTTTAGATGTTGACGTCCAACATTGGGGAAGTTCAGGTGATTGACTGCAACTCCATCCGGTCTTATTTCGTAGGAATCGTCGATTAATGTGTTTTCTAAGAACCAGGTGACTTTTGGCCTTGGACGTCCTGGAAGCATCAATTTCGTTAAGTATTAACAAGATCATGATAAAATACGAAACAAGTCGATGATTACAGCGTTTAAGAACGAAATTAATTTATTTTAAGATATTCTTAACATTGAAAGTAAAATTCGTTCTAGGAGATGATTAACTAATAATTTGTCTTTATTTTAATGCTAATCGTAGTTCAAATAGATACACAGATTTGGCTGTGAAATCAATTAAAGCATAAGGAATTGTATGTTTTTTTAAACGTTTGGGTAAAAGTTTATCGTTTACAAACAATTAAAATTTGACTTAAAAAAGGAGCTTGAACCATCAAAACCTAAGCAAGTTTGGAATATAAGTTTTGTATTGTAAATATCAGGGCTACGGAGTCGGTAAAAAAAAAATCGACAAAATTAAATACTAAGACATTTTATGGTGTGTAGGTAATATAAAAAATAAAAATTAATATAAAGAAATGATTTAAAATTTCAATTTAAATTTTGCGGTGGACCACCTTGCAATTTTTTGTTGTACTCGGAGTTGGTACATTTTTTCCGACTCCGACTCCACTGACCAGAAATTTCTTACAAACTCCGACTCCAAAGCCCTGGTAAATACACAGAGGTACGTAGTAAGGTTCAAAATTTTCCGGCCCAAACATGTTAGACAAGTCTGAACAGGTCTTACTCCGTCAACTCCTCCTATGTTCTGTTGTGCTTTAGTTATAATTTTGTTGCTCTACCATCAACAGATATCGTCCTTAACATAAGTTCTGTTGGAAAATATTTAAAAATGTTTAAACAAAAGTATCATTAAATTTTTGACGAAATAAGGCGAAAGACCAGTAGAACTTAAACGATGCTGTGTGTGGTGAATCTTTCCTATTATATTTGACGGTAAAAAATGGGCTAAACAGTTTCGGCTAGGGAGAAATTCGATTGAAGACAGTCTTCGTCAAGGCAGACCTGCAGAACACGTCACTCCAGATTCAATTACGCTAGCGCAAGAAGAAGTGTTAAAAGATAGGTACTGAAAACCAAAGAATTAGCAGCAACGTTCGAAAACCACGGTGCTTCGAATCCTACACGACCATCTGGGTATGAACAAGGCGAGTGCAAGATGGGTCCTCAAACTTTTGAGTGTTCTCTAAAAACAAGGACGTGTGGAACGCTGTACTGAAATTTTACAACTTTGTGAGTGACAGGAAAAAGATGTGATTGACTCAATTGTGATGGGAGATAAAGCCATGGTTCTGTACCATGATCCCTTGTTTAAACGGGAATCTATGGAGTGGCTTCAGCCTGGATTCCCACGGCCAATAAAAGCAAAAACGACGCCATCTCAAAAAAGATCGTGGCCAACTTCTTTTGAGATTCTTAGGGGTTTTGCTAGTCGACTTTTAAGAACTAAATACTATAGTTACTGGTGGATGTTGTGGGTCATTAATACACAAATTGTAGGATGCTATTAAAAAAAAACTTCGCGAAAAGCTGGCTCGGGGAGTGAGGCTATTGCACGACAATGCGCCAGTGCAGACTGCAGTTGCTGTGGAGGCCATCATTCAGCAATGTGGTTTCCAGAAATTAAATCACCCACCTTACAGTATTGATCTAGCCTCTAGCGACTATTTTTTATTTTCTAAATTGAAATCGGACCTACGTGGGTGAAAATTTACAAGTGATGAAGAAGTCATTTCGGTAGTTTAAAAACATTTTAAGGACAAAAATTCAGATTATGTTTTTAGTGGTATAGAAAAGTTTATTAGCCTTTCCAAAAAATGTATCGAAATATTCGGTGCTTATATCGAAAAATAAAAATGATTGTTTGATTCTGTTACCTTAATCAGCAAACTTTTGGATCTTATCACGTATATTCTCAAAAGCGTATTTTAAATAAAGTTAAAAAAATAAATCTCTGAATATGTGACTGAAACATGGTGAAAAACATCTTTGTTTAGCAACGCGAAACATTCATTCCGACGGTAAATACCAGTGGCGTGCGGTGACTTTTCAACCAGGGGATGCTGTCCAAAAAAACGAACAATTTTTTTTTTTTTTAATTAATTTTATTCTATGATCTTTTTTACAAAATTCGTCTATAGCAACGTCATACAATCTTTTTTTATTTTTCATATTTAGCAACAATTTTTTTTCAATATTATAGCGAGAGCAGACAGTCTATCGTCATTTTGGCTGCTTCTGGTGAATGTTTTTTTCTTTTCATTGTCGAAAACGATCGTTCAGCCGATACGCTCGTGGAAGGTATAGTGCAAATTAATTGTATTAATTTAAATACTTCTGTGAAAACATCTTTTAGCTCATCTTTCACAATTAATTCTTTTATGCAATTTATAGATTTTAAATGAAAGTCGAGAGTCGAGTACAAGTAAACTAATTGACTTTTTAACTTCATAAAATCAAAGTATTTTCTATAAGTTGGCTGAAGTGATTATAATAGAAAATCCGGAAAATTCTTTTCATATTATTTAAATTTTCAATCAAAATTTGCAATTATTATTAACCACAGTTTCATCCATATTATGGGTCGTATTAAATAATAATCAAAATTCTAAGTAGCGAAACAGTGCACTAAAAATAGAGTTAAGCTTATTTAAATAGAAGAAGCTTGATTTAAAGAAAGTAAACAAAAATCAATTTACAACGGAAATGATTATTTTGTAGCGTGCGGTAATATCAATCGAGTGCGGCTGCCCTACCATATAACAGTTGCCCCACACAGAGGAACCATGAGAGTAATCGCTTCCTGTAGTTGTTAAATAAACCAACGATGCGGGCAATAGACTAGGGACTGCATCGCAGTACGCATGCGCCAAGAACGCAAATTTCGAATCCACAATCAGAAACGCATCCCTCAGTCGGGCTCACAATCGCTAGCGCTGTGCATCGCACACATTTAGTCAGCCGCTCGCTGGATGTCGATTATATAACGCAAATTTTCGAGCAGGCAAAACATCGTATATAATAAATAAAATTTTTACGTAACAAAAAATAAAATCAAAGCGAAATAAAGCTACACGAAATTCAAATATGATACGGAAAAAAAATATCCTTGACGTGAATTTTAGGGGATGCGCCGCATCCAACGCATCCATGGACCGCACGCCACTGGTATATACATTGCTAATTGGCTGAGACGTTCCTGTTAATTCACAGGAACAAGAGAATTCGTTTTTTAAAGGTCAAGTTAAATATTAATTGTTAAGTGTTATTCTTTAAAGGTTTGATTCTTAAAGTTATTTTAAGAAAATAATTAAAAAGTAAAACCGTTTTGTAATTATTTTAAAAAAAGCTGTAAATTGTTTGTTGTTTTTTTTTATAAGTTTACTTCGCTATAATAAAGAAAAAAGAACAAACGTGTAAAAATTACGATAAAACTTAATTATATGAAGATTGCTTTGTTCTTTTTTTATATGAACTTTGTTTTACGCAGGTTAGTTCAATAAGTAATTGAATTCCCAGTGGCGCAGATCCATGAATACTGTAAGTAGACGGCGGATGTGTTTATTTTTGTTGCTTTTATTTGTTTTGCGCTTAGGAGCGTTTGCTTTGTACCCGTTTAAAGGATTTTATAATTTAAAACATGTTGAAAATTCGAACCCTTTGGAACGGTCGATACAACGATGATTAATTTGCAGCGAACGTAAACAAACGAAGCAATTAGCGGACATGGGCAACGCCACGCAGGACGTCTCAAAACGTGTAAATTAGCCGAATTTTTTTGCAATCACAAAAACTTTTTAACTGTAATGAATTGTATGGTAAACAGTGGCGAACTGGGTCTAAAAATATTGGTTGCCATGAGACAAAGTGGACCTACCCACAAGTAACTATAGGGTAATCTTAGTTTCCTTCCAACAATCGATTAAAAACCAATCCATGTATAAATACATTAATTGGTTTATTCGCATGCGTGAACTATGTACTAATAAATGTATTGGCCAGTATTAGTCGTTGTTGGAAGGTTTTTACGACTGGCCCAACTGTAAATGACATTTGTGTCTATAGGGTTCATAGAAATGAGCGCATCGCAAGGGTCAACACTTTTAAGTTTTAGTACTAAATCGGATTGGGAGGATGATGCATAGCTACCAGAGCTCACGTTAGTTATGAACAGCGCATGCGTGTAAAAATCCGAGCAAGAGTTCGTTCCTTCGTTCATGGACTGTTTTGATCGTCCGCAAACCGGTACATGAATTGATTTGAGAGTTGATGGAACTAATGACTGACCGTCCGGTGAACTGTTAGAGACCGTGACGGAACGCGATATTGATATTGCGCAGAATCCTGACATGGTCCGTGGACTTATTGGAAGTAACCTCTTCTATTATAATTTCAAGCAACTAAAAGGTCATTAACATTTAAAAAATATTATTTTATGTATAAGGGAGCCCACTTGCCATTGGGCAAGCTGACACCCTGGCCAGTTCGCCACTGATGGTATATCTACATCAGACTCTTGCGTCTATCAATCGATTATTTTTGTAAAGTCCTTTCGTGACCAGTGGGACACATTCGCTAAGAGGAGTTAATCCCAATTTTGAACTGTTTGGGCATTGTTTAAGGAGACGATTCGTTTCCGAGTACTCTCAGTCGTGCAAGGTCGCGTTTCCAATTTCCTGTGGTTTTATTGCAGTAATAGTGTGGAACTCCTTTGGTTTTATGTTACTTAGTGATTGTTTATTTCCTTGAACTGCATCTTACTGCTTTTCTATATTTAATTGCTTCTGTGTGAAGTATCCAGAGCCGGCGATATGAGACTGCAGGGTATGCATAGCTGACACAATACAAAGTATTAAACGCTTATGCGAGACCTACTCGTTTAAAGTTCAATTCAATGACTAAAGACAACCCAATGAATTAGTAAGACATACCAAAAATCAGTACTGAAAAATCTTTTTAGAACGCTTGGAAATGACTTTTATGGACCAGATTTGGCGGCTCATCAGATCACAGAAGACAGAGGTAAACGAGTTGGTTGAAATAACCCACATAAAAAGAGAGACTGGGTCTACTATCTAACGGATCTATACAGAGCACAAAACAAAGAAGAGGAACTGAACATACCAGAAACAGCTATTCATGAAAACTCCCAAATTAGTACATCCGACGTACAACTAGCTCTGCAGAAGTTAAAAAACAGGAAGAACGCTGAACAAGACGACATACCAACCAAACTACTTAAATAAGGAGGACGAGAGGTAACTCAAGAATGAACAATTCTAATTCAAAAGATAATATATTAACACAGAATCCCAGATGAATGGCGAACCAGCACCACCATTTTTATGTTTAAAAGAGATAAGAAAGTATCCTTAAACTACAGAAGAATAAACCTGTTGAGCACAACATTGAAGCTAACAACAAAAGTGTTAACAAACAGGATTAACAGTATCACTTTGCTGGCGGATTAACAACAAGGATTAGATTAGGAAGATCCTGCATGGATGCCGTCTTTGTCATAAGACAAATAACAGAAAAGTCAATTGAATACAACAAGCCAGCCTATACTTGATTTGACCAAAGCGTTTGCCTGAGTCCAACTAAAAGATGTCCTACACATACTTTATAATAGACAAATCTCATACAATATAATTAAGACTATAGAGAACATGTATGCAGCAAACCAATTACAGGCAAAATTAGATGAAGGAACTATCATGACATATACAGCGGAGACCAGGCCAGAAACGTCAAAAACTAAGAGACAATTATAAACAACGGAAATGAAAGTACTGCGCAGAACACTTCTGCACAAGGAGAGAAATGAAGAAATAAGAAAAACGTGCAAAGTAGACGATATTAATAGCTGAGTAACACACAGAAGAAAAGAATGGAATGAACATATTAATAGGAAGGACGACGGGAGAATAGGAAAAATGGATGATACAGGTGTTTTGGCAGTCGGAGATAATGAATGAAAAGCTACAAAAATCTTTAGATAAAATCAGCGCGTGGACAAAACGCTGGCGCATAAAACTTAATCAAAATAAACCAACTCACGTCAATTTTACAAACAGATATGCGGAACAGCTACCAATTATCCTGAACAATCAAATTATACCTTACGCTAACACAACGAAGTATCTAGGTGTGAACCTAGATGCTGCTGCGATGAAAGGAGCACATTAAAAAAAAAAGCAGAAGTAAATCTTAAACACAAAAATATGTATTGACTCCTTGGTAGACATTCCGAAGTGTCAACACGTAATGAACTCATGATATATGTGAATAAACAGGTACTAAAACCTGTATGGTTATACGGGATACAATTGTGGGGGTGTGCCAGCAAGAGTAATGTCGAAATCCTACAAAGGTTCCAAAATAAAGTTCTGAGGAGTATTGTAAATGCTCCCTGGTACATAGGAATTGTGACCTTCACAGAGACCTAGGTGTGGAAATGGTTGCTGACGAAGCTAAAAGATTTGCACCGAAGCATGAGGAGAGGCTTCACAATCAAGTTAACACTGAAGCAATCCAACTGCTCAACCAGCGTGTGATTGTTAGAAGACTCAAAAGGACCAAACCTTTTGAATTAGTTTAGTGAAATTGGTTCAGTGGACCCATAGCAGAGCATAGTGCGTTTTGTGTATGTGTACCAAATCAGAACAACCTGAGAAGACCAATGGGTAAACTCAGTTAACACTTAAGCTTAAGATACTAATAGGAAAAAATTGCTCGTTAATCTAATCATATATTAGTTGTAATCTACACCAGTAGGTGTAAAAAAATATATTATTAGGATGGACGACGGGAGAATAGGAAAAATCGCCCGCGATGTCTCCACTGGGACGCAAGAGCGTTGGACGTCCTAGGAAAAGATGGAACGACAACCTCAACGTAGAGCAATAGGCAAGTGGACGAAGAATAAACAGGCGAATCGTATAGACGACTATAGAGTCAAGAAGAAACAAGAAGAAGAAAGAAGAAAACTAGAGACAGTTAACCTTTAGTACAGTGTTGCCATCTGACTGATAATATGGAAAAAAATTACGGACCCATAAGTTCTACTGTCTTATTTTCAGGGTTTCGTCCTTTTTGAAACTCCCTGTACTTTGGACACAAATTGTAATACGTAATTTTAATTGTAAACAATTTTTACGATCTAATCTATGCAGTTTTGCAGTAACGTCGTTACCAACAATAAATAAATAAGAAAATAATTACACGGTAGGTTTTTAATGAGATTATAAATACTAATAACGTTAACTGTATCAGCTAAAACAAACACACGGTCGGTATTCAATTTCTTTGAAGCCAAGCGTAAAGCCCGTTTGATCATGTAAATTAATATTTGTTTGTTTGATTTTGATACTGTAAATTGCAAAACGTATTGTGAAAGTAAATACAGATTAATTTTAAATTTGTGTAAATAATTGCATAAATCGATTGCGCGAAAGCAAACACCGTCCAACCTGTAAGAGCATTAAAAAATTGACTGTTAGTCGCAAATTAAAAGTGGCGTTAATTACCATTGGAACGAATTTTAAGTTCATTCGTCTCCTTATTTAATTACAAAGTTTTGAAAGTGTCTCGTTTGGGCTTGTCACGTATGATAAACGATTATACAAATCTAGCACGTTCTATCAAATATCGACAAACAAATTACAGGTCAATTTAAATATTTATGGCGAAGTACTCGCTACGTGGTAAAAGCCCAACTAACAAAATTTCAGGCCCCCGAGCCCAATCAAACTGCTGTCACATTATATTAACTGCAGTTTCGAACGGCCGATACGAACGAGTCGCTAACGAAACGCAATTCAGGTGTGAAAAACGGATTATTTCGCACAAAGCTGCAAAATATCACAAACAAGTTTTATAAATTGTATAGAATAATTTCGTTTTAAGTGCGGGTTTTAAATATTTTATAGGCCGAACACGTTTTATGCGCTAGAAATCTCGGGTTGGAGCGTTTTATATAAAATATTACATTATATCTTACCTCCAGTAACTTCACAGATTAGGTTAACATCAGTACCCTCATTATAAGGTTCTAACAAAGTTGTTCTATCTCTTCTTTTGCCGTCGTAAATTACTGGCCGCTCTGGAGGAACTGAAATAAAACAAAATTTTTAGTTTGTCACGTTACAAGGTGCACTTGAAGAATTACATTAAGTGTTAGCAGATGATGTAACCAAACTAGACTCTGATTGTTCCTAGACAGATCGCTTACCGTCCACACAAGGCAATTATAACTAAATAATTCAATTGCGACTAGTTGTATTTTAGCTACGAATGATAAGGTAAGGGCATGTTTTCCATTTTATCATTAGTGTAGGTATTTATAATCACAACGGCAGGCTAAAACACAATCAGGATAAATAAAAACTAAGGAGTCGAGATTAATTTGTCATGTAATAAAATCAAAATACAGGCAAGTTCAAAAATTATATACGTTTATACAGTCCGTTCTGCAAAATGGACCCAAGATTATAGCGACTTCAATTATTGTGATTTAACCATCAACAAACCTCATATATTATTAAATGGGACAGTCTTAGCTACAACTTGGCGAAAAAAATGTGTTTTAAACACCTTCATTTATTTGTTGTGACGTCACCAACATTTTTTAAAAATTGGTTGGTATATATTTTTTTGTGTATTCTTTTAGAGCATTTTCATTACTTTGCAACGGTCTACACTTTTAGTAGGGTTATACTATGAAATGGTTGTAAAAAACTAGTTTGAGCTAGTACGCTATTTAATCAAAACTTCTGTTAAAAAACATAATAATAATAATAATAATAATAATCTTTATTTGTTCTGAATATCCCAAAAAAGGTGTAGAACTTGTCACAATAATAATTTACGTACATTACAAATAATATACCTACATAGTTAATAAAAATTAAAAAAAATCACAGAAAAATGATATTTAAATATAACATTTTATGAAGTCAGCATCATTTAAATATTCGCTTACTCCATAGTAAGCTTTAGAAATCAGAACTTTTCTTAATTTCTTCTTCAATTCGCGGGTGGGAAGATTTATTATACTCTCAGGTGATGTGTTAAATTTATTATATATAGCAATAATTGTGGACGCTACATTTTTTTGAAGATAGGTATATTTGAAACAATCGGGTTTTAGGTTTTTTCTTATGTCGCGTATTGGCTGCATGATTTCTTATATTCTCTTCGAACAGATCTACATTATTTTTTACGAACAGGATGGCTTCGAGGATAAATATACCGTAAAAGGTTAATATTTCGTTGTCACGAAAAGTTTCTTTACAGTGATCTCGGTAGTTTAGGCCAAATATATTTCTTATACATCGCTTTTGTATAATGAAGAGGCGTTCTGAGTCACTAGCGTTACCCCAAAAAATTACAGCATAGCGTAACCTAGATTCGACATATGCATGATATGCAGTTTTGGCCGCGTTTCCATTGACCATTTTTTTTAGGTTTTTTAGTGCAAAAGGGTACCGTGACAGGCTTTCTGACAGGCGTTCGATATGGTATGACCACTCCAGTCTAGAGTTAATACATAAACCAAGAAAAGATATTTTATTAACAACATTTATACTTGTGGAATTATTTTGAAATTTTAAGTCGGAGGTTATTTTACTTTGTGATTATTTTATAACTTGCGTTTTATTGACGTTTAAGGTTAGATTATTTAACGTAAACCAATGTTGGAGTTGACCTAAACAGTCAAAGAGTTTTTGTTCAGAGTTTTTGGAATCTGAGTCACTAATAATGGCAGATGTGTCATCGGCAAATTGTATAAGGGAAGTTTTGACAAAATCTGGAAGATCATTTGTGTACAGTATGTATTAGAGGAGGCCTAAGATTGATCCTTGCGGGACTCCTTTTTTGATTTTCTTTTTGTTGGATTTTAGAAATCTACCTGACGAGTCTTTTCCGGCAACGTATTGGTTTCTTTCCGAAAGATAAGATGTTATAAGATACCATAGTGTTCTAATTTCGTTAGAGTATCTCGTGGTCAAAACTATCAAAAGCTTTTGAGAGATCAACACACATGACCATGGTGTGTTTGTCTTTGTTGAGGGATTGAAGTACATTTCGGATTGCCATGTAAATAGCGCGGGTAGTTGTCTTGCCTTTTCTGAAACCATTTTGAGCGTTGTTTATTATGCCATAATGTTCTAAGTAATTTTCAATTCTGTTGTAGATTATTTTTTCAAATATCTTACTGATGTTTGTGAGTATGGCTATGGGCCTATAGTTTCCTATGTCACTTACATCCCCTTTTTTGTAGATAGGTTTGATTTTTGCACATTTTAGTTTGTTTGGAAATATGCCATTTTTTAAAGAAAGGTTTATGATGTGATTCAAAGGTCCAGATATAGGTGGAGTGGGGTAAGATCGTAAACGGCCTAAATTTATTCCAATAGAAGTTAAAATTGTAATAACTAATTGGTAGAAACTTTGTATTAGGTTATTATGAAGTGATCGACATAGATGTCTCCATTTAGGAGGGAAATTTTCTCATGTCAATTATAAAGTGCAACTCCTTTTTTTAGATCCGACATGGTTCGAAATTACGTTAGGAAAACAAGCCGGAGCGCGTACACAAAAGAAACTTTTAAACAAAGTAACTTATTTTAATTCTTTAAAAAGCATTTTGTAGCTGGCTTGATTCTAATTCCGATCTTGCCCCATATCATGAGAAGTAAGACTTCAACGCGTTTTAAACAGCTGTTTACGATCTTGCCCCATGTACGGGGCAAGTTCGGAGTAGTTGACATCTTTTACAATTTTCTATAATAATGAAAATTTCGAAGGAAAATTGGTGTTTTTGTCAATACAAATTAGAGTATTAACACTCCACTCCGTGTTGATACCAATACATGTCAAGTATTTATAAAAGAACTTAAAAATAAATGGGTTAAAAGTCGAACTTAGCAAAAACCGGTCCGAACTTACTCCACTCCACTATACTCATAATCAAGCAACTTTAAAAACACTTGCTCGACTGTAAATACGATGCCAGTTATGCATTTACAACAATGGCTCACAGTTTGGGCAATTTCTTTAGTTCTGTTTTGTTGTCGTTGTGATATGATATTCAATAGCAGTGTTCTCATTAGTAATAGTCATTCAGATTCCACTGACTTACAGTTAAGCAAGTGTAAAAACCTTAAAAAAGGTTGCTTGATTATAATTAATTATTTTTTTAAATAGCCGTTTTGATTAAATGGCCTACTAGCTCAAACTAGTTTTTGCATTTTTTACAAACATTTAATAGTATAAACCTACTAAAAGTCTAGACCGTTGAAAAGTACTGAAAATGCTCTACAAGAATACACCAGAAAAATTATACCAACCAATTTAAAAAAAATGTCGTTGACGTTACAACAAATACAGGATAGTGTTTAAAACAAAATTTTTTTCGCCAAGTTGTAGCTAAGACTGTCCCATTTAATAATATATATGGTTTGTTGATGGTTAAATCACAATTATTGAAGTTGCCCTATAGTGTTGGCCCCATTTTGTAGAACATACTGTTCACTTGTTTACGAAATCATGGCAAACTTTGATTAGGAAATGTCTACTAAATTACCAATATCTCGGTTATTTTTTGCAAAAAAATATAGAAAACTATACATTTTTGAAAAGCTAAATTCTCTTTCATATAAAGTCATGGCCAGCTAGGGTGTCTATTTAAAAAAAAATAAGTTTACTTCATATCTCAAAAATTTGGATCGCTGAAAAAATTTAATTTGTTTTCAATTTAAGCATAAAAAACCTTGATAACATTTTGTTCTATTTTAATAAATAAAGAAGTTTAGTAGGTATGATTTTAAAAATGATTAAATTTAATTTTTAGCCTGTAGTGCCAAAATGAAATGCAATATAAAAAATCTGATTACATAGTCGTTCTTTTCTGAAAAAAATAGCCCAAGAGATTAATTATCAGATTTTTGCTAACCATTACGGTAACCTAGATACTGTGATAATTTGGTCCAACCTGTACAACATACATTTTTGAAGTTAGTTACGGATAGAACCTTAAGAAGAATCTATTTTATAAATCGCGTGCGTTTAAAAGAAATTTCAAAATTGAAAAACGGGTTAAATTAAAAAATATAGTATATAGAAATGTAGTTTAAATTGAAGTCTGCAATAGACATTTAAAAGCTTTTTTGTTTTGGAAAATTGAAATTAGGTACGTAATTATTACCGATAATCAAAACTTTCAAAATTCTGAATAATTAGGGTTTCTTAAAAACCGCTTCTGCAATTTTTTAAAGGTTTTATTGTGTTATAATGTTTAATTTTTTTTTTTAACTGTTTCGGTTTTCAGTAAAAAATAATTTGATATAAAATAGTGCCATTTACTACAAGTATCTTGGTATGGATTTAATTCAAAGCAAATTGTTGTTGGAATTTTAATAAATGGCTAATGCCATTAAATAATACACAGGTATTCGATCACAACTCGTGAGTAGTGACAGGTGATGTAAAGCTCCATGTAAAATTCACACCGTGCCATGTCAGGATTTGATTGGAAACTGCGATGGTGGAATATTCTCCTACCATCTTCACAACATTCGTTAAAGTCGGTACTGTTTTAGTTTTGTAGCAGCTGTAAAATATCTCTAATAATATTTACCTACATTAACAGTCGGCAAAAACATCAAGTCTACGTTGACGAAAAATTCCCCTTTATAGTAGGTAATTTGGTTGATCTAATTCTTGGTGTTTATTTTGCTTTATTTTAAGATATTTGTCAAAATCGATATTTACAGGTTACAAATATTCTTGTTTAAATAATATCTAAACTTTACTTAAGGAATGCGAAATACTTTAAATACAAATATTCTTTAAGCAAACTTTTATATTTATCTTAAAAATATTGCGAAACCAATACTAAATCTTAAAATATATACAAAGTAAAATATATGCAAACTTAAAATAAAAATTCTACCAACATTTACATAATCAAATATTATAATGTGTAGCGACCGTTAACTGAAAACGTTCCAGACTCTGTAAGGAATTGTGAAGATCCCTAAAGAGTATAAAGTTTTGATTAAGGATTTTGAGCTATGCTTTAATTTCCCAATAGGATAAACTTGAATTAATAATAGTATATTGTATATGTGCAAATTTGTCGTTGGATTTTCAAGTAAATGTCGCAAAATTTGTTGAAAGTAAATCTTTAGAGATAAAGAAGGTTTTAAAAATATTTTTATATACAAATTTGAAAACGAAATACAGTGAGTGAAGAAGCAAACTTAGACGGTGTGTGATGTTGGGCGTATATTTAGTAGGAGTATATTTTTAGCCTATTTAAGAACACAAGGAAATTGTTTTTGTTTACTAACAATCCACAAGTAAGAGTCGTATTCGTAATACATAGAATAGATGCATTTAAACCTCGTATTATCTTGTGAACTTTTGTTAACAACAATATAAGTACAAGTAGAAAATATACTTAATAGATGTCGTACAGTATAATGATTTACGAATTTATCGATATGGGAGACTAATGTAAATTAAAATTTTAGCTATTATTTTCTAAAAAGATCTCCCCACACGTAGTGTTGGTAAATATAAATAGAATAAAGTTTGTTTAAAAATTCTATGAAGATCATTGCACAATATTTGATTTTTATAAATTATAGGGGGTATGCATAAGTTCTCGTGGTCACCAATAGAGGACGCAAAAGTATGCTTACGTAGTAATAATAATAATAATGATAATAATAATAGGCTTTATTTAGTTATAAAAGAAACTATTTATACATCAATCTTTACAACTAGTACTTCAAATTAAAATTGCAGTTTTACATGGGTCTTACAACCTTCTTTAAACGCATGCAGATTAACAGAATATTTTAATTCGTTTGGTAATTGATTAAATAATTTTAGCCCTTTGTAATAGAGCGAGTTCTGTGTACTACTTTTTTTACATTTAGGCAGTCTAAAATGTTCTCTTTGTCTTGTTTCATAATCATAATCATGCTGTTCTTTGTTGTATATCAGATCTTTACTCATATATCCTGGCATCATATTGTTTATACATTTATATATTAGAACCAAAACGTTATACACTGTATTTTGCCATATATTAAGGAACCCCAAGTTATTATGCATATATTCAATTTTAGTTAATTTAGAAACACTGTAATATGATACACAAAGCTCTGTTTTGCTGCTTTTGTAATTTTTTCAGATCCCCCTCATTACTTAGAAATATTATGCTACTGCAATAATTAAAGTATGGTTCTATTATTGTATCATAGACCAATATCCTAGCTTCAAAGTTTAATTTATTCGATATTCTCCCAAAATAACTAATTTTTGCACCAACTTTTTTTACAATATAATCTATGCGCTTTTTAAATTTTAGATGATTATCTTATTATATTATTATAACGGCATAGGTTCTCCAGTCACCAACAGAGGGCATAAAAATATGTTTACATCTTAAAACCGCGCGTTTCGTGAAGTACATATACACAACTTAAACTATGGCTGCAGATAAAGTTCACAAGCGTCACTGCCTTTTTTTTTTTACTTAATTTAAGCAAACCTAAAGCAGAAACAAAGCGAATGATTGAACAAGCGTATAGAGAAGGCTCTATTGGTGATACAACAGTTCGAGATTGGTACAAAAAGTTTAAAAACGGTGAAACTAGCTTTGAAGATAAACCCATAAGCTGAAGACCCAAAAAAACAGGTGATGATGCTCTTCAAGCCCTCCTAGATAAAGACCCTATCCAATCAACAAATGAGTTGGCTAAACAACTAGGGAATAATCAGTCAACTGTCTTACGCAAGTTACATGCAATAGGAAAGATCCAAAATGTTGAAAAAGGTCCCTCATCAGTTATTAGAACGGAACTTTAACCAGAGATTGACAAGAAGCATCACCCTTCTTGCCAGACACAAAAACAATCTTTTCTCTTATGAATTGTGACAGGAGACGAGAAATTGTATTATTACGAGATTACGAAAATCCAGACCGTGAAAAGTCATTGGTAGATCAGGAGCACCATCGACATCAGCACCAAAACGCAATATTCATGGCCACAAGACTATTTTATGCATATGGTGGGACTGTCGCGGAGTTCTTTATTATGAACTATTAAAGCCAGGGGAAACAGTAACTGCTGCACGTTATATAGACCAATTGTTACGCTTGCGTGATGCAATTAACAAAAAAGGTCGACATCTTGTCAAGGTACGCGAAACATCATCTTGCTACATGATAATGCAAGGCCACACGTCACCATTGACAAAAGAAAGCATCTTGCAACTGGAATGGGAAGTGTTGCCTCACCCGATATGGCTCCTTCGGATTAGTACCTATTTCGACCTTTGCAACACAAATTGGCTGGTAAACGATTCGGCAACACCGAAGAAGTGTAAAATTGCATCAATGAGTTTATCCCGGAAAATGCTGGGATATTTGAAAAATGTTATTTGCGTTTATTTTGTGTTTAGATCTTTGTAATATCTTTATTAACATTAAATTACGAAATTAATTAATTTAAATTAGTTTTTTTGCTTTACAATAACAAATTATTTACACCCGTAGTAGGCGCATAGAAGCCCGGTCGACATGACAAATTTTAAATCATCAAAATACGTTTACTGTTCTATATTCGTGTACCCTTGTATTGCGAAGCAAAATAGCTTTTAAAAATGTTTTATTGATAATAACGATGTCTCTTTGCTGCTAGATGCTCTCAAGAGAATTCCACCCACATCAATAAAGACTGAGAAAGCATTTTATGCAGGAGGACTTTATGTTAATAAATTAAGAATAACAGTAGGTGGCCGAAGCATAGAACACCTTTGTGTTTTTAAAATATATTGCAAAAACTCAGCATTAAAATTGTGATCTTTAAAATGAAATTGCAATAGAAAGGTAAAATTTCTTAAACACATATTTCTGTCACCTACATTATTTTATTGTTTATAATAATAATAATAATAATAATAATAGGCTTTATTTAGTTATAAAAGAAACTATTTATACATCAATCTTTACAACTAATACTTCAAATTAAAATTGCAGTTTTACATGGGTCTTACAACCTTCTTTAAACGCATGCAGATTAACAGAATATTTTAATTCGTTTGGTAATTGATTAAATAATTTTAGCCCTTTGTAATAGAGCGAGTTCTGTGTACTACTTTTTTTACATTTAGGCAGTCTAAAATGTTCTCTTTGTCTTGTTTCATAATCATGCTGTTCTTTGTTGTATATCAGATATTTACTCATATATCCTGGCATCATATTGTTTATACATTTATATATTAGAACCAAAACGTTATACACTGTATTTTGCCATATATTAGGGAACCCCAACTTATTATGCATATATTCAATTTTAGTTAATTTAGAACACTGTAATATGATACGCAAAGCTCTGTTTTGCTGCTTTTGTAATTTTTTCAGATCCCCCTCATTACTTAGAAATATTATGCTACTGCAATAATTAAAGTATGGTTCTATTATTGTATGATAGACCAATATCCTAGCTTCAAAGTTTAATTTATTCGATATTCTCCCAAAATAACTAATTTTTGAACCAACTTTTTTTACAATATAATCTATGTTCTTTTTAAATTTTAGATGATTATCTATAATTACCCCTAGGTATTTAAACTCTTCAACTATCTCTACTTTATTATTATCTATAAATACGTTAACATTTGACATATTGCTGAATTGTGTACTACCTATTACCATGCATTTTGTTTTAGATACATTCAACTCCAGTTTATTAGCTTTAAACCAATCTGTTACTTCAATTAAATCTTCGTTTATGACATTAACTGTTGTTTGTAAATCTTCACCTGATACCGAAATTAACGTATCATCTGCAAATAAATGCATGTCACACGATTTAACTGTCTGCGTAATGTCATTTATGTAAATATTGAATAAAACTGGACCTAAAACTGATCCTTGTGGTACACCTAACTCGTTAATAATTGCCTTTGATTCAACTTTTCCCACCCTGGTTTTTTGAAATCTGTTTGATAAATAACTTTCAAACCATTTTAGTTCATTCCCTTGGATTCCGTACATTTGTAATTTTTGCAAAAGTCTTTTTCTACAGATGGTTTCAAATGCTCGTTTCAGATCGACAAAAACTCACAGAGCAAAATGTGCTACGTACAGGACTTGGAGTTGCTTTTAAGTAATAAACCGCTCCTTTTTGTTTGTATCAGAGGTGTGTTACTACAGTGAAGCAAAAAACTCAAAGCCAAACAGATCTGAATAGGTGCAGACATTTTCTGTGTAACTCTTTGGCCGCTTTTGTTACTTGCATGTACGTACATCACTTTTACGCAATCACTTTTAATGCAGTGTACGTGTCACGTTAGAATAATAACTGAGAATTTTTCAAAAGCGCCGGTAAATGTCAGCAAACGTTTCTAAGCGACAAGTTGCATCCATAAACATTTGCAAGGCTGAGTGAACTGAGCTCGCACGTACGAATATTTAACAAAACAAAATATTTTCTTTGCGCGGTAATTTAACATTTTAAATATAATAACCGGAAGCGATGTTTGTTGCGTTGCTGTTGGTGCCGATGAGTGGAATAATTTGGCTTGTGGGAGTAATAAAGCAGGTCAGGTGATATAGGAAGGAAGACGACAAGAAGAAAGTGAATGAGCTAACTTGTATTTCTCCCGTTTCCCTTGCGGTTTGTCCTGAGGATAGCGTCTCTTTATCCCGCAATTTCGACTGTCATCATTCTTTTAGGTTAAAATGGTCGTATACTATTCGCAGACTCATTCTCGATTTTCTTACTTTATTTAAAGCGGTTTCTCATTAAATATAGGCGGCATTGTTTAAACAAACAACGCAGAAAATATATTTTGGATGACAGAGTGTCCTATGACTTAAAAAAATATATATCTTTCGTAGCTCTTACAAAATATTGAAGTAATGCATCAGTTCGTTGCGCTTTTTGTTTTTAAGGTAAAAGTGCTTCTCGCCGATTTCAAATATATAAGGTTTGTTGGGGTTATTTTCAATACTTACAAAGTTATAGGGGTGCGACCAGTGGTGAGCTGTAGGGGGCTCGCGGGGGCTCGCGCGAGCCCTTTGTTAAATTATTGCTTAATTTGCGAGCCCCTTGTTCTTCTTGTTAACCATTTTCTCAAGAAAAAATATATCTTAAAATCATTGCCATTACATACATTTGTAAAGCGACGAAGTCATGCCTATCCAGTGGCGGACAGGGCCGGCGGGACACCGGGAGAAATACCGGTGGGCCGGTCGCTCTGGGGCCGCGATATGTTTGCCCTAACTTCTAAAGTTAGTGCACTTGATGTTCGGTGTTCAAAATGTAGCCAAAAAACTGGCGCATCCAACGACGTAAAGAAAGTGCAAATAAAACACTTTTTGATATCATCCACGGCCGTCTGAAAAAGGTCCGGCAATATGCCAAGAGTTCGCACGCAAAAATAAAAACATCTCGGTCTACAAAAAAATTCGTAACTCCGTTATTAGCGTTTCTCGAAAACGGCTTTTACGATTTTGTTCAAATTTTAGTATGTTATTGAGTTTATTTTTCTTAGTATAATGCCGTTTGTCTCAACTATTTTGAAATTTAATTTACAAAGTTATTCAAAAAATTAAAAATTTTTAAAGTTTTTCTCGAAAAAGCCCCTCTTACGATTTTGTTCAAATTTTAGTATGTTATTGAGTTTAATTTTCTTAGTATAATGCCGTCGCAAAAATAAAAACATCTCGGTCTACAAAAAAGTTCGTAACTCCGTTATTAGCATGCCGAAAATTTTGATTCGGTGTTCAAAATGTAGCTAAAAGACTGGCGCATCCAACGATGTAAAGAAAGTGCAAATAAAACACTTTTTGATATCATCCACGGCCGTCTGAAAAAGGTCCTTTCAAAAGGTCATACTTGTGATACTTGTCATACTTGTGATCGCGTTGGCTATGAGATTGTGTAGGGAAAAAATCAAAGTTTGTTACAGTTTTTAATTAAGGAAAACTGGAAAAAAAGAAAAGGTGCTCATAAGGAGAGAGAGAAAAGGCTACAAGTACTTCACGAAGTTGCTAAAAAAAAATTATTCAAGTTAAGTGATTTGTTTGCTTTAGCTTCTAAAGTTAGTGCACCTGATGTTGAAAAATCATTGATCAAGAATAGCATTCATCAAATTCGACAAAAGATGACAATCTAATCTGCCCCATTGAAACGGACAAAATTGAAACGTCAATTATCAACGCAAAGTCTTCATGTTCAAGTCTAACTTACCAAGTAACAAATATTTTGAATGCTTATCAGCTAGTTGTTTCACAAAACCAACAAGTCAAAATTTTGAGTATTTTTTTAACAAACATACTTGCCAGCCAACTATTGGTGATATAACTTATTGGCCATTTAAGCCAAATGTTATATTTTACAGAGATGATAAAATAAGCAGACGATGATTATCATATTGTTTACAAAAAGAATCTCTATTTTGTTCCGTGTGCTTGGCATAAGGTGATAAGAACGAATGTTCGTTTGTAAATGATGGAATGAAAGACTGGAAGCATACTCTGCAACGTGTTAAAGAACATGAAAATAATAAGATCCATGAAAATTGTGTTTATAGGCATATGCTTAAACTTAAAAGTAAAGATAATTATGGTTTAATATTCTCAAATGAACGCAGCTTACGTCCAAAAAAAATGCTCTTGAACGCAAGCAAGTATTGGAAAGAATTATAGATGTAAAACTAATTGGAAAAAGGGGTTTAGCTTTTCCGGCTCACAGGAATCTGCTAATTCACTTTCATTAGAGCATAATGAGACTGAACATGGAATTTTTTTAGAAATAATTTTATTATTATCTAAATATGACAACATTTTAAAATTAAATTTTTTTGGGTCATTCTTTTTTTGGGGGCCGGTCTAGCAGGTTTTTCCCGGGCCGGTTGAATTTCCCAGTCCGCTACTGTGCCTATCAAGCAATGACGATTAAATTTAGAATAACCCGTCGCGCAATAGAATTTTTTGAATTATGTACAATCACTCGATTTGTCACGTTTGAATTTAAAATGCCATTTTTTTCCAACATATAATTGACATTATTTTTTTGTTTTTATTTAACTATGAGCGAGCCCTTTGTTAAAAATTTCATAGCTCACCACTGGGTGCGACAGTCAAACTGAATCACCCGGTATAGGTACAATACGTTTTGAGTGAAAACAACCAAAATTAACGTGTAATCATTAAGATTCTTTGCTTATTTGTCACGGTTTAGCAACATTGGCTCTTTGTACGAAAAATTTTACTGATGAAAATTGGTGTTTTTAGATCTATATCAAGAACAGAAACGAACAAACTACTCCTTGTGCAAAAGCTGGTGTCATCCACATAAGCATAAGGTAATGTTGCGCTGTTGTGCATCTGGTGGGACAAAGAAGACGTCATCTACTAGGAATGGCTTCCGATGTATGTATTTATAACTTTTGAGGTTTTTTTGTCGACAATTACGTTGCCTTGAGGAAGGAATTTGAAGAAAAAAATCGACCGGAAGTAATTTTACAGCAGATAATGCATATTGCAAACATTACAAACGCGTCTAACCAAGAGTTCGGTTAAGAGGTTATTCCACATCCGCCTTATTCTGGCGATCTAGCTTCATCCTTTTCGCTCTCTATCCGAGAAAATTTCTTTATAATGACGTTGCTTTTCCAAAATTGTTTTGACGACTTTTTACTCCCAAATCACCGTTTTTTTTTTAAGGCGTAGAATCGAAAGATTCCCAAAACGTTGAAATTCAATCGTAAACAATGCAGGAAAACATATTATTAATTAGTTTATGTATTTGGTTTTCCTAAAAAAATAATTAATTTAATAAAAGCGCTACGAACTTATGCATCAATATGATATTATAATGTATTATTGAACTGTATATGAAGGTATGTTTCTAATATTTTAATTTTAAAATTTGGTTTCCAGCTTTTTTTTCGAATAGCACCCTATTCTAATAAATACATAATTTTAATGCTTTTAAGATTTCCTATCACAAAATATTTCGTTGAAGTGTTTTTTACTCGAAATGTTTTTGTTAAAAGAGAACAGTTTTTATCAATAAAAAAAGCATGTAAAAACAACAAAAGTTACAAGAAGTCTTCGTTAAACTTTTTGACATTTAAATAATGTAAACGTCAATTTTGTCAAACAAAAAAATTTGTTACTTGGAGTTTCCGATTTACGCAAAAAAAGTCTGTTTTGTAACACGCACCGTTATTTGAAAGCTCTTGATAGTTTTATCTAATGATATGTAAGTTAGTAGTAATAAAGTATTATTATAATATAGTAATATTTTCATCACTCTAACACAGATCTTTGAGTTACGGAAACGAACTCAATTAGAAGTCAAAAGGATATTGAAGGATTTCATAATAGTATAGCATATTACGCACGAGTAGAAATACTGGGCACGGAGCCGTGTAGCGGCGAGGGCGTTTTGCCACGAGTGCGCACTTGCTTTACAACTCGAGTTTTGTGCTATACTTTTTCTACGATCATATAATTCACACGATTTTATCGGTTTTTTTGGCTAATAGCAAACACACTTGTACGTACGTTGTAAATTGTCAAGTGTGACTTACGTAAGTCTACTTTGACATTTTTAAAAAGGTGTGCTTTTTGCTTACCGTGCGTAAAGACCCACTTACTATGCTAGCAGGTTGGGTTTGAGGTGAGCCTACTTTGATAATTTCTAAGAAAACTGTGCTTTTTGCTTACCGTGCGTAAAGACCCACTTACTATGCAAAATAGTGGTCGTAGAAAATGTCTACGATTGGACACAAGGTGTGTTAGATAATTGAATTTCATAACATTGGAGTACTTTATACTTTAGCGCGCCCGCTCGAAGGTTGCAATTTTTGTGTTAATTGGTTTTTTAAAATAATAAGATCAGAATTTCTCCGAACAATTTCCCTAGGATAAATGAACATAAATTTATTAAAAACAATAACTTAATAAATAATCGATCAATGCAAATTAGTGACATCTATTGGGAATATGTTACAGAAATCGTTTAAAGTTTTCGACAACTGCTAGTTTTCGGTGTGATTTTTTTTGCAATTTCTCGTTTAAAATCGCAGCTCGAAATATAATGTAAACGTTTAATAAACAGAGCCAGATTTAGAACGGTAATATTTAACACGCTTATGCAACACGACATCTGAAACCGACAATAAAATTTTTGCCCTTTTAAAGCACGGTTGGGAACTGATAAGCAGAGGGGCCTTTCAAAATAAACTCCTGTGAGAATGAAACTTCAAAACCAAATGTTTACTGTCTAGAATGAACATCAGCGAAGCCTTTTCTGAGCTCGTTGTTAGCAAACCAAAACTTCTATGAGTTTACATAAGATATCGGGGAGAACGCTACATGCCTGAAAAATTCATAGAACGACTTGATATCTTATTATAAAATTTGAAATATAAAACAAAGAAATTTTTTTTTAAAATTTGATACAAGACTCATGTATCCAGACACAATTATGCTGAAGAGAATACGAACAATTTTTTTCTACATTTTAATAGAAAATATTTGTTGAGAAAAAGCAACGAATGGAATTTTATTAAATTGCTTTGCATATTCTACTACAGTAAATAAAATTTGTCGTAAACAAAGTTATATTGAACTGTTTGAATATGTATGCATGTGAATGAAAAATGATACGTTTCGAACAATTTCCAGGTCAGTGACTTTTACAAACATAAATGTTAATATTCATTAAATAGTAATGTTTGCTTTGAGTCACTATTGCACAATATGGTTTACTTTGCTTATTTGCTGTGTTATTACAGTAGACTTGTCACAGTAATGAACGTATAAAATAGTGTAGTGTTTTAATTTGTTTAAATGAAACATGGCATTTTAGAGGGAACAAGTTTACTTTAACGGACTTTGTCAGAAATTGATAAAATTAAGTGGACTAATAAAACTGGACGTCCTGAGCTCAAATCTGTTAAAATTATTTGGCGCTCTCAATTCGAATTAAAAAACCTAACCTAACTGTCAAACGGAACTTTTATAATGAATATTTACGCTAAGTAATTGAGAGCGCCAAATAATTTTAATAGATTTGAGCTCAGGACGTCCAGTTTTATTAGTCCACTTAATTTTATCAATTTCTGACAAAGTCCGTTAAAGTAAACTTAAGCCTTTTAGAGTCAAAAGCCAGTTCTGTAATTATTTTCAGTAGTAATACAAGTGCGTTGAAAATTAACGATAATTTTTGGTAAATATGCTCCAATGCAAGTTGAACTGAAAAAAACAGGAAGTGCACGAGCTATTTTTTTGGATTCAACTTGCATGAGTGAAGATTTGTTAAAAATTATAGATTATTTATAATGCACGAGTTATATTTTGTCAGAAAATTTCCTTCACCTAAGCTACCTGTCAAACTAAATGTATGTTATGTCAACTTTTACAAGTACTGCCAGAGTGGTGCGTCAGGGCTGTGTTTTAATCTATATTAAAGAAACGCTACTGGTCGCCGAAATTCGTCAAAAAATTATCAAGACCAACATATTTAAAACCGTTTCCAAATTTATATTTTCTACCAATCACAAACTCAGATTTCTTAGAAATGACCAATAAACGCATGAAAATCTGTTAATTGCGAAAAGGATATTATCAGTGTATGAATGTTTATTCGTCGTTTCTAGGAAATCTGAGTTTGTTATTGGTAAAAAACGCAAATTTGACAGGAGGATCAACATCTGACGGAAATGTAAAATTATTACCGTGTAATAATGCTCCTATTGGTAGTCTCTAGAAGATTTAAGTTTAGTGATTGGTTGAAAACGCAAATTTGACAGGTGAAAAAAATTTGCAGAACATTATCATCCTAAGGCACGTTACTAATTTTATATTTAGCAAAAAAGTTTAATAGTTCTTAACGGCTTTCTGGTTTGTCTAAGAATCATACCCCATAACTTTACAAAGTCTTTAAATATTTGAGATATCTTTATAATTGACATGGTCAGACAATTTGTTTAATTGATTAACATTCAATTAATCATGTGCAATAGAAAAATATGACAAGACATAAACTAATTCATGAGCAAAAATAATCATGGTTTTTGTAAAATCTTTAATAAATTTCATTAACTATAAGGTTTTTTAGCAATGTATTTTGTTGATAATGCAAGCGGCTGTGATAATGTGATATTTTTGTGCTTTGTGTATACTATTTCAATCATAAAGTTATAAGAAACGCTGATTTGTATTAAGATACTAAAGTGACAGATCTTTGGCTTCTACATGCATTTGAATTTTTTACATAGTATTATCTGTATTATAGGTCGGTATAGTCAGCGTCAAGTCTAATGACGAGCGGTTAGGGTGCGCAATAAACACAATTGGAATCGAACACACCTACTTACTTAGTTGTATTGGTATATCCGCCAATGGTTTTAAGGTTTGTGGACCATATTGTAGCGTCTGCTGCGCGAAAACACCCCCATCGCTCGCCATTAAACTTGACGCTAACTATACTACTGAATGTTTAAGATTTCAGGATAGGTTTTATTTCTCGAGAATGCTCATATAATTATATAAATATTATTTGCCCGCTTATATTAAGTTTAAAATGTTATTTATAACAATATTAAGTCACCCATTAATACTAAATTTATTTACTTTAATTATTATTTTAATACAATATACAATATGTAGATAAAAAAATGATTGCAAAATAGAGTTAAATGCGTTTATTGTTCATCTCTGAAATCGTTTTTCTAAAACCGATGTCTCCAAAGTAGTATTAATTAATCGATTTTTCTTCTTCGTTACAAAAACGTTAACAATAGAAAAATCACGTGATTTTTGTAGACATAGACTTTATTGTAAGTAATTCCAAATGTGTTGTTATTGTGCTCGTGTTTGGAATATATAAAATTCTTGTTTATTAGTCTGATGATTGTCAGTAACACCAGGATTAATTTCTCTCACACTTTCTGTTATAGATTGATTTAATTATTCTTGAAGAGACAATTCTTTATTTCCATTGATTAAAACTTCATTTACATTTTCTTCGTCAGTATCAAACTGCTGACAACTAGCAAATAATCTATTTAACATTTCTTTAGCAATTTTATAAATTTCATTTTCCGAGACCTGTCTAAGAAATGCATCTTTTTCTTTGCACGTGGGATTTTGTTAAATTTCATAAAGATATAAGATGTTATTGTTCCTACTTTAACGTTTTTTTAAACTGCAGCTCCCAACTTAGCTCATTGTAAACCTGATCCAATTTCAAGAACAAAAATTGTAAAAAGCATGTTATTACTTAAAAAGTAATAAATAATATTTATCTCATAAATTTTTCAGGTTTTGCAATAAAAATAATAAACATACACTGTTACAAATTAATTGTTGATAAAAATTTCGATATCAATACCCAAGAAATAAATATCTGAAGAAATAAGAAAAAAGCATTATACTCAAAAATGAGCAAAAATTTTTTTTCTGGAAAACTACTCGATTAATTCTCAAGAACAAACACTTGTATTAGGTACATATTTTACTACATAATGTTTTTTAAGCTTATTGTATATTTTACAGCAGTACTTTTAGACAAAAGTCGTGATATTTGTTTTTATTTTTACCATTTAGACTGCATATTTGGCCGACTGTAAAGCAATTTTCTTTTTCCTTTGAGTTACAAATATTTATTTGCGTTCTTTTAAAAGCTTATAAAACTTCAAATTGCTTTTAAAAAAACTGAGCTTCCCAAGTAGTTCTCATACTTCTGAGAGAAAATTTTTAAAAGTTCTTTTGCAAATAAAATCATTAAAATTTCTGATACAACTGAGTATTTAAAAAAATATCAATAAGATTTTACTGTAATCTAATCAAAACTCGATTCACAAGTTTCGCTTTGAAACTGAGAGACTGACGTGGGATGGGACGAAGTCTCTTCGTGCTCTTATTTAATCTTTCATCGTCTGTTTTGTGTAAATAAGCGAGCGGGTTATTAAAAATATTTATTTGTTTTTCTTGAAATGAACGTATCCCTGGATATTTTATTTTATTTTAACGTTTTGCGTTTGTGAATTTTATGCGCACGAAAATAAAAGAACAAATGAAAGTGTATATCTACTTTTAACTTTACCCACATCCAAACGCTTGTTTGGATTACATATTTTTCAACAAAAAGCCTTCCTCGAGAAATATTTTCCACACAAGGATAAAGTAGGTTATTTTTTTTATCCGGTTGTTTTATTCGGAAACCTTCAGTCGACTCCGTAACAATATCAATG
Source organism: Elmis aenea (assembly GCA_947652605.1). Lineage (NCBI taxonomy): Eukaryota > Metazoa > Arthropoda > Insecta > Coleoptera > Elmidae > Elmis > Elmis aenea. The sequence continues at coordinate 14,887,446 of OX393578.1, forward strand.
AGACGTAAAAAAAACAAATTGTCATCTTAGACATAACAGTTTTTTTCGTTCCACCAAATCATTTTCGTTTTTTGTTGATCTACAGTTCTTCTTTCTCATAAACGCGTGGGAAAGTTTCAGAATGTTTAAAAATTGGGTTATAGCGCATATGTTGTAGTTCTATGACAACAAACTTTTAAAATCAAATTTTGAACGTTTGATAACTACCTAATAATACGAAATTTGAAACAGCTGAACAAGTCTAATTTACGCTGTGCGTGTAAGTATAATAAATATAAACTCACATATGCAGTGTAGTTTGTCTATATAATAGTTTTTTCTCAAATTTGGAGATGTTTTATACTTATTGAGAGGTTTCTATAGTAATATTTTAGATTATCTTTTTAAGGTTGATTTATTTAGATTTTTTTTATTCTTTAAATTTATCTGCTAAGCCTACAGTTTTTGAGTAAATAATGAAATGAGTGAACATGAACCATCAAATTAATATTGTAAAATAAAACGATTCATTTTGGTGGTAACCATGGTTTGTTCATGTTGGTACTGGGTAGAACTGACGCGTGTAATTAATTTTGTTAAAGTTTGTAAAGTTAAAGAATAAAAAAAAGGTTTTAAATAAATCAAACTATCAAATAAAAAATTTTAAATTGTAAAATTTTAACCCTTCAAAAAGTTCTGATAAAAAACCAACAGGGGTAGCACTTTTCAGCCCCTTGTAAAGGTGGGAGATCATTAAAAATATAACTATGGAAAACATTTTATTAAGCACAAAACACCTACCAAATATCATTCTCCTACATACATCCAAATTTGAGAAATAAAATAAAAACCTAATTTTACCGCTCCTCTTTAGGTAGTTGAAATTCCGAAATGAGACATCTAAGGAAAAAAAGTTACATAAAAGGCCCCCCTTAATTTTTGATAAGGAATGATCTCCTGAATTTTTTCGCAGTATTTAAAAAACACCCTGTACAACGCCCTGCGTATTTTATGTTTAACATATTATATTACAAACCAAATTCTCTTGAAAAATAGAGAGTTTTTAAAACCAAACGTTTTTGAGTAATTTACAAAACATTTTTTTAAAACGTGTTCTCTAGACTGAGTAACAAATGAATTCTGAAACAAATACCAACTTGTCGGTTACCCTATATCAACTAGAAATATTATTTGGTAGTCTTATTGGCCTTTATTTTCCACTAAATTATTTCTGTCTTTAAAAATAAAATATTAAAATCCTTAATGTAACTCCATTTGTGTTTTTAGACGTCTGACTAACGTAGAAGCGACAACTTTTTTAGTAACTAGTAAAGTGCGAAGTTTTCCTTCATTTCTTAACACCCTTAGCAACGCTCTTTTTTTGTGAGCCGCAACTACGTCATCTGCTTGAAGCGTAACTCTAATCTAGCAAATTAGAAATGCAAATACAACACTTTGTGCGTAGCTTTATCTTTGTAGTTTTTGAATCCTCAGAGATATTTAATGTTGCTTTTGATTTTTCTTAAGACCCATGTACACTTTGCTTTGATGTTGTTATGTGGGTCCATAATTCTAATTTGACTAGAAAAATGTTTCTTTTTTGTCCTTATACAGGGTGTCCCAAATTCGAGTAAATGCATGGGGATCTCGCTTATCGTAAGAGCTACGAGGTCGGTTAAATTAGGGCAAAGTTGCGAAATTAGATGCTTATCAAATATCTGCAATAAATTTTTTTATAGCTGTCTTAGTTCAAAAGTTATTCAAGAAAAACTGAAAAAATGAATTTTCTTGCAATAATTTCCTGGAATGCGAAAGAAACCATTCTGATTGAATGTATACAGAAGAGTTTTATAACTGGAACCGACTTGTCGAAGACGAATAACAAGAGAATATTATTAAAAGTAATTTATTGTAAAAACTAAAGTAAAGACACTTCCTTATAATTTAATAGCATATCAGCTTCTGCTACGTAATACATACGTTTTTCTGGGTACGGCCAAAAAATCAGTTGTTACCGATCAATTTTTAGGCTGGAAAATACGTCTTTACTTGCCTAGGCCAGAAAGTAACTGGTTGCTATGGTAATAACAACTTTTTACCGGCCTAGGCCGGAAAGTAGCTGGTTAGCATGGTGATGAATTGTTTTGTTCATTTGCGCTGTCAAACACACGTCATTATACCACCTGGCGAGTTTGTTACGTTATTGTTTAATTATGGATGGTGACGATAGTGATTTTGGTGTCAGTGGCGGATGCAGAAAGAATATTGTACGTAATATACCCGTAAATTGTCTTTACTGGACTCATATCCTTTCAGGACTCGCTCGCCAAGGCTTGTCCCAAAATTGTCTACTCGTCCAGTTAAGTACCACTTTCCAGTCTTGTTACGTAAATAACTATTTCTTGTACGTTCGCAAGTTGAACTCCCTTGACACTGTATTCTATGCAATGTTGCAAGAATGTGCAAATTCAGGAAAAACTGAACTAAGCATATAATTATCATTGAATAAAAAGATAAAGGAAGGAGCTTTTAATACTATACTGCAGCGTTTGGGCGGCGACGGAAATTACGACATAAATGGCCTCTGATGGCGGCCGGTTTTGACAGGTCAAATAGTCAAGAAATTTAGGGTTTTGTGTGCTAAAATGGTTAGCTGCAGATCTTGTCGTCTTACTAGGTCAAAAAATGTAGAAGATTAAAAGATTACGTTTCATAGGTAAGTAGACATTAATATTTTGTAGTGTAATCATGAAATCATGTATTGAAAATTTGATGTGGTCTGTCAAATTGGTATGTCATATCAGTGGCGTGCATTTGTGTACAGCATATTTTTTAGGTTGTGGCTATTTGCACCTACAGTAGGTACGAATAATTGGCTATTTGCACCTACAGTAGGTACGATTAATTTGCACCTACAGTAGGTACGAATAATTGGCTATTTGCACCTACTGTTTAGGTATATACCGGTTGTAACTGAGTTCTGGTAAACCCTAACTTTGTTATTTCAAATGGAACACCCTATACAGGGTGAGTCACGACGGACGCGGCGGAGTTTTATGGACAAACGGTATATATTTTTAAACTTTTGTCGCTGTTAGATTATGTAAGTCAATAAGGGCTACATTTTAAAAATATTTTTAAACATACAGGGTGCTCCAAAAAAGAGTGGCATATCAAAGTTATACTTTTTCTTATGGAACACCCTGTATATTTTCACATTTTTGGATTCCTCTTTAAATTTAGTTCAAAAAATGTATAAGGTTATATGGGTCTAAAGTCAACCGTTTTCGTGAAAATTGCATTTTCATGAAAATACAGTATTTTCAAAAATTTTCAATATTTAAAAACTTAGAGAAGTCTGAACAAATTCGCTTTGAGATAAGATTAACAATAGAGTATGTAACACTTTACACCACCTACATTTTAAAAATATTATACAGGGTGTTTTTTACGCTTCGTCAAACTTTTGAAACTTTAAACATCGATAACTCATTTTTTTTAAATACAACACCCTATATTTTTTTCGACCGTCTTATAGAAAATTTAATTCTCTTTCAAAAATATAAGGACTGTTTTTCACCTAAAATTGATATTTTCCGAGATATCGCGATTTTATTGTTAATTATTAGGGCAAAGTAATATTTTCAAGTAGGCTATGGAGGTGGACAGCGGTAATTTAAAACAATTAAAAGAAAAAACAAGAAACTTATAATTTTGTCGCTTGCCTACACATTGTTGACATTTTTTTCTAAGAAAGTTGTACTTTTACCGTTTTTGCGGTTAAATAGATGTTTCTTATCAGAGCCACAATATTTTTCATATAATTGAGTTTGATCGTTTGCTAAATCCTAAAAACCGATTGATAATGTATTAGGTACGCGAACGGAACGCTGATTAAAAAAAAATTAATACTGACTTGTCTAATTTTACGTTAAAAAAACATGGATGGTACTGTTTTCGGTAGAACCAAGTTTCGTATCGTAAACTTACAAAAAAAAGGTTTATAGGATTCAGTGATTCAGTAATTATCTTACAATACTGGTCCAATGAATAAATGCATAAATAATTTTAAGAAACCTCTATTTAAACGTAAGTATGGTAAAACTACAACTTTCTTATAAAAAAAATGTCAAAAATGTGTAGGCAAGCGACAAAATTATAAGTTTCCAGTTTTTTCTTTCAATTGTTTTAAATTACCGCTGTCCACCTCCATAGCCTACTTGAAAATATTACTTTGCCCTAATAATTAACAATAAAATCGCGATATCTCGGAAAATATCAATTTTAGGTGAAAAACAGTCCTTATATTTTTGAAAGAGAATTAAATTTTCTATAAGACGGTCGAAAAAAATATAGGGTGTTGTATTTAAAAAAAATGAGTTATCGATGTTTAAAGTTTCAAAAGTTTGACGAAGCGTAAAAAACGCCCTGTATAATATTTTAAAAATGTAGGTGGTGTAAAGTGTTACATACTCTATTGTTAATCTTATCTCAAAGCGAATTTGTTCAGACTTCTCTAAGTTTTTAAATATTGAAAATTTTTGAAAATACTGTATTTTCATGAAAATGCAATTTTCACGAAAACGGTTGACTTTAGACCCATATAACCTTATACATTTTTTGAACTAAATTTAAAGAGGAATCCAAAAATGTAAAAATATACAGGGTGTTCCATAAGAAAAAGTATAACTTTGATATGCCACTCTTTTTTGGAGCACCCTGTATGTTTAAAAATATTTTTAAAATGTAGCCCTTATTGACTTACATAATCTAAGAGTGACAGAAATTGGAAAATATAAACCGTTTCACCATAAAACTCCGACGCGTCCGTCGTGACTCACCCTGTATATATTTACATTTTTAGAAAGAGGAGGCAATTATGAATTCAACTGCACTGGTTTGGTTCCTTTTTTATTTTTATTTAGTCATAAGTCCCTCTACCGTGTAGGACTTCGGTTAATTTAAATAACCTTAAATAATTTTTGAACAATAATTTATTATTTTATTAAGTGAGCCGTGACCTGCATACATTGAATTTTATTTTGTCGACAAGTGTCCGACAAATGTTTTTGTAAATTTTAATTGCCATTTAGGTTACTTTAATCGGCTTTGAATTAACAATACCAATAACTTATATTTGTGTTGGATTGCTACTTCACAGACTTAAAATATTATAAAAACTTGTTAAGATATCCTATTAATCTGTGCCTAAGTGCAACAAAACAAATTATAGTTGTAACTAATATAGTTATTTAATAAAAATATTTAGTGATAATTTGTTGCAATTATGCACAATATACTACGATTAATAAAATGTCTAAATAAGTTTTTATACTCCTAATATTTTAAGTCTTTGAGGCAGACTTTCAACACAAATATATGTTATTAGTCAAAAAATAGTCTGCAACCTTCAAAACCGATTAAAGTAACCTAAATGTTAATTAAAATGTACGAAAAAGCTTTTTCGGACACTTGTTAACATAATAAAATTCAATTTATGCAGGTAACGGCAAATAAATATTTGTCCAAAAATTATTTGAGGTTATTAAAATTAATCAAAATGATGCAGTTTGTTCAAAGTTTCCTCCTCTTTTCAAAAATATAAAATATACAGGTTGTTCCATTTGAAATTGTCGACGAAACCGGAATTGAACTAATAGTGTACATGTGTTCATATAACCCAGTATTTACACGTATCATCTGTATAAAAGTTTATTTATGAAAAATTAAAACTAAAGTAAAAAAGGGGGTGTACCAGAACTCAGTTACAAGCGGTATATGCCTATACAGTAGGTGCAAAGAGCCAATTATTCGCATCTACCTACAGTAGGTGCAAATAGCCAATTAATCGTACCTACTGTAGGTGCAAATAGCCAATTAATCGTACCTACTGTAGGTGCAAATAGCCAATTATTCGTACCTACTGTAGGTGCAAATAGCCAATTATTCGCATCTACCTACAGTAGGTGCAAATAGCCAATTAATCGTACCTACTGTAGGTGCAAATAGCCAATTATTCGTACCTACTGTAGGTGCAAATAGCCAATTATTCGCATCTACCTACAGTAGGTGCAAATAGCCAATTAATCGTACCTACTGTAGGTGCAAATAGCCAATTATTCGTATCTACTGTAGGTGCAAATAGCCACAACCTATTTTTTAACTATCATAATAAATAATCCAAATATTGAAATATGCTGTCGTTTTTTTAATTCCCTCAACCACGAAACAAGAAATAAATAAGTAAATAACAGGCTCAATTCAAAACAAGGCAAACATTTACATTAATCAATTAAAAATGTTAGATACGCCACTGAGAAGCGGAAACATGCATCCGCCATATTGAGAGGCTAACCTGGACGCCTTAGTATCGCTATAACGCTCCTTCCTTTATCTTTTTATTCAATGATAATTATGTGTTGTTACGTTCATCAATAAATTGGACTAAAAACGATACATTATAATCATTTATGACATGATGCTTAATAAAACCTATTCAAAATTTTCTTGTTCACGAGCATTGCAGAGTGGACAAGGTTCATAAAGGTAGAAAAGTATTCAAGGATTCCCATATTGTAGGGATCAAGGACGATCTCTTATAAACAAGATTTAACCTTATACGACTCTTATTTGTTCTCCGACCCTACAAAAAAATTCTCAAAAGGTAAGCATTTTGAATCGGACGAAGATGTTAAAGTTGCTTTGGAGGAACAATTTACAGGTCTGTAAGAAGATGTTTTAATAGAAGAAGATCGTTGAAAAAAAAGTGCAGCTCATTGAAGAAAGTTATATTAAAAAACAAAAATTTGGGTTAACTTTTTTTTGTAATTTGCCTGCACACTTTTTTCAGTGCCACAGCAGCAAGATATTACAATAAAAATTAATGTTTACGAAAGACTGAAATTCCGTTTACGACGGCCTTAATTTATAAACATTGTTTCCAAGACTTTGTTGCTTATTGTTATCGAGAATTTAAGTCACTAAATTAGCATAAATATGTACAGAATTCTTCCATAAATTATTAAGTTTGTATTTACCTAAGCAGGGTTAAATACGAATAAAATGTAATAAAAAAAAGCCTAATTAGAAGAGGTCCTTTGTGCGCGAACTTATTTTTGTAAACGCCTTCGGCATCTAACTCCCAAGGAAAATAAAAAAAAACTGGTAAATGAAACAATTTAAAATTTACGCTGCCACTTAAAATAAAAGCGGCTACTTTTTATTAAATTAATGTGCATTGCTTACCAAACGGAGTACACTCGAGGAAGATGTTTAGTTATGTCTGCTTGAATATCTCCCAACAATTGAAAAATATTTTCCAAAGCACCTTTAATTAAATTATGTCCCAAGGGCTCATTTTCAATTACAATCGTTGTTCGCTGATGTATTTTTCAACTCGTTATGTAAGAAGAAAATTTTAATGCATCCAACATTTCTGGATGAAATTTAGTTACCAGAAATAGTTTAATTATTTTAGATTGCTAATCTATGTTGGGGTCTACAATAAAACCTTACAGGATCCTTTTTGTATAATTTTAAACTACAAAATTACTTCAAAAATAGTTTTTACCATGCTTTTGTGTTACAAAATATTTTAGAGAATTTAAAAGGACTTTATATTAACCGAAGCAGCTTACAATAGATACGCAGTTTGTAAAAATATGCAAACTAACGATGTTATGTGTATTCAAATAAAAGCCAATTGTATCTGTTTTTAATTAAGGAGAGTTTGATACAGTTATCACTGAATTTCAGTTCTAAAATAGTGCATTTGCATTGTGTTCATTGAACAATTACATAAACGAATGCTAGTTTGACTTTTTCATTGAATTAAACAATGACGCTTTTTAAAGCTAATTCGACATTACAGAAGAGCGAAAATATTTATTGTAATTTTTTTTTAAAGGCCGATATAAAATTAAATATTGTTGATAGTTGGAAAAAAACCTTGAAGATAGCGAATTAGAATTGGAGATATCTTAAAACAATACAGAGTGTCCACCTAGTGCGCGTTTTTTCATGTTTTGTTTTTTATTCAAAATGGAAAGAAATTAAACATGATTTGTTGAAAATCGTAAATGTTTTTCAAAGAAAATTAAATTATTTATAAAAAATGCAAAAAAAAAACATTGCATAAAGCCTTCTCTGCGTGTAATACATATGTATTTGTATTAGTTTAATAAATTAATTTTTAACATATTAAATTAATTTTACATTAGATTTTTCTTTCTTTCACAATGAAATACCCTTAACCCTTTATCTTTATTTCTATTCACTCTAAAACAATTTAAAAAAGAAACTAAAATCACATTTTTGAAAGCAGTTTTTCCCATTTTTGAAAAGCCTATAGGCAAATCGTAATGATTTATTTGTAACAGATAAACCACAATTTATCAAATCATCGCTGTCGTATCGAAATTACCATTGAACGTCACATTCGTCATCGACGATCACAAAAACCTTAAAAAAACGTTAAAAAAAAAACACTAAAACAGTGGCGACCAACTACTTTGCTGTCGCAAGCTACCTGCCAAATGTCTTGTATTTTCTAACGAACTTCTCTTACAGGCGTCTCGTTTTTCGCGTTTTTCTCCAGAACCGATGAAGATATTATCAAAAGAATGCACTCATCGAAAACTAAAAGAATTTTGACTTTTTCCCGCACAATTTCATTGCCTACGCGACCGCAAAAATGATCATTTTAAAGCATCACATTCGAACGGCCGATAAACAAATTAAAAACAAAAGAAAGTTCACCGTTTAGACATCACCAGATACGGCAATCTTTTGACTACAATTTGGGACCAAAAAGATAAATGTAAAATAAAAAACAAAAAAGTCAATTGTTTTCTTGTGATCCGATGTATTTTTTGTTTTAGAATGGACTCCGAGAAAAAAAAGCTTTTTAAAGGTCTCGCTTTTGGCGTTTTTCTTTGAATCCATTAGAAATACGTTCAAAAACTTTGGACGATTTTACTTGCAAAGTATAATGTGCATTGATAAATAGAAAAATTTCGATTCAATCTAGACAGTTTTACGGTCAACGCGAAAGCAAAAATGATTTTTTTAAACAATTTATCAGTTTTTTTTTTCCATTTTTCTTCTCTAAATCATCAATGGCCACGTATAACTTTGCAAAACATTTATTTTTGATGTTCTCAACGAACACAGCCCTGATCGGATTCTAGTGACAACATATCGTGACCCTTCCTTGTAAGATCTGTATTCCAGTGGCGTAGCAAGGGGAAGAAAGCGGGGGGCGGCGGTCCACACCGGATAGCACTTTTTTTGGGGCGGCACTTTTAGTCTACCCAAATGGGGTAAAAAATAAAATCTCGGGGAAATGAAGGAACAGTAGATATAATAATCAGTGCTGGCACTAGCGCTAGTCCCAATGAAAAATTCACATAAAAAAAAATCTTATCGAAGTTAGAGGGTAAAACTGGCTAGTCGACCTGGCTACACTGGAAACACGCCCCCTTGTAACAACAGATAATCCAAGTAATAAAATTTATGATAGGGTACCAATCATTCAATAAAATTATGAAACATTCAATTTATTTTAGGCATTAAATTCCATGAATTTTTAAACTATCGTAAAGGGTATTTTTCACTTCCGTTCTATTGCAAACATTTGGGTTGAGGAGTAAATCCTTTTCCATATTACTGATCGTCGCGTAGCGATAACATTCATATAATTATTTGTAAATTGAGATGTAAAAAGTTTCGAACAGTGGTAAGAGAACTTCCTAATCATAGGGCACCAAAAAAGGTGTGTAATGACGATTTTTCATTACCCGTAAGTGAATACACTAATTATTGTTGGGAGGTTTTTAAGTACTAAATATTGGTCGTGCGTGACTGGCCTAAGTGGATTCATAATTAGTGCAATTTGACTTTTATATAAAATCCTTTATCATTTATATTATATTGGGAGTCGTGACTAGGCAAGGCAAGGTGCCTTTGAGGAAATTTACAGTAATGTACACTTTTTGTTTATGAAACCAAGCAACAAAAATATAAATTTAAAGCATCAACTGACGTTTACCCGTATTTTTTTTAAATTTTAGGCTGAAAATAGTGTTACTTTTTTGGAATTCATGTAAATTTTATGTTTATATTTGAGGCGCCTAGTGCTAAAGTGGCCTAACCCACAAAATCGCAAATTTTGAGTTATCAGTACCAATGTATAGTACAGATTGATAACTACCACTTGTTAAAAACTCAACTTTAATTTCCCCTTGTAAGGCATAGATTGAACCAAAAGTTTGTAAATGCGTCCGAATAATTTACTGTTTTTCCAAAGCAATTGTGGCCTAAATCACAATTTTGTGGGTTTGGCTCTACTGTGTGCATCAAACGTCATAAGTTTAAAGCATAACCAACTATAAAAGTTGTAAGTATAGGTTTAAAAATATAAAAAGCTGAAACTTAAAATGCCCTTTTCTCATTTGTTACTGTGATGGGTAGGCAACTTTAGCACTAGGCGCCTCATTTATGTTATTACTTTTTTGTTATTTTGCTAAATTTAATATGTACTAGCACTTAGCCCGTCCTAGGACGGGAATATTGTATATCTTAAGTTTAAACTATTACTTTTTATAATACCGTGAGCTGCAAGTTAGACACTGGTCTGTTACCCGTGAGTAAAAATTTACGGTTCATTAGACACAACTCAGTCGGTCAAATGAACCCGTAGTAGTTTACTGGGTTACTATATTCATGCGTTACAGATAGAGTCACAGACAGATAGATAGAGTCACAGATAGATAGACAGAGTCAGGCTGGACTTTTATATATATTTATGTGTTCCTTTACCATGGAAACTATTAGTGAAAGTTTTTATCCTTATTAAAAACAATTTCGTGGGGGAGTGGGGGCGACCTGATTTAAAAAAAAATAAAATCAGTAAGTGTTCTGTCATACAACTGTAATTTTGGATGATGGTAAAGTACTCTACATTATCTAACTTTGCAATAAAACACGTTTGAACCTTTATAATTAAAAAGAAGTCTGCGGGCATTTTGTCTTTCCCGCCATTTTTTTGTGTCGATCTCTGTTTGCTTTTGGAAAAATCAAGATTTGGCAACGCCGACCGGCAACAACTCCAATTACGCCACTGCTGTATTCGTCAATATTTTCAAAAATACCCTAATAACTCAAATGCGATGGATTTAGGAACGAAAAACCTCATACATTTTTGAAAGCTCGTTTAATTTGTAATCTAAAAAATACATAAATACAGGGTGTTCCATGTAAAGCAAACAAGTGTTGGTGCGCAGAAAAAAAACTCGTAATAATGAAAATAAGTGTATCTTATGAAGCTGATGATGTTCTACAAACTTTGTTGTAAAAGGTTCTTCATTGTAAATTATAAATTAAAAACCAGATATAAACGAAATACCCACTAGGTAGACATCTTGTTTATGCATATCAACCATAAATTTGCATGTAGTCAACGGTTTTTCCCTTGAAAGAATAAACGAGCCGCGCTATTCAAAAAGCAACGCAATCCAGAACACAAAGACATAAAAATGCTACCTAAATAACGTGCAAGTGTCCTTGAGGTCACGTTTAATTTTGAATTTCGAAGACAAAAGATATGAAAAGGTGGAACAGTTCATTTCGCTTTGTTACATATTGATATAAAACTTCCGCGGAAAAAAAGTTTAAATGAGTTTTCTCGAGATAATATGTCGTTATTTTTGTACTTTTCATGTTTTGTATGCTTTGTTTACGAAACAACGGGCCGTTCGTGTAGCGGAATGTAAATTATTGCTCTCGAAATGATTACTTTTTTGTATGTCGAGTGCGTTCATCTTGTTATGTGAGTGTGTGGAATGTTATTAACCTATTGTAACGCGATCTACCCCAAGATATCGACGAAATCCCCTGCTATAAATGCGATTGTGCACTCTGCAGATGAAGCCATCACTTATTCTACTCCACTTCACAATCTACATTTACTTCTACGAAGCTCTTCTATCAGTCAGTACGCTCATTATTATCTCTAACCTATCTATCTTCGAGAGTAATTCTGTGCGATTAATACAAAACATGTCGTCTTTGCTAAGTACTAAGTGTAGTTAGTGAAATTAAAGACGAACAGCGCATGTTGCTTGATAAATATACGTGCATTACAAAAAATCTAATAAACTAAATGATCGCCTTTAAGCATTTTTTTTAAAGTAATCACTTTACCACAAAATTTTAAAGGACATTAAACCGAGACAAATTTTGTTTGTGAGTATAAAGAAAATATTAAAACCAGTATTTCAATTTTCCTCTTTTACTCTCTTCTTTAGTAGCTTACTTAAAAAAAGTTATACTTCTTGATAACCTCAATGTATATTACATTCAGAAAAGTATTTTAGAGATTTTTTTAAATAATTGCGTTCATATGGGATGTCCTAGATTAAATAATCTATCAACATATAGATTTTGTTTGTGTTAATAACTGTGCAGTTAGTTAAATAGGGAAGTTACAAAAATTGATTTTATATTCCAATCTGAAAAGATAATTAACTAGGCCTTTTTAATTCAGAAGCTTGTCCCTACAAATTAAAAAAATTGGTGAATTTTTTTGGTGCTTTATTTCATTTATTTTTAGGAATATTGAATATCTAAACCCACTTTGTTGAAGCAACCTTTTATCTTCTATACGCTGATATAATTAGAACAGACGTTTTTTATGTTTTAGATCATCATTACCTATGCCGTCTTTTATATGGAAAATTGGCAGTAATAGCTCATTCGAAAAACTCTAATTTCAATAATGTAACATGCTATTTGTGTTGTTGAAAAAATTAAGCAAAACTTTAAAAATAGTCATTAGGTAGGTATACAAAACTCAAGGATATTAAACTAATAAGACGAAACTATGACGAAATTCGTAAACATATCGATGACAAAAGAGTGTTATTAATGATGTCAGCTATGACGTCCTAAAAGAGTCATTTATAAAGTGACAGGTTTATGTAAACCAACCCATTTGTTTTAGAAGAAACCATACCTTATTTGGCAATAAAATATACAAAAACATATTTAACAAAAAAAATTATTTGTGGTGAGCTATTCAACTAATATGGCATTAGCCACACTTTGCCATACTTAGCCATACTTTGAAACTTGTCATGCAATATAAAATTTAAGACATCGGTTTACACATTTTGGCGTTATTAGTCTCATGGGAATGGGCCATACTATTTAGTTAAGTATCCTTGAACAAAACCAACCTAAAATGAGACAAGATGATATTTGTCGACAAGTTTTCAAATTTTTTTTGATAATTACCATGATTTTATAATATTCAAGTATGTATAAGAAAAAGATAATATTGTTCAGTGCATTATTTAAGAATTATCTTTCACATTTTATTTATGTACATACAGTGAGCTCGCGTTATAAGCAACCCACGATATAAGCAACTCGCGTTATAAGCAACACTCGATATAAGCAACTATCGTATCAAAGTACACGATATAAGCAACTGTCAGTGTGACAGTTAAAAATACAAATATCTAAAATACTATTGCAGATATAACAATGAAATTTTGTATCTGAGCGTTATGGTATTTTTCGGATTCGATGGAAATATTAAGGTTGCAATGCGACTTCCGGTTCAACCGGAAACGGACTCAAACTTTGAAATTTTGAATAGAACATCTGTATATTTTTACATTTTTGAATTTGTCTTAAAATTTACTTTAATAAATGTAAAAGGTTATATGGGTCTAAAGTCTAAACGAATGGAAAAGTTTTTTATTATTTTTTTTCTCAGAAAATTGTATTCTTGATAAAAGTTGGTGCATGGTCTAAAACTAATTTTAAGATGAAAAAAGTTCAATAAAAAATCATATGACACTAGATATTACTGATTTTTGAAATATTTTAAGAGATACAAAAAAAATTATGGACAGAGTTTTTAAAAATCCCAAAATAAGGATAGATTTAAATTTTGACGGTCAAATTTCAATTTTTATTTTTTAAGAAATTTTAACATTCAAAAAATCAAAAACCATTAAAATCTAGTGTCATATGACTTTTTATTAATTTTTTTTCATCTTAAAATTAGATTTAGACCATATACCAACTTCATTAGGAATAAAAGAAAAATCGATAATAAAAAACTTTTCCATTTGTTGCAGACTTTTGAATGTTAAAATTTCTTAAAAAATAAAAATTTGAATTTGACCGTCAAAATTTAAATCGGGACTTATTTTTGGATTCTACATAACTTTTTTCTTATACATTTTTTTTGTAACTCTTAAACTAAGGGCTCTTTATACTTGCAAATATTTCAAAAATCGGTAAAATCTAGTGTTCTATGACTTTTTATCAAACTCTTTTTCCCCTTAAATTAATTTTAGACCATGCACCAACTTTTATCAGGAATAAATTTTTTTGAGAAATTAATAATAAAAAAAAAATCCATTTGTTGCAGACTTTTTGAATGACGCTGTATAATAATGTAATAAACTCGTAGGTTAAATTACTAAAACTTTTTGGCTTTATATAATTTATCAAAGACCATAAGTTCAATTTATGATTGTCGGTAGAATTAGCACACGGTATAATAGTACCTCACTCGTTGCTTAGATATTTTTCTCCCGGGAATATTTTTCTTAAGTGTATGAACAAGAGTTTTGTCCGGTAAACACTTGTAAAATAATGGCGTTTCATCCGCTCTGTATACTTGCCATGAAATCACATCATATTTTTTTATTTGAGAGATGTACAAGTACATAGATCACGACTAAAGGTACGTGGCACGCGCGTATTTCGTTTGACATAGGTACGTACAGATCCATAGCAACGCGACCACGATCGCGTTGTTATGGTGTAAACTTTTTTTTTAGTTTTAGTACTAAAAACAAGATTTATTTATGTTAAAAATCGAATCGTTTCTATTTCTATCATATAAGCAACTTTCACGTTATAAGCAACTTTTAGATCGGAATTGGCCGCCGTTAGTTGCTTATAACGCGAGCTCACTAAACAAACCATCTACCAAATTTTTGCCATGCAGGTACAAATGGGTATCTATAGATTACAAATAACAAAGCGACTTTATTTTAATTCTTCAGGTTATTTTACGTCATATCTGTTTTGTTTTAGACGTTTATTTAATTCAAGAAAATTGTAGGTACATGGGTATATTGATAACTTTACAAAACAAATTTAAAAAAACACTAGCTATTACTTGGTATTTTATTACATAGTTTTTTAAAATCATGTATAGGATTTACATAAATTTAGTTCACTTTAAAATAACTGTAAAACTTGTAAGTTTGTTACATTTTGTGTGCTTTTGCTTGCAATACATTGTTAATTTTTTCCGTTTAGGTGTTAACATGTTCGCTAACCACCGGCTCATATACAAGTCACATGGTTCTCCATACAAACTTCCGGCTCATATATGAGTCGGTACAGACACAGTTAATATTTAATTTCTTTGTGAAGTCTGAAGCAAATACAATAATATTAGGTGGTGGTCTATATGTAGAAATCCATGACTCACATTTGGGACGTGTGGTCATGAGTTAGGACTAAGTTTAGATGTTATGTCGAATGTTTCTTAACTATTTTATATTATTTCTTATTATTATTTCACCTTAGTAAAAAAAAAATGTTTAGTTTGCTTTATGTTTTATGTACCTAATCAAAAACAACTTTTTAAATCAGTTTTTTTTTTCTGAGCTATTTTGGGTATGTTTATATTGCGACACATGTGTGAAACATGTGGTCTATTTGATAAAAACGACCCACTGATGGGTCTATTTTATGAACTATACTACCTACAGGCCCACGTCTCACATATTAGCCCTAAAAATATTGTTAAAAACTAATATCAAAATCATATTTTTGGTAAAAACAAACCAAATATTTTTTTGTTGGAAGTATTTTAGTGTATAATTTTACAAAAATACGAAATGGGTCTGTAGGAAAGATGCACTTATACATGTGGGTAGCAAACGTGTTAAATAAATTGCACCTATAGTATGTTATTTCATTGTATTTAGAAATTTTAGAACTATCTTCTCATGTTAAGAAACCGAAATGGCGCCTATAAGAAAAATAGGATGATGCTAATTCAAAATAGACGAAACGACTGAAAGAAAATTTATTTATATGGGCATAAAGACAATAAAACTTCGCTTCAAAAAAGTATTTTCAGCTTAGTGATATCTCGAACAACAAAGAAAATAAAGCAAAAAAACTATATTAATGTTCTTTATCCTTTTTATTAACTGCTAAATTAAGAGGGCCATGACAATTTTTCTTATAGATCAGAGTTTAGGACCCCATTTTTAAGGGAGATTTCCATATTATGCATTCAAAAATCTTGCCTATAAAATTGTCTACTTATTTGCGAATCTGCTGAGAACGTTTTTTTTTTTTTAAAAAAAAGCCTAACGAGCTGTGTTTAAGATCATAAAATAAAACCGTTCCCTTGCAATTTGTTTGGCGATACCCACATCACCAAAGGCTGTCTCATAAAATATTTGCAAAACTGAGCACACATAAATCTTTCCACATTACCTTTACATCGTTAAGGCACTACAGGTTAAACATAAAGTAATTTGGTGTTGTTCGATGTTGCTAAATTACCCGGAAGTTTTGGAACTAGCAGTAACAACTGTAGCTGTACTAAACAACCTTGTTACGCTTTGCTTATAGCAAACGATGTCCTTACTATAACCAGCAACATACTTCCCATCAATAACGTTTTATCAATATAAGTTAAATTACGAAAGAAAATTATTAAATCATTATTATCAGCTTACATTCAATTTTATTATTGTATTACAACACAAATAGTTTAATCCTCGAATCGTTTAAAATTAAAACATCAAACTTTGGTATAATATAACTTCTACAATTGTATGAATTTGAAATTCAGTAACTGCTCGGTTTTGACAGGAACATAAAGCCAACAAAAAGTTTTTATCTTAGTAAATGAAACGTTTGCAATTGGTTAATAAAAAATAATGTTCCGTTCAAAGTGAAAAATTCTTGTAGCAATTAAAATAATTCAACATGTTTTTCGTGTGAACATATCCTGCAAATATAAGCGAATGAATTAAATTCCTGTACGCTGGAAACTAATTGAGATTAAAAATAAATTTGTTATTCAGTTTTCATTTTATAATTCAGATAAGCAATGATTTTCACTTGGAGTGATTAAACTACTACTAAAACATTTAAAAAACAAACGTCAGATTTTTACAGCAGGTAATGAATTATACACATCTATAATAACAGCTTTGATCGCCTATGAAACATTTGGACTTTAATAATTAAAATTTTTCACGAATAAATGTAATAGTTTTGGATCAATTTTGTTTAAATTTTAGTCATGAAACAATCAATAGGGTAATTCAAATGTAACCATTTGAATTTCGTTTATTATATTAGATTAACTATGGTAAGGTTTCTAAATTTTGTATTATTAATACGCAGGGATGCGCAAAAGTATGGAAACAGTCGAATATCTAAAACATCATCATACATACTATAATGAAAATTTGTATCTAAGCTTATCGTATTTTTCGGATTCGATGAAAATACTGAGGATGTAATACGCCTTCTGGTTCAACTGGAAACGGACTCAAACTTTGATATTTCAAATATTTTTCGATTTCTCTTAAAATTTTCTTTAACAGTTTTTTGAGAAAATAACGCCTACGCAATCAGATTTTTTCTATCGGATTCCATTTTGGCACTACAGACGAAAAATGAAATTTCATCATTTTTGAAAATTTGCTGTAACTTCTTTATTTATTAAATTAGAACAAAATGTTATAGACGTTTTTTATACAGATTTTTATACTTAATTTAAAACCAAAAATAATTTTTTCATAGCTACCTTGAATTTCGAGATATAAAGTAAACTTACATTTTTTTAAATGGAAACCCTAGTTGGCCATGACTTTATGTGAAAGAGCATTTTTTTAGCTTTTCAAAAATATATAGTTTCATATATTTGTTGCAAAAAATAGCCAAGATATGGCCAATTTTGTAAAAATTCGATCATCAAAGTTTGCCATGATTTCGTAAACAAGTGATGTTTGCAATTATTAAACAACTAAACGTCATTTCGAAATAAATTTTTTAACATTTAAGCAAATCCGTGATTATTTTGTATTTTATAACTGTTTATTGTGGTATTGTGAACATGGCTAAATTTGAACTCTTTGAAAAGTTCAATATATTAAAATATTAATTTGTAAGTGATAAAAATGTAGCGGCTGTTTCAGAATTTACTTGGCAATGACGTTTAGTTGTTTAATAATTGCAAACATCACTTGTTTACGAAATCATGGCAAACTTTAATGATCGAATTTTTACAAAATTGGCCATATCTTGGTTATTTTTTGCAAAAAAAATATAAAACTATATATTTTTGAAAAGCTAAAAAACTACTCTTTCACAAAAAGTCATGGCCAACTAGGGTTTCCATTTAAAAAAATGTAAGTTTACTCCATATCCTGAAAGTCAAGGTAGCTATGAAAAAATTACTATTGTTTTTAAATTAAGCATAAAAATCTGTATAAAAAACCTCTATAATATTTTGTTCTAATTTAATAAATAAAGAAGTTACAGCAAATTTTCAAAAATGATGAAATTTCATTTTTCGTCTGTAGTGCACAAATGGAATCCGATAGAAAAAATTTGATTGCGTAGGCGTTATTTTCTCAAAAAAATAGCCCAAGAGACCGAAATCAGATTTTCGCTATCTATTATGGTAACCGAGATACCCCGTAAAACATTCGAATTTGGTCCACCCTGTATAATAGGTTATATGGGTATAAAGTCAACAGTTTTCATAAAAGTTACATTTTGATGAAAATTTTGAGCAATTTCTTTTAACATTTAAGTTCTTTGATAAGGCAATTAAATTTTGTTTAAAAATTAGATTGACAATAGATTAATTAACACTTTGCGCAAGCTACATAGAAAAAATATTATCAGGGTGTTTTTTACGGTTGGTCAAACTCGTGAAACTGTAAGCATCGTTACCTGAATATTCTTAAATACACACCCGAGATGTTTTTGCATAGTATTGTAGAAAATTTTACTGTCTTTCAAAAAAATTAACCATGTTTTATATCTAAAACTGATGTTTTTCAAGATATCGCGATTTTATTGTAAATCATTATAGCAACGTAATATTTTCGTGTAGGCTATGAAGGTAGGCAGCGGCAATTTTCGAGCAATTGAAAGATAAAAACAAGAAAGTTATAATTTTATCTTTTCCGTTTCAATTTCCGACAGATTATTTATGTGATGTTTTGTTTCGTTTTTTAATGGCCACTTTGATAAAACTTAATAAATACAATTTTATTGCAATAACTTATTTTTAAAGATAAACTTAACCCATAGCTACATCAATGAAACGAGGAAAAAATTCTTTTTTTTATTGGTTTCACAGCCAACTACGACCTATATTTAAAATAAGAAAGTCGATATTAAAATAACAAACACACATGAAGATAGATAAAATATATTAACAAATTTTAAATCTACGCAAAAAAGTGTCCTAATAATGTCGAAAAATGTTTATGAACCCACGTTGATATGGAATATTCGCTTTAAAATAAGTTTTTGTATCGACTGTTAAAAGTGGACCACCCTGTGTAGAATGATTCATAAATATTGCGAAAAACTTCGGAATAAAATTAATTATCAAAAATTAAAGAAGGGCTTTTATATATATTTTTTTCCTAAAACGTCATATTTCGGAGTTACACTTATACAGGGTGATTGATGAGACCGGGACTTAAAAATATATGGAGAATGAAAAAGGGTATTGATCTGAAATTTTGGTTATGACCATAATGGCATCTGATCTGTTTATTGAATATACCGGAAGTTGACGTCTACTTTCTTATTTCAAATGCAATGTTGTATTTTATTTGCATTTTTGGATTTAACACATTATATTAGGGGTCTTTTAATAGCATTCCCTATACCTAAGTGTAGTCGTTTTTTAGATTTTTGGACTTCTTTGAAAAAAATTTATTTTCATTGTGATGCTTAATAAAATCTACCGCCGTTATTTTTAAAAGAGAAAATCCTCAAATTTAGACTATGCATAGAAGAAACCTTGGCGTTCATGCTGGAATTTTTCCAATCCATGCATTACTTACAGGGTGTTCAAAATTTAATTTTCTTTTAATACAGCTTCAGAGCAGTAAAACTCGTTTATTTCAAATACAGTGCCCAATTTTTTTTTCCATTTTCTAATGCAAAATTAAATTCTGCATCAATCTGTATTAGCGTTTCCTATACCTATCTGCAATAATTTTAGAGTTATTAAGAATTTTTGATAAGGTTGAGAGAAATTGAAACGTTTTTAAATAGCAGGCCTTGGAAACGTCAAAAAATACCAATATTAATAACTGTCAACCACTTTTATCGCGTTTGTCTGTAGTGTTCATGAATATGGAAAATCAAGAGTACCAACACCATTAAACATTTGGTTTGAAGTCCTTAATAAAAAGATTTTTCTCGACTAATAATAATAGTCAATGTAACTTTTGCTGTTAAGAAGTAAAAATTCAGAATCCATAACTAACATTAATATACAAGAGAAATCTAGAATTACTCCTAAACTTTGTTCTGCCACTGTACAATACTTTAGACTAGTTATTATTTTGTCACTAGAACCGTACCAGAAACTTAAAAGAAAGACAATCACGTTTAAAATTCTTCGAATAGTCAGCGAACGTGAAAATTCAGAAACCACTGATGCTATTTCCGATAAGAAATATCTCTCTTATATCTCGGTTTTCCAGGGAGTAGATGCCATAATGTATACAAGTTGCGTAGTAAGCTCATTTCACAAAGAACATATAAAGTGTGTAACATTACCCCTGATACCTAGAAGTTTTCTAAAACAACGTTCGAACATAAAAGCGCTATACAGCGATAGCTCTAAGTTTTAGTTGTCACCCTTGACCCGATATATTATCTCGTACGATATTGCAAACGGTTAGGTTGCAAAGTGACGAAGCTTTATTCGAGGTTAGTATAAGAGGTCAAAGAAACAACTTAGACTAGTCTTAACAACGATACAATAAATTGTTCGAGCTATTATTTATTTGTCACAATGTTTTTCTACAATATCTTGTTTATTACATGTCCCAGTTATCCTGAACAGCATGGGGATCTCGTAAACGGAAAGAGATACAGAGTTGGTTAAATGAGTCAAATGGATCTATGATTTAAGAGCAACTGTTCTATGTAAAAAAATCTTGTACAATGTAATCGTTTTTCAGCGTTTATTGACCCATGTTGATATGGAATATTCGCTTTAAAATGAGTTTTTGTATAGACTGTTACTGCCTTGCTACAAAAAATGAACCACCCTGTATAGACATATACGCACAACCAGGGTTGAGCAGATTTAAATCAATTGATTTAAATCACGATTTAAATCAAGTGATTTTTAAAAAAAAATCATTGATTTAAATCAAGTGATTTAAAAAAAAAAATATCAATTTAAATCACAGATTATATGAGTAGATACAATATAATATTTATAATAAAACAAAATTGTATTACTATTAGTAATTAAATACACGAAATGGTGAATAAACTATATCAATTTGCTTTTGTAAAGTAATATTCATTGTGGAAATGCAATAATTCAAAAAATAAATGCCAAGTTTTTGACGTTAGAGAACAGTCAGTTTTTACAATTTCCACGGCACTCTATTGCTTCAATAACGATTTGAAGAAAAATGTCGAATATCTCGAAAAGTATGAGTTTTGGGTATAGGACATACTTAACAAAATATGAAGCTCTTTTAAAGACGAATTAGATGACATAAAAAAATACAGGGGTTCGCATTTGAAAAAATCGAGTTACGAGCTTTTGAAAATCATGGAAGTTGCCACCTATTTATAAACACTCCTGTATGTGTGATTCAAATTTTTTCATATCGAGCGAACAGAGAATTTTTTTCTGCATGTCCATACCAAATTAAAACTCTACTTTAAAATAACTTCAGGATATTTTTTTAAATAAAGACTTAAAACCTTGAATAATTTAGAAAATTAATTTTTTTTACAACGCTGTATAAAAACCTGTAGTATTTTATATTGAAGCTAAAATTAAGGCGGTCAAAAATATTAAATAAAAAATTGGGGGTTGTATTTGAAATATAAAAGTTGCTATTAGTTCCAGAAAGGCGACTCACCCTGTCTATTTGAAAATATTTTTATTGTGTTGTTTAGAAAAAATTGTATAAAATAGCATTTGATTCAACTTCATATCTCAAGCCGTTTAGCCACAATCGACCGATCCCGCACTAATGACTCACCTTGTATGTAATTAATTAAACATCACCATTTAGCACTGATTTTTTCAAAATTCTTAATCATTATATTTAATTTTTCATTTTGACAAAAATTCACCAATTAATTAAATATATTGGTTATTAAATATATTAGCACAAAACAGAAATAGCATGTGAATATGTCACTAAATTCGATAATATAGTACATTTGATTTAAATCAAAAAAATCTGATTTAAATCAAAAAAATCTGATTTAAATCAAATAAATCGATTTTTTTGATTTTTAAAAAAAATCATGATTTTTATCCACCCTGCGCACAAATAGGCAATATATGGTGGCGTCCAAATTTTTTTTTGGCAAGGCTGTCCCTGTTTATACCTACAACATAAAAAGTTTGTTGGGTTGATTTTTAAAAAACGCGATAAGTGAAGGGTAATGATTTCTGGAACGCCCTTTATATTAGTTTTTTTTTTTTTCAGGATTCATCTGCAATATTTTACAAACTGAATGTGCAACAAAAAGATTTCTGCTGCCACATAACCAATCCAACTAACGAAAGAAAGCCTTTTTTCATAAGTCACAAATTTAATCCCTAGGGACATTGTCTTAGACAAATATTTTTATATTTTATAAAGCGACGGGTAGAATCGACTTCCTTGTGCAACTGTGAAATGACAACAACCCGTCAAAATGACAAGCCGATCTGATAATATTTTTACAACGTGGACAGGTGATTATTCAATTATTAAAACGGTATTACGTCGACGTCTAATCAATTCGAACGGTATTTTATTGAGAATCGAAACGAAAAAACATTCTTAGGCGTCTAACGAGTACACAACTGGCACTGAATATTTCACGTGATACAGTGTTTTTATGGGAGTTGTTAAAGTTTAGGAATAATGAACCATCTCTTTGAAAGTTTGAACTGTAACTGTCGGTACTTTAAACCAATAGTAGGCGGTAAAAGAATTTAAGAAAGCATTTAATGTAAGATACGTGACTTCTAGGCGTCGGTAAACACTGTAAGACCCCACTGGAAACGTTTATTTAAAACAAATTTAAAATTCCTCGACGTTATAGACTTTTAACTATGGCAACTAGTGCGGCATATAAATTAAAAATTAAAGCGATGTGCCGTCAATCTCGTTAAAAACTTTGTCGATAGACTGTAATATGTTAATATTTAAATAAACCGAAGCAAACTTACAGAGGCTCATGCCTATTTATGTAATATGGGATGCGGTTACTTGATATCATCTATTTTACTCTCCAATCAACGAAGTGTTTGAAGCACACTCCTTTGAGAGTTTCTTAATTAAATTTAAAAGTGTTTTGCTCTTAACCATATTCAAATTTGAATCAAAGTTGTTTTTTATTCATGAAATTATGTTTTACAAAAAAAAAAAAAAAAATACGAGCATTTTAAAGGGTTAAAATACTTCTGCACTAATATTGTTTTACATATAGATACCTACGGCAACCATAAGTCCTTTATTATAAAGTACGGTCCTCTATTTCAAAGCGACTAAATTTTGTCCTTCATTTAAATAAAAAGTGCGGAATGAATTTAGTTGGTGTTTCTTGTGGCGGCCACTTATGAAACAATTGTTTTAGCATAAAATGCCTTCTAGTCCAGTTGATATCAAAGTTATACCAGTAAAACTGTATTCACACCAATAAGAAATGAAAATTTTAAGGAAATTTGTGATGAAATATGTTCAGTATCAAAGAATACTTGGGCACAGTGAAGCCAGGTGATTAACTCTATTACTGACTTTGTAAAGAATTTTAAAGCTGTTTACGCCTGTCAAAACAACTATTTTGGATCAGGAGAAATGTCGTACAATTCTCAAAATCTTTTTTAATGATCCATTCTCTGAAGCATGGGTTTTTCCCCATTGTCAAGCTTCAACTTTTCATAAACACATTCTGAAAATTGTATTGCAGATTCATTTCATGTGCGAAACTTTTGCTACTGAAAAAAAAACTTTAATTGTCTGAACATAACACAAAAGATCTATCAATATACAAAATAGTTTAAACAATTCGTGGCATTTTTTTATTAAACTTGCATTGATTACTTTTTTAAATCAGTGGGATAATGTTTTGCAAGAAATGGTTGAAATTGACTGGATGCTTTTAAATTGAATCTCGTTTGGCTCAAAGAAAAAAAAAAAGATTTATCGTTTCCAATTAAGTATAATTACAAATAAAAGGTGATCTTTTTGTTGTATAAAAAGCTATTGCTAATTGTTGAGTATGCTTTATATGGGCTGGGTTCAAACGCTCCCACTGAGAGGGTAATTTTGATCATAAATACAATTTGTACCGATGAAAAAAAAAGTTAAATTGAGAGTCGATACACTGGAAGTTACACTTGCATTTACACCAAATGTGATTATAATATGAACTGCGTAAAATTTTATGATTACTTGAAACATAAAAATCACCTGTACAAAAGTACATTCTTCCCAAAAGTATCATTGAAGTTAAAATAAAAATGTAAATGTATTTATTAATTAAAGTATTTATTATATCAGGGTTGTGTATTAAAAGTTAAAAGAATTATATTTTATTATCATTACTTACGTAAAAGATGCTTTATATTAAATTTTTATGTTTGCCCTTAAAACCACTGAGAAGAGGCGAATTTTGTCTTTTTTTTACGGAGGCGCCCAACGCGGTTTGGTATGGGTTTCTGTCCGTAGTCTCTATTTGTCTTTTATGTTTTTAAGGAAAATATGGCCACCATAAGATTGATACGGACGATATGTGGTACTTGGTAAAGTTGCTATGCGCCTTGGTTCAAAAGAGTTTTTAGGTTTTATAAAATATTGTTTGCTCGTCATCAATTTGTTTTATCGTATCGGCTAAAAATTAAACCGCTATCTTTAATAGTAAAAAATATAAATATATTTATAGATTATCACAGCTTTCTAATTTATAGCACACTTATATCGTATTTAATTCCCTATTGAGAATTAGGATGTTTTAATATATTAAGGTCAACTCACACCGGCGCGATTTCGACGCGGTCGCGGTCGCGGTCATGATAATAAGTAACCTTGGTTACCAATTATCGTGACCGCGCCCGCGACCGCGTCGAGATCGCGTCGGTGTGTGTGGACCTTTAATCTTGCCTTTTAAATTTCTACAACAGTCTATTCTACAATATGTGAAACTCTCATTATCTAGAGTGTATTGCATGAAGTATACTATAAAAAAAGCGACATGTAATCAGTTCTCAACGAATTGTGTGTAACTTTTTAAGAGACGTCTTTTTTCATACCTCAGTAGGTATTTTATTAAATTTAAAAAAGAAAATAAAAATTCTTTATTATTTCTCTAGTCCCACTTTTTTGCTTAAAAGTGTTGCATTTTGTAAAATTTGCATATTAATTTAGTGATGGATTTTTATAACTAGAGAAGCCATTGGAACTAAAAATACAGAATAAGCACTTAGAAAACAACTAAAGATAAATTAATGACATTATCAAAATCATGCACTATTTTGATTTCCTATAAACTTATTTCGAAAACATTACAGTTGGCTAACAAGGGAGGGTCATGAAATGTTGTCGATAGAATCTGATAAAGGCTGTGTTTATTGTATCAAGAAGATAAAAACGAAATGTTTTGCAAAGTTATATGAGCCACTGGCCATCATTTCCTTCGGAAAAATAGCGAGAACACTGAAAAGTTGAATAATAAAAGTAATTTTTGCGATCGCGTTGGCTACGAAACCGTCAGAGATAAAATCTAAATTTTTCTATTTACCAATGCGCGCATTCTTTGCAAGTAAAATGGTGCAAATTTTTTGAAAAAATCTTTAACGGTTTTGCAGAAAAACGAGGCCTTGCAGACACGGTTTTCCCTATGTTAAACGCCTATGCAAGTCGCATAGATTTAGTTATAACAGATAAGTACCACAACTTCTCAAATCATAGCGCTTATGCAGGGGTTTCGTTTTTGACGTTTTTCTCCGGAACCGTTAAAGATTTTTTCAAAAACTTTGCACCATTTTATTTGCAAAGGATGCGCGCATTGGTATATAGAAGAATAAAGATTTTATCTCTGACGGTTTCATGGCCAACGCGATCGCAAAAATTACTTTTATTATTCAACTGTTCAGTTTTCTTCCTATTTTCCCGAAGGAAATGGCCAGTGGCACGTATAACTTTGCAAAACTTTTAGTTTTGATGTTCTTTATGCAATAAACACAGCCTGGATCATATTCCAGCGACAACATATCGTGACCTTTCCTGGTAAGTTACGTGTGCTGTTTTTTTTTTAACGAATTAAGATTTAAGCAATCCAAATATATCGATTATAATTAAAGTTGAAGTGTTCTACATGTTTTTAAAGAAAATAGCTTAAAGAGAGCTAGCATGTTGGGAATAATGAAATAATGAATGCAAATATAAAACTTACCGATTACTGTAAAATTGACTTTACTATTTCTTGTGGGAGAATTTCTAAAATCCACCCTGCATCTGTAAATGCCTTCATCAGAGAGTTGAATATCGTCTATAACTAATGTCGCGGGGTTTGTTGTGGCCCGAAAAAATGCTCTAGGACCAAACACCGTCGGTGACGACCACAGTTTTGCTTGATTGAATTGACGGCTTCTTACGTCGAAACTGAAACAAACATAAAGCAAACATTACAAGTTACTCATTTGAATGACATTAAGTTACAATCGTATATTAACAAGTAATTTCAGAGACGTTATTAGGTTGGCAACAAATTAGGAGCGTAATTAACACCTTATTACAATACCATATTTTACACATCAGTTGAATATTATCAAAGCAGAGCTACAAACTGAAATTTCAACATTTACAAGAGATAGATCACAGTGATTCATTAACAAGTAAGTAATTGTTTTGTCTGGTTTAAAGGTTAAACAGCCCTAGAAAACGTATTTAGATTAAATTATTTACTTGGAGCCATATAAAATATTCCGTGCAATGTAATATATCAAAAAGGCATTGCAAAATGATACAGAAAGTTCTCCAGTGTTCTTGATTCGTCAAGACGAAATAGGTTAGTATAATGAGTGCTTATTGTGAGCAGGACATGTTGTTATCTAGTTACATTAAAAAAAAATAAAAAAATAAATAGTGGATGACAAAGATGTATTTTGAATAAACATGAATGAACTTTTGTCTTTTAACTTGAATAGTTGGGTTCATTATACAAAGAATTTCTGCCAGAAACCTAGAACTAAAATCTACAACTTTTTTTCTAAAATTATTTTTGTACCATCAAGTATAATCGAGTACTGGTGAAAAGTGCAGCCAACTGAAGACCCTGCCACAGCGTATATTGCAAATTAACCCACACCAATCGGTATTTAAACGCTGTATCACACCACCTCCCGGCCCAAAAAAATCAGTGATAAACAAGTTAATCCACAGAGCCAAAGAAATATGTACCCCAGAAACCATCCAAAAAGAATTAAACCTGGTTACAAGAGCTCTGCAGGAAAACGGTTATCAACAAAGACATATATGTCGAGCCATATAGAGAAGTACCACGCCAAAAGAAAAATGCAAAGAAGGACTACATCTTTACAACTTACCTACCCTACATCGGAAGATTTACTAACAAAGAAAATACTCCAAAAAGAACATCAAAACAGTCTTGAACGCTCCAGTGAAGCTCTCCAATAAACTTAGAAGAACGCCTGGCTCAGGACTTAATCAATCGGGCACATACAGAATACCTTGCTACTGCCAAGTACACCAACAACTTCAATAAAGATACAGGCTTTGCAACTACCAAACATCTGGAAACCGGTCATCGTGAAATCAAGAAACCTAACAACAAATCTACCAAATCAGTTGTTTGATAAAGACAAAGACAGTGTGGTCGAAACGTCACGTTATGAAAAAAGACGCGGTGCCAAACCAGAGAACGAAGATTGTAACATCATTGGAATCAGAAAGAAGAACAATTTGTCTAATTTAAACGTCTTTGTAGTTATTACCGTTGATGAGATCCCAATAGTGGCCCTAGTATGTGGACCACCCTGTATAAGTAAGTAGTGGAGCAAATAATGAATGAAGTTGGCCATGAGATTAGTGCCTTGAGTTTTTAGTTACGTCTAACATTTTTAAAGTTTGAAAGAGTCGACATTTTTTAATAACCACAATCTCCCATTTAATTTTCTACCTCGTTAGATATTTTTTTTGTCTTCAGTCAAAAATTGGACATTCTATTTTAATTCAACTTTAAAAGTTTGAAAACATATATAAAAACATGAATACACAGTAAAAATATGAATTGACTTGGGAACTATTTGATAAAAACTCAACTAGTCTTCTGCGATGGTTTATTTGCAACTGAAAGGATTAAAGGAAAAACTAAACTTTTATAATTTACTGTATATAAACGTGCTTAAAATTTTCCTGCCACTTAGATAATCAAACAAAGAGTTATATAAAACTTTTCAAATTTAGTATACGAGTGTACTTTCACTAAACGAGGTAGAAAGTGCGCGGCGCAAGTATCTCTATTATGGTGAATTCGTTAGTAAATTTGGTTATGAAATGAATCTTGGAGCTAAGTGTTCATATTCTTACACACTAAAATCTTTTGTGACAGTGTTAACGTCTTTCAGTTGATTTAAGTGTTCTATTAAAACCACCACGTACCCTTAGCAGCAAACTCGAGATCGGCTTTTATACACGGATGAATATTCATTACTTCGTTCCATTTTGTGTCTTAGAGACAATAAACGGTTTTTCAAGTCATAATGTGCAGCTAACACTTATAATGAAAACGTTTGTTGCTCGTAAATTCATCGTCAACTTGACACACAATTAGTAGGCTGTTGCAAGACTAAAAATAATGAAACAATGTTACCTAAACAAAGAACCATACTACGGTTTCACTTAAAAGGCACTTAAGTGGGCTATGAATAGCTGAGGATCCCAGAGTACATAAAGCACAAAATAATCCCCTTCGGTTGTAAAGTATTCCATAAAATACGGGATGAAGCAGCAGCTACTTAGGGAAAAAAGATGAAGGTATTCTGCAGTTACGCTGTCAACGTCATGGAAACAGCAACATTCACGTCGTACAGTGGCGAACGCGTTTTAATAATTAAAACAACATTTACTTTAGCGCTTAAGGCCTACTTTGATGCAATTTACTGTACAGGGTTAGACAAATGTTCCGGCACACCTCAATTATAGCCAGTTCTTTTAAAATCGGACCAATTCTAGGTTTTCCAGCTAGTTTTTCACTGTCTAACCCAGTACATCACATTCGTCTGAATTGATTAAATTTCGACTTGTGACGTCATCAACAATTTCTCAAAATAAAATCCCTGTACATTTTAAAACCTTTAAAAAAAGGAAACTTTTTCCAATATAACGGTATAAGCTTCGAAGATAACGGCCAAAGTTTGTTTATAATTTGTTAATAAAAAGCCCAAACTATGGTTTTAGGACATCTCAGACTTACCTTTTTAATTAATTAATTAGTTAATTAAAGTAAATGTTTTGTTTGTTAGTTCGTTTTAATCTTTTAATTGTCAATGTAGAAGAAAATATTTTATTAATAATTCTCTTGGCCTGTCACTGTAACAACATGTAGTTCGTAATGACATTTTAAGTAACATACTTCTGCAATTGCCACAATAAAATAATAATTTTATTTTTGAAATAAAAACTAATTACTG
This sequence comes from Elmis aenea, assembly GCA_947652605.1. NCBI lineage: Eukaryota > Metazoa > Arthropoda > Insecta > Coleoptera > Elmidae > Elmis > Elmis aenea. The sequence continues at coordinate 14,917,426 of OX393578.1, forward strand.
GCTTAGACATTTCTTGAAGTTTTAATTGTTATTTGTTAAGAACTTTACATATATTTCAATCAGTTGTCAATGTGATGAAGATTGTCATTATTATTTAAATCAGGCATTCAAGAGAGAAGCAAAAATATTTGCGGGATGAAGGGGAAAGAGGGAAAAAAACAATGCCGTTTAAGTTTTATCTCACACTTATAATGACAAAATAAGTAAATAATGGTCACTCTGTGATAAGTTAAAATACAAATTATTATAATATATAATTATGATAAATACATTATTTGCGCTTTAGTTATTTAATTAGTGTAGACCATTTTATGAAAGTAAATTTATACCATGCTGTATGCTCGGAGGTATAAAATGTATGAATTAATTCTAAATGCACTCGCAATCCAAATTTAACATAAGCCCCAAAGCTAGTACTGTATCGATTTATTCTTCTGGTTCAATGTTTTGTGCAAATGTTAAGTTTTAATGCTGCACCTAAAGCTAAATTGTTAAATCGTTATGCCGTATAAACATACGAGGGCTTAGTTGATCATATTAAGAATAAAAATGAGTACTGAAAACGCAGAAATATTTTCGAAATCTAAAATCAAAATGTGTTATCACGATATTGAAATCGGTTTAATTTTATGCTTATATTTAGGAGTGCAAGGACACTTTGGATTCAGCTTTGAATGAATAAGGTCTTTCCTTTGCTACAATTTACTGCTGGTATAAAGAATTAAAACGTGAAATAAGTTCTGTTCAGTATCGAAATGGGGTAGAACGTCATCCTACTGCTGTTATCGAAAAACAAAACTAATGGTAAGAAGATAATTAATGATAACACTAAAGCTACCTGTGAAGTAATAGAGCATCAACTTAAGATTGGATCTTCAGTTGACCTCCACGATTACCCACTTCTGAAAAAAGTTGTTAGTTGTTTTGTGCTGTATCAGCTCTCCAAGTTCCAAAAAGCAGAGCGCGTAAGAATTTGTCACAGAAATTGGGATCTTCACAATAATTGCGGGCACTAAATTGTTTCTAAAATGCAACAGACGACGACACTTGCATGGTGAAGTGTATTATCGCTGAAGGAAATTACTTTGAATATGTTTAAAACATAAGAAAAAAGAAGTGGAGGAAGACCAAGAAAAAAATGGAAAAATGAAGTGAGGAAGAGACTAGAAGAAAAAGGTTCAGCTGGAGAAATGTGCCACAGTTAGCCAACGAGAGAAACAATTGGAGGAACATAATTAAAAATTAGGAAGACATACCCTGACAGCGAAAGGTTTAAAAGGAACCGATTAAAGAGGAAATTTTCTTCACCTGTCAAATTTGCGTTTTCAACCAATCACTAATCTTAAATCTACCAATAGGAGCATTATTTCACGGTAATAATTTTACATTCACCTGTCAGATGTTGATCCTCCTGTTAAATCTCCGTTTTCGACCAATAACAAACTCAGATTTTCTAAAAACGACCAATAAACATAATCATACACTGATAACATCCTTTTCGCAATTAACAGATTTTCATGCGTTTATCCGTCGTATCTAGGAAATCTGAGTTTGTGATGGGTCGAAAATATAAATTTGGAGAGGGAATTAAATATTTTGGTCTTGATAATTTTTTGACGAATTTCGGCGACCAGTAGCATTACTTTAAGGCCGTTTTCACACACGACGGCAAAACCGCTGCCGTCGGCGTCAGCGCTGCCGACTTCAATGTAATCAAATGGGTGCTTTCACACACAGGCGCGGGACGGCAAATTGCCGTCGCCGTCGACGGCAGCGGTTTGTGCAGCCGTCGGTGATCTCGACAATTTCGGATGCCGCCGTACTTGTTCTCATTCAGTGTTTCCATATAAGAACTGTTTTTTTCAAATAAAAACTAATCTAGGGTGTTTTAAATGACAAATATAGAAAACTGTAATAGATAAAAATTATTTGTTTATGTAAAATTGTAGTCTCACATGTATGTTATATAATATATAAGTACAGGGTGGCCTATATTTCGTGAACAGATTTTTGATATCTTTTTTAATTTTCGAAATATAGCCAAAAACCGATTTTCGTCAATTTTCAAAAATGTTAAATATCTCGCTTAAACGAAAAGATGGAGGAAAACTTTAGAGACATTTTTGGCATGGTTTTTTGTCCTTAATAAGATGGCGATGTTCAATTTTTTTTTGCTCATACGAATGTTGATATATTACACCTAACTTTCTTATTTTAAATGGCAACCATAGTTGGCTGTGACATAAATCGAAAGCTTATTTTTTGCACTTTTCGAAAATATATAATTTGCTTATGGTTGCCATTTAAAATAACAAAGTTAGGTGTAATAAATCAATATTAGTATGAGTAAAAAACAATTGAACATCGCTATCTTATTAAGGACAAAAAACCATGCCAAAAATATCTTTAGATTTTTTCTCTATCTTTTTGTTTAAGCGAGATATTTACCATTTTTGAAAATTGTCGAAAATCGGTTTTTGGCTATATTTCGAAAATTAAAAAAGATATCAAAAATCTGTTTACGGCAATGAATTCGTGTCAAAAAAAGAAATCTAGACCACGTACATAGTTTTTTTTTTCTATCTCTGATAATTACCGAGGTATGGGCATCGAAAATAGGCCACCCTGTACAATGTACATATATGTTGGGGTCTATTAAACATTCTTCTAAATATTTTTGGTAAAATTAAAAATTACGAAATACTTGTAAAACCCCCTTTACAAGAACTGTTTGTTTATCGTAAGATTTCCCCTAGGCTGGAAAATAGCCACATTAACAAACGACACCTTCAATTCTAGTATCCTGGTGCTTAATACTTGTTTGTAATACCTAATTGCACCAGAATATCAAACGTATTGGCACTCATTCGAAAGTAATTAAAGAATTTTGATTGATCTTCTCTAAGTTTTTTAAACAAAGTATAAAAACTTCCTTCCAAATATCGCACGCTTAAAAGGGGATGAACCCAGTATTTTCTTTTATTTTTATTACATCTGTACTTCCTAAGGTAAATTAGCCCAAGGAGATAACGTGTGTTGACAGCAGCATACATCTTTCTATCGTCACAACTAAAAACAAACTATTCAGCGGCAGCGGTAATGCCGTCGTGTGTGAAAGACTCGGACTTCTGATGCCGCTACCGCTGGCGGCAACGGCAGCGGTATTGCCGTCGTGTGTGAAAACGGCCTAATGTAGATTAAACTACACCCCTGACATACCACCCCGACAATACTTGTAAAATTTGAGATAACGTACATTTAATTTGACAGGTAGGTTAGGTAAAAGAAATTTTCTGACAAAATTATAACTCTTGCATTGCAAATAATCTATAATTTTTGACAAATCTTCACTCATGCAAGTTGAATCAAAAGAAATCACTCGTGTTTTTTTCAGCTCAACTTGCATTCGGGCATATTTGCCAAAAATTATCGATAATTTTCAATACATTTGTTATATTACTACTGAAAATAATTAATAATTAATTACAAATTGAATAATTTTCTTAAATTAAAAACTTTAGTAAAGTCTTAAGCAATTTTAGTAATAATAAACGTGTTGAACTCGGTTAAGGATTCTCATCGTAAAAGTAACTTCATTACTGATTTTATAACTATTTAACGATTTAGCAAGAAATATACGTGCACTTTTATGATATTATTTTAGTAGAGGTATCGGTTTATTAGAGGCAGTAATATTTAAGATATTTTTTACGGTCGTTTTCGAAAATTATATGTCAAAAGGGCTAAAGCAACAGTTATTGGCTTTATATTTTATAGGTATTTATAGATTTAGATATCAATCAATCTATTTGGAGGTGTAGGGTGTGTGTGCGTCTCACGAAAGCCGGTGTTACGCATCATTTACCCCCTGCGTGGCGAATTTCAGACAAAGCCGCCAATATAAATGACAGCCACTTTCCTAAAAATGTATACATTTTTCTCTGAAAGTAAATTGATGGGTTGCCATATAGCCATTTATTGATTTATTGATCTTAAGTTTTATTCCATAATCGATAAATTTTTATATTAAATAAAACTGGCGATAAAAAATACATACTGTTTTCGTACTTGTTCCATTTGCTTCTGGTGTTAGTTATAACGTCAAAGTAAAATAAATTTAAACTAAAGGTAAATAATGACCAAGTCCATTCATGAACAATTTTAAATAACAATTTTATCTGTTAAACAATTTCCTTTTAGATTTTTTTATTATGTCGTAGCTATAAAAGTTAAATTATAAACGTCTTTGAAATACAGGTTGTCACGCAGACACAGAATATTAAAATAACTCTATAATTCTTCTTTTTACAGTGTCCAAAGTGTATGGAATATGCTATACAGGGTGTCCCAAAACCGAGTAAATGCATTGGGATCTCACTTATCTTAGGAGCTACGAGGTCGGTTAAATGAGGGTAAAGGTGCGAAATTAGATGCTTATCAAATATCCGCAAAGAAAATTTTCATAGCTGTCTTAGTTCAAAAGTTGTTCAAGAAAACCTGAAAAAATTGATTTTAGTTTTTTTGCCCTTGATATTTTACCACAAAAATTTGAGAAAAACTCATTTTGTCCAATTTTTGAATCAAATGATGTTATACAAATAAAAATAAAATAAAAAACAAAACAATTTTTGTTGTTGTTTTGTTATTCTGTTAAAACTATCACTTTGCCATTAATACGATCGTGATTAATTGTATAATTTGCAACCAGCTAGAAATTCTTGGAATTTGTTTCCCCCCCCCCCCCCTTAATTTTCGATAAGAAATTACCTTTCGAATTTTCTCGCGATATTTAAGAAACACCCTGTATATCACTACAGTTTTGCCAACTGATACTACTACTTTAAAATGGAAAAATCAGAATCACTTGTTATCGCGCTCAACCTTGTATATGTGTACTACAAAATAATCCAAGCATTATCAGCAAAATGTTTCTCCCTGTCATAAATCATTATTTTTGTATCTTTCAATTTTGTAAATTCTCATGTTTCATTTTAGGCGCTGTCTCATTTTACCTAAGCTTGATTAATTTAAAGCCATTGAATACGGTTGATGCCAATGTTAGGCTCTCAAAAATTGCCAGGTAATACATCATTCCTTATCAGAAAAATGCGATATTAAGTTCAGTTTTTAGCCTCTAAGGTACGCAAAGACAACTTTATTTCAAGGCAATTAAAAACGAATTAGACAAAGAGTTCAGGGTATAATATTAAATCCTGATTGAGAAAGAGAATTTTTGTAAGTGGGTATTAAGTTAATGAAATATTACTTCCCAGCTAATTTTATCCTGCCTAATTTAGTTTCTTATTGATTCAAAATTGTACAGTTGGTTAATGTAAAATTGTTCAAGCGAATGCTTTAAGACATTTGGTGACAAGTTCTCGAAATTAATTCCCGATACTATTACTTAGTTAATGTCACTCTTCCATAATTATTTGTACGTACCTCTCAAAGAAATTAAGTAAATTTCTTCTATCGGAGGGTAATTCGATGTACTTAAAAGTTTAAACTACAGTTTGAATAGAAATATCGATTTAGGACGGTCGTAAAATTTAACGTATCGCAGACACGCTCTTTGCATATACCTCAGGGGATTAAATTGACCTAAGATGAGAACTTTCAAAAGATTATGGAAAATATTTGAGTTATGTAAGTAAGGAATAGGACGATTTGATTTTTAGTGCTATTCGGTTGCTGTTACTCCAGGATGTAACGAAGTCACGTATCTAATGGGTTTCAAATAAAAGATAAAGCCGAAATCTTAAATTTATATAAGTTGGCTAAACTAAAGCTCATTTGAAAAGTTGCGTTGGTTTTCTATGTTAAGAAACCTGCCATGCTTGTATAAATTTTCTTAAGTTTAAGCTTTTTGCGTTTCTAAGATTTGTCATACACGCAAAGGGTAATAAATCATTGTTTACATTTTCTTAGGAAAAATAACTATTTATATTTTTAGTGTTCTGTGGTTGCTTAAATTACACGAAGTTTTTTTTTACAGGGTTTCACAGGGCACTGTTCTCGGTTTAATCCTGTATTTACTTCACACAACCAACTGCTCAAACTTAGAAGGTACATAACATTTTTGAATGTGTTGATTGTGATACAGTCGCAATATATAGAAAAGAAAAACAAACAAATTACAAATTTGCTGTTTAGGCAAAAAATAGACTTAATCCAGTTGTAATTTTTTTATAACGGCTTTAATGTGCAAAGAGAAGATTGATTAGTAAACGATGGAATATTTAAACGATTATGGAACCTTTGTGATGCGATAGCCTGGGGCTCAGTAAGTAATTCAAACATAGACATCAACCAAATGTTTTAACCAAATCACCTAACAACCATCGTTACCGCTTTGTGGTTTGTACAAAATGATGTCATTTATCGTAAGCTACAATTGGCCACCGTGGAGGAAGCAATTCAAATCGCCTGGGAGAAATAGAAAAGATGACTCGCTTTTAATCGAATCAACTTGCAGGTTTACATTACATTTAAAAAATAACAGACTTGATTTTTGAGTATACTGTAACATTAAAAAAGTGGTATAAATATACAGAATGGTTCGAATGTTTAGACTTAACATGAATACAAATAAAGTAAAAAATCTCTTTTAAGGAAACTTTCCTGTGTTTCTTGTTTTTTTTTTGTTTTCACCGCCTACTTTTTGTTTTTCATTTTTAAAAAAATTGAAAAACCTTTGTAATTTGCGTATTATTATATATTTGGAATGGGAAAAAAATAAGGAATTCAAATAGGTCACAGCCAACTATAGGTTCTATTTAAAAAAAGGTAAGTTTGTGTTATAACTTTTAAACGGCGAGCGTATTTTTTTTAACTGTATTTAAACATAACATAAAAATATCTAAAAATATTGTTAATAAAGTTTTTCGATATTTGCAACAATAACGGAGATATGGCACGATATTATATGACAAAAAAAAACAGTTTTTCTCTAATATTTCAAAAACCGGAAATTATAGAATATTTTTGAAATCGGTTCTGAGCATGGCCCAAAAAACTGCCCTTTTTGGTAATTTAACCGTTTCTCTATTTGCCTATTAAGCGAGATACCCATGCAATCCCATCGAATTTGGACCACCCTGTACAGTAAAAGGGGCAATTCAGCACCAAATTACGCAACTTTATCCTTAATTCAACACTTTATAGTTCTTAAAATAAACTAGATTCTTTTTTTAAGGAAAGAATTTGAGTCACCCCGTATACAAACAACAGCGTTTGTGTAAAAAGTAAATTAGCGTAAAAACTGAAAAGTTGCTTAATTATTTTACCTATAATATTACAGTATTAAATAACCTATTTAATATGCTTCTTAACAAGTATGATAAATGTGGTCGAAACAAAATGAAGATGTGTTAAGTGCACACGGAGTTTGAATTTGCTGAATTAAGCAGTTTCAGTTTCAACGTACAACTGTATGCAACTTTTAACATATGCACTCTCTATGTACTAAAATGAAACTAACTAATGTACTGACAACTCCAACTCGCCAAAGTAAAAGAAAACTTGCGCATAACTAATACCTAATAGGTATGTACTTGTTAAAGTTTACAAAAACGACCTTTAAGAGTTACAAAAAAACCTTATAGGGGAAGATTGTTTAAAATTCAAAAATACTACCAAAGATGAAATTTTACGCAAATATTTCAGATTTTATTTTTGAAGTAATTTTAACATGCACCAACTATTCTTAAGAATAAAATTTTAATCAGGCCAACCTGCTTCATGATAGTTTTTAAATAATACACAGGGTGTTTGTTTTGTTCCATCCATTTAGCTGAATTTTTGATACAAATGAGTCAATTGTTTTAAATATTGTATTTTTTTTACATTTTCGTGTAGACAATTTAATTGTCTTTAAAAAACAAGGAAAGTGTCTATGTATAACACCAATTTTTCTCGAGTTATTGCTGTTTAATGATAATTTATAGAAAATCATGAACTATTTGATAGAATTTAAATAGTAGGCTTGATAAAATGGTAAAATAATATTCAGAATAATACTTTTGATTTCAGTTTTACTCTAAGGTTGTACATTTTTATTATTATATAGGTTAATTAAAACAAAAATAGTATATCTAACCTGTTTGTAAACAGAAATAATTTAAAACAAAACTATTAAGGCCGGTGCTAGATACCGTCCATAATCGACGGTGGAAAGCAATTTTGCTGTAAACGCCAAAACTACAACTTTGCAGGAGAGGCAAAAAACAATTTGAGTTTTGGAAAAATAATTCCTGTCCTTTAAATAACGATTTTATCCAAAAAAGTTTCAAGGAATGTAGGAGTCAAATAATTAAATGAATTTTATTGACACAATAAAAATCGTCAATAACTATAAATTAATGGCGTTTTGGCGCTTACAGCAAAACACGCGTTGAAAATGGTGCTCAATTGAAATGTCGTAAACGCCATGTCACAATGTTTGGAATTAAATTAGGGTAGTAATAATGGCCTTCTAAATGTAGTACAGACAAAAAATGTAAATAAACGTATGTTTGGTGGGTTGTAAATGCAACTACATAAACTTTTATATGTCATTTGTTTTGTCGTATATACAGAAGTGTATGTATGTAATAAGTTGTTTGAAGTATCTACATGGGAAATAAATAATTTACCAATGTTATAATTATAATGCCCACAAAAACCACGTTTAAATAAATGATTATAATTGTTAAAGGCATTCAAAGAACAAAAAGAAACTAATAACAAATAATTATTTTGTAAACTTTAAAGAGTCATAAAAAAACAAATAAATAAGACACTCTATTAAACAAAAACTAGTACCTATAAATGCATCAGTTGTAACTTCTTTAGGTGGGTAATATAAAACTAAACCATTTTAAAGCTTATATTTGCAATCTCCTTCTTGCCTTCCTTTTAATAACTATATTCTTCGTCTGTATCGTTTAATCAATCAGGTATTGTTGAGTTGGTTTTTAAATTTATATACTAATGTGCATCATTCTTTTGTATTATATTTTTTCCACAAGATTTTTTAGGTCTTTATATTTTGCCTGTGCAATAGGAATTGTTTGATTATACAAATTAAAGTTGGGTTGAGCACCTTCTAAATCGTTTATTGTGTAGATGTAGATAGATGTGACAAACACAATTACTTAACACATACGGTCACGTCAATTGCACGCTGCATACGCAAAGAACCATTACGACGTATAACAACCCCAAAACAATATATCTTTAATAATTCGAATTGTATTAACGTTATAAATACAATATAACTAGATCTAGGCAAATGCTTTAAAAACAACATGTTCTTTAATTGCATCCGTATAAATCGCTGTTACAAACCAAATATTCTAAAAAGATAACCTAATGTATGTGGTAAACGGCATGACTTAAAAAACTTGGGCGGCATAAATGCTATACGCCACATTTTAAATTAAGTAGTTGCTGTAAACGAAATCTCTTTTAAAGTGAGGATATTTTTGAAAAATAGACCATCCGACGCAGAAAAAAAACTAAGAAATATGATGTAATAAATTTTTTTTGCATGGTTTGGCGTTTACAGCAAAATTGCTTTCCACCGACGAATTATATTTTTTTTGTTAAAAATTCACAATACTTATAAAACTCATATTATTTGTTGTCAAATGAAATATTTTGTAAAAACCAAACGAATGTATGCAAAAACGTTAGAAGAGGCCTTGGAATGATTCACAACGTAGGTTGGTAGACTTCAGGCAGACGGATAAATTTTTTTAAGTTATCTGTATTCGTTGTTGTCATATTTATAGCCCTTGCTTTAAAATGTGGCAACGTATATCAATACGACCCACATGACATTTTTTCATCGCGATAAAGAAAAAGAATGTGCAGAAATGAAAAACAAAATACACGGATTTATAGTTTTGGACTTTATTGGCGGCATAAAAGTTGCGTTGCAATATTTTAGGAATGATTTAGATCGCGATGCATTACATAAATATTTGTAAACATGATTTTATAAGATCCTAACCGTGTTAGGAAAACTCGATTTTGTTGTTCGCGTGTTTTTCTTTGGTTAAAGGAGCAACGGTGCCGTTGAGAAGAGAAAATGTCATCCAGTTCCTGAGTAAACTTTATTAGAGCAGACGTGTTGACTTGTTTTTAGTGCTTCGTGTTGGTACTACTAAGATTGAGATACAGATATGAAAATAAACATAAAATTGATGATGCACCAATATATTTAAATTAAGGTAAGATTTTTATGCTGAAGGTATAACATGCAATAAAATATTTTGATTTGATCCCAAAAAACTTTCTTTATTCTTTGAATAGCAATAGAGAAAATTACTTATTCCAGGAAACATCACGTTAGTAAAAATTGTAATAAGTTAGATGTAAATAGGGATGCACCGATAAGTAATTTGGCCGATCGATTAATCTGCTAAATATTTACCTTTTCCTTTTATACAGGGTGTTTCAGACCACCCGTACCAGCACTTTTATTGGAAAATGCGACATCTGACAAGGATGGGGATTTTTTTTTATCACAAAAGTGCATATGTAGAATTGACTGACGCTATAGCGGAAGGTCATATTTTGGACTAAAAATAAAAGACTAAAACAACACTCGTTCATCTAAATCAGCTTTCCTAAGGTGAGCTCTACGACACCCTGGTGTTCCGCGAAGCAATAGAAAGGGGTTCCGTCAAAAATGGTAAAAAAATTAATAAACTACTAGATAGTTATACTAAATACACTAAATCAGTTTAGTTATTTATAGTTTTATTAAGCTTTGTGTAATATTAAGGGCTCGCTAATCTAAATATTTAAAGTTGTCGGTAGTTCAAAATATTTGTGGCTGATGGACTACAGTCCAATGCCAAACAACTTAAAAAAAAAAAAGAATTTAAAGAGATTAAAAACAAAAACAAAAATTTATTTTACTGGTCTTAACCGATTAATCTTTGAACTACAAAGTACTTATAAACGTTTAGTATATTATCCATTGTAACTAATACGTTTTCCTTTTGAATTAATTACGGCAGAATCGAATTTATTAGAAACGCGTACTTTTTTTTAGCCCAAAAATAATTTTAAAAAGGCACTATTATATATAGATCGTGTGTACATTTTCGCTAAAAAATCAAGTTATATTTTTACACCTGACGGACGCGAAGTTTCCTAAATAAAATGCACAAATTTCATTTGAATATTTTGTTAATTATCTTTAACAATTTGGTTTATTTAGAATGGCGGTTGGCCGTTCTCAAATTTGCTGTCCATAAGAATCAAAACCCATCATATCGTCGTTTATAATTAATATTATTTTTTTACAACACATCCTTCAACAAAACATTTTTGGCTGTACTAATTATTCATGTTTATTTTCAAAACTTTTTAGAAATGCAATTTTAAATTCTATTACCTACCATATTCTTCTCTTAATATTTGCAAATGAAATAATTTTGTTTGGTTCCGTTAAAAGAATATTAAATTACCCTTTTTCAAATGAAGTACTGAATAGTACCGACTGATTTAAAATTCTTTTTCAACAAAACTACGCAAACAAAAATTAATTAAGCGCGTTCGTATGATTTTTAATTTGCGCTTTCAGTTGCCGCTTTTTTGTAAGTAAATATAAAATCCACGCACTTTTTTTTAAGCGAATGGCTCGCTCAGAAAACCCATTACGCCGCTAATTGTCCATAAATTACCTCTTGGTTCTGATTCCCCTCGATCAGTAAAACAAGCCGCACCCTATTTCATTAGTAACTTATTTATCTTATAGTTTATTGTGTCTTCAGGTGACTCTTCCCACGACGCTTTTGGTTCTGAGCCCTAACATTAACTTCTACGCAGAAAAACGCTCGAACGCAGTTCAACTTGCCCTAACGCCATTGCACGCGCATTCATAATGCCGTATAAAATGTAGGGAAAACTTTAACTACCTCCGCTTATATGCATACGACCGTGAGAGATAAATATGTTTTCAAGAAGTTTACTCCATCTACTTTTATTCTTTCCGAGTTATTTATGTCCAAAAAGTTTGTGACATTTCCAAGTATTTTTCGTTGCTTTGAGATCACACGTGAACTTCGAGCAATGAACGACGTCGCATCTTGGTTAGGGTAATTTCAATTCCTTGGGGAATAAAAAACTCAAACAGTATCTTTTTCACTTCAAAAGACTTCCTAAAAAGTCAAATTACTTTTGAAATACGAAAACTTGGTGCCGTAAAATTAAAATTTAATTTTATAAATTTTTTTTAGTATAGCAATTTACATTTATTAAAATTTAATAAAAACAGCGCATTTAAAAATCAAAATGCTGTTAAGGAAGTCGAAATTTAAAATTTTATTTTTGATTTTCTGAAAAGCACCGTGTTTTTAAAAGCTTTTGAAATTTCCTATATTATGTGTAATTATATAGCTTTCACGAAAAACTTTTTGAATAAGGAAGTAAACGTAAGATCAATCAAAGTTTTCTGTAAACAAAAAGTTAAAAAAAAATGATTAAGGCGTTATATAAAGGTGTTCACATATTTATAAAGATTAGAAAACAAATTAAAAATCCTTCGTAACTTGTACCACATAAGTTTTAAATGTTTTAACACTTGATTTGTTTTTAGTTTTCACAGGCTACTTTGTTTTTATTAGAAAAAAATATAAATTAAAAAAACCTTTGTAACTTGCGTATTATGGAAACTAACTACATTAACCCTTATACAGCGTGTAGACTTGGATCAACCAACAGCAATTTCAATGGTAAAATTTCAAAAGTCGTATATTATCTCCCCTAATTATTTTAGAAAAAAAGTGCCAAGAGGTTTTTTGTAGAGAAAATAATTCTGTATCCATAAATGTAGTCAATATTAATTTTAAGTTTTCCAATAACTGAAAATTAAGCAAATTAAAAACCGCGGTTTCACAAAACTCTGTAGTGCCTTGGAATTATGCTATGACAACTGGCAAGCCTAATGTCACTTATACTGCCTCTTTGACGCGAAAAATGCCAAAAATGTCTTTAAAGTTTTTCTGTCTTTTCGTTTAAGCGAGATATTTAATATTTTTGAAAATTGTCAAAAATCGGGTTTTGGCTATATTTCAAAAATTAAAAAATATATTAAAAATCTGTTTACGGCAATGAATTCCTCTCGGAAAAAAAAATCGAGACTACATACCTACTTAGTTTTTTTTTTCTAACTCTGATAATAACCGAGACAACCTCCCTGTATGGGCATCGAAAATAGACCACCCTGTACAATCATTCTGAGTTATCAAAAAGTGGTGCAGGTTGTCATATTTCATATTAAGTCATAATTCTGAGTTTTCAACAACTGTTTTCTATGAAGTTTTCTTGTAACCCTTAAGTAAAATAAGGACACTTTACTCTTATGAATGTTTCTAAAATCGCTAAAATCTAGTGTCATATGAATTTTATTGAACTTTTGTCATCTTAAAATTCTTTTTAAATCATGAAGCAACTTTTATTACCAATACAATTTTCTGAGAAATTGATAATAAAAAGCTTTTCCATTCATTGCAGACTTTTTGAACGACCCTGTATATCTAATAACGTATTTTAAAAGGACTTGGATCTAATTTTTTTTAAATAAATACCACAGCTTTATCTCTCAAAGTAAATAAGCTAGGGTGTTCTTACTGCGACACTCTGTATTAACAATTATATTCTCCCAGTAGATATTTAAAAATAATCACTGATACAAACAATTTCACAAAACAGAAAGCTTTTCTCATAATATGTAATTGAATTAAAAAAATTACTTAATTTATATAAAAACAATATTGATAATATCCATGGTTTTTCACTTCCCGTTAATATGTATTGAGCAAACAAAATAAGGAATGAGTCAGAATCGTGCCAACACAAGCAAGAAAAACGTTAAAATACTATCTTGAGAGCTCCCAGTTCAATTATGGGTATCTATAAAAGTTTTATACCGCCGGAATTCATCTTTGGATGCAATAAAACTAAAACAAACATTTAAAAACTTTGATTCACTTGGGTTATTGGATTTTAAAATGAATTTTAAGTACAGTCTTTATAAATTCAGAATGTTTTTTAAATAGAAGATAAAAACTCGAAATGTTTTAATAAACCACAATGTTGCAGCTACAAAGTTTTTAAGTTTTGTGTTTAAAACTATTCGTTTTTATATTATTTTTAGAATTTTACATTTGGCTTAAGTTAGCAAACTAAACATTGCTATACTCGATTATGGTCAGCTTCTTAAATGATGTAAGCTTTCGAAAAAACAAGGTGTAAAAATTTTAGAAAAGTGACTACTATGGTTGCTATGGTAATTTTTACGAATATTTACAGCTAGAAAATGGGACTGTAAGCTCTTAAAAATCTTGCGCGTTGCGCATGACGTGTAAAAATGTAGAATATTACATTTAAAAGCCAAAATAAACAAAAATGGTGCCACTTTTTACATATATTTACAAGGTAAATAGTACCGTCGCGCGGGGTGACTTAAGCCATTTTTCCACAAAGTCTTTTACATTTTTTCATGTAATTATAAAACTTGAAAGTTTTTGTGTTTGAAAATTGGAGGAAAGGATACAAACTGCATGCCCTATAGTTTGACAAAAGCTCAGAACTCCAATTTTCATAAAAACTTAGATTTTTTAAATTCTAGGGGTGGCTCATGACACCCCATGGATTGAGCCACATGATAATAAAGTGCATATTTGATGCTCTACTGCAAATTTAGCCCCCTACTGAGGCAAAATGAGTTAAAAAAAACTGCCACTCTTTACCTAAAGAATATCAAAAAATATATAAATCAGTGGTATTTTCTCAAACATTTTCACCTTACGAAATAAGCAGACTTAGCATAAGTAGGAATAAATTTGGTGAATTCCAACCCACTTATAAAGAAAGAGCACGAAAGTTTTTCCTAAAAATGCTTTATTAGGAAGTGTCAATATATACGGCTAATAATCAAACAAATTTCTTGTCAAGTGGTTCAAGTCACCCCGCGCGACGGTAACTACAATTTGACATTTAACTAGTTGTTTTTTGTTTTTATTTTCATAGATAGCTTGTGAAGTGATGGGTAAAATACGATTTTTCTTCATTTTGTGACTTATTTATAAAAATAGATATAGCAAGTAATATCTCATTTAAAAGATAAAAAAAAGCACATTTAACTATTTCATAGCCAACTTTGCGACCCACAAGAAAAAATAAAATTAGGAGTAATATCTCGAAAATGGTTGGTGTTAAAGAAAATCTAAAATAACCGTTACATTCTCTATTAAAAAGTACCTTAAGAAAGTACAAATAAAATTGTTTTAACGATTAAGACAAAAAAGTTATGAGAGAAAAAAAAAATTCGACGTTTTCATATTTTTTGCTATAACATCTGAAGTACGAGAAATTTTGTACTTTTAAAAGTTGATTGTGGTACCTCTCATACCAAGGAATAATTCATCTAATTTAAACAAACCTGTATCTCTTATAATAAGCGAGATCCCCATGCTGGAAATGTAATTTGGGACACCCTGCATAAGGACACGTTGCATGAGAAAACTTGTATTTTTGATTTACCAAATCTCAACAGATCTTCCCGTGCAATATTTGACTGAAAAAATTTAATATTAATGAACGTATTAAGGATTTTATCAAATTAGGTATAATTACTTTAAATGTGAATAATTAAAAGTTTTAATAGATTCCTTTGTTTCAAGTGAGAATAGATTGTTAAATTCTTACTTCCTGTACAAAGAAAAACTCCTCAAATGTTTAATGATCTCAAACATATAAAAAGTATGAAAAAGGCAGACAAAAATATTACAAATAAATCAAAAACGAACTATAAACTTATATAAATTTTTATATTAAACTGGAAAAAGCAAGTCAGCCTGGAGTGCAAGTCTACGTAGTAGTTTAAGTAGCCCGTTTTCTCAATCGTTTGAAAATTCTCCACTCACGATATTTATTATTAGTGTTGCAATCTAAGCCAACTATCGCGTTTATAGCGGTGTAAAATCGAAAAACTTACTTCGCTTCTATGCATATCAGGACTGTTAATTTCCGAAGAAGATCTTTTTAAAATTTATATTTCACCCTTCGCTTTACTCTCAGAGGAAGTGAACGCAAACATTCATAATTTTTCTTCATTATAACTTGAAATTAATCAAAATTCGCGGCTTAGTATCTAATTAAAAATTCTTGTAAAAGTTTGTCGACGAACATTTCGATTATCTTTCAATACACAATCTTAATTAGTCTTGTCAGTTATTCGAGCAATTTGTGGAGGGCTGCAGTTCATTTTAACTTTTTATTTTCGCTGCGAAATGAGTTTAAAATTTTATGAACTGTATTTTCCAGCTTACTGGGCGTTTGGCTTAATAATGAATCGATTATGTACAATTAAAATTTTAGTTAGCAGTGGCATTATTGCATTTTGAGTACATCAGGCCATATTTACGTACATATGTTGCCTTCAAAAAATTACACAATCGTATGAATGTGGATACTATCCAGCTATTTGGTAGTAATAGGAAAATTATGGATTAAACATACTTACTAGCATGGCTTAGATGTAATTAAATTACAGTTCTGCGCAAAAGTATAAAAAAAGACAAATTTCTTGAACACTAATATTGATATTACTATAAAATTGGGTATCTGGCTCTTATCGTATGGTTGGTATTTGATGAAATTATTGAAGTTGCAATACGACTTCCGGTTCGACCGGAAACGGACTTAAACTTAGAAACTTTAAACAGAACCCCTTCTATTTTTATAATTTTGGATTCCTCTTTAAATTTACTTTAAAAAGTGTGTGAAGTTGCATGAGTCTAAAGTTAAACGTTTTTGTAAAATTTACATTGCTATGAAAATTTTGAGCGATACAGCACTCTCAAAAATTTACAGTGCGGTCAGTTACAAAATTTTATTAAAATTTATTTAATAAAATTCTGGATACTTGTCCGTTTCTAAACTTTTGAGCAACACTGTATTTAATATTTTGATAATTTGATAATTAAAATATCCAGATATTTATTAAACATTTTTTAAGTGCCTTGCGGTAACAAAATATATTGCAGAACAAGTAAAAGAGAAATTAAAAATGTATCTAAATTACTTTTATGTGGCGTTTGCAAGGACTTTTGTTCAAATTGCAAAACGCCGTGTTTGGAAAACATAAAGCTTTTGGAAGTATGGTAATTAAAAAAGATTTTAGAAATTAATTCTGCAGGGAAATCAGACTTCCTTTGCCAGGAAAGAAAGACAGCACTAAAAGTAAACGGAAATTTTGCAAAACTTTTTATTCCCTGAACTTGTATAAATCCTTTGATGAAAAAAAAAAATAGGACTCGATTGATTTGATGCTACACCTGAATTTTTGACCGCTAGACACTATTACTATTAATAATCAAGGAAAAAAAAAACAAACGCATGTATTTTTACTAACAGTCGCAACATAAAAGAGTAAAAATAGTGCTATTAAGAGGAAAGTTGCATAATGCAACCCTTTTACCTAAAATAAAACTTATAAATTTTGTCCATAATGATGAAAATAGGCGACTTTTAGTATATGAATATATCAATTTACGAAATAAATGAGGAATGAGTAACCACAGATCTTGTTTATAACTTGCTACAAACATTTAAAAAGAGAATCAGGAGTGATTAAAGTAATGTTTCACGTTATGTAGCTGATAGTAATCTTATTCTGCAGTTTATTGTTTTCATAGAATTTGCTTTATTTCAAAATATTCATCTATTATATTTCCTTAATTGAATCAATACAAGGTTTCTTTAATCAAATACTAGTTATGAAATTATAAAAGTTAAGGAATAATAAGAAAAATACAACATAAATGATTTTCTTAACTGTGACATAACATTATTACATCAATTTTATTATTTAAATTTGTATATGGTTTTATTTGTTATTAATAAAATATGTCATGTGATACATTATTTACTAATTATTAATATGTGTTAGATACTTATTTTGATTTGCTAACAATAAAATATATATCAGTAAAACATTTCTTTGCTTATACATTTTTTTAATATTGTTTATTCAGAAATTTTCTACCTTTAAAGTAACTTAGTTTTTGTAAATCAGTAAGTACAATTCAGGGATAAAAAACGTAATCGATACTCGATAACTTTATAATAATGAATCAACTATAATTTCTAATACAATAACGTAACGATATTTTAATAACGTTATGTAACGTCATGATAACCAATAAAGTTTTATGACAGGTAATTTTGTAACGTTATTTTTTATTAATTAATTTTTAATTTCTTTTAAGCTAAAGTTATGGGTACTTTGTATTTTAAATATGAAAATAAAAATAAAATATTTATGGGTATTTTTGTACTATTTATTAAAATTTACTCTTTAAAGATCCCAAATATAATTTCATAGTTACAAATTATGTTTATTTTTATAGCGATATAGGGTATTTCTTAAATATTGCGAAAAAGTTAGGGAGGTAATTCCTTATTGAAAATTAAGGGAGGACTTTTATATAATTTTTTCCCCTCAGACGTCTCCTTTCGGAGTTACACCCCCTTAAAGAGGAGCTGTAAAATTAGGTTTTTATTTTGTTTCTCTAATTTGGAACAATGTAGGAGAATGATATTTGGTAGATGTTTTATACTTATTAAGGTTTCCCATAGTAATATTTTCATCTATCTCTTACGTTCTCAAGGGGCTAAAAAAGCAACCCCTGTTGGTTTTTCAATTAGAATTTTGGGTGGTTTAAATATTTTTATTAAAAAGTCAATTTATTTAGAAACTTTTTTTACTCTAACTTTTCCCGCAAAATCTACAGTTTTTGAGTAAAAAATAAAATAAGTGAACATGAACCATTAAATATTCTAAAATAAAACTATTCATTTCGGTGGTTACCATAGTTTGTTTATGTTCATATTGAGTAGAATTGACGGGTGTTTTCGTGTTATCATCATATGATGTGGAATTATACGGTTGCCAAATCTTTTTTCATAAAGACACCTGGCTGCTGATGAATTACCGTTAACAATAAAGAAAACAAAATGCATATTACACATCTTAACATTATTGTGTAATTCATTGTAAAGAACAAGAGTTTACAACATGATAACACCGGTCAATTTTACCCAATATGAACAAAGACAAACCATGGCGACCACCAAAATGAATCGTTTTATTGTAAAATATTTAATGGTTCATGGTTCACTTATTTTATTAACCGAAAATATTGAATAAAAAAAGTTTCCAAATAAAGTAGGATTTTTAATAAAAAAATTTAAATTGCAAAATTTCAACCCTTCCATGAGTTTTGATTGAAAAACCAACAGGGGTTGCCTTTTTCAGCCTCTTGTGGGAGATGTTTGAAAATATTACTATGGAAAACCTTTCAATAAGTATAAAATATCTACCAAATATCATTCTCTACATATATCCAAATTACAGAAATAAAATTAAAACCTAATTTTACCGCTACCCTTTATGGGGGTGTAACTCCGAAAGGAGATGTCTAAGAAAAAAAAATTATACAAAAGTTTCTCCCTAATTTTCAATAAAAAAATTACCATCCGAAGTTTTTCGGAATATTTAAGAAACACCCTGAGTATTATTATTCACATAACGTTATATAATTTTATGAAACATAACGATACAATTTTTAATGGTATTTATAACTTATGTAACGAAAACAAATAATAAATAACGTTACACAATAACGTAACGTATTGAAAACGTTATTTTATCTCTGGTACAATGTAATATATCGGAACTAAATTGTACTTTTTACACTGTATCATAAACGGTTTATAACAAACTTATGGAATACAAATTGAGACCTAATAAAAAATGTAACACAAATATCAAAAGTAGTACAATTTTGGTAACTCTCCTTAATTTGTGCTCATTAAAAGTATATTCACTCTTATTCACAATAAATATGACTTGATTATATTTATTCGAAAAAGTATCGAATAACATTAAATATGACGCCGTTACAAACTGCTAAAATAATTGCATAAAACAATCTTTGATATCGTAAAACATAATAACTTATGCCAACAATATACCAATTTTAGGACGTTAGAGGTATGGTATTTACGTTTTTCTACAAAACTTCTCGATTTTTTACAGTAAATGTAACAATAATAGGATATCGTTTTTTGTATCATCTATAACAAAAAAACTTTTGATAGTTCCATTAAATTTGGCATGTGTAGGTACATTTACAAATATGTTTTTAGAGCCTTGACTAATACACTAATAGTTATAGTTAAAAAAGAATATTTGATTATATTTAAAACTGTGTGTTAGTAGATAATGACACAATTTTGTGTAGTCGAATGACTATTGTTGTGCTACAATGGAGGACCTTTCTTGTGAATGCATCTGTATAATAGTAAAGGTTGCGGAAAGCAGTAATTTGTTAAAGTTAGTTTGAAGGGGAACTTGATACTAAGTTATGAGATATACGATAACAGAGAACTAATATCTTACCTATAGAGGGGTTCGCCTATGGTCTCCTTGAACCATAAGACCATGGCAACGGCATCATCTCGATCTCTAGGGGTGATATCGCATGGAAGTCCTTTCTTTTTCGCCAACACTCCTTGTACATCATCCATAGGGACTGCAACAATTACTTGTGTTACCATTGTTTAAATGCCTCTTATTAGCAAACTTGAGACTTAAGAGCAAAACTTCCAAGTGATAAACTTTGGCTATTAAGATAGTTGGTTCAGGAACGGTCTCTGCAAGCAAATTACTCGCATTTGATTAATTAATTCCGTTTAAAAAACATCCGCGTTTGTACAGCGATGAAATCTATAACGAATCCTGTGCGTTTCATTTCCATCGTGGAAACAAAACAAAAAACAAATATTTTTTCATTTCTGATACGCATAATGAAAACATGCCAGTAATAACAGACGAACAAACATCCGGCAGATTCGATTTGAAATTGAAGTTTGTAATTAGGAAATTTAATATTCTCAAAAGCTAACAACACCTAACCTAAATATCGATCGGCAAACAGATTATCTAAATTGCTTACTTTATAAACAGTGTAATTGGAAAAGTTCGTACTTCGTTCACAAAGCAACCCTTCCGACCGGGAGCAACATTGTTACGTTCGACGATAACCGGGATTATGAAAATATAAATGTTATTTCAGACAGATAAGAAAGCAATAACTTATAATGACTTTATGCCGAGTCTATTAAGCGATTGTTGGTTCTGTACTGACTATTATCAAAATCTACTAGACTTAAACTACTAATCGTTAATGGTACATTAAACCTGAACACTGCTAACGCTTTCATAATCCTGAAATTTTACAATTGTGTACGGACCACACAAAAGCCATCTTTTGTTTTATCGGTCCGTTGTTAAATTATAACAAAGATGGCACAAAATTTTGTTTTGCATAAGTGACAAAGAAAAAGCTATTAAATGTTGCCACTTTTATATAGAAAAAAGGATTACACTTAAATCAATGTCGTTACCTTTGTATGAATTTTATTAACCTAGTTGTTTTAACCGTTTTGGAAAATCGCTATAAGGTTTTTGATACAAATCAGTATACAGTATGACAATAATCTACTTGTGTTGTATGGGTCACTTTGTTATTATAAGAGTTCATGGTCGGTTAAATTAGCAAAATTGGGCAGAATTTCAAAACAAATTTAATGCCATTTTAACATTTGAGTTACATCTTCAACTTTTTAAAATTATTTGAAAAAAATTAAAAACGCGATTGTTTAATGGTAAATAATTCCATAGCTATGTTAAACCTATGTTAAAGTCAAAATGTGGTATGATTTCTGTAGATATTGTTACGTAGAATAAGAAAAGAATATCTAAAAAGTCGCGGAAAACTTGATTTTTGAGATATAAACCAAACTTATCTTTTTTTAAATGACCAGTATAGTTGGCTTTGGGTTCATTGATGTATGGATTGTTGGGTTAATATTTGAAAATAAGTTATAGCAATCTTACCCATTGTATATATTAAGTTTAATCTAACAAGGGAGGGTCATGATACGTTGTCGCTAGAATTTGATCAAGGCTGTGTTTATTGCATCAAGGACTTCAAAACCTAATGTTTTGCAGAGTTATACGTGCCACTGGAAATTTCCTTCGGAAAAATAGGGAAAAAAACAAAGAAATTTCTATAAAAAGGTCATTTTAGCGATCGCGTTAGCCATGAAACCGTCAAAGATAACATCGAAATTCTTCTATTTACCAATGAGCGCATCCTTTGCATAAGCGCTATGATTTGAGTTGACGTATATCTGCATAACTAAATCTATGCGACTTGCATAGTCTTTAACATAGGGAAAACCGTTTTTACAAAAACCTTTTTTCGCATTTTTCTCCGAAATCGTTAAAGATTTTTTCAAAAACTTTGCACCATTTTACTTGCAAAGGATGCGCGCATTGGTAAATAGAAGACATTCGATTTCATCTCTGACGGTTTCATGGCCAACGCGATCGCAAAAATTACTTTTCATGGCCAGTGGCACGTATAACTCTATTCAACATTTAGTTTTGATGTTCTTGATGCAATAAACACAGCCTTAATCAAATTCTAGCGACAACGTATCGTGACCTTTCCTGGTAAGTAATAAAAAAAAATCAAGATTAAGCTAGCTGTACTTAATTAAACGCAAAAGAATTGAAAACTGAAATAATTTAAGATATTTTTTACATTTCATAATATTTATGATTGTTCAAAGCCAACTATGGTTGCTATTTAAAAAAAAAATCAAGTTTGGCTTATATCTACAAAATCAACTTTGCTATGACTTTTTAGATGTTTTTTTTTTAAATTCTACGTAAAAATATCTACAGAAATCAGACAACATTTTGACTTTATCATAAGTGACTATGGAAATTTTTACCATAGAAAAAATTGTGTTTTTAGTTTTATTTTTAAATTTTGAAAAGTGAAAGGTCTGGGTCAAAAGTCAAAATTGCATTAAATTTGTCTTGAAATTCTGTCCAACTTTGGTAATTTAATCGACTATGTAATTCTTATTAACAAAGTTACCCATACAACACATGTAGATTACAGTCACCCTGTCACTATAGTGTATACAGGGTGTTTTTAAGATTATTACAACATCGATTAGGTCTTTAAAGGCATAACCTTTAAATAACATTTTATAGTATTAATTGAGAAAATAACTAACTTATAATAAAATTTTTATTCTTTCCAATTTATATTTTTAATATAAATAATAAAATTATTTAGATTTTGACGTTGATCATAAGCATTTAACTGTTTAACTTTTTATATAATGCAGAAGTCTTTTTTGGCAAAATATAAAATGCTAATAATACAATTCAACAAATCTGTAACCAGAAAAATACGCACAAAGAAATTTGTATAAATAATCACGTGAGGAATATATTAAATAAAAATGATATAAAGCAATCTTTAACCTGCCCCTAATTCACTTAATCAGTAATAGAAGGCCAGGTTAAAGGTGGTACTTTTTTTTTAAAAATGTAGTGCAATAAATAAACCGTATACTTATAAGGTTATTTTCATTATTATTATATTTATTTGGGAGAAAACTAAAATGTTTTCTTACTAAAGTTTACTTATTATACAATCTACTTAATATTCGACCTCATAAAATATGCAGGTATTCCATATAAAGACTAGGTAATGTATACAAGATTTTTATTATTGTATACTTTCCAAATTCCACTTGGCATTTTGTAAAATACCGGAACTTCACACTTTGCCGCTAACATATACATCAAAATATGTATTAAAAAAAAGCTTTATTCATAGTCTTCTTTATTTGATTATGCATAAATTTTGTTGGAGTTATTTAAAAAAAACAACGAAATAATCGCTTTTTAGCATGTAAACGTTTTTGATTACCAAAGAAACATTTAAGACCACAGATACTGTAAAATATATTTTTTAATAATTAGATTAAATTTTAAAAAAATATCCAATACCTAGTTTGAAAGCCACTAAGTACTTTTTATTTTATAAAACCATAGAATCTATACAAAATAATCACAAATTAAAAAAAAAATTTACAATCTGGATTGGAAACAGTAAATTTTAATTTACTGCTCCGGATAACTCTGCTAGTTAATCATGGGTAATACCAACGCATTTTGATCGATCATTAACGAGAAACGTACATTGTAAACTACTTCCATTTACAACAGTCCGGTGTTGGTTATAACTGATTGATAATGCGTCCGCTCATTTAATTGTGAAAAGTTTCGTGCGTCGGTCGTTATAACAAACCACGTCCAGTAGATTACGTGTCAGCCAGGAAACTTTCAAAATTATGCCAAACTTGTTCAAATAAGGGCTAAACGAGGTTCAGCGGTCTCAGCTGCAAAATTAATCTTTCTAACTACTAAAAATATGGGCGGACACACATGTGCTGCATATTGCGGTTAAGTAGATTTAAGTTATGGCATAATAAAATACATCCACGACAACCAGAAAATGTTTGTTGTTATTTTTTGGCTAAAATTCTTATACCCCAATGAATACACAATTATTGCAGTCAAGAACTAACATATTATGATTTAGTTCCAGTGTTGCAGTGTATGTCGTTATGTAACGTTATAATAGAATTTTGAAAGTTTCTAAGGTGGGGGTAGAGTATTTTCAACAGTAAGGCAACACATCAACAATAAAGTGATGTACTTACAGAGTGTTTCATTATATTTTATTACTGTTTTGGATGGTAAAAGAAAATAGTCGATTAAGTTGAAGTAGCACAAAAAATATTTTTCAAAATGTTAAGAAACCTGAACTGTTGCTTGAAAACACCTGGAAAATAACAATTGTTTAAGTTTCTTTGCTATGTTCTTTATTTTAAAAGATAATTATTCGGATACAGGCATAGGTAGAACATATAAAAATACAAATTTTCGTTTTAATAGAAATAAATGAGATAAGGAGAAAAATGTTAAAATAAAATTTTAGGTTATTGTCATTACCGTTTATTTTTATAACGGTTCGGATTATGTCAAATTTGAAATTAGGTTTAAAATCAGCTCAAATCCTTAAGGCACTAGCTTAAAAGTGAAAAAATATTTTGTATATACATAGTGTAATTGTGTAAAGTATAACATCTAATTATAATATGTTGCAGAAAATGACAACTGTATTATGCAAATACTCAACAATACTGTTTAACAGTAACTGTTCTAGATTGCAACAAATCCAGATTGCAACGATGGTTAGTTTACTAAATAGTTAGACCGTCGGCAACGCCCAGTACATAATAATAGTTTGCATTGTGATACTACTAGACCGCTCCGCTTAGCAATACTCCAGAATTTGCCTTGCTTATAGTTAATTAGCTGCCAGACTAAGCTAGGATAAGGTATGATGTTCTTAAAATAAAAGTTATTATTTTTAGTAAGTACGAGGGGTCATCATTTGAAAAAATTTAAACTTTTACTTAAATCAAACGCATTTACAAAAAGTTTATTTAATTTTTGAGGATGATTTTCGCTATGCGTACTTTGTACCTACAAAAATTTGTGGTGGAGGTGATGGGTAATGTATTTAAAACACCAACATTTCAAGGATGCAATCAGTTTATTTACATATTATATACAGGGTGTATGAAAATTGGCGGAAGCGCTACACGTGGCGATGTTCCTCGTAAAATTCTAAGTCGAAAATCTTAATACGAAAATGTTGTACCAGCTTGCTGTGTCTGCAAGAGGTCCTCAAAGTTTTGACATTTAGTCCTTTAATAACCGTTATTATTTAATACTTGCAAATGAAAAAGCTGCAATTTGGAATAAAAATAAATTTTGAATAGTATTTTTTCCTAGATATTGTTCTTCCTTTCAAAAATTGGTGTTGAAAATATGTAAATCACTGATTTGAATGAAAATAATACATATGGCAACATTGTCATTAGCTGTCATATCCTTTTTTCTCGTAATTATTTCTAGTTTGTGTTTTACGATACCCAGAAGTTTGCAGCTATGTTTACGAACTAAAGGCTTTTAGTTCGAACAAAAATTGTAAATACCTAAGTAAAAATTGCTTATAAAAAAATGTCCAAACGCAAATCAATGTATGCCATGTTGCCAATTTTTTTTTTCTTTAAATGGTTCCTGAGGCCATAGGAAGCATGGTACAAGATTTTCGACGAAGAACATCGTCACGTGTAGCGCTTCCGCCAATTTATACACACCCTGTATAACGTAAATATTTAATATAAATAACATGGGGAACTGAATTTTTTTTGGAAAGACAAGGATTAAATTAGCTTAGTAATGTGTTTTTACATATTAATAAAAATCTTAACTGAAAGGTTTTATTGAGATATTTTATTGTAAACAAAGTTAAAAAAATAATGTAAATCATTATTGAGTCAAACGTATTTAGGTATCTAACACAGGACTAAAATCAAAATATCTAAATCAATTTTTGAGCTATAAGTAGCTCAAAGTCAAAACCTATTGCTAAATATGCATGAGCAATTCACTTGATTTTTATTACAATAATTTTTTCGTATTTTTAATTAAGAAGACTATTCTACCTACATCAGATACCGTGATTTCAAAAATGATCTTGGTCAAAGGTGATCATGAAATGGAAAACTGCCGCTTAGCTTATATCATCTTTTTGTAAAAATTTTGTCTCTAATGGTTTCCGTGACCACTATGTTCTTCATGCTGTAAGATACTCCCTGTATATAAAACAAAATTGAAAAAAAAATGTTTTATCAATTTAAAGGCGAAGCAGTCTTTGGTATTTTATTCGAGCAGTTTGACTTAGATCTGTTTATTTACCATCATATTTTTTTGTCAATCGTGCCAGTTTATGTTTATCCAACAGAAACTAGTTTTATTTTCTTCCCTAGATTCGTTTATGACTTCTTTAAGAGGTGGTTTAATTGCTACTAGACGAGGAGTTCGTGAGTTTTACTCTCTAGGCAAAAGTTTATGTTAATTTTTATGGCAACAATTAGCAAGATATATGAACTACCATTTAAGTTTTCCACTTAACGCTGTTCGAAACGAGCCACTAAAATAAGAAACCAAATTTAACAACCCAATAAATAAAATGGTTCAACCGTTACTGTTCTGAAAAAAGCACAAATAAAAATTTCTATAGCTCGATACGAATTAAACTGAAATGAAAAATATATGACTTTTTACATTCACCAGATTTAGGCTACTCGAGCGAGCATTAAATTAATATAAAATCTTGTACACACAAAAGTACTAAAAGCGTAAAAAACAAGCGCTCATGTTTAAAATATTAAAAAGTAAACGTGGAATAATCAAGCACGGCTCGTTTATTTATTAATTGGTCAATTTTTTGTATACGAAAACATAATTGGACTCGTATAAACAGCTGTTAACGAGAAAAAAATTCCCTCAAATATTTTTATCTCCCCCATTATTATAGCGCAGAGTTTAATTTTAAGCAAAATCGACAAGCATGAGTAATTTTGCTGATATATTAAAAGCTTTAACGTGTAAATAGAAAACCCCCAACAGCAAATTAACTAAAATGCTAATGTTTAATCAACATTTGCGATTCGAATTAAACAAAAGTCAACTAGAATTAATTTGGTTTTTGTGTGTGTAACAAAAAACATTTGACTAATTGACATTGGGATGTGTTATTTATAAATTAATTATTGTTTTAATTAACGTTAAATACATATCAAACAAAAATAACTAATAACATTATAGTATAATCTCTCGATGTTCGCAAAGAATGTATGTGATCAAATAAAAATCACAATAATAATAAATTTGCTTTATTGAAACAGGAAAACAAAATATTGAACTAAACAACATAATACAGAAGGCTAATAGAGTATATTATGCACTGAGTAAAGGACTCATAAACAAAACAGATCTAAAATAAAACAAAAATGAATATATAAATCAATCTGCAGACCAATTCTCACATATGGCTGCGAAACATGTTGATCAGAAAAAGACAAGAGTAGCATTAGAGCAGCCGAGATGAAATATTTAAGGGTTAAAGGAGTAACAAAAAAAGATGGAATTAAAAATATCCAAATATAGAAGAATTAAAGATAGAATCCATAGAAAAATTTGTAGAACCAAGACAACTTGGGTGACACCTTAGTTTTGCAAATTTTCATATTTTCCCTAGGTTAAACATTTGGATGCTTTACATGGTTGAAAAGCATTTGTTATGGAGATTTGAAAAATGCAAAAATCCAATATGGCGTCCATAAGAAAAACAAAAGTTAGGTATGACCGCGCGAAACATAGTAGGCCTAGAATATTTTTAATGTCATTTTTAAAATCCTTATTAGTTACTTATCCGATCCTGAAAATTTGGCGCAAAAATCTTTTCAAATAAAGGTAATATGGAGGTTTTAACCCTTTCAAGCCGGACTTTTTTTGAAGTTATTATCAGTAAAAATTTTATTTTATAGCAAAAGGTGTCAAAATAATACAAAAAAACTTAAATACGTGGTTTGGGCACTTTTTGGGCAATTTTTTTCCCGGGACATATATGTCCCACCAGACCTTTACACTGGGACATATTTAACCCTACATACCATATAAAACAGTATCGGTTTATCTATATATTCAATAGAAATAAACGTGAGTACAAAATATAAAAATTATTTCAAATGAAATGGTGCAAAACAATTTTTCCCGACGGTATATTGCACATTTGGCATAATATAGTTGTTCGTTTCTCTAAAATAAGAATTTTCTACCCATCATGAACTTCCAAGACTGTTGGGTTAATTGTGTCCCGCAGAAAATGACTAATGGGACCTATAAATCCCAGTGTACAAATTATGCACAATCAGCACATGTTTTTTAGGTTATGTTGTATTGAAATTTGTCCGAGGCTATGCATTTGCAGTTGCAGGACGGGAATGTATAAATCCTAGCTAAATTGGGTTACATAGAAACCAGCAGTCATTCCAAATAAAGTTGTGGGGGTATATGTCCCGTCAGGCTCGAAAGGATTAAGAAAATGTACATTTTTCGTTTTCGTTGTGGTACTACGTAGCAGAATGAATTATTGAAAATGTAAAACTGGATTATTGTTACGCATGTGATTGCGCAACTTTTTCCCCATTTAAGAGATTTTGTATTTTTAACGGTTTCCGAGATACCCATGTACTTTATTTTAAACTGGACACCCTGTATATGATAGAATATATTTGAAAACTGTTCTGAGTTTGTCTGAAAAAACTGCACATTTTTGGTAATTTAACCGTTTCTCTATCTTGACTATCAAGCGAGATACCCATGTATCCCATCAAATTTGGACCACTCTGTTACCACACGTTAATTCTGAATAAGGTGCAACATTTCATTTGTGAATACGCATCGACTGTTGAGTAACAAATTACTGAATTAAGGTCTAGCAAAAGTGAAAATGGCAAATATATGGATGGAAAATTGTGTTAAGTTTCATTTAGAGATAAGTTAACAAAAAATCTTACCAAAAAATAAATGAAACTTTTAGTACTCATCAACTCTGACAGATTGGCTCTTCAAGTAGTCGTGTTAAGGAGCTTGTCAAAAGTGACATGAGGCGAACTTTAAGACGTTTACGAGATGAGGGAAACGGAAAATTCATCATACAGTAATTTATTAGGTGTGGTATTATCCCTAAATTTGTACAAGAAACTCGGTTAAAATTTATGCAAATGCGTATGACCGCGATTAAATTTCAGTCAAACACTCACTTAAGAGTCTTTGAATATATTGAACTTAGTTTAAAAAGGCTCAAAAGAAGTTTTTTCCTCGTAAACTTTTTTCATAAGGATCGAAAAATTGTAATTTTCTTCTTCCTGAAAGGCTATTGCTTCAAGATTAATTTTAAATGTGAAGTGAAGCGATCCTTAGATGAAAGTGAAGTCATTTCATATTTTACTTTTAAATTTGCTAATCTTGTAACTAGAAAATATGTATTAGCTTCAAATTATAATAATTGACTTACCCCAAGGCGTCTAAAACGATCTTAATTAAATCTGCGACAAACTTTTTTGTATACTTTCTCGTGTACTTCATTATATTTACAAAGACAAAACAACATTTCACGCGGAAAAACTTCATGAGCGCACAGGTCCTCCACGAAGAATCTAATTTCAATAAATTTGTATTTCGACAAGAGCTTTCATGAACTTTCGTCTTTTCTCAACTTGTACCGAGTTTAAAATTTGAATTTGCAATGCTAAAACATTTAATGCAGGACTTTTTGTTTGCATTGCTGTTGTTTGTTAAGAACAGACTTTACATTTTTCCCATCTGCATGTCTCTTTGCAATCTAAATTAATTATGTTTAATTTAAACAATTACCATTGAATCAATAAGGACAAATTAAATTAAATGCAGGCGATTACACGTTTTGAATTTTAATTAGCAATTTAATTTGTTCAAAAAGCTTTTATTTTGTTAATCCACTGTAATGAATTTACGGAAAATGATAAACAAACAAAACAGATCAAAAATAAAATAATGAACTCAACGAATGTAAAATAATAATAACTGTTTGAATTATTTTATTGATGCATTTTAAATGCAAAATAAATAAGTGCAATTAAAAATTACATATCCAATTATTTATAAAGTTGCAACTTTTTGAAAATAACTGTGACCAATTTTGCCACTCGCGCCTCTTCATCGATAGCATTTTTAATAACTCATTTCATCTTTTTTTATATATATATAGAAATCGGTTCTATACCCAAGAAGACGGCGTCACCGAAAAAGAAGTGAACGGACCCCATCCGTTCGCTCGCGGTCTGTAGGCGCTGTCCAATCCTCAGACACCCCTTCCTATACTGCCACTGGTCCTCTTGCAGATTACTTTCGCTCATATTCCTCTGAATGCCTTCGTTCCATGTCTTCCTGGGTTTGCCTCGTTTTCTCCTTTCAGGAGTGATCCAATCCAGCGTTACTTTTGGCAGTCGATGGTCTGCCATCCTTGTTACATGTCCGTACCAAATTAATTTTTGTCTTTCTTGTATTATAGCTTCCCTCAGTCCGATTAGTTGTTTAATTGTGTTCGGTACTCTATCTAGTCTAGAGATTCTACATGATCTTTTTAGGGCATTCATCTCCAGAGCTTCAAGCCTTCTTTTATCTGCTTCTGTCCACCTCCATACAATACTATACTTTTAATAACTGTGTTGTATATGTTGTATTTTCTCTTCTTTGTTATTTCTTTACTCCTCCTGATTCCATTTAGCCTTTTGATGCCTCTTCTTCCTTGTCCTATTCGTTGTCGAATTTCTTTTTCAGTCTTTTTATCATCCTGAATTTTGACATCCAAGTATTGGTAGCCATTGCATTTAGATATTTTCTATCCTCTTTCTAATTCTAGGATTTTTTTAAGGGTGTTTTCTAGGTTGGTTTTTTTCATCCCTAGAAGTCTATGTCGATAGGTCGTGAATTCACTGTCATAGTACGTGAAGAGGAGTTTCTTCTTCTTCTTCTTCTTTACCACAACCTCTGCCCTATAATGTAAAAGTGTTTGTTGACAGTGTCTTCTCTGCATATCCTGAGCATTTCTGCTGTCTTTTCCTTAGAGATAATTGACAGGATACCCTAGAATGGGCTTGACTTGCTACTATCTTCAGTGTTGTTATTTTCTAGTTTCTAGTTATAGTTTTAGTAGTTATTCTAAAATTGAGATTCGTCATAGATCCTATGATTAGTGACTTTTAATTGAACTTGATTATATAAAAAAAATGACAATATTCTACAGTTGTTTTTATAATTGAAAATGCATTGGTAGATAGAAGATTGTATATAAATCTTGATGCATTGATGGATATGATTGAAGAACATTCAAGATCAACTTTTACTACTTTGTATCTCCTGAAGGACGAAAAATAATCATATTAAAACTTGAAAAGCTAACTATGAAGTGTATAGCGCAAAACGATGTTAAAACGGTTTTAAAAAGTGATGCTAGCGCTTTTTAAATAACATAAAATTACCTAAATTAAACTTATTGACGTACAATGTGGCATCTTTTTATACAGATCGTCATTAATAAAGTTTTTATCTTGTAACATTTAATCTTGACAAAGTATTTCATTAAAGAAATGGGCGGTTTTATTGTTGGAATTGGAAAAACAATTGAAAACTGACACATTTAAATTGGAACTTTTTCATTTGTTCGTAATAAGTAATTTAGATGCGTGAAACGCGATCTTTTTAACGAGCCAAGTATAACAGAAAACTCAAGCTAAAATCGACCTGTGTTAAAGCGCCTTTTCATTACATTGTTGTCCCGTGTCAACTGAGATCTTGCTCATTATTAGTCATGAGGTGTCGCGGGCGCGTTCTGCACAATAAAAAACGCGTTTATTAAAAAACTCTAAACCACAAAAACTTTTAATAAAAGATCTCGCTTTATTGCTTTCTCATTTAATATCGCTTTCTTATTTTGTTGTTTTGCAGTTGAACGTTTGTTTATCTTCGCTCACATCAATCACCAAAACTGTCAGAAAAACGGCAAAATTTAATCAAGTTCACGGCTTAGCACTTACAAGTCGTTCTGTCACGGACTTTTTACCTTAATGAAATGTTTTTGTGCTTAGCCAGCTAATATCATCAAATAAGAATTTAATTTCGGACACAACAAGAACATCCTTTCCGTTTAACGCATTTGGCCAATTAGTTGTACGCCTCGAAGCGTATAAATAACGAAATATAAGTAAACAAAACACATTCCTTTGGCAAAATTATTAACAAATGTACACAATTATGCACAGAAATGTGCACCGTGACGTGATGCCATTGCATAATAAATATTTAGGAAAGTTTTAAAGTTTTAGCACCTAATGACTATCGTTCATCATCGTCGAAGATGCGGTGTTAGCAAGTTAACGCAATATTTTACTGAATCATATGGATACGTGATTATCATATCAACCTGTGGAACACTGACCCCCGAGGGTCCGCAACGTCCTTGCAAGGGCTATGCGAACATTTTTAGATTTCTTTAAGCTTTAATGTTAGGTACATTTTAAAAAAATCATTCACTCCTATTTCAAACTAGATCCAAAAGTCATAACTAAATACTTTTCGACCAACAGCATAATATGTTGTTGGTCGAAAATATTATTTACCAATGTCTGTTTTATTTCTCGCAATACTAATCAATTGCAAGTATTATTT
Organism: Elmis aenea; assembly: GCA_947652605.1. Lineage (NCBI taxonomy): Eukaryota > Metazoa > Arthropoda > Insecta > Coleoptera > Elmidae > Elmis > Elmis aenea. The sequence continues at coordinate 14,950,553 of OX393578.1, forward strand.
ATTTGCTAAGGTGACTCCTTAACCTCCTATACTCTGTTCCAACCACAGTACATACAACTTTATAACTGTAAAATACCGACAAATAAAAATCTTACGTTTTACCGGTAAATCCTAGTATTTACCATAGTGAAGTGGTAAATGTAAACTTCTGTTTGAGGCTTTTACAATGGCTTTTAAATAGCTTTAAGTAATTTTTAACCTGGCCCTCGTTCATTTGGTCAGTAATAGTGGGCCAGGTTAACTAAAATGAATAATAAAATTGAAGCTAAGCTTGTAAGCGCTTCCATTTCAGGTTTATATATTTTTTTAATGAAAGCTAACCTTCAACCTGACCCTCGTTCATTTGGTCACTAGAAGAGGGTGGGGAAAGGTCGCTTAAAGCTTCTTTTTTTTTTAATAATGAAAATTAATGCTAGGATTAACCAGTAAAACCTAAAGTTACCAATTATTTTGCTTTTACATCTCCCTATTTTGAAAATTACTGATTTTATTAAACCGCTCAATAAATTTCTGCTTATCTCTATAAGATCTTGTAGTAAGTTTTTGGTGCTTTTCCGAAATGGACCTTTTTTTCAAAAATCGATGAGCTTCAAAAAATGTATGTTTGGATATACAGGGTGTCCCCGTTATCGGCACAAATATTTTAAGTGGTGATAGAGGATATTTTTTTAAGGAAAAGTTTAAAGTGAAACTTTTCCTAAAATCAAATGCTAAACAGATATCAACACTTACTTGATTTTTTTACACTTCTGCATTTAAGAGGCTCTGTCGTCGAAAATATCAATTTTATGGTAAAATACATAAGTTTTTAACAGAACATGAAATTTTCTAAAAAATTGATTCCACTAAAACATTGTCTATAAACAATGGTTTAAAAGTTAAAAAGCAGTTTTTACAAAAACATGTTAAAAATGTAAAAGCTTGAAGGTATTTTACGATAAAATTGATATTTTTGGCGACAGAGTATTTTAAATGCAGAAGTGTAAAAAAAACAAGTAAGTGTTGATATCTGCTTAGCATTTGACTTTAGGAAAAGTTTGACTTGAAACTTTTGCTTAGAAAAAGGCCCTCTATCACCACTTAAAATATTTACGCCGATAACGGTGGCACCCTGTATGTATTTCTAAAATTTGATAATTTTACATTAATTGTTTTTTAAATTTAGACGTTTCTAACACTATATTTTACACACTTGCGTAGTATTTGCTCAAAATAACATAATTAAGAGTTTTTAAAAGAAAATAGATGATTAAAATGCGCTCAGGCAGTAAATTATTTCATTATCTACAACAACTTCATGACATTAATGCTGAAACAATACTTTAAAGGGATTAAACATTCAATATCATATTATAGGATCTTCGAAAATTACGAACCTCCCATTAAGTTCAACTAGATCAATTATTCACGTTGAAAGTGCCACATAACTTGCTACAAAATTAATTAAATCGGGCTAACTATTCCATTTCCATAGATACATCGAGCTCTCAGCCACAATAGGACTCCAAAAACTTCTATAATGGCAGCAGATTCTGGGTTATATGTAATTCACAAAGGAATGAGTTTCCACCGGGAGCTTCTGAGCGAAGCTCTTGGTTTCAGCCCGTGGCAAAGACCACGCTCAGATGTTGATAAAAGGGACCTTATGAATTTTTTGTCAGCTGTTTTTTTTTCGCCGAAAGGTAGCAAAGTAAAAGGAAGCAACCAATAAAACGAGTTAAAAATGAAGTAACAAACAATTTTGCGTCCAAACAACCAAAAGTATTACTCTGAATATTTTTTTTACAATGTTTTCAAAGTCTACTATTTTAATTTTATCATAGAGTGCAAGATTACCCATAAATTATCATAAAAACTGCAATAATCCGGGGAATATTAATTTTAGACACAGAAGATCTGTTTTTTTCAATAGACAAATAAATGTAGAAACATCTAGGGTGATTTATTTTTAAAAAATGACTTATTCCTGTCTAAAGTTTAGATAAATAGATGTAACAAAAACAAAACACCCTGTGTATTATCTAACAAATGTAACTATTTAGAAGACACTATAACAGTATTGTTAATAAAACTTCCAACATAGAAGATGTCCCACAAGGTATGCCTTTGCTAATTTTTGCGTAAATCAAATATTTAAGACCTAAAAAAAAAAGATTTTAAATTTTTTTTAAAATGTATCTATTCATATACAGGGTCTCAGTTATCGTGAAAAGCATGGGGATCTCGTTGACGGTGAGAGATGCAAAGTTCGTTAAATGGGTTAAATGATTTAAGAGCAACTGTTCTATGAAAACAAAAACCTTAAAAAAAATTAGTTTTTACGCTATTGATAAATACCAAAACACATAAGGTTTTTAATTTTTGCTTATAACTTCCTTATTTGAAATCACTCTTAAAATATTTTTCGACATTAAGGGGCAATTTCTTTGCATAGATTTGAATTCGTCGATAAATTTTATCTTCATTTGTTTTTGTTTTTTTAACATCAGCCGTATTTAAAATAAGAAAGTTGATGTTAAAGTAATAAAAACAAATGAAGACAGGTAAAATTTATCGAACAATTTAAAATCTACGCAAAAAAGTGCCCATGTCGAAAAATATTTTGAGTGTGATTTCAAATAAGCAAGTTATAAGCAAAAATTAAAAACCTGATGTGTTTTGTTTTTTATCAATGGCGAGAAAACGACTAACTTTTTCGAGATTTTTTTAAATTTCTTTTTAATCATAGATCATTTTGATTCATTTAACCAACTTCGTATCTCTTAACGTTTACGAGATCCCCATGCTGTGCACAATAACTGGGACACCCTGTATATGAAGGGACACATAAAAAAATTCAAACTGTAAAAACGTGTTCTTTAGGTACTAAACTTTCGATTTATGCAAAAATTAGCAAAGGCATAGTTTGTGGAACACCCTGTATATTACATTGGCTTTATTAAATCGCTAAATTTAAATATTTTGCTAAAGCTCTGTTTCCGTCAGTTCTACTTTCAAAAAAACGTAAATTACTCAAAAACGATTGATTTAAGCTTTTAAGGCACAGAAAACCTTTTATATTTTCGAAAGAGAATTTCATTTGGAATCTAAAAAGTGAAAAATATACGATTGTATTTAAAGTAGAAAAATAACATATCGGTGCGAGGAAAGAAAAGACCCGGTACAGCTGAAAATGATTTTAGGTTATGTAGCTCACGATCTCCAACAAATTTGTCCGACAATTTTTGTTCTAGTCTTTATAATGAACCAGATATGAAGGAAACACTCACTTGGTGGACACGCTGTACAGGATGGCCTATTTTTGATGCCCATACAGGGTTCTCGGTTATTATCAGAGATAGAAAAAAAGTAAGTGCGTAGTCTTGATTTTTTTTTTGAGAGAAATTCATTGCTGTAAACAGATTTTTGATATCTTTTTAATTTTCGAAATATAGCCAAAACCCGATTTTTGGCATTTTTCAAATATGTTAAATATCTCGCTTAAACGAAAAGATGGAGAAAAGCTTTAAAAATACTTTTGGCATGGTTTTTTTGTCCTTAATAAGATGGCGATATTCATTTTTTTTACTCATATTAATATTGATATATTACACCTAACTTTCTTGTTTTAAATGGCAACCATAAGCTTTCGATTTATGTCAAAGCGAACTATGGTTGCCATTTAAAATAAGAAAGTTAGGTGTAATATCAATATTTAGATGAGTAAAAAAAATTGAATATCGCCATCTTATTAAGGACAAAAAAACCATGCCAAAAGTGTCTTTAATGTTTTTCTCCATCTTTTCGTTTCAGCGAGATATTTAACATTTTTGAAAATTGGCAAAATTTGGGGTTTGGCTGTATTTCGAAAATTAAAAAGATATCAAAAATCTGTTTATGGCAATGAATTCCTCTCAAAAAAAAAACGAGACTACCTACTTAGTTTTTTTCTATCTCTGATAATAACCGAGATACCCTGTATGGGCATCGAATATAGGCCACCCTGTATATGACAAAAAAAAAACAAACTTTAAAACTTGTGTAAAAGAAGACTTTAGTTATACAAAATTAAACCAATCAAACAAATCTGCACTCGCGGAAGATTCGTACAAAACAAGATTTAATCGACTTTAATAAAGTAAATAACTATATCATATCAAAAAAAAACCTAGCGAAAATTCTTGTAATAAGATAGGTAACAACTTGAATTGTTTTAATAAACGATTTTATTCAACTAATTTTAGTTTTAGTTTAGATGAACGTCATTGTCAAGGTTACACACTGCTCGACTGCTGTGAAAATAGATAAATAAGTCTGCAGCTAATAAATAGACAAGAGTCTTGAAACTGGTATTGCACTTAAACAAGAAATTCTTATTTAAAAAAAGTGATTTTTAATTAGGTTTAATGTTATTAAGATAAATAGAATATTCTAGTTACTAGAATCTAGCACATAAATAGCAAATGACAATTTACTCTCAAAAGTTAATATAAGCAAGTGTATTCGCGCTTAGCCTGTCGCACTTATTTTAATAATCTACACTTAAGATGAACATATTTATTTTACAAACAACTTATCATTCTGGCAAACGTAAGCCGGCGAAGATTTGCGAATTAAAAGCAAAGCAAGATTTAGCGACGCGTTTAGCGAGGGAGGAGCAGCCAGCCTTTATAATTCTTTGCGGAAATTCAAATATTATTCAGCATCTGTTATTCGGGCTTTCACTGCTTATTACAACAGCGGAATGTTATCGATTCCTATAATTGTTGGCTTTCTGGAAGTTCACTAACAAACTCAGGGATTCTGGTTAGGAACATGCTTAATTTGCTGGATAAATTTCTAGTCCCAGTGGAGCAATAATGTCACTTTGTTTCTCAGTCGTGCTCCTTATACAAGCTTGTGAGTCACGGAACGGTGGATTTATCTTTCAAAACCTTAACTTACATAATAAGTCCGCCGAAAAAGTGGTCTCCAAAGATTGCCTTATATAATCGCTTTAATAATAACATGCATCTCGCCCAAGCAATTCGAGACAACGATTTAATTTTTACTCCAGAGATGATGCTGTTTGCGGAACTTCTAAACAACTGCGATCGGAGACTGAATACGAAATATTCGGGTTTCAGTTTTTAAGGCAGTATATTAAAAGTACGTCTTTTTATATCTGCAAGAAAAAATTAAACCTGAGGGGAAAATAAGCGTTTTTGTACCCGGAGGAACAACAACTGGCAGACAGACTGAAATAATGAGAATTTACGAGTATCGCAAGGAAGTGCTTTGTTAGCTATCTCTTGACAAAATAGCAAAGTCTAAATAAGGGGATGCAAAACCATGTTAAATATACTCCTGTTAGTTTTAATAAGATGAACACTGTCCAAAATGTATTTATGTAATAAATGATAACAAAACAATGCCAATTGCATACAATTTAGACTATTTTATACACATTTAAAATATTAAAATCACCAGAAACTTGAACTAAAAATTAATAATCAAATATTTTAAAGATGTTTTAGCGTTAATGCTTGATACAATATTTTTACAACAAACATTTATTAATGATATTTAATACGCAAGTAGGTATTTTATCATAGATACGCAATACGCATACTAATAAATCAATAAATATTTAAGCTTATTATTTTCAAAGAGCTTAAATGACTTTCATGTTATTTTAAAATATTAAATATTTTGTACTTTCATCTGCATACAAATATTTGTGCTAACTATAGACATTTCATAAAATAAATTTGATAAAATAAAAACTTTTTTGTTTTTTCTTTCCATTGTTTTGAAATTACCGCTGTCTACCTTTATAGCCTACTTGAAAATAATTTATAATAAAATAGCGATATATCGTAAATATTAGAGGAGAAGGTGGTAATATGGAAGCCTGCTAGTAATATGGAACCCCCGGTTAACTAATAAACTGGTATCGGCATCTTTTACCAAATACATAAATGTCAAGTAATACCCATGGCGAAAAACATATACAAAACTTCAGCACAAAAGACGCGGTAAAAATCGAATACTTTGAGTTTTTGTGAATGAGCAAAAACCAAAAGTTTATTTTGTCAATTTCTGCCAGAATAAGATCAATTATATGCAATACTTTTAATGGTTTTGTGGCTTTGCCAGGCAGTATACTGCCGTTTCATCAAATCCTACTAAGTAAGTTTCCATTTAATTAACTGGTAGAAATTATACTAAGCGATATAAAATAGCATGCCATGTTGTTAATATGAAACTCCTTAGCGCTGGTAATATGGAACCGGGTTCCATGTTATATTCAAGGGTTCTATATTACGAATTCGAATGTGACTGCGTTGGAGTGAACATCCCTTAGGCCCTTATGATATTGCTGAACTTTTTGGCCAAGCCTATGTGAAGTGCCAAACAGCAAGTATAGCAATAAATGGTTTTCTGAAGACCAAAGAGGAGAACTGTGGATTCAATGTGATGTGCAACTTATGGGCACATAGTGAATGCTCTGCATGTGAAAATTACGCTTATGTTTGTGACTTTTGTCGTAAAGCAACTTATTTTTCCAATGATTATGTTAATATAGGTGTCTTTAATCGAAAATACTGACTTTTTTTGGGGTTCCATATTACCAGCATAGTTTCTTGAGTATACAGTTTTGACCTTTTTACGAAAACTACGTGCTACATGCACATTGGCAATATTATTCTAAATTTGTCCACACATATAACTATTTAATATATTTAGTCTATTAATGAAAAAAGTTCATAAATAATCCTACGACTCTTCGATTTACCGAAGAAAAACAAACTCTGGGGTTCCATATTACCACCTTCTCCTCTAATTTTAGGTATAAAACAGGCGTAATATTTAAAAAGCACTAATAAATTTTCTATAAGACTGGCTTGAAATATACCGGGTGTATACCACGAAGTGTGGTACACCCCCCTCTTTTTTTTTTGTTTTGTTTTGATTTTAGATAAATGAAATTTTAGACATATAATATGTGCAAAAACCCTGTTTTTTTGAGCACATGCACACAATTGTTTCACTTCCGGTTTCGCCGGAAATCACCCCAACTTTGTTATTTTAAATGGAACACCGTGTATATTTTTACAATTTTGGAAAGTGGAAGCGATTTTGGGTACAACTGCGCTATTTATGTTAAGTTTTATAACTTCAAATAAAAAATTAAATTTTTATTAAGACTTGCATAAATTGAATTTTGTTTTGTCAACAATTGTCCAAAAAACTTTTTTGTACATTTTAATTGACATTTAGGTTACTTTAATGGGCTTTGAAGGTTGCGGAATCGGATTTTTGGCAAAAAGTCAATCTTTTTTAAATGGAACTATGGTGGTACAAGCGGTTATTTAAATGGGGCATCTTCCAACGAATCCATCGATACCAATAAAAACTTACCCTTTCGATGAAAAAATTAAAAAAATATATAAAATGATGTCACCTATCAAAAATTCATTTTCAAAAACGGTTTGTAAGTTGTAAGTTGTAAGTTATGTGGAGTAAAATTAAAAGTTTTCTGGACATGTTTTTAGTTTAAAAGAGAAATAAACAGTAAAAATATCCAACTCAAAATGGGTTGAGAATTTTAAGAGCATAGAGCGCTCAGTAATTAATAATTAAGTTCATATAAAAATATACCTACAAATTGATAGTTTTTGAGAGGTATCATAAACTTGCGATTGTTTACGTTATACGTCATAAAAAAATAGGTAACATTATATATTTTTTGGGCATCTCATGGCCCCTTATGCCCCTTCTGACTAGAACTTTTTTTGAAGATACTTAAAAGGTATGTTGTTCGTCTACAATAAATGATTCGGCAGATTAACAGCAAAAAGGCAATATAAGCATTTTAAAAAGAGTGCGCAATTTCATAAGACGCAGATCTGAAATCTGTGTATAAATGGAGTTAGTCACAGAACATTTCTGGTCAAAATATTTCATCTTTTACAACCTGTATGTCTGAAAGTATTGATTTTTGGAAATATGTTACCTTGACCATTTTTTTTTAAATTTTTAATTCATATTTGAACGCTCTATATTATTTAAATTTGAAACTGTTGCGTAGTCCTGTTCATCATTAAATAAAGAAACATTTAAATATACTGTATTAGCCTATACTGTATTAGCCAACTTGCCATTAGGGAAAACTTCACTGATTGTCTAGACTTTGCTGACGACTTTGAATTTAAAGTTGTTTGTTAAGTTTATCTACATCTTCCTAGCATACAGTTTTCAAGTAACAAAAACATCTTCAAACGTGTTTTTTTATCAAGTCGATTTCAATATTGTTTAACCAGTTCTGTATACTTTATCGTTTAAAATTCCACCAAGTTCAATATCGAATTTGAACGGTCTGTTTATATCAAGATGTAGCAAAAAGATGAGATAAAAATCCTGCTAGACCGGAGTAAATAAAGAAGGCACAAACCCAATTTTTATTTTATTATTAAATTTCGAAAGGGTCAATACAAATAAAACGCTAGAAGGGTTGAGGTTGAGCACCTGTGTTTGCCTGTTATAGTTTGGTAGTCTAGTGTATATTTGCAGTTGGGGGAATCAAGTCGTAACCTATATTTGACCCGTAAGCGATTTAAACAGTACACATAACCGGATGCTGCGGAAATCCCAGCCTCAAAGCGTAAGGCAGGAAACACAATTGATCCAACAAACAGCAGGCCGGCGGTTTACCGGTCCAAGCGGTAATCCACGTTTCGCGTTCGTGATTGGAACATATAAATGTCGGATCCGTTCGTATGCCTCGTGCATCGGTCAACGTTATACCACTTTCTTAATCAATTCGATCAGAACAACGGTAGTTAGCCATATCTCGTTCTTATCTCCTTCCTGAACGAACCGCGATGGCATGAGAATTCCAAACTACCAATTTTCTCTTCTGTTTGATTTACAAAGATGTAGTGATCGAACACTAAGAGTGAGCGCTGAATTTTTATTACACTTTTAGCCGAGTCTTTTATGTTACATAAACATATTGCTTGTTTATGCTATGTTTAGGTTTGCTTTGGTTTTTTTACTTTCGCCGCACAGAATATAAGATGGTATTGTGATAGCAAATATTTTCGACTTCGAGATTTCGGCGGATCTACATCTTTAGCAATCTTTATACCACTCAAAGAGGCGAATACAAATTAGTGTTGTGTGTAGACTTTTGTGAAATAGAAAATGATACTTTCCGTACACTAATAAACTTTATATATAATTTTAAAAACTAGTTATTATTAAAATTAAAGACATTCTAAATAAATTAGGGAAAGGAAGAACAATAACTGGACAATTACATTCATTATAATGGGGCAGAAGCGTTTCCTTGAAATGCAAAAGTCGTCTATTTAGATTTTTTGTACAAGCTGTACTGTAACGGAGCGCTGGTGTGGACTATGTCTAAATATTTAAAAGACAGAGTACGAGCAATGGAAATGAACTTCTGGAGTTAGTTTTGCCAGGTAAAGATTATGGAGAAAGTGAGAAACAAGGGCATACGGGAAATAGTAAATGCATTAAAGAGCCTGATTGATATAATTGAGGAACAACAACTGATTTGGTACGGTCATCTAAAGAATGCCTGCATATAGATTTCCACATTGAACACTGCCATGGATTCCATTTAGGGACAGAAAATGGTTAAGACAGAGAAGGAGATGGATAAATGGGGTGAAAATAGCAATAGACAAAAGGAACTTCATGGATAATAACTGGAAGGATAGAAAGGAATGGCCCTTGGGATGTGATAGACAGCAGCCAGCTGTATGAAAAACCGCTATCATTATTTTTAAATTAAATTTACAAGATGTACAAGTGTGTATGTATTTTTAAAAATCTATATTTTATACAGATTACTATAGTAAAAATAAAGTTCAGATTGTATTCACACAATGCATTTGAGGTTTCTTGGAAACAAAATAAAAGGATGCTCAAAAAATACCAAGTAAATGGAACATTGCATACAATCACACAAAAATGTTATATTGACGTGTAGCCACGATTATGTTTGAAGTTTTTTTTTTTTAACAGAACGTCACGATCGTAAAAAATTGCATGTAAACTTTATTTGGAGCAGATTTCTGCATCTGTCATGCTATTGCATACTTCGATTACATTTTGAGCTGCATTTTTCGCATTCGTATTGCAAAGCCTTCCTTTCAGCATTCGCTTTATATTACACTATTTCGTGAAAACGTAATATAACACGATTAATATATTCTAAGATTTTCATTTACATATGTTCAAGTAATTCCCTTCTGCAATTATACACTTCACAATTCTTATATTACCCTTCTTAAAATCTCCAAACCAGTCCTCTTTAAGAATATTTGTAAAGTAATCGGAAATATTGGAGGGTGATCGGGTAAATAATTAGTTTCTATTAATTGGAACCCTTACTCATCAAATTTTGCTATTCCCTAAAATCAGTTATCACCACGCCATGAAATACGATATGATTTTCGTAATTACATTTAAGGTATAACCATATCCAAGGAAGAATCTACTTTGATATTGGTTTTTGTAATTTAATAGCTGTCGGTGATCGGCACACTAAAAAAAAATTGTTATTCATGAAAGTCTGATTATAACTAGCAGAGCGGACCCCTTTTAACAGATATCGTTTTCATGGTTGCGTTAACAGATACCTGGGGTAGATATTAGATTTACCGAGTAAGACACAGTAATTATTTATTTCTTTAAAATTTCGGCTTTGTGTTCCCTATCTTATCTCCTCCACGCAGTGCGGGAGACTCCTCTTATTTATTACCAAACGAGTTTCATATCACGAGTAATTACTGCGTTGTTATATTTAGAAAGTGTGGGCGAGAGGTTATGCTTTTTTTTATTATGTACTTGTTCGTTTGAGAGTTGTTCCTTTTATATTTTGTCTCTTATTCATACATTTTAAAATCTACTTCGATTTAAAATTACGTATATTTAAATTTAAAAGCGCTTAAAAAGGATATAAAGGAACCAAATGTACAAAACACAGTAAGCGCCGCTTATTGTGGTCACTGGTTATTAAAATTGATCGCCTTTAAAACCATTTTTTGAAAAACGAATACAATACGTTAAGTCACAGTGTGTTTTTATATTTCATTAGAACCAAATTATCAGACAAAAAATTCAGAAAACCTTTTGTATCAAAGGCTTATACAGGGTGCCCCTCAAAGTATGCCTTCGCTAATTTTTGCATAAATCGAATGTTTGGAACCTAAATAAAACGTTTTTACCAATTAAATTTTTTTTATGGGTGTCCCAGTTATTGTGCACAGCAAGGGGATCTCGTAAACGGTACGAGATACAGAGTTGGTTAACCGGGTCAAAATGATCTATGGTTTAAGTGTTTAAGAGCAAATGCACTATGAAAAAATATTTAAAAAAAATTAGTTTTTTGCGCAATTGATAAAAAACAAACTAATGTGGTTTTTAATTTTTGCTTATAACGTGCTTATTTGATAACACTCAAAATATGTTTGTTATTTTAACATCAACAGTATTCAAAATAAGAAACTTGATAAAAAAATAACAAAAACCAATAGAGACAGGTAAAATTTCAAATCTACACAAAAAAGTGCCCCCAATGATGTTGAAAAATATGTTGAGTGTGATTTCAAATAAGCAAGTTATAGGCAATACATAAAAATCTCAATCGTTTGTTTTTTTAACGATAGCGCAAAAACAATAATTTTTTTAAAAGAATTTTTATACAGGGTTCTCGTTTTTCGAGGGCGACTATGGGGATCTCGTAAACGGTAAGAGTTACGACTTCTGTTAAATTGGGGCAAAGTTGTATATTCAGGTGCTTAATAATTTGACGCACAGAACTTATCTAGCTCTTTTAGTTTTTGAGATATAGGGGAAAAAGTAAATAAGTGGACTTTTGTTTTTTGCCCGTAACTTTTTCATTTGATTTCGAATTTCATTTCTGTAAAAACTTTTTCGTGGCCACTTTTTGCAAGGAATCAGAATCCCCAATTATATTTTCCGTGCGACGTTTCGTTTTTTTAAAACCATCATCAGGTCCATTTTTTCTTGTGGACGCTATATCTAATTTTAACGCCAATTTGTAGAGCATTTTATTCTGAATTCGACATTGTATAACACTTGGGACTTTTTTAAAACAATTGTTGTTACAAATGGCAAAAACAAATATTTAATTTAAAACAAATCCTAATCGGCATGATAAATAATTGTCTTTGTCCCTTTTTCCCTGAAAGCACGTAAGTAAACTGCATGAAATTACTATTAAAGGGATTTAATTAAAGAAATAGGTTTTAATAAATATCTTAGGAATGCATTAACATTGTTCACTTATTAGCAAATATTTTTAGAATATTTTCTTCGGTTAAGTAATAAATTTCTCTAAAATGTGTATTTAATCCTTATTTGACATACAATTATTTGTAACAAAATTTTTGTAATCAAATAATACAAGTGTTCATAGTTTACAAAAAACGTCCAGAAATCTGTTTACGGTTTTTGCTTATTAGAAGTCATTAACGCAAATAAAAGGCATAACTGATTATTTTTTGTTACAAATAGAAAACCACCCCTAATCATTTTCCACAATTTAGTTTGTTTATAGTTTTGAATTAAACGATAAATCGGTTATCGGGATTTTTTTCCTACTACCAAACAACAATAAGTCGACATCCTTCTGTTTACTTAATTTGCATAGCTCAGTCTTTTTTTCTTGACAATAACTGAATAAAATACATTTAAATTCAATTTAAAATTAAACACACATTAAACTAAGGTGACCAACTTTCTTACAATGAAAAGGAGGACACAAATTAAAGAGCAAAAAAAAAGTAAATAAATAAAAGATACATTTTATGCATTGCAAACATTATAATATGATAAATGCTTAATAAAAACATTTGTAACTAACACTAACATGAAATTTTATGCTTACATGCCTATAACTACTTAAAGGAGAACTTCTCCATTGAATGAATATTTTTTAGCAGTGTATTATCTTCTAACAATATATTGGAAATATCTGAACAAGAAATGTCTTTCATATTGAATTTTACAGCAAGTGCTGCAGCTAGAGTATCAACATTCAATTTCGATTTCTCACTTGTCCAAAAATCATTAGCAATTGAAAAAACTCTTTTAACTGCTGCATTAGTTCCAGGGCAGCACAACACAAATTGAACAAGAATAAATAAATTTTCACATGGAATATGTCCATTTTTGAAATGGCTGAATATTTCCACCCATCTTTTATCAATTTCAACGTGTTGATTTTCCCATTGTATTAATTTTTCAGAATTTAAATATACATTCAGTCTTCTAATTGCTTCAAAGAGACAATTATTGTCGTCTATTTTAATATCTGGCAATTCTTTAGATAAAAACTCAAGATTCAATATCTGCCCAACATACTGGCGATGAAGCCAAAAAACACCATTGAAAACTGTTATTTGAGGTTTGTTTTAGACTATTCTTCGATATATTGAAAACATGTTTGGTAAAAATTCTGCACTTCTTTGATAAACTTTTTCGTTATGCCCGGATTTGATTCCTTTAAGTCTGATAATTTTCTTTTTATAATTAAAGGAAGAAATTTTTCTTCAAATCGAGATTTATATTGAAGGATAAAGTCATTCAAAATAAGGCTAACTTCTGTAGCTGAAATGTGTTCACCTTCAATCTTTTGAATCGTTTTGTGAAAAATAGATGCTTGATTATGTACAAAATACATTAATATCTCAGATATTTCATTATTGAAAAACGACTCCAGGATTTTAGGACATTTGTATAAACTCAAAAAATATAAGCGAAGAGGCTCGAATAATTGTAGAACACGCTCTATAGTAGGTGTTTTTTGTATTCAACATTCGCTTCTTCACAAAATTGTTTTAAAGTAGCCACGCGAACGGTAAAACGACTAAAATACAAATAAATTGTAGTTATTATTAATTCTACATCAATTGGCATGGCACATGACGCCGTGTTGATTGCATTTGACAAAATATGAACATTACAGCCTATTCCTAGTATTTTCTTTTGGAGATTTACAGATTTTAGTCTTCAAATATCGAAAAGGACAAAAAGGAGGGCAAAAAGGAGGACACTTTTCAAGGGAGGACAGAAGTGAAAAAAGGAGGACTGTCCTCCCTAAAGGAGGACGGTTGGTCACCTTAATTAAACACTAACTTAATCTCACTCACACGCATAAATTAGATAAACAACTATTGTGTAGATTTCGTGTCGGCCTCGCATCTACACATGAGCCGAACGTCTAAGAATAATCAAACTGATTTAAGAGCATTCTTTATTGCGCTACTTAGAACAACTTACAGTAAAATAACCGAAGTCAAACAAACACGCCACATCAGGATAAACAGGGGACTAGGAATAGATCTAAAACCAGATTATTTTTGTAAATGCATAAGTAAAGCGCTATTTGGATAAGGATTTCCAGCAAAGTTTATTTGACGTGATGTTAAGACACTTCCGCCTGGATAATATAAAATCAGTGTATAACATTAAAAGCTGAAAGTGACGAAATATGAAAGTACCAACACCGACATTTAGTTGCAGTGTGCATTTCCGCCGCTGCAACATGAGAGCTTCGTGTGTATGTATGACAGTCACGTTTATAATAAATTACTTTGACAATAAAACGCGCAACGGGAATAAATTCACGCTCGTATTTCTTTGAAATGATAATATTTTACTTTTGATGATAGTTGAAAGCTATTATAATTAAAAAAGCAATGCATGTGTGCTGCTCTAGAGTTTCTAGCAGTATTATATTTACTGTATGTGACAGAAAACAAAAACCGACGTTTATCTAATCCTCACGTCCATTAGCCTTTAGTTTTGTTAGTTACAAGTTTCGCATGTGATTTTCTACAAATTAGTTTTAAAGTTTTTTTAAAAAATAAACAAAAATATTAGTGTTCTAAGTTTTACACGTCGATTTACAGGTTATTAAAATTGATTTACGCATAGGTATGGTATAGACTATAGACATAGTCATTTAAAGTCTGTAAAAAATAGGCAAGGTTTTTATTATCGATTTCTTAAAAAAAAAAAAAAAACAAGATGTTACTGCTCTTATTTTAAGAGGAAAAAACTTTTCCAATTGCTGTAGATTTGTAGAATATTAAAATTTCCATAAAAACAAAAATTGGTAATTTAATATCAAATTTCATTTAAAAAATATTTTTATATCAGAATATATTTTTTGCGACTCCTCAAAAAAGATCACTTTTCTTGTAAATAATTCTAAAATCGATAAAATCTAGTGTGATATGAGTTTTTTTAAGTTTTTTCATCTTAAAATTAGTATAAGGCCAGCACCAACTTGTTCGAAAAATAACAATTTCTTAGAAGTCGCATACAAACTTTTTTCTGCAATCGTCACTAAACTAGCTCAATAAGTACCCAAAAGCGGCTGTAATAATCATTTTTACTGCCTAGGCAGTAAACAGGTAAAATGCGCTACGCTCATTGGTTGAATTTAGAAAAATTGAGCGTTCTTTTGTTCAAAGATACATATTTGACCGGAGAATGAGAATCTGACAGTTGAAGTAAAACTATGTATTTGTTTGATTTTTCGCTATTTATCTGTCGATTGTGGCAAAATTTGACGATTGCAGAAACAAATTTAATATGCACCTCGGCAGTTAAGTTCGACTTTTTATCACGGGCGTTGTTAATGCCTCGACAATATCCATAGGTACTCGTGATAAAAAGTCGAACTTTACTGCCTTGGTACATAAATAACTATTTCCATTGTTACATATTTGTAGAATGACTAACTATGATATACAGAATGAACATTTTAACAAAGAATAGGTATTAGAGAGAATATGAGAATGTTATCATTAAAACTGTTAGCAGTAAAAGTATGGTTTAATTAGCATAGATGTGTGTTTGCTTTTATATGCTGACAATGAGTAAAGTCTAAATTGACATTGTTCATACTCTGTCCAGTTCCTGTAATATTATATTCTTATACTACTGAAAAACTAAAATATTCAGTTTTTTTGTGTAATATTATCAACAATGAAACTTCGATATCTGGTGTTTGTAGTCAAGGCAGATCCGCAACTCGTTGCTTTTTTTAAAATCCGAATGAACCTCCTTAACTTCTGTGAGGCGACTGTCATCTTTGATTCATTATAAGCGCAATATTGGATTTTAATGCTACCAATAGATAAATTTGACGGTTTATGAGGAGTACAATGTTGTCAAATTTTCAATAAAGTTGGTGTTCCAATGTTGATCTGATTATCAAGAGAGGGAGGTATATTTCGTTTATCAGCGAAGTTACAAACACTATCAACTCAAATATCGTCGTCATCGTCTTCTTCATAGTTTCGATCTAGTGGCCTGTTTCGATTTAATTGCCCATCTCTTCCATTGCCTAATGCGGTAGACGATCTTCTTTCATTCGTTCAATGTGAAGGTACCAGTTGTTGCAGTACTTATTAATTTTAGTCTCCACTGAATTATATTCTAAGCTTTACTAATCCCGGCATTTTGAATGTTGTCTAATTTCTTGACCCCTTAACTACCCTTAAAAACTTAATTTTTCTTGCTTGGAAAGTGACATATCCTTTCCCTTGATTATCCATGCTTCACAACCATTCCGTAGGGTTGGTACGGCCATTGTTTTGTAGAATTTCAGTTGAGTGTTTCTTCTACAATGCTTCCCTAAGGTTATTCTTATTGTACCGCTGTGCTGCATACTCAAATTCTAAAAGTGAAAGTGAAAATCAAACATCTAAATCTGTTTTCGACATAAAGCTCAAAGACAAAATCTGGAAACTGTTTAAGATTTACTCGTAATTCATTTGTTTTTTAATGTACTTCATTGCTTTGTATTCTTGAAAGCAAAAGACAGCGGTAGCGATCTGATGCTTAGTCGCTTAAATATATAAGTAATTAATAATTGTGCCATTAACTGTAACAGTTTTTATTTAATATAACATCAAGTGGTGGCATGTTTTCACACCCACATATATTACATTCAGATATACATAGAAATGTACTATATCGAAAAACAACATCCAGGTATTGCCTTTTGGCTATACATCGAAAACGTATTTAGGCATTTAATTTCCATTTTAACTATTATGTTAGGTTTCTCTCACGAATTCAAGTCAATACTCTTTTACAATGCAAACGAATTCGAAACTGTACACTGTACATTGAAAAATCTTCGAAACTACCAAAAAAATTACGTGAAAGTATAAAATACCAATGGAGCACAAAAAAAAAGGATTTGACTCTCGAATCTCTTATTTAAGATGAAAAAACACTGAGGAAGACATACTACAGTCCAGATCAGTGGCGTAGTGAGGGTAAATGGCGCCCGGGAAATAGTGTGTTTTCGCCGCCCCTCGTTCGTATTTTATTGTAGTTTGTGAGTTTCAAGTAAAATAATGTTGTATTATTTATTCAAGTACGTACACTGTAATAATAATGAGAACAAATTTTAATATTGTAACGGCATTTTAGTTTGCTGGCTTTTATTAAGTGAAATAAACGCAAAAGTATTTTGTCTTCAAGGCGCCCGGGGCATCGATACCCCCTATAGTCTCCCTCGCTACGACACTGGTCCAGATGCATAAGAAGAAACAGAAGCTTTATATATAACTGTAGATAGGCCTTAAAATAAAAAAGAAGAAAAGGAAGGAGGAGAAGAGGAAAAGGAGGAGGAGAAGTAAGAGAAGAAAATTAAGAAGAAGAAAAAAGAAGAAAAAAAAAGTAGAAGAAAAAGAAGAAGAAAAAAAGAAGAAAAAAAGAAGAAACAGGAAAAGAAGAAGAAGAAGAAGAAGAAGAAGAAGAAGAAGAAGAACCAGAAGAGGAAGAAGAAGAAATAACAAGCACTTTTAACTACGTTGACAATAAATAAAAGAAAGTAGAAAAATGCGTTTAAAAGTTTTGTTTTTCAGTTAAAGAATTAGACTCAACAAGAATTTTTCAACATCAGTTTTTTATGAAGCCTGTAAATAAAAACTCCTTGGAAATTTAATAATTTTTTAATCTCTAACGCTTTCCGAGATTCCGATGCTGCTTATGGTGAAACATACCTTTACATATTTTCAACAGAAAAACTATTAATACTATTTATATTGTAAGTGAGAATCAGAAAAACTGGGTAATTGTTCATAAACGTTTTTCAATTCAACCTCTTTCGTTTTCGGGCCTCCGTTTAGAGCGACTAAGTTGGCAGAACTGCAGTGAATAGTTCTCTAACTCAGTACCCCTTTGATTAACGTAATTAAAATTACAGTTTGTCTTCATTTCCTTTTTGTGTGTTTGCACGTTTCTGTACAACCTTTTTATTTACTTTTTTTCTGTGAAAAGCTTATAACATTTTACTAAATAAAATTTCAAAAGTTCTTATGGATCACCGTTATTGTTTTTCAAGTATTATCTCCTCTGTTATAATAAAATATGTGAAAGCGTTTGAAATCTACTATTATTAAGTGATTTAATAACCGCATGGCTTTTAAAAGCTGTTGTAAAAAGAAACTACGATGATTTAACTAAATTTAAACTAGTTGTTGTCTCTTTTAAAACCTTTATGTATTTGCGCTTATTCTATTTGAGTTCCTAAATTTATGGCCATTAACAAATTTATAATAGTTAAACATTTTTAAAGCCATTTTTACTATTTCAGCTCTTTGATCTTTAAGTACTCTAATAAAATTGGTTTGAAGTTCAACAAACTCAATTATAAATGGTAAAATTTTAACAGCAAGAAAATCGAAAATCTTCTCTAGTTTGTATCTAGATTAAATTAAGTCCTTGCTAACAGCGAGCACACCTGATTTATTCCTCTAGCGATAATCCTGAGAGCTGCAGGAAATAGAACCTAAAATCTTTCAATAGATTTATACACGACTATTTTTCTTTCTTTTATTATATTTTAAAACATTTGTCACCAGCTTTTCGACTTAAAGCTTTCTGTCGAGATTTAACCTTATTCTACGAAGACAGTTCTAATAAAACGAGTATTGTAGTAGAAAAACCTTGCACTGAATTCGCGTAACGCGGTAAAATCCTCGAAATGAGATTTTTACCTGCAGTTACTTTTATGTTGAAAATATCAAATTACTACAGCCAAAATGCAAAAAAAATGGAATGCGCTTCCAACGCAAAATGTTTTCAGGAATATAAATTCACCACTTTTAAAGTTTAGTTAAGCTGAAGAGTTAAGTACGCTATAAATATTTAGCTTCATCAAGGGATTGCAGAACCGGTAAATGGTGCAAACTTCCCTTACTTTAATTACCGGTAATTGAGAATTTTCTATCGGAAATGCGGTTAAAGAAACACGTTTTTATTACTGAAAAATAAATTTCAAAACACTACATTGCGCAACACACAGGAAAAACCATTGTGTGAGCATTATGATCCATGCCGAGGTATGGTTTAAATAAATAAAGGATTCTACAAAAGAATGGCCGTTCCAACCTTACTGTATGGGCGCGGTTTAGCCATTCGCGGATCAAACTGTTGCAGAACTGATTAATTGTAGGTTTAGCGCCCAGCCTAACTGTTTAACAACGTTAACATTTGCGGTATCTCAATACAAACACAATGATGTCATAATTTTTTTAAAATTGTAATGAAATAAACAAAACGTAAAAAAACTGTAGACGCATGTATGTCCCATTGAAATAAACAAATTACTATTGGTCCTAAAAGCATTTGTTAAGAAGTTATGGATGAAGTCTCTTCATAGGCCTTAGAACAACACTTTCCAATCTACACGACACACCAAGTATTACTTCGGAAAAAGAGAGACACTAAGAGAAAATACATATACAGGGTGCGGCAACATAACTTCCTTTTTTAAAATGCGCGCCATTGAGGCTGTAGAATTCGTAGCGTGACAGTAGTAGTGTCATTCGATAGGCGTGGTTCTAAAGCAGCGGTGGGCAAACTTTTTTTGAAGAGGGCCAGTTTGCGCAAATAGTGTGACTGAAAGGGCCGCACTCAAAAAAAAAAAGTTAACCAACTTATTAATTATGTATAAGTTGGGAGCGACAAAAAATTAAGGTATAAAAAAAGTTATTCATACATATTATAGACATTTTTACTAATATAGTAATTCATGGAGGGCCGCATGTAAAACTACCAAGGGCCGCATGCGGCCCGCGGGCTGCGGTTTGCCCACCGCTGTTCTAAAGTTTTGTTCCCTACGTCGGTCGTCGCCATCATGCGCTGGAACAGTGAGGAGCGTGCGTTTGCCGTCGAGGCCTACTTTTCGAACGGATGTTCTGTGATCGCAACCCAGCCCTCCTTCCGAAATCGCTTCAATGTAGCCCCCGTTGGGCCCTGTTCCGGACCGGAAATCAATTGTTATATGGGTCACTACGTTCAGACAAACTGCGAGTACGACAAGACGAAGAACTGAAGTCCCTCGACCTATCAGATCACCTGAGAACATTGAGGCAGTGAGAGCTTTAATCTTGCAATCCCCACAGCGTTCTGCGCGCAAACATGCGCCTGCCCTTGGACTTTCCGATCGTTCAGTGAGGCGATTACCATCCGTACAAATTGGCGATTGTGCAGGAACTCTCCGAACGCGACTTTAATTCTCGGAGGAACGCATGTGAGGCACTTCTGGAAAACGTTCCTGAGGACGCAATTGTTTTTTTCAGTGATGAAGTCTATTTTCACTTGAGTGGAAGCGTCAACAAACAGAACATGCGCTACTGGGCTGACACCAATCTCCGAGAATATCATCAAAGGCCTTTACATTCACCTTAAGTCACAGTGTGGTGTGCAATTTCCTCAGCTGAGATTGTTGGTCCCTGGTTTTTTGAAGAAAATCAGGTTACAGGGACAGTGAATTGAGACCGGTATGTGAACATGTTGGAGGAATTTTTTCTTCCACGACTTGGTGAATTGGACAGGGGACATATGGTTCTAACAGGACGGAGCAACGGCTCACACTTCAAGGGCGTCAATGAATGTTTTGAGGGAACACATCCCGGAACGCCTCATCTCAATAAGGGGCGATTTGGAGTGGCCAGCCCGCTCCCCCGATTTGGTCCCTTGCGATTTTTTTTGTGGTTTTTTGGAATCCCGCGTTTATGTCAACCGTCCACGGACCCTACAAGACCTGAAGGCCAACATCCGGGCAGAAATTGCCAGCATACCCGCTGCTATGCTCGTAAGGGTCATTACAAACGCCAGAAATCGGCTTATTCAGTGTTTGGGCAATGGGGGGCGTCACCTACCTGGTATGATTTTTAAAACTGTGTAAAACAAAACTTAAGTTATGTACCTACATTATTAAAAAAAAAAAAACTGATTCATAAAATGGGTTTTATTGCGTTTTGAAAAAAGGAAGTTATGTTGCCGCACCCTGTATATTGCATAAAAACAGTGAGCAGTTGCAGTGTAAGAATTTAAAAACGAAAAATTTGCGACAACTTTAATACAAAGTTGTGACACCAATGTGCCGGGATATACCAGTTGCAAAGCACTGGCTTAAGCTGGGTTTACATTAGTCATGTGAGACAATTGAGCGTCTAAACCCAGTAATTCATGGAAGTTGTTCATGTGATCGGAATCATTTCTCGTTTGAAACAAGTTTAACTTTTCCATTCAGTTGCATTGTTTCAAAACAAGTAGATTTAGGACATGGCTGAATTAGGTGTAGAAATGGACGAAGAATAAGTTAAGAATAAACGACAATCCGGACGTCTTTGTTGAAATGGATGAAATCGTACACTTTGGCACTCTATTAAGATATTCTAAACTTTTAAAGGAATCCCCTGATGCCAAGAAACGAATAGTTATTTGAAGTTTTAACGGAGATGAAATAGCCTCATGCGTAAGTGTTTCTTGTTTCTGAATTGTTGTTCGTCCATTCTCAGAGAATTCTTGTGTTTTATTGGAACTTCTAATTTTAATGCGTATATAAGATAATTAGAGACACCTTGGACTCCTCTGAGATTAATCCACTGTTTTATACAACTCCTTTTTTCCGGCAAATATTTTTAGGAAAACTCTTTATTAATTCAGAAGCTACAATTTTAACGGTTTCAAGAATAGCTGTCCGTACTACTTCTTGAACCATCTAACACAGTACAACAGCGATTCCCGAATGGTGGGTCGCAATCCGGCACCGGACCACGAAAGCAAAATGCCGGGTCGCAACAACAAACAGCATATAACAAATAATTTGGTTTAAGGTTTATTTCTTCAAATTTTTGTAAGAGTAAATGCTTCTTTATTACTTCTATAATATATGAAAAATGTATGTACATTCAAATCTGTTTTATTTTACCTATTTGCTAATATAGCAAATAAAATTTTTAGTAGGTTACAAAGGAGAAGGATAAATATAACCGGGCCACGAAAAAAAAAGTTTGGAAAACGCTGCAGTACAATATCAAATGAAGCGTGTAAACATACAAATGTTTTTATGTCACCTGAATTTAAGTAATTTGATCAGCTTACAGGACTAACCAAAACCCAGCTTCAGAGTAAAAAGGACACCGTTGCTTACATCTAGCAGTGACGCAGTGACAGGGATTGTTACGTCATTTGTATTTGTTTTCCAGTCGAATGTATTGACGTTTCTCAGGTTTATCAGCGCCTTTGCTTTGCTAGATAGGGTTCTTAATGATTTTTCAGCCGAACTGTATAAATAAGCTCAAGTACATACATAAATTGTCAGTTATTTAAGTTGTAGATAAATTAATACGTTTTTCATGTTACCTTAAATATCTAATGATTACACAAATTCTGTTATGAGACACACTGATAATATTTTATGTATGTAAAAGCTAATGAAAGCGCTACAGATACTGTTCACCGAGAGTGGTGAATATTTTTTAAACATCCTGTATATTTGATTAATACTAATAAAACGACATAAAGACGGTAAAGAGGAAGTTATTAAAAGAAACAGACAACACAGTAAACAGACTAAAAAAATTTAAAAAATCGTCTAAAGGAAACGGGATATTCAATACAGACATGATGATATAAAATTAAAGAAGAAGTCAAAAAACGAATACTAGCGACATTAATAGGACAAAACATTCCGTAAAGTTGAAAACCAGCAATACCTATGTTCGTCAAAAAAGAAGATAAATCGAATCTGCGTTGTTTGCAATGCCCACTAAGACATTGTTGGTTGCAATATATCGCAGATATACATTAATTGTTCTTTATCATCGACTTATATTTTGTTCATAACAAACCAATATAAATAAAGAATAAAGTTTTTGAATGATTCTTAATGTGTATAGTTACCAGGGCCGGTCTTCTATATAGCGGGTCCCGGGTGCAAAATATTTTTTGGGGCCCCCTATAAAAATGTCATTGGCAAAATTTTACATTAAATTAATTTAATTTAAATAATTAAATATATACCTAAATCACAAAATTGTAATAAATTAAGATTTAAAATAAATTCACAGTTATTTCTAGATCCAATATTTTGGGTTGGTATTTAATGCAGAGTGTAGAGTTGGTCATTGAAAAGCCCATTTTTAATTTTCAAAGTTTGTTGTTTCAACTTCTTTATTTTCGATGGATAATATTGCGAAGGAATTAAGTCTCCCTTGAGAAATTGTATATCTGATGTTCGTTTTAAATAATTTTAATTTGCTAGACGAGTGCTATGAACTGCGGCAGTGACCAGAAGTGTTGAATAAATTTTAAGTGCAATATAAACGTTGGGGAAAATTTTATAATAAATATTTTTTTAGATAAATTTAAGCAGATTTATGGTTTGATTTTGAATGGGCTCGAACCGAGCTCATATACGCTCGCGTCGGTGCTAGCAGTGTAAAACCAGTTAGTGTTATCAGTGTAAAAACAGACTGTAAATAAACAAACACGATAAATAAAGAAATTTGTTAGTGTTAGTGTTAAACAAAAATGTTCCCTTCGGGGAATTTTATGCACGGTGATTCTTCAACCAATACAAAACCTCAATCACAAATTGCAAATTATGCTTTTCCACCACGGTCAAAATCATCAGATAATGAATGGCAAGAAGTAAATAGTAAAAAAAGATTGAGAAGTCCTGGCGAAGCAACTAAAATCAATAAACAAACTAAACTAAGTGACTACTGGCTAAATACCCCAGTAGAAACTAATAACAAATTTAATAGCCTGTCGGAAGAAGATGGGAATGAAAACACCCAAACTAAAATTAATAAAAATAGCGACCCTAGACCGCCACCCATCTTTGTTTCTGGGGTAGAAAATATTAACCCTTTAACTACATTGTTAAACGAAATAGCAAAAGATAATTACACCATTAAATCACTTGGTAATGATCAAGTAAAAATTCAACCCAAACTAAGTGAGAAATACAACGCTATCATAGGAGCTTTGACACAAAAAAAGACTGAATTTTATACATATAAACCAAAACAAGAAAGAGCCTTCCGCGTAGTCGTTAAAAACCTACACCCTTCCACCAATGTAGAGGAGTTAAAAAAAGAAATCCTAAAATTAGGACATGAAGCAACTAATATTTGGAACATCAGGCAAAGAACTACTAAAAAATCTCTCCCCATGTTTTATATCGACCTTAAAGCCAAGGACAACAATAAAGAAATATATAAGATTCGTTTGCTTATGAATACAGTTGTTCAATTTGAAGCACCTCACGTTAAGCGGAATATCCCCCAATGCACAAAATGCCAACAATATGGACATACTAAAAATTACTGCAACAAATCACCGCGTTGTGTTAAATGTGCTGAAAATCACCTCACCACTAGCTGCCCTAAAAAGGTAAGGAACGACGACGTTAAGTGTGCCAATTGCGAGGGTAACCATCCAGCAAACTATAGAGGTTGTGTAGTACATAAGCAACTACAACAACGATTGTATCCTGTAATGCGTGAGAGAAATCTTCCAACTCAACCCACACAAACATTACCTACAAAATTTGTGCAAGTCGGACAGTCCTATGCCAGTCAAGTCAAGAATAGCTCACAACCAATACAGTCCCCCAACATAATTGCACAACCAAGTCAACCCAGTATCCCACAGAAATCAGACGACATATTAGAACTTAAAAACATGATGAAAAATCTCATGGAACAAATGGGTACAATGATAAACATGCTGGCAACTCTTGTCAATAAAATGGTATAATGGCCCAACTTCTTAAACTTGCCGTTTGGAATGCCAATGGCATATGTCAACACACGCAAGAAATCAAATCATTCCTACAAATACACGATATCGACATACTTTTAGTGTCAGAAACACATTTCACAAGTAAAAGCTACTTTAAAATATCAAAGTATAGTACCTACCATACAAAACATCCTGACGGTAAGGCTCATGGCGGTACAGCCATCATTATTAGAAATACTATCAAGCACTATGAAAAAGAAAAATATGAACATGATTACTTACAAGCTACTAGCATCGCACTGGAGGACAAATTAGGACACATGACGATTTCAGCAGTGTATTGCCCGCCCAAACACTCAAACAAAAGAGAAAATTATGATCACTTCTTCAAAACTCTTGGAAATAAATTCATCGCTGGTGGCGATTATAACGCCAAGCACCCACAGTGGGGGTCAAGACTTACAACATCCAAAGGAAGAGAGCTCTTTGCCGTAATGAGAGCAAATAATCTTGATCAGCTATCAACCGGAGAGCCTACGTATTGGCCAGCTGATAGAAAAAAGATGCCAGATGTACTCGATTTTTGCGTCTCGAAGGGTATTAACAAAAAACAAATTAAACTAGAATCGTGTCTAGACTTATCATCCGATCATTCACCAATTCTCATTACCATGTATTTGAACATCCTAAAAAAGCAAAAACAGCCTACACTATACAGCAGGAAGACAAATTGGGATATGTTTAGGGAAAGTCTCGACGAGTTGATCTCATTAAGTGTACCCCTGCAGACAGAGAGAGAACTAGATAATGCAGTTGAACATCTCACAAAGGCAATCCAAAATGCAGCTTGGAAGGCGACTCCGGATCAAAGGACAACACAAATAAAGGAAGATTGTCCAGTAATAGTTAAACAAATGATAGCCGAAAAGCGAAAACTCCGCAAACGGTGGCAGAGAACCAGAACAATGGAAGACAAAAATAAATTTAACAAGTCAATTAAAAAATTAAAAAAGTTGCTACTTGACCTTAAAAATCAATCAATACAGGAATACCTTGGAAACCTCACAGCTACAGAAGCTAATGACTACTCATTGTGGAAGGCCACTAAAAAAATTAAGCGCCCGCAACTAACAATCCCACCTATTAAAAATACAAATGGAAAATGGGCCAAAAACAGCACAGAAAAAGCGACAGTATTTGCACAATACCTTGCAGATGTCTTTAAGCCATTGCCATCAACCTTAACAGAAGAAGAAGAAAATGACATATTAAATTTTCTGGAGACACCCTTTCAGATGGACAGGCCCATTAAAAAATTTAAAAAGAGTGAAATAAAAAAGACAATATCCAAAGACATTAACATTAAAAAAGCTCCAGGATTTGACTTAATAACCGGAAAAGTGCTCAAAGAAGCCACAGATAAATGCCTAAAATGTATTACACAAATCTTTAATGCAGTTCTCAGGATAGGATACTTCCCAAATCAATGGAAAGTGGCCCAGATTATTCTCTTGCCTAAACCAGGGAAACCGTTACACGAAGTGACATCTTACAGACCTATCAGTCTACTACCAATTTTATCCAAGGTCTTCGAAAAACTTTTTCTAACACGTCTCAAACCATTGCTAAGAGAACTCATCCCAAATCACCAATTCGGTTTCAGGAATCAGCACGCTACGGTTGAACAAGTACACAGAGTGGTCAAAAAGATAAACAATGATCTGGAAGGCAAAAGATATTGCTCTGCTGCCTTCCTAGACATTAGTCAGGCTTTTGACAGGGTATGGCATGACGGATTGCGCTACAAACTAAAAAAGAACATTCCATGCCATTTTTACCAAATTTTAAATTCCTACCTCAAAAATAGGCACTTCTTAGTTAAACACCAAGACGAATATACTGATTTGTACCCTATCAACTCCGGCGTACCACAAGGTAGTGTGTTGGGACCAACGCTATACTTAATATATACTGCTGATCTGCCAACCACTCGTCTAACTACAGTGGCCACGTTTGCGGATGACACAGCTATCCTGGCATCCCATGTGGATCCTATCACTGCCTCTAAAAATCTACAACATCACTTAAACAAAATACAATCCTGGTTGAAAAAATGGCGAGTTAAGGCAAACGAAACTAAATCAACACATGTCACATTTACTCTTAGGAGAGAGACCTGCCCGACAGTAACACTAAATGATCGTCAACTTCCTCAGGCATGCGAAGCCAAATACCTGGGTATGCACATTGACAGGAGACTGACATGGCGCAAACACATATGGGCCAAGAGGAAGCAGCTTGGCATCAAACTTTACCAACTCAACTGGATGATAGGACGAAAATCACAATTGTCTATAGAAAGCAAGCTCCTCATATACAAAGCCATATTGAAACCTATTTGGACCTATGGCATCCAGCTATGGGGAAGTGCTAGTACGTCAAATATTGAAATCATCCAAAGATTCCAAAATAAAGCTTTACGAATCATTGCTGATGCCCCCAGGTATGTACCAAATTTCGTAATACAACGCGACCTTCAATTAAACTCAGTGCATGAAGAAATCAAAAACCTTTACCTTAAATATCAAAACAGAATTGAAGTGCATCCAAATAAACTAGCAAGAAATTTAATAGTGAGTGCCGGTGAAGTGCGGCGACTCAAAAGATATAGACCGGCAGATCTCCCTACAAGGTTTACTTGAAACGAACTCACTGTACAGTTTTATGTTCTATTTTTTAAAAATTTTAGCTTAGCGTAAAGAGAATACTCAATGGAGAATTCTCTACATGACATTTTTCTTTTCTTTTCACCTACCTTTCACCTGTTAAAAACATTTACTTATTGTTCAGTTAAGAACAGATTGTAAAGTACTTGAAATTATAAAAAAAAAAAAAAAAAAAAAAAAATTTTGAATGGGGATTTTTATTGTATTTTATTTTACATTAAAAAACTTTGTAAATTCTTTCTTATTTAGAACATCCAAAATTTTTCATAAAATTTATTAACATATTCTTCTAATACTCCAGGCGAGCAAGTTATTTTAACCAAAAAATGTAATATTTTATAATTTTCCAAAATTTTAGAAGTGTTTTTAATTGTTCGTCTATTTGAGAAATGGCTAGGATTTATTGAGATTGTTAAAATTAAAAAATATCAAAATACTAGGTTAAAAAAGAAGAATGCAAGAATGCACAGTAAAAAAAATGCCAAGTAAAATAATCTCCAGTACAAAAGTTACATTCACAGTGGAAAAAAGATTATTTGCCACAGAAAAGATTTTTTTCTCAATTAAAAAAAAATATTATGCTGAGTTAAAGGTCCACAGTATGAATTATTTTTAACATTATACGTGGTAAAAAACAGTAGTTCTTTTGGTTTATTTAAAATTTAAAATAATGTAATTATAATAATCAATTATTATTAACAAAATAACAAAAAAGAAACTCCGCAATTCCATCTACATAGTCCTTGAAAATTTTTCTTACTTTTATTTAAAAAATTTCAAATTCAATTTTTTTAAATGTTAAAGTACGTGTTGCTCTGATTTTATTTTAAAAAAAGCTGATGCTAATGTCATTGCTTAGAAGCTAACAATTTATTATTATTTCCTTATATATCTTGCAACAGTTTAAATTTCTTTATTTTTGCTTTCTATTTCCAAAACGACATTATGGCATGTACAATTTTTACTGTTAATGTCCTTTTATCCACTGTTTTAAACAGCTATTACTTTTCGGTAGTTTTTTTATTTTTATTTTGAAAGTTGTTACTTTATTAGAACCGATAAATATTTTCTTTTCACAGATCTATTGCGACCAACGTAGGGGTTAAAGAGGAATCCCAAGATATAAAAATATACAGAGTGTGTCATTCAAAATTTCAAAGGATGCGTCCGTTTCCGGTTGAACCGGAAGTCGTATTGCAACTTCAATATTTTTATTGAATCCGGTTCAAACGATAACGGTCAGATACCAAAATTTTATTGTAATATCTTTAACAGTTTTCTACATATTAGTTTGTTCCCATACTTTTGAGCAGCACTAACCTTTATTTTTTAAATGAAAAACACTTTTACAATCTCATTTAGATCTATATAAAATTTCATTGTAAACTTGGCGTTATATTATTAAGTACGTAATTAATTTGTGGTTTAATTAAAAGAGCAGCAAAACAGCAAAACCTAAAGAAAATGAATAATTCCTTAGAAAATGTTGTAAGGGTGCAAATTTTGGTTGAGAAGAATTAATTACGTTTTCTGAAACGTTTAATTGGGATTGATCGAAACTGTTGAATTCATCTCATCAAAGATGATGACACAAGGGTTGTGCACTGGCACTGAAAGCCCTCTAGATACCCTTTTACTTTCTTGCTTGAGACAAAGCAGACAAGGTTCAGTAATTTTAAATTTTAAAGCCAACAACTGACGGTTAAAATATGCCATACTGCTGTTTAAAATTTAACTTTGTGTAGGCCATTATGTAGTCTTCAAACTCATTATAATTTGGCATCGTAACAGATCGCAATAAGTGCGCAAAATAAAAGCATCGAAACTTTTGTATTTGCTTTTATCCTTGTTCTTTTAACTTCGTTTCTTCATCAGGAGCAGATACTCTAATAAAGTCTAACTTTCGTAATGAAATTGTAGTTGCCAGAAACTTTTTCATTTTCTTAATGCTTGTTTTAAGAGCAACTATGTATTTATATATAAAATACATTAATTAACTTTCTTTAGTTGGTTAATTGAATCCTGAAAATCGAGTTCATTTGCTCTATTCAACTAGCCACAGTTTGGTTTAGTGTAGTAAATGACGGTAAAGTTCTTTAACGAGCTCAAATTCAATACGGCCACTACGCAGCTTTTAAAATACAGAGTATTGCAGATATCATTACTTCATTACCATTGAAAACCAGAAAAATTGATCCTTCAAATTAGTATTTAGGCGCATGTCGATGAAGTCAAGAAAGCGGTTTAGGATTGGATGCACACAACACACATGTTTGGAAGACCTTTTTTTACAGACTATTAACTTAAAAACACATGTATTTGCATGTATTTGTAATATGCACACACTTGGTATATTTAGTTTTAATTTGAACGTTCCTTGTAGATTATTTCGAAAAGTTTGTAATAAATTATTTAACATTTAATTAATCCTTACAAACATTTGAACTAAACGATAATCAATGAAATTTTTGGAGTATGAAAGGCATCTATAATAATTAGATTCGTGTTCTTAAAAATGTACCACCTTTTCAAATATTGTAAATGGATTGTTGGAAATCACTTGAGAAACCGTTTATGTTTGGTTCTTTTAGGTGGGTAATGATATTTTAATACAGGGTTGAGCAGATTTAAATCAATTGATTTAAATCACGATTTAAATCATGATTTAAATCAAGTGATTTCTTTAAAAAAATCATTGATTTAAATCAAGTGATTTAAAAAAAAAATTATCAATGTAAATCACAGATTATATGAGTACAATATAATATTAATTTATAATAAAATAAAATTGTATTACTATTAGTAATTAAATACACGAAATGGTGAATAAACCATATCAATTTGCTCTTGTAAAGTAATATTCATTGTGGAAATGCAATAATTCAAAATATAAATGACAAGTTTTTGACGTTAGCGTAGTGAACAGTCAGTTTTTTCAATTTCCACGGCACTCTATCGCTTCAATGATTTGAAAAAAAATGTCGAATATCTCGAAAAGTATGAGTTTTGGATATAGGACATACTTAACAAAATATGAAGCTCTTTTAAAAATGAATTCGATGACATAAAAAAATACAGGTGTTTGCATTTGAAAAAATCGAGTTACGAGCTTTTGAAAATCATGGAAGTTGCCACCTATTTATAAACACCCCTGTAGCCCTGTATGTGTGATTCAAATTTTTTCATATCGAGCGAACAGAGAAATGCATATCCATACCAAATTACAACTCTGTATTTCAAAATAACTTCAGGAGAATTTTTTAAATTGAATAATTTAGAAAATAATTTTTTTTTATAACGCCGTATAAAAACTTGTAGTATTTTATATTGATGCAAAGCTAAAATTAAGGCGATCAAAAATAATAAATAAAAAATTGGGTGTTGTATTTGAAATATAAAAGTTGCTATTAGTTCCAGAAAGGTGACTCACCCTGTATATTTGAAAATATTTTTATTGTGTTGTTTAGAAAAAACTGTATAAAATAGCATTTGAATCAACTTCATATCTCAAGCCATTTAGCCACAATCGACCGATCCCCCCCTGTATATCATTAATTAAACCTCACCATTTAGCACTGATTTTTTCAAAATTCTTAATCAATATATTTAATTTTTCATTTTGACAAAAATTCAACAATGAATTAAATATATTGGTTATTAAATATATTAGCACAAAACAGAAATAGCATGTGAATATGTCACTAAATTCGATAATATGGTACATTTGATTTAAATCAAAAAAATCTGATTTAAATCAAATAAATCGATTTTTTTGATTTTTTAAAAAAAATCATGATTTTTATCCACCCTGTATTTAAACTATTTTCAGTCAAAGAATAGCGTTTTTGTGTCTTTATGCTTTTCTTCTTGTATTCCAACTTAAAGCGAAGGATTGCCCTCTCAATTTTTTTCAAGTTTACTTCTTAACAAAACGATGTAAAAATTATTAAAAGTAGTATCAACACAAAATCAATATAGTTAAGCGCATAATATTGGTGTATAAAGAAAGTTTTTTATCTCTTGTTTAAATATGGGTAATAATACAAGTTTCAGCAAATTGACGCCATTTTGTGGAGGATAATTTTGTTAGAATATGGAACACCAAAACAAATGGCAAGATTTAAATTTTGCACCAATTCGCCGCTTCTGTATAATTATCCCTAATTTAGTAGGGCTTAAATAATTGATGAGCACCAGGGCGATGACAATGATTTTGCGTGCCAGAAATTTAGAATCAGGCCGTTATTTGATTTCCAGTCGATAACCCCGAATTTAAATTAAGCAATCCTAAAACAACCGCAATCTCCAATGAAACGTTAACCGTTATTTGATTTGAAGCAATATAAACATATTACTAATTCAGTAGGCCATCGGCAGTCATCAAAAATCGATCGTTTTGCAGGGAGATCGTAATGTGTCTACTTTTACATCATCGAGTGAAGTTTGCTCGTCGTCAGACCGTACTTGCATGCCCACGTTTCGTGTTTTCGTTCGAACTCCTTTTACTGTAACACCGTGAGCTTTCCTACGAGTCGCCTTGGACCGCGCTTTTTAACACGCAACTTCGAGAATTTATTTTATAATGGTACGCTTGGTACGAATTCAGCCCCAAATCGTCGAGGGCTTGAAAATTATTGAGTTAGTAGTTACGCTAAAAAATAATAGTATAATTTAGGATAATTCAGCTTTCGTGTTCTCAACACCTTAGCATAATTCTCTTAAACCGGAAATTTGATATCCATTTTTTAAATTGTTAAGCGTAATGCGCCCTTTCATTATAATTATTCTTTTCAAAACGAAACAATTAAAAATTCTATTGCAGCGCACGACTCGCGACCAGAAACTTTAATAAACGACGTTAAAACTCCACAACACGTAATTATGAGAGTCGAGCGGTTTCGAGGTCTCTCTTAAGATTCTAAACAGAGAGTATATCTGGAAGTTTCGGAGTACGAAACATTGTAGTGCCCGTAAATCTTCCAACTTGTAATTTATTTCTGTAACTAGGCATAAAAGTCACTTATATACAGAAGTTTTTAGCGCTGGGAACGGTGACATTTTAAATTACAACCAGGTGCTAAAATGGCATAGCTGAAATGTAATCAACGAAAAAGTTTAACTACATTCGCTATTTTATGGCTGCCAGTCGACTATTTTAACTAATTTATGTTTACAGGATCTCGGAATCTACAACAGATATGAATTTAAACAGGGAAAATTTATCAGATTTGCTGGGGCGCTCGCTTCTATAAAACAGTTTATGACGAAATAAATTAGATTTTTGTGCAATTTACATGCTAATATGAAAATATGACGATCACGACAAAAAATTTACGCTGACCTAGTAGTGGTTTACACGTTTTAGTTGCTATACAATTCTAAAAATAACACATTTTTGATGGTCTATAATCTATATTATATAATCTTGCATTATAAAATTTATTATTGCCTTAAAAGCAACCTTCGTCTATAAAGGATAATCGATATAACACAGCAGCCAACTACGAAAACAGTTTTTTGTTATATTATGTGATAACAAGTTGACACTATTTTTCATTGTAGTTATTCTATTTTAATATATTTTACAGGCCAAGGAGGTTAGTTATTGACTATTAAACAGTGACACGAGAGGGATAATTTTCGGCCTAACCTATAGAGAGCGCTAATGTTCATACACATGTTTTTTCCAGGGTCATAATTTATTAATTTAATTTTTAAGTTTCATAAATTTACGTTCAGTAGTTTGCGTTTTGACGGTCTGACAAAGAGAATACATACTGCGTTATACAAACAATGCAGAAAACCGAAGTAAAAGCTGAGCAGTGAGGATGCGCAACGTTCGGGCACGCCAAAAACCGCTAAGTTCAGAAGTACACAAAATTGTATTGAACAGCCATCGATTAAAATTGGTCGTGGTGGCTAAGACTATGAGCATATTGAAAGAGCGATTCCTTTAGTATATTGTGAGAAGTTTTAGGTATGAGAAAAACATCCACGCGATAGGTGCCGCAATTGCTCCCGGCGGAAAAATAATGCAATCGCATGACCATCTTCGAGCAGTGTTTGGCGTTGTTCAAACGCAATCCAAAAGAGTTTTGCGCCGATTCGTAATTGTGGACGATACTTGGATTTACCATTACACACCAAAGATTAAGCAATAAAAAAAAACAACAATGGATAGTAAGAGTCCCGGAAGCAGCTCCGAAGGAGGCAAAAGCACTTCCGGAAATGTTATGGCGACGAAGTGCGAAAGGTCTTTTGGTTGATTTTATTTTTAAAAAATAAGAGAGAGACTACGCCAGCATAGTTGTACTGGTTGTACCAGTTGTACCGGACCATTCGCGAGAAACGACCTACATTAGCGAAGAAAAATTGCTTGTTACATCGGGATAACGCGCCATGTCATAAGTCGGTTACTGCAGTAGCTAAAATTTAAAAGTTAGGCTTTGAATTGCTGACTTATGTACCCTATTCTCTAGACTTGGACCCTTTAGTCTTTAGTTTATTTGTGAACATAAAAAGGTTTCATACTGGTAAGAAGCACGAGTCGGATCTCGATGTGAGTGCAGCCAAAAACGCATATTTTGAAGAGTTAGACATATTGGCCCATACAAATGGCCAAACGGCTCTTGAATACAGTTGAAATAGGTGTAGTTACTGGTTAGTGAGGAGACTATATCGATATATGCCATCTTTTTGTACTCAATAGTATTCCGTTTTAGAAACTATATATCCCATAGTTCATGGACAAAACTAAATATAGTAGACAAATGTGCGGCTCTAAAAATGTATAACTTTTTATAGTTGAAACAGTTTCTGAAAAAAAAAAATTCTCATACACTATTTGCTAATATTAATTTTTTGTTTAATATTGCTTTAACAATTGAGTTATGATAGGAGTTTTTAGAACTGTAATCTAATCACAATTAGATGAGCTAATGTGGAAGGTAAGGAAAATACTGACTTCATGTGGAACGTTGCAAAAAAACATCTTTACTTTGTTTAAGAAAATATTTGAAAATGTGTTCAACTAAAATTTTTTCCCCTTCAAGTGGAGGAACTTTATCACTGTGCAGTACTAGCCCTATGGCTGACGATTTCACAGTTTGACAAGTTTGACAGCCTGTCATACAAAAACTACTAGTTGGATTGAAATGTAAAAAATAGCGTATATATTTGAAAGTTCCATCTATCGAGCAACAGTAGAATTTTTGGGCTGCCACTCTTTTTTACCAGTTAGGTTAAAGACTTTTTAAACCACCCACGTATTTCATTTCCAGCTGGATTTCATTGTAAATGACATTCCCCATAGTTACCGATGAAACGTTGCTGCAAATAATTATTTGTCCATGAAAATCATTTGAAAATTAATTAACACTGATATACAGGGTGTCCCCGTTATCACCACGAATATTTTAAGTGGTGATAGAGGACCTTTTTCTAAGAAAAAATTTCAAGTAAATTTTTTTCCTAAAATCAAATGCTAAGCTGATATCAACACTTACTTGATTTTTTTACACTTCTGCATTTATGACTGTCGCCGAAAATATCAATTTTATCGTAAAATACCTTGCAGTTTTTTAATAGAGCACGAAATTTTCTACAAAATTAGTTATATTTATTTTTTGTCTACAGGCAATGGTTTGAGAGTTATAAAGCAGTTTGTACAAAAAAATTTAAAAAATTTACAAAATTTAATTGTTTCTAGACTTTGTAACCGCTGTATCTTAAAAACGAAAGGTTGTACAAAAAAACCGACGGCCCATTCCGTATAGGAAATTTTATGGGCTACAACTTTGGTCAAGTGAAATTTTTTGAAAATCAAACCGATTTTCCGGAAAAGCTGAAAATAAGGAATAGAGTGCAAAAACAAAATTTCCTACAAATATTGTTTTGTATTTAAAAATGCTTTTAAAGAGAGTGCGATTACGTGATTGAAAATGATGGAGGTCATTTTGAACACTTATTGAAGTAATTTTGTGGTTACATGTTCATTTTATTGCGTCCAGATGGATTTGCATTGTTATGCATTTTATCGTTTTCGAAAAACAAAAACTCCCGGTAATTATGATATTTTTGTATTTAAAAATGCCATAGCATCGACAACATTCCTAAAATTATGTATCTCATCAGTTTCAAAGCTTTTTATGAAGTTTAAAATTCTTCAGAAAACCACCCCTTATCATTTTTTTTAAGGAGCTAACGAACAAATTTAAAAAAAAATTGTAAAATTGCATATAAATAAGTTATGTAAATTTTTAACGAAACGTCGTAGAGCAAAACGGATGCCTATTGCTGATAAGGCATTTAACGGACTACAACTTCGGTAAATATGTTGTTCAATAAAACTAAATGTATCATAGAAATGTTTATAATAGTGAAAAAGGTGAAAAAAAAAAAACGATAAAATGCAAAACAATACAAATCCATCTGGACGCAATAAAATGAACATGTAACCACAAAATTACTTCAATAAGTGTTCAAAATGACCTCCATCATTTTCAATCACGTAATCGCACTCTCTTTAAAAGCATTTTTAAATACAAAACAATATTTGTAGGAAATTTTGTTTTTGCACTCTATTCCTTATTTTCAGCTTTTCCGGAAAATCGGTTTGATTTTCAAAAAACTTCACTTGACCAAAGTTGTAGCCCATAAAATTTCCTATCCGGAATGGGCGGTCGGTTTTTTTGTACAACCTTTCGTTTTAAAGATAAAGCGGTTGCAAAGTCTAAGAAACAATTAAATTTTGTAAGTTTTTTAAATTTTTTTGTACAAACTGCTTTATAACTCTCAAACCATTGCCTGTAGACAAAAAATAAATAAAACTAATTTTGTAGAGAATTTTATGCTCTATTAAAAAGCTGCAAGGTATTTTACGATGAAATTGATATTTTCGGCTACAGAGTCATATAAATGCAGGAGTGTAAAAAAATCAAGTAAGTGTTGATATCAGCTTAGCATTTGATTTTAGGAAAAAATTTTACTTGAAATTTTGTCTTAGAAAAAGGTCCTCTATCACCACTTAAAATATTCGCGGTGATAACGGGGACACCCTGTATGTATGCCAAAAAAAAATGACGAATAAAGGTAGCTTTGTATCGTTCGTGTTATATAAAGACGAAAATAGTGCTTTTAGAAAAAGGTTTTGGATACGCGTTTATAATAACACTTTGCATTTTAAGATATGAATAAATTTACTTATAAAAAGAGTTGGTTTAATTCGTAAAGCAAAAAGAGCTATTATCCAGTTTGATTTAGTTTTGGAATTACTTCAGTTTATAGAATGTTGAATTTGACAGTTCATGCAGTTTTGGGGTTTATATTCCGACTATATTCTTTAAGAAATGAAAATTTGGCTCCTTAATCTTAGCGAGTTGCTGAACGATGTCCACATTTTGCGTTGGTAGACGAACCTTCCCCTAAAAGTACGATATTACTTTGAACGTTTTACCAACATAAATTGTCGAAGTTTCTTGACATTATTTAATTTACTTGGAGCGAAATTGTTGAGAAACAACATGTTTATGATTTACACCACAGGGGATAAAGTCGTAATTCGAAATTAAGGAGATTGTGACGTTGAGCAATTGGCAACATTTAACTCAGACGTACAATAAAAAACCGTGTAATAGTGCACATACAAAAAGGGACCCGAGGCACCCATAAAAATAAATTAAAGGAACAGGGGCCGTGTTAAAAATCGAAACACGCAATTACTTGTCTTCAAAAAGACTTACTAGCAACACGATCTGTTTATTTGATGATCGCGTTGGGCCGTATTAAGTTTTATTTACGACCATCGGCATTTTATTATTGCAGTAAAAATATAAATCATCAAACGCAAACATGTTAGTCTTATTTAGGCACAAGATAAAACTATACAACAAGAAATTACACAGCAAAAATTACACAAGGAACCATTAGGTACATATAACAAAAATTAGACGGGGAAAAATTACACACGAAAAAAATTTCACTACAAAAATTAGACAGGGAAAAAATTACACAAAATAGAACCTAATACACATTTTTTTCCAAACTGATTGCCTTAGGCAAAACCATATGCAAGAATGTATTAAATAGTTATCGACCTAGCCTATACCGGAAGCAAATTTCATGAATAGCTTTTACAATGTTTTCGAAGGTTTCATAAGGCAACGTGTAGTGGTTTAAAATCGACGGTGTGGCAAATTGAAAAATTCTCTATTTTTTAAACAATAAAGAAAACTCAAGTTCACGCACTGATAAAATACTTCCATATCAAAGTTTTATACCCAACCGAAATAAAAGCTGACCTGCATTCGATTTTAGGTCTTATATTGAGAGTACAAAGCCAAATAGCTTGACCAGCTGCACCAGAAACTTTCAACATGAGTTATTACATGCAGTGTTGGTAGTTTTGATAAAAATAAATAAATTTACAAATACAAATCTAAAAAAAAAATAAAAGGCTTTAACAAAACGAATGCTTGGGATAAATATTTGCAAAAAAATTTCTTAAGAGAAGTATACATGCTATAATACAACTATTTGTATGATTGGAACATAAAAATATCTACAATAAGGACTCTTTTTTTATGATTACATTTATGGAACGTTTACAAACGATAAACATTTTTTTGTGCGATCATACTAGAAACAGCTGTTTGACGGACGCGTTAGCAACCATAAAGTACTGCATTACCGGCGTTATCCTTCGCAACGGCCGTAAAAGTTACTTTTCAGGCCGTTACCCTTAGCAACGGTCCGAAAAAGTAACTTTTACGGCCGTTGCTAAGGAGAGGGCCGGTAATGCAGTACATACGCAGTCATCTGTCAGTGACAGAATGTCACGTAGTTTCTGACCTATAATTTTGAAAATTACTAAAAATTTAAATTGTTTTTAATTCGATCGCTCAAAAAATGTAATATGCACCTCGGCCAAAACGTACTTTTTCGGCCGCGTCTGGTTTGCTGGCCGAGACGTAGTCGAGGCCAGCAAAAAGACACTTTTTGGCCTTGATACATAAATAACTATTTTTTGCTACCACTAATGTAAATGACTCTTACCGCACAACCTGCATGCGTAGTGAGTTCTAACGCACGGTAAGCAAAACGTACACTTGTCTAAAAATGTCAAAGTAGGCTCACGTCAAAGTTGACAAGACAACGTAGTTACATGTGTATATCAGCCAAAAAGCCGTTAAAATCGTAGGTATTATGTGATCGTAAAAAATGTAAGCTACATAACACGAGTTGTGAAGCAATTACGCACTCGTGGAAATACGCACTCGCCGCTACGTGGCTCCGTGCGCAACTTTTCCACTCGTGCGTAATATGCTTCTTACAACTCTTGTTATGTACTCCTAATATACTATTTTATTATGAATTACTCTTAAATTTTTAATTTTAGAAGCCTGTTATGTCTTGTAATGAAAGTTTAAAGTTATATTTTGGTATCGTTATGGTTTCTACGCAAAATTAAAAATATAAGTAATGTATGCATGTACCTACAGTGCGCGGCAAAAATATGGTATGTATTCATCAAAATCGAAACAAATTTTTTTGGAAAAACCTCGTGGACACGTCAGTTTTATTTATTAAGAATACGTTTTCTTTTTCATTGAAGTCAATTTTAGATCGTCATTTGTTTTCGAATAACGACGTGCTCGACTTTTTTTTTTTTAAATTTTGCAACAAAACAATAGAAAAATAAGAAATAGGTTATAAAAAAATATTATCAAACACTGCGTTGCTAAGCTGATAAAATGATTGAAGCATCTTATTCATCTTGTTTTTACTTGTTAAGTAAAATAATAACTATCTTTACATTTAATTTCGTACTATGGCACATTTAAGAGTGACAGGTTTTTTAATTAATGAATTTTGTTTTTTCCGATTTAAAAAAAAATTTAATTTGTCAATATTTTAATAGTGTTATTTAAAGAATTAAAAGCTCTATCAAATCAAGAAAAAATATGGGCTTACCTTAAAAAAATGTCGATGATGTCATTACGCAAAAACAAATGAAGATTAGGAATAGATTCTAAAAAAAATATGTGTTTAAAAAATTAAACCGACGTGTCCGAAACTTTTTCCGCGCACTGTATAAAAATTGTTACTTACATCGACTTTTTAAATGAAAGCAAGTTAATGATGCCTAACTTCAATTTAGTTTAAAATAACAAAAAAAGCAATCGAAGAGAAATACTTTTGTCCTGCGATCTTTCTAAATGAATCCCAAACGTTTAACCGAGTGTGACATCGACTACTTTGTAAATACAGAGACTGTTGCCGAAAAATTTGTGTCAATTGTTCGAACCGTACCTTTCAGAACGTTTTAGATTTAGAGAATAAGTGTAGGTAAAGAAAACTATATTCAGATATGAATCAACTATTAAAGGTCGATGCATTTGAATTCATGAAATATTAAAGAACTGAAACGGTACGACTACTCAGAATGTTTTGTTTGTTTGAACGTATATATTCTTTACATTGAACTTTTTTAAATTCACTTGCGTTACATGTTACTTTTCTTATTTGTAGAGGTATATTTGTATCTTTGAACTACTGTGTAGGTCTTTTATTTAAAAGCGCGCTAGGCAGACTCATTAAAATTAAACAAGTGTCACAGAATGTTTTTTAAGAGTTTTAAAACAGTTATAATTAAACAGAATAAAAAATGGATTTACTGAAGCTGAAACAGTACTTTGTTTAAAGGCGTATTTTTATGTAACCTGCTTAGCGATGAAAGAAAGCACGTAGAAAAAAATCATTTTTCTACAAAACTACCTCCAACACTTACATAT
This sequence comes from Elmis aenea, assembly GCA_947652605.1. NCBI lineage: Eukaryota > Metazoa > Arthropoda > Insecta > Coleoptera > Elmidae > Elmis > Elmis aenea. Next base: position 14,991,162 of record OX393578.1, read on the forward strand.
ATCTACACCTAATCCAACGTTTCTCGAGTTCTGCTTTCTTTCAAGAAAAATTTATTTCGGGAGCTCCGCATAATAGGCATTGACAGCTATCTTTAGCTGATTATTGGATGTACATTTTCTACACCTAAGATTTGTTTTCAAATTTTTGAACAAAACGAAGTCGCAGGGTGCTAAGTCAGGGCTGTAAGGTAAAAGACGCAGCTCAGTAAATACACATTTTTGAATTACAACCTGAACATTGCGTGCTTTATGGAACCTGCAATTTTCCCGCAGAAGCAGATTCCTTTGCCGCCACGATGAAAGCCCTCTCCATTGATTGTAGTGCCTTTTTCCATACATTCAATAACCATTCTTTCTCGTCCGAAACAAATGGTTGCCATTACTTTTCAACCCGAATAGGTACTGTGTTTTGACTTTCCTTTCCATTTTTTTTTTTGGAAAGGCGAACCTTTGTGAACCCACTGCACAGATTCTTGTTTGGTAGAAGGATCCCAGTGATGCACCCAACTCTCATACTCGGTGTCATTCGTCAAAAAAAGCTCTTGTCATTCTTTCTTGACAAGTTTTGCTTAGGTGTAAGGAGCCTTTGATCCCAACGCACAGACACTTTCTTCAAATCCAAATCGTCATGCAAAACTTTCAAAAGAGTTGTTTAGGATACCCCAGCTTCCTTGGCAAGGAAAGACAACTTCATTTGCCGATCTGACAGTACCAAATCTTTAAATTTTTTAGCCACGTCTTTAGTTCTTGCATCAATTGGTTGACCTGATTTTGGATTATCCTGGATAGGGTCCTGATCCCAGCAAAACTGCTTAGACCAAAATTTTACTTGAAATAACGATGGGACTTCATTTCCATACACGTCGGTCATTCTTTGATGGATAACTTTTGGCCCATTAGCCTATTTTGTGAGAAATTTTATTACACTTAGACGCTGGTTAGGTATTGTTTCGTTGGGCTAAATGTGCGTTTTGTTTTATTTTTTAATCCTTGCTTTTGTCGCGCCTTTTTGGTTGGTTTCACAGCAACCGCGCATGCCCGCCAAAAAGGCATTCTTCGAGCACAATGAAGACGCAGAGCATTTTTGTCCATATGTCGTAAAATGCGTGTAAGTTTGGTAAGTGAACCCAACTTTTCGTTTTCCAACTTTAAATTCAACTTTTGGTCCTCTGAGTTTGACTGATTTTCTGTTCACACGCAACAATGCTCGAGTATAATTTTACTTATTTTTGTTTATAAAAGTTGCAAAGAACTCTTCAGAATCAGTACGTTTTGATGAAACTTTTCTCTTCGCCTTTAAAATGTCACAGCTAATTATCAGAATGACAATTTTCATTTTACCGTTTCGTTATCATGGCTAGGTAGTTTACAAAAAAATACTTCCTCATATTTTGAAAATTTGAGCCAAACTTAAGTTTAATCGCAACAGTTTTGCAACACAATTTACTACTTTTATAATCCGTTATTAGTTTTAATTAAAATCAAGAAAAATGTCAGTTTGAAATATACGTTTTAAACGAGCAATGCGCAACAAAAGCATATTTTTAAAGTTTTGGTGCACCACAATGACGGACGTTTTTTATCATAAAGCAAAATTTTTAAATTTCTGTGACGTTCTAGGATGATTTAAAACACTGTGAATGTAATTGCCGAATACGAAAGTTTGCTAACTGAGGATCATCCATTACTTTCAATTAAAAACTGGCTTATATTGCAAGCTCAACAATTGAATATGTACTTTGAAATTAAATTAATACATCCTTTTAGTAACATTAACTCTGCCCACTAAATATTAGTCTTGCGCCGATGCTGGGCACAGCGATTATCAAAGTTGTTATTCAACTATTAATATTTTACGTAGATAAATTTGTGCGAAGTTGGCTGTATTGATCAGATGACATAATGCGCTAATATAGAGTAATATTTTACAAACCCCTTGTGTCGGCACAATATAGCGCTATAATTTCAAAATTCTATTTTGTAACTAAATTAGTTACAACTTAATGCATTGCTTACATGGCGCAATAAATATTAATAACGCAGTAAATAATCATATTCAGAGATCCCTTAGCGCTTGCCTATCATCATTTTTCAACGATCTACAATGTATTGAATTAAAAGATACTTAAAAGCTACCTAAAAACTATAACTGCGAGCTTTATTTAATAACTACATGTTTTTGGAGCATTAAATTATTAAAAATGCTTTTATGTAACTACCTGACACTGTGCGAACACAAATATTGTTCCATACCATGTTACCAAGTGATTTTGACGTCAATGTTTACAAAACTTTTATTTGAAATTAGATGAATAACCTAGAAAACTAAAGCTATTTCTATGTGAAGCATGCTCGATGTATCACATCAAATAGGTAAGCCTTTCCTTTGTTGTAGCAGCGATTTGCGTTGTTTTGCCAACGAAAATTTACCAAGAGTTCGTGCTTATTTATATCTTATCTAATTACACGCTACCACTTGTGTACAACATACATTCATTAATTTTGCGGATACCACACAAAACAGCACGCCATGACATTCTATGCCCGGAATGAACAATAGCTAGCCCAAATCGACCCCTTAGGCACGGGTTATTAGAATTTATTCTCATCATTGTGCAAAAGTGTGAAAATTACCTAGTTACAGGGAAGAAGATTCTGCAGACTGCTAAAATGATCTGAAGTGATAAGTGGATTTATATTTTTGTAATAGACAGGGTTTATGTTTAAACATTCAAACCGGGACGTCGGAAACCGTCGGATATAGAAGAATGGTTGTATTAGCAAACAAGAGTGTTTTGTATGCTTAACAAAAACAAACACGGAAATTGCGCATATTGTACAGTTTTCGAAATAAACTGAAAAAACTTTAATTTAAAATGTTACTACCTTATTATCAACATCAAAATTATGAAATTTAGTATAGGTATGTAAACTAGTCAAAACAACATTTTACATACCGAAAGCCTATTAATCGGCTTTTTTCTACCTACGCTTATTGACCGGGAGCCTGTCGGTTTTTTTGCCAGTGCTTATCGACCGGGAGCCTATTAATAGGTTTTTTTGTTTCCTGAGCTTATTGGCCGGGATTCTATAAATCGGCTTTTTTTCTGCCAGCGCTGATCGATCGCGCTAACGATTTATTCGTTACTCTCCATATCCAACGGTTGCCAAGGCAACAAATATCTTGTTAATTCTTGCCGTCAGTTGTTAATATTATATGAAAAGCTCCCCATGTCCCCATATCCTTATAATATTTTGAAATGTTCACCTTTAACAATTATCAAGATAGCGAAATTAAAGAGTTTTATTTAGACAATTTGATTGATTGTTGTTGCAATTATTCAGAGAGCGAAGTAGGGATGGTAGTGAGACATAATTATTTATACGTTTACAAATGAATAGTTGTAACACATAAAATAAATAGAATAATAATATTCTGGGAATTATAAATGATGAAAAAAAAAGCATTGTATACAGGGTGTCCCAGACAACATTTCCAATTTGGGGATCTCGCTTATTATAAGATACAGGTTTGCTTAAATTTGAGTTATTCCTAAGTATGAGAGGAGCTACAATCAATTTTTAAAAATGCAAAATATCTGATACTTCAGATGTTATAGCAAAAAATATGAAAATGTTAAATTTATTTTTTCTCTGATAACTTTTTTGTTTTATTCATTAGATCAATTTTATTAATACTTTCTAGGGGTACTTTTTAATTTAGAATGTAACTGTTATTTTACTTTTTTTTATCACTTGCAGTTTTTGAGATATTATAACTGTGCTTTTTTCCCCTCTTTCTAATGAGATATTACTTGCTATAACCCACTAATGGGTCTCAGAAAGAGGAAGAATTTGTCTAATCTAAACTTTGTAACTCTTACCGTTAACGAGATCCCAATAGTGGCCTTTCTATGTGAACCACCCTGTATGTAAATCTGTTTTCGAGATTCAGTCTAAAGACAAAATCTGGAGGTTGGTTAACATGCACTTTTAACTTGGTTGTTTTTGCTTTAGAAAGTGTGCATTTCCACATTTTTTTTGGAAATAAAATAATGCTAAGATGTAGTAGAATTTAAAATGTTGTAAGTTATTTTTAAGTTGTGGCGTTATTTATGTTTCCTTGCATGAATTAGTTAAAAATAATATTAATTATTTAAGTTTTTATAGAAAAAAAGTTGATTGATGGCACCTTGTACAAAGCTAAAATGAATATTACTACATTCACTAATAACAGTTTATATTATAACTTAGAATTATGTCCATTACAGATGGGTTTAAGTGTTTTTTACATTGTGATGCGGTATCAGTCTTTCATAACTTTAGAAGATGACGACGCTGGGATTGCTGAAACGTCGAAATCACGTTCCAATTTCAACACGGTTAAATCTCCAATTACTAAAGTAGAATTTATTTACTTCTAAGACCTTCTGCTGCTAGGTGCAGGACTGTGACTTGCCTAATACAAATGTTAGAATTTGTAACATTTATTTTTTTACTGTACCAAGAACTCTTTTATAAATGTGTGTATTGCGTGCGTAAGAGAGTCAGCATAACATCTATGATTTCTTTAGTAGGAAGAAAAACAAACTTTTATACCTATGTGGTAAAAGCAAGAACGAACTTTCATAAAAACTCAGACTATCAATCATCAACTCGATAGAAAAGTACTTTGCTCAACTAGCGGCCATCAAAAACTAACTACAAGACCGCGATAGCAACAATGGCAGAGTAAGTGCCACGAAAACGAAATTACCGACATCAAACTTTAAATCGCTTGATCGCAGTTTATTATACATTTATTTACATTTACGATTCAGGTCGAAAGGTCTACAGATCGAAATAAATCCAACTATAAATATAATAGAGTGCCACGGTCCTCCAATTTCCGTTCAATCGTATCCGTGTCGGGATCCCATTTCACCAGAGATAGGCAATGTTCGGCGTCAAAAAAACTTAACTTCCCTGACTTGTGAAAGATTTTACAGAATGGAGGTAAATCTCTTCAATGAAAATTGGATTCACAACTTTGAAATGCATTTACGTTTTATCTGACGTAACATAATTCACATCGCGCCATTTTATTTCAACAAAAACATTATGGAGATTGAAATCAATTTTTTTTCGGTTTTTACACATCGTGTTTGAAATGATTATACAGAGTGTCCCAGATAACATTTCTAACATGGGGATCTCGCTTGTTATAAGAGATACAGGTTTGCTTAAATTAAATAAATTATTCCCAAGTATGAGAAGAGTCACAATCAATTTTTCAAAGTACAAAATTCTCAGTACTTCAGATGTTATAGCAAAAAATATGAAAATCTGGATTTTTTGTCTCATAACTTTTTTGTCTTAATCATTAGAACAATTTTTTTTGTACCTTCTTCAGGTACTTTTTTATGTAGAACATAACCATTATTTTAGATTTTTTTTAACACGTACCATTTTCGAGATATTACCCCTAATTTCATTTTTTTATTGGCTATTGAACAGTGCTTATTTTCTTTTTTTACTTGCTATATCTATTTTTATAAATAGGTCACAAAATCAAGAAAAATCGTATATTACCGATCACTTATCAAGCTATCTATGAAAATAAAAACAAGAAACAACTGATTAAATGTCAAATGACAGCATCAATTGTCCGTTTTGTTATTTTTAGTTCTTTTGCTGCCTCTCAAACAGTCAGTGCCCAGTTGGAACGAATCAGTTCAAGAACTTTGAATTTTTTTTGTTTGATGTAGAAATGTAATCCCTTTGATTTTTTTTTTCAACTCTAAAGCGTTTAAAAGCACACCGGGTTCGACTTAGGCTTCTTCAAAAGCTGTTTTCAAAAGCTTATTAGTTTATTTCGCCGTTTTTTCAACTCTAAAAGAAAATTTCACACATGCACTGTTCTCCAATATCAAAACAGGCTGGGGTGGAACAACCTGATTCACAAAAACCACTATCACCCTCAAATGAAATGATTTTTATACTTGGCAAAACCGATACAAACTTACAACTAAATGCGTTAAAATAACTTATCACTATTTTCCCCCTTTACTATCCAAATATGGGGTCACTTAAATAATATGGGTATTATATAATCATACTTATGTATCCACCTTTTAACTTGAAAAACTTAAAAATTAAGGGAATCGTTAAAAAAAATACTGACTATGTTAAATAATTTGTGTAATTCAATAAAATTAACTTTTACAATTCATTCTATTTTTACATAATAAGATATTACGTTGCTACAAAGGTGCAAATTAAATGTTTGCGGCTGTCTCACAAATCCTAGAAAAAAGAGAACGTTTATGAAGGTGGCTAAACTTTGACCACCCAATTTTATCCCAAATCCAAATCTCATGCATGTGATAACATTTTGATGTAATCTGGTTGCTGAGCAATCATATTTTAGCTTGCGACTAGATTATTTTTTCGGTGTGTGAATATCCTCGTTTCGAACACAATTAAGTGACAAAATCTCGGGTTATTTAAAATCTTTCACGTAACAAATCGGTGTTTTTTAAAAATTTAAACAAAACGAAAAATAACGTCTCCGCTACCTTAGAAACAAGCCCCAAAATATTGGCGCACTTAACAAGGCAACATGATTAAAAGAAATACTCTATAAGACAATTATTAAAATAGTTTTGGTTCTAACAGTCTTACTACAATTTTATACCGTCTTGGTAAACTACAAAACGAAACGCGCCAAGGGACTCAATTGTGTAAATTGACATAACCAGTATTCATTAAGTGTTTGATTCATTATAATTTTACTATATTAAAAGATATGTTTTGTTTGCGCGGCAGGCTGGCTATACCCTGCTTTGTGTTGTATTCTAATAATCCTTCCTGTAGTTATTATAACCCAGAACGCACAGGTAGCATAGTATAACTCTGTGTTCCGGATCAAATTAGAGAAAAATGTACAAAAAAAAACACGCTATAGATAAGTAGAAACTTACATTACAACAATTATATTAGTATTTTGACATTTCTCGCAATTTTTTGCAGGGATACTGAGTTTACCGTCTTTAATTTCTTTGGAAGCATCAATAAATAATTTTCCTGGTAAATAATAAATGATGTTTGTCTTCTTTAGGCTTTCCTACATCTTTATATATCAAAGTATTACTTCTAAGTCTTCTTAAACAAAAGGCTAACATCCGTTACAAAACTCTTCTGCAATGCACTATTTCGTAATTAATAATTTATGTAACCGCTAATTAATGAACATAAAATATTGAAGAACGTTATATAAAATCAAAAACACAGAGAAGTTCTCGTTTTAAAAAAGCGTCTGGATTGTGTCTGGATTTAAAACTTAAAAGTGATATAATAGTAGGTATATTAGAAGTACATAACAAGAGTTGTAAGAAACATATTACGCACGAGTGGAAAAGTTGCGCACGGAGCCGCGTAGCGGCGAGAGCGTATTTCCACGAGTGCGTAGTTGCTTTACAACTCGTGTTATGTAGCATACTTTTTCTACGATCACATAATATATACGATTATAACGGCTTTTGGCTAATATACACCATGTAATTACGTTGTCTTGTCAATTTTGACGTAAGGCACTTCGATCTCTCTAAACAAGTGTGCGTTTCGCTTACCGTGCGTTGGGACTTTTACTATGCATGCGGGCTGTACGGTAAGAGTAATTTATATTAGTGGTAGTAAAAAAAAAAAACAATTATGAACATTTGTGATAGTTACAAAGTTTCTTTCGAGTTTGCGATGTGACTTACACCTAATTAAAGTATTTTTGCATTGAATTTTTATATCGAACTCAGGTAAAGTAATGAAGTTTTGCCAAGAATATAAAAGTGTTGTCGCTTCATCTACAAAATATAAGTGGATATTTAAACAGCATAAGTGATGGGAGTATTATATTCCATTTTAATTTCAAAACATTCCCCTCTAGTTTTATGGCGATGGATGAAAAATGGGAACTACACTTGATATTTGGCAAACATTTTTAGTGATCCAACGATTTACTAGACCACCATTTTTAATATATTTAAATTTTCCAAATGCTAGTCTACATTTGTAAATAATGTTGCAAAGTTAGTTAATGTGGTACAAAAACCAAAGACAATTTTCTGTGACAACGTTCCGAAATAGCTGCATTATTGAATAATCTAAGACAGCATTGTATTAAAATCACATTACTCATTGAAAATTATTACCAAAAACAGTATTGTGGGTGGGAAATGAGGATAGTTGAACACAAAAAACAAAATGTTGGGGTTTATTTATTAAGGAAATAATTGCACAGCGTACTGCTGAAAATACTTGTTATCATATCTAATCTATTTGGATGTTGAAAGAGCGGAAACTGTCAAGCAACTATAACTAGATAACTCTGTTTTAATAACGATGTATTCTCAGTTTAACTTGGGTATTACTCATATTTAAACAGTTATGTGATTTATAACTACAGTCATAAATCCCTAGTCACAAAACAGGTACGTATACTCGTATTTTATAAGAGCTCTTTGTTGTTCGTATATTTTTCCCAGAACTGAACCCTGCATTCGTAATTAAAGTTGCAAATTTCAATTTTTGTTATACCTTAAATTACCCAAATATATTTGTCACCCTTTTACATTAGCGAAGTGGAACAGTCTTTTTCAATTCTAAGTAACAATAGATTTCTTTACGAGTTCTAAATTTTCTTGTTTTAATATGATAAAGAGTTTAATTATTTTTTTACAAATTTTTTTAAATCAGCATATGTATCAGTGTAACGGTAAAACTCAGATTCTTCGAAACTCCGGATAATTACTCAGGACTTGTAAAAAATGATAACCGCCAATAAATCTTTACCAAGTGTATATTAGGTATAAGTATACCTATACGTGCAAATACATGTGCTTATTTTTTAACGTTATCATCCTTGAAGACAATGCTTTTGCCCCAACGGTCATAAAGCGTAAATAGCCTGTGAAAAAAAGTATTTCAGACGCGTGCGAAACGAATGATGGACCGCTTTCTTAACTTGATCTTTGTTTTGAAATCATGTGCCATCAATATGTGAGACCCTCAAAAATTTGGAAACTTGAAGGTGCTAGGTCTAGGAATAAGCTTAATATGGGAGACATTAGGTTTGTTCCAACAAGCGATTTAAAACCAATTCATGGGAAAGTACATGAACTGGTTTATTCGCATGTACTAATAAATATACTGGCCATATTAGCCGTTGTTGGAATGCTTTTACGACTGGCCTAACTGTAAAAGATATTTGTGTCTATTGGGTTCATACAAATGAGCGCATCGCAAGGGTAAACACCTTAAGAATCCAGTACTAAATGGAATTGGGAGGGCGATGCATAGCTGCCAGAGCTCACGTTAGTTATGAAGAGCGCATGCGTGTAGAAATCCATGCGCTAGTACATGCCTTGATTCACGTACTGTTTTGACCGTACACTGACTAGATCATGTATTAATTTTATAACAGTTGGAACAGCCGACTAACCGTCCGGTGAACTATCAGAGACTTTGCTGGAATACGATTCGATACTGCGCAGAATCTTGATAGTACATTGGATCGTACATAGCCTTGCTGGAACCAACCAATTCAATTTCGGAGACTGTGGAAGGTTAAGACCGTCCTGCGAGGGAAATAAGGACGTACTTTGTTGAAGGAAAACACCTTCGGTAACAAACCTTGGTGTTTCCAAAAAACTGCGAGTTTTAGGTGAGTACGTAGGAAGTATTTCGTTCAACCGTGCCACGGTGATGCACCAACTCATATTAATTAGGCCCTCAGCAACCGCAATCATTACCGGAGTAATGACTCTGTGCACCTGACCTGAATGGGCTGCATCCGCTACATAACCTACACAACTTTTTAGACCACTCGTACACTTGCCTCTGAGATATGCATGATGAGCTTTACTGCTTTGTCATTTGACGGCAAATTTCCAAAGGTTTCACATCTTCAGTAGTCAAAAATCTAATGAGCGTTTGCCTTTAAATTACACAATAAAAATTGTGAAATAAAAAAAAGGAAGGGAGACGTGTGGTCAGATATATCTGTTTATATCAGAATTTTTGTAGTTTGCATACACCGATTTTACAGTTTCATATGTGGCAGTTTAGTCTATTATTCATTTCGCGATTTTTAAATATTGTTGTGGCCCATTATCTTCTTTGATGTATTTTTTTTCTTGTTTTCCAATAACTTAAAATTATAATAAAAGAGGCACATGTAACTACTCTCTCATCAGCCACGATGAGCAAGCACATGGATCAACAACTAACATGACAATGATCATCCGGTTCGGACCAAATCCGATTATTTGTTTCCGACCACCAGCGAATGCGAACGAATGCTCGCTCGCTTGTTCTCGCTCGTTCGCTTGGTGTGGATACAGCTCAACAGTTCTTCGGGACCGATTCTGGCAGGTTATACAGATCTATTAGCTGCTGTAGAACCGCCATACCCAGAGACCATTGTACCACACCGATATGCTAGATGTTTATTAACACATTTACGGTTTTCATTTGAATTTCCCCATTTTTCTTTTTTAAAAAACTATCTAAAAACGTTTTGGGACTGAATAACAGTCGATGATCCAAATCCCTTGATTATAGTTAAAGGGATGATGTTATTTGACCAGCAGATTACTTTACTTAACAAAAACAAGTGATTCAAGAAAAGCATATTTTCAACAATAGCTTTAAAGCATGGAGCCACACCTATTACTATAGCTGAGGTATGCTAATAACTTGAAAGTTATACACACCCACATGCAAAGCGAAATATTATCTATTGCAAAAACTAATCAGTTTAATGCCCAATTCATCATTACAATGACAATAAACGTATACTATTAATCCTTATCTAAATTGAAACGCCATCAATGGCCTGCTGGATATACGTATACATGATTGAACAGGATTTTCAACATTTAATACACAATCAACAATGTACATACATAATTATAACATTGTATTATTATGTGTTTGCTTCTGATTCACGAAAGTAAGTACTCACTTCATGTTATTAAGTAATTCAAACGAAATGTTAGCAACTGTAAAAGCCTGCCAATAAATCATGCACATTAATGGAGAAAAAACTGGCGCGGTGTACATTAAAAGGCAATCATAAAATCTACACGACAGCGTGGACGAGCAATTATTTAACGTAAAAAGTCAATAATCGAACCTCTATTCTGATGGTTCGCGTTTTATGAATGTACAATGTAACTTTTTACATTTTATTAAAATGCAAATGAAATTTGCCCTTTTGCTTCAAAGGAGAGCAATAGCGTAGAGCAATACATTGCAAAATGTCCTTAAAAAGCAGCAGCTATACGGAAATTTTATTAGCATAATCGTAAAATGGTACTTTTCATAAAGTATAATCCTGTTATACTGGGTTATGAAAAGTTAAACAACGATACTTCTGTTAAATATCATACAACGATTACTTTATCGTAATATCGTCTTAACGATGTTTTAAAGTTTCGGGAAGTAAACGCTTATATGTTGCAGAATACATAAAATTATATTTCTTCACATAATTAATAACGCAGCAGTTGTTCAGTCGTCATAATAAATTTACAACGAACATCATGCAGAATGCTGTGTTACAAGTAAACGAAGAAATTGATGCTTTGAGACTTTATTGCAAGCTTATTAGAAACGAATGGGCTTAGCAAGCCTTAAAACTTAAAATTAAGAATGGCGCATTTCTAAAAACAAAATATATGTTTGTTATTTTATTATGCACATTTATGCTATTGAAAAAATACGTCTTCAATAGTCGCTCTTTAATTTATAGTTAGAACAAGAAACGATATAACAGACTGTTTTAAATATTTTGCAAAAAAATTGCAGAAAATGACAAATTTTACCACTCTACTTATACCAAAATGCTTGATGAGTATAAAGGTGATCTCAAAAGAAACAAAGATGCGAGTAATTACGAACTAATTCTTCCTACAGTTTACAAGCTTGGGCTTCAAGGCAAAAGTAAAAGTAAAGAATACAGACGCAAGGGATGCGACTTTTAAAAACAATAGAAGGATGTTTTATTCTTCAGGTTTTCGCGGACATTGTTCATGTTACAATCTTCGTTCCCGGGTTTGGAACCGAGTCTTCTTTGATTACGTGACGTTTCTACCATATTGGTCTTTATCAAACGACTTTTGATAAAGACCAAGACAGTATGGTCGAAACGCCACGTAACCAACGAAGACGCGGTTCCAAACCCGGGAACGAAGATTGTAACAATAGAAGGATGTATACTAAATAAGTAAATTAGCATCGAAAGATTGCTGGGACATCTATAACGCAACCCAGAAAGAAGATACGCAAAAATGGTGTAGAAAATAAAGATTGTGAAAAAAGGAAGTAGAAGTGGACCTAGGACGAAATAGGAAAACAAAGTGAAGTAGAGACTATAAGAAAGATGATTCAGCTGAAGAGATGTGTCGCAGTTAGTCATGTCTCCTACCGGTATTGGTTCGGAAAGGCCTTCATCACTTCTGACTTTAATTATGCTGTTTGTATAAGATGGATGTTTTTCATATTCGCAGAATGGAGTTGAAAGAGACTGAAAGATCAAGTTTTTTACTTTAATTTTTTCATATAATCTCCTCAAACATGGCTACATTTGCTAGATCGTTTAATCAATTCTTTTAGACCATTAGGAAATTGTTTTTTGATTTGCCTTCAAAATGCTCATTTACTGCTGCTTACAATGACTTACCATCGGCGAAATGCTTTCCACAAAGGTATTTTTCCAAATAAGGAAACAGATGAAAATCTCTGGTAACCATCCTGTTGATAACGTGTACTGGAATGGCTCCAAACAGCTCCACAAATCTCAAATAACTGCTTGCAACACCAATCTTGGTGTTCGTTTTGATGCAGTGTAAGATTTTTCGGCACCGACTTTGCGCTGACTTTTGTCTGCCATTATTTCGAATATTTTGAACGTATCTACGACGTTTAAGTCGATAATTTTCCATAAAGGTATCACGACTTTTATAACCATATCAAGTTTTAGGACGTCATTTGACTATTATATGAGATCATCGCCTTCTAATCATTCTTTACCTTTTTTTAAATAAACGTTATCACTTATAAATCTTAGTTTTATCAGAAAAATCATCTTGACAAACTGCTTGTATTTCATTTGTCATATTACCCACACTTTTTCCTTCTTTTGTGGGGAATTTAATTACTGCACGAAACTCAGTATTCGACCTTTTTATAAACGCCAATATTAACTTATTTTTTGACGATTGTTAATGAATTAATAAACCAATCAGCACGAAATTTTGTTTTTATGGCTAAAATTACTATTTGCTACAACAAAAATATTTTTAGCTCAACCGTTTTTTATTTTCTCTCGCATTCCGCAAATATAAAAAACACCCCTTGCACATCCTTGATAATCATTATTATGTATATTGTGTTGGGTACTTATCGCTGCATTAAGTTAAGTTATATTTAATGATATCTTGCATTCAAATACTGTCAAATGCTTAATTGGCAAAGCACATGTAGACTTTTCAATTAAATTGTACTGGTTTTTCTTAAATTTGTCGTACAACAAATATAGCGACATTACATGAACGTCAATTTCAAAATCCTTATTTATACTTTACTAAGATAATTTTATTTTACACTTTTGTAATGACTGACTTTAAAAGCTTAAGCATTGCACATAATTATTGTATGCCTTTGTAACGGTTTTAAAAAGTAGTTATAGGAATTTTATTTATCAGAAATTGGTAATTTTGTTTTTAAAACCGTTACACCTTAACAATTTTTAGGTTTTTTCATAGCGTTTTTCAAGAACAGGTATGATTCTATTCTTTTTTCATTATCTGGGTTAGTTATTATGGTATAAAATAATTTTCTTATTTGGAACTGTAGAGCTGTTTATTCATATTTTAAAAGTTTAACTGATTTTTCACATTTACTTCACGATTTTGGGTTTTCGAAGTTAATTTTTGTATGAATATATTATATTATTTGCATACCGAAGATTGTTTAATTAGTTTAAACCTTGTGATCTTTGTAAAAAGTGTTATCAACAAAAAGTAGCCGAAATTCTCGCTTTTACTAACACTTTCATAAGGTTTTTTTTTCTATCAGCGTTAAAGCAAGTATAGATTTTCTTTAAAAAGCGATTGTTCATGAACATTTAATGAGTGATTTATAATTGAATTTACGTAATATTAAAATTTATCGTTACTTTTGGTTTATCTATTTTTCGTGCCGCTAACAAATGTAAATAATTAACATAAATAATGTTCGTGCGCAAACATTATTTCGTACTATTTAACTTTTAATTACTGCCCCGATATGGCTATACAAGGAAACGTGCACGAGTTTACATAGAGAAATGAAGAGGTTATCACAAATTTATTTCAAGCTTGAAGCGTTTATACGCTGTTAATGTATTCATAACACTGCCGTTAAACGGTGTATTATAATTATTATTCCATTCGTTTTTGCGTTATCAGAAAGTGGTTACGGTGAATATCAAATAAAATTCAACAAAAATAAACCTAAGAGTATTAAATGTATTTTAAAACGTTTTACCGGCAAGTTTATATTTTTTTAGAACATAAAAGGAAAAAAATACCTCAATCTCCAAGGAATAAACGTTGTGTTTATATTGCTTTAAATGTTTACACACAAGAGTTTTTTAATAAAAAACGAAAGCTCTCTGTGTTTTTCTGAGAGCAACTTTCAAAATTTGAATTAAATCAAAGCGTTTTAAACCCTCATAATACCGCTGTACATACTCATTTTCTACTCTAGCCCTAATAAAATATAAAATTCAGTAAAAAATTCAGGAAAGGTATACTCCCTGGCCCTGGAGGCTTATCAATTTTTGCGGAAAGATTTAACTTAAAATATTGAACATTGGCGTCGTAAAGTCAAACATTTATGTACCATTATGCAGCATTTCGTTAAAATCTGGTCAGTTATTTCTGCAAATCTTGTTTTGGCTGTTTTTTTTTTGTATTCCTTATTAATTTTTGTGGGTTATAAGGATACTTTAGTTGTTCCCAATCTTAAAAACAATTCGTTGACTTACAGTCACCCTCCGGTAGGCTGGACTTAATATGATACAAGTAAAGTGTTTAACACGTGTGAGGTATTTGTCGGTGAATAGTTTAACTTTTGTCTTTCTTGTGACATTAAAAGCATTAAGTATAATTAAATTTAAGATTAAGGCAGACTATTTATTATACCTATATCATTTATGTAGTAATTTTTAAATAATACTGGTACAATTAATGTGCCAATGGAATGATTAAATAAATATGTAATCATAATTGTTTCATTTCCTATACTACTGACAAAATAAAAACACTGCGTCAAAGCTATTTAAAAAAAATCTATATGCTGCTTTAATTACACTTTGTGTCAAATTTACCGTTTGGACAAACATAAAATTTTTCATTTGTGGATTTTTGCATTAAAAATAATTTCGAAAATTCTGGAAACAATCATATAGCTACAGTGTTTCCCAAACTTCTTTTTTTCATGGCCTGGTTAAATTTATACTTCTTCTTCGTGACCCCCTAAAATTTTTATCGCCTTTACTGGTCTATAGGAAAAATATAATAAGAACAAAAGTTTACCACACAAAAACACCCGTCAATTCTACTTAAAATGAACATAAGCAAACCATGGTAACCATCAAAATGAATCGTTTTATTTTAGAATATGTAACGGTTCATGTTCACTTAATTTATTTTTTACTGAAAAACTGGAGGTTTTGGAGAAAAAGTTAAAAAATAAAAACAGTTTTCAAATAAATCAAGCTTTACAATTTAAAAAAGAGGCAAAATTTCAAGCCTCCAAAAAGTTCTGATAAAAAAAAGAGGGGTCGCACTTTTCAGCCCTTTGTGAAGGTGGAAGACCATTAAAACTATATTTATAGAAAACCTTTTAATAAGTACAAAACATCTGTCAAATATCATTCTCTCCTACGTTTATCCGTTTATCCGAAAGGAGATGTGTAAGGGAAAAAATATATAAAAGCCCCCCTTAGTTTTCATTAAGGAATTACCTCTTGATTTTTTTCGCAATATTTAAGAAACATCCTGTATATTCATAATGTTTGCAATGTACTTTGTGAAATATGTTCATTTTTCATTACTATTAATAGTTAATTTTATTTTTCTTTGTTTAAAATAGATTTCTAAATATGTGAAGTGGCTTATTATGTTTGTATATACATATTTTACCGGCGTTGGTACTAATGGTCTTAATGCTTATTTCACAATCTTTCATTTTTCAGAATTCAGCAGTGAATTATTATTCCTTCAAAACATGCATAACAAATATCGGTATGCCGATAGAATTTATAATGAGGCAAATACATTTCTAGAGTTTTTAACGATTTTTCGATGTATTCATTGGTTGCTGGATAATGCTTGTAGTGGGTATATGAACAATTATGTTCAAAGGACTGAGTGTTATATGAAAAATTATTTGTGAATTATATTCATTATAAAAAAAATCTATTTTTATGTAATTACATGAACCCTAAATTAAATATAGTATAGCGTTGAATCAAAGGATGATCGGTTTGGTGTATAATACCTGTTATAAATTACAAAAGCGGGATATTTTTGAGAGCACATTAATCTTCGTGATCGTTTATCTTTGAGTTTGTGATGTCTCCGCAGCCAAGAGAATTACAACAATTTAAAATCTGCCATAGGCAGGTGCCTCTACATATATTCATGAGAGAAACTTATATAAAGTTTTATAAGTTTACCAGGACGACAAGGGCGCCAGAAAAGATAATTCCGCATAAAATTTTTATAGTGCGAAGAAAATAGCTGCGATCACTATTATGAAACTTTAAATCAACAGTGTTTTTTTTACAGTAAAATGAACAGAACTTACAATGAGACATTTAACAATAGAAAGTTGGGAAAACCACATATCTATCTTAATTTGCATAGATTTACAAGATGATAAATAACAAAACTCTAAAAACGCTAAGGAACTCTAAAGAAATAACGAAAAGGATTCAGAAAAAACTTTTCACAAAAAGAATATCCTTAGTATTCCAGTTGAACAAAGAAACTTCCCGTTGTTATATGTTATCTGCTTTAGACAGCTCTGGGGGATTCCACGGAATAAGAAAAGGCAAGATCAAAAATTATACAATGTGTTTTACAATAAAAAAATACAACGTTTTAAAACGGTGTGCTTTGAAAGTTAACGTCTCAAATCGAATAAACATAGATACGGTTAGTAAAAAGTACGTCGTTGAAGTTTGAATCTACTCAAAAAATTCTATACTTAAATTATTTTTTACGACTATTAGTTTCTTTGCTGTTGGAGAATTTATTAAACATAAATAAGATTTGATTTTGATGCTGGCTTTACGGTATGCGCCAAAATATACCGTACTGAAACTCAAGCAACTAAAACGTGCATGTGTGTTGTCGACTGGACATAGGGACATGGCTCCAGCTGTACGTGTTCCTAGCAGTAAAAAGTAAGTTGTGTTGTGCAATAGTTGTTGAAAATGGGTCTCTCGACGGAAGAAAAAGTATTCATAGTTGGGTATTATTTTCGCTCATACGAAAGTAGTCGTGAAATTTGAAGTATATTAGGCTCCTTTTTCATTGATGAGGAAGGCAATGCTCTTACCGCCACCTAAAAACGCTACAGAGACATTGTAATGGGACCGTTTGTTCAGGATTTGAGAAGGTTCTATCGGGAAAGGAGCCTTAACATGGATAGACAGTGGTATCAACAGGAAGGGGCGACAAGCCATACCGCTCGAGAATCTCTAGCCATGTTGCAGGAAAACTTTCCAGGACAAATCATTTCACGTTGTACTGACTTTCCATACCCGTCCCATTCCATCGATCTTACACCACCTGATGCCTACTTGTGGAGAATGTTAAAGAAGAGTGTGTTCAACAGTAAAGATCCGCCAAAAACTATGTCTACATTATGCGAGCAAATTGGCTTCCTTTTCAGGAGTCTGCAGCAACCTTTGATTAATAAACTCACAGCTGACAACTGGGTAATATTGTTCGTCTTTTCATTTCAGTACAGATAAAATTGTTTACTTTTCTAAAAATAACTCTGACGCATTTAGATTTTAAAGTTTATTTATTGTTTGCTGAAAATACCCGCACATTTATTTTTATAAAACCACTTAAAGGTATTACGCGACTTTTCTTTGAAATACGACTCCTAAGCTATGACGTATTTCAACAATCTTCGTAAATACGATTAGTCAATAAATGTATACATTTTTGTCATTTCATCGAAAACATTTAAGGAGCAATATTGAGATATTAATAACTTTGGTTAAGGATGTTTATATAGTTAATCAAGTCAGAGTGCATTGTTGATGTAACTAGCAGGGATTATGTCAGGATGTTTACAGAGTTAACTCATGATATACCTAAGTCAGCTATTAACAAGGGTGGTAGTTAATTTCTGCAGTGTAATTAAGGTTACAATTCGCAATTAAAAGCAGAGAAAGCATTACAACTCTTGACATACCAAGCAGGTGCATAGAATTCTTGCCCGTTATACACTATTTTTTGTTTTGCTTTGAAAAAATGAAATGAAAAACAAAATTTAAATAATGTTGAAGATGAAAGGTTTTTAAAAAATATATGTATGTGTCTTGATTGAATTATAAACTACTTATACAAAATATAAAGTTTATTTGCCATAATTAATACTATAAAAATATCCAATTGACTTAACTCTGTAACAAAACAATAGTAAAATAAAGTTTTTAATAAAATATATTTTATTAATCTTTTAAAAATCTAACAAAACATCAAACAAAATCGGTCAAATAGGAATTATATTATAAAATGCAATAGACAACAAAAACTAAAACCATTTAAAAATAGTTAGTTAGGTATTCACATTTAGTTAAACTCATCACCTTCATAATTATTAATTTTACCATCGAAGGAGGTTTTGCAGACCATAAATGCATGTTTAAAGCAAAAATATTTATTACAAGGTCGGCAAGAATATAATATCTGCTGTATATTTGTTTTCAAACAGCAAGAGATGCGCAACTGTAAGAGCGAAACACAAGTCAGTTAAGGCAGCGTTTCTCAAACTATGGATCGCGAACCAGAATTGGGTCGCGAAACGAAACTGTTTTGATGAAAATATTTTTTCTTTTTAAATTTGTTTTAAAATGCTTTGTTCTACCATTTCTAAAGGTATTTTTTTTAAATTTTCTTGCGGGGATGGAGAACAAAAATTTGCCTGGACCCTTTCGGCTAGAGCCCTATGGGTCGTACTCTCATTACTAAAAAATTATTTGCGTCGCGTGTTTAAAAGTTTGAGAAACGCTGAGTTAAGGTACAGAGAGGGATCAGCTGTACAGGGTGGCCTATTTTTGATGCCCATAGATGGTATCTCGGTTATTATCAGAGACAGAAAAAAACTAAGTAGGTAGTCTGTTTTTTTTTTTCCGAGAAAAATTCATTGCCGTAAACAGCTTTTAAATATCTTTTTGATTTTCGAAATATAGCCGAAAACCGATTTTTGGCACTTTTCAAAAATCCTAAATATCTCGCTTAAACGAAAAGATAGAGAAAACTTTAATAACAATTTTTTGGCATGGTTTTTTGTCCGCAATAAGATAGCGATATTCAATTTGTTTTTACTTATATAAATATCGATATATTACACTTAACTTTCTTATTTTAAAAAGCAACCATAAGCAAATTATATATTTTTGAAAAGCGCAAAAATTAAGCTTTCGATTCATGTCAAAGCCAACTATGGTTGCCATTTAAAATAAGAAAGTTAGGTGTAATATATCAATATTCGTATGAGTAAAAAAAAATTGAACATTGCTGTCTTATTAAGGACAAAAAACCATGCCAAAAATGTTATTAAATATTATTTCTAACTTTTCCTTTAAGCAAGATATTTAACTTTATTTGAAAAGTGCCAAAAATCGGTTTTTGTCTATATTTCAAAAATCAAAAAAGATATCAAAAATCTGTTTACGGCAATGAATTTCTCTCGAAAAAAGAACTAAATACTACGTAACTAGTTTTTTTCTATCTTTGATAATAACCGAGATATCCTGTATGGGCATCGAAAATAGACCACCCTGTACGCTCAAGTTTTGACGTGAATCGGCTAATGAGATACTTAAAAAGTTTAGTGCAACGTAAAAGGTCAAACTATTAAGCCATGATACTGTAAAATTAATGATAATTCTTGCAAATTTACGCCCTATAGGCTAGCTAGAAACTAATTATCCCATCCCCGTCAAATAGACTTGATTAGGACAAAAAAGTATATTTTAAGATTGAATACAGTAGTTATAAACATATGGAATTATGCGCTCATTAAAATTTTTATTGCCAGGCAACAATTATTGCAACAAATTTGCGTTGGCGACTTAGCTAAATAAATTTTTCCAATTAAAACAAGCTATACACTGAAGTTAAGTGCATGAGCGAGCAAATGAGCATTTTGTTGCGACACAATTCAGTTAAGAAGCATGCATGCGTAAATATTCATCAACTGTTTTTAATTGTTTCCCCTGTCGATCAACAGATGTAGGTACGTGTATGTCACATTTTCAAGGTACGTTACACAAATTTGCGTCAATTATTTTCAGATTTTTACTGTTTTAATAAAATTTTGATTATTTTTTTTTTTTAAATTGTATGTTGATAACCGTGTAGAGGTTTTTCAAGATAAGCTGAACTGTGACGCAGAAACAAAAATTTTCCTTAAAAGCGTTAATTACTTTGCCACCTAAAAACATACGTCTATTTCAATAACTGGTTTGTGACATATAATAATATAAAGTTTTTAGAAAGGTCTACATTTCAACCGCCTCCTCCTCTCTTTGCGCATTTCGGGGTTCAGTTTATCTTAAAAGACCTCTAGTCATAATCAGGGATGGGTAGTCGGCAAAAAAGTTAACGACTCCCGAGTCGGTATTTTTCAAAACCGACTCCTTTTATTAATGCACTAAACTAGATTAGAAAAAACTGGTTACAACTGGTATTGAATATTTTCAATTTCGTTTCCGTCCTTAAACAAAAAACAAAATGTCGTTACCGTTTCTGCTCTTTCAAAAATTCGGTTATTACCGTTAGTTTGTTTTCATTTTCGTTATGTTTTCATCCCAGATAAAAGCTGAAGCAAAGAATAGGAAGTCGATAGTTTTTCCGACGTTCCATTACGCGAAAAACGAAGCTCCTGCAAAAGCGCTATGATTTGAGAAGTTGTGGTATATTTGTTACAACTAAATTTATGCGGTTTGCATAGGCGTTTAACATACGGAAAACCGTTTTTGGCGTTTTTTTTCCGTAACCATTTAAATTTTTTTCACAACTTTGCACCATTTTACTTGCAAAGGATGCGCGCATTGGTAAATAGAAGAATTTCTATTTTATCTCTGACGGTTGCATGGCCAACGCGATCGCAAACATTACCTTTATTATTCAACTTTTCAGTTTTTTCCCCTATTTTTCAAAGCAAATGGCCAGTGGCACGTATAACGCTGATAAAACATTTAGTTTTGATGTTCTTAATGCAATAAACACAGCCTTGAACAGATTCTAGCGACAACATATCGTGACCCTCCTTTGTATATCTATTAATATTGGTGGATGCGTCGGGTCAGTATAATGTAGTTTAGGTTCAATAATTTTGAAAAGATTTTATATTTAACGATGAACTAAACTTTAGTTACTAAAGGAAGCAGGAGCAAGTTTAAGCAAGCCAACTTAAAATGATATACGAAATATAATTGTTTGGAGATAAAAATGTAATACATACATAATGAACGCTGCACATCCTGGCTGCCATGCAAACAGACAATGTTGTTGAATATAAAAACCTCTAAAACCACAAATTGAAGCAGACTTTCATCTATTTTCTTTCCTAAACTATAATAATTAGCGAGACTTCAAACAAATTTTCTGAACAATTGAAGCTACAAATAGAACAAAAATTTAAATTGGAAATGTTCGAGCTAGAAACACTTCCAATAGTTTAACCTAAACCTAACACAATCTCTCAAGATCGATCAGTAATTGGCGGTTACCCTATATAAATGTAAACTGTGCCAACAAACAAATGCATGCTGCGAAAGTTGCTTTTGTTATTGATTTTATCAGCAGACCTACACAAAAATTTCGCTTGCCATTGCTGTTTACGATTTAAAGAACGAATTACGAAATTACGATGTATAAAAAGTGTGTGTTATTTTATAGCAAGTAAAAATGTTTTGAAATGTCGGTTTGTACACTAATAATATCGAGACAAAAGTAAAGAACCTTTTTAGATTTTTGAGCGTAGAATTATATTAATTAAAAATTGTAATCCATCATAAAAATATTTTAAAAAAGAATTTTTTAATCATATAGGCATTTGCTTGAAAATTCTTATTCCCGTAAGAAAATTTTGGTATTAACAAAATTAAATTAGTTCCAGCTTTAAATAACAAAACTAGAAAAACACAATTTTTTTAATGATCATCCAATTTCTGTTTAATAACAGTTGGCAATCAGGAAATAAAAAAATAAATAAAGAAAAAACTAAAAAGCTAGCAGGAAATTGAAAACAACGATGTTCAACCGTTCAAATGGAAATGGGAACATAATTACCGGCTCAGAAATTAATTGTTGAAGCTGTATGAGTGAATTTGCTACGTATCTCGTTATAATTCAGTAATTTTCAACAAACACATACAAACTGCAATCAGATTGTGCAGGAACAATACGTTAAGGAAATAATACAATGCCGGGTACCACGCTGATGGCTAACGATTTTCCTCATCAAGTCAAGTTGAATAATAATGCTTCAGGTAATCATACAAAGCAAGTGAAGCTCTAAAACAGGTTGTTAACCATTATCACGCCAGTGGCACACTGGCACACTTTTTTTGGCTAAACATCAGGAAATTATAATCATTGTACCTACAGGGTGGGCAAATTTTGATGTTTTAATAGGGAATCTCGGTAACTATAAGAGGTATCAAAAAACGGCCCGCGCATCCTCGATCTCTTTTTTCGAGAAAAAGTTAATGGTGAAACTAAAATTGGTTATCGTCTTTTGTTTTCGAGTTATCGCCGATAACTCGATTTTTCGACTTTTCGTTTTATGACTATATCTCGCTTGTTTATGAAAATAAACAAAAATAATTTTGACGTTCTACAGGTACTTTTTTTAATAAGAATGCAGTGGCGTAGACAACTTTTCAAAAAAATCTAAATTCGACTTGTGAATAAAGTTGTGTTTTTTTAAATAGTTAAATAGTTGGCTATGACTTATTTAAATTCTTTATTTTTTTGTCAATTCAGATATACATATAAGGGATGATGTAGTTATTTTCAATAAGATGTAAGTTGCGAAAGGTTTTTAATTTTTTTTAAAAAGAAAATTAGAGTACGCTCTAGAAACAAAAACAAAACCAGTGTAAAATCTTTTAAAACTCATTTGATACAAGTTACTAAGCTTTTGTAGTTTGTTGTAGAGATAAATATTATAAATATATGAAAATTTGCAGTAATGTAGTTTATCGTAGTTTATTTATTATCAGTTTTAAAGGTTTTGGAAATGTATTTCATTTTGTCTAGATTAAGCTGCTTAAAACAAAAACCATCACTCATAGATTTTTTTTAAATCCCAGTATCTTGCAGTCTGTCCAAACACATTCAGCAATTTATTATTAGAAAGTACTGACGTGCTGGAGTATGTCCAGTGACATATCTCTTTACGATTTATTTAGATTTTTGTGGTCTCTGGGGTTTTTGCTATGCTACTTAAAATCTTAAAATCTATTAATGAGGTCTTCAGGAATATAACGCTTTAGTCTATGATGTTGGTTGTTTCTTGAGAGTAACGGTTTTGCCAGTCTGTTGGGATGGCCATCGAGTCTGTCGCTATTTAGCACTGTAATACCGCACTTCTTGTTTAACCGATAACACCTGAAGATCGCGTTGGATTGCCCCATTCGGCAGGTACTACGGGCGTTCACAATCAGCCGCAACACTTTTGATTGGAATCTTTTGAGTATTTCAATATTTAGAGTTAGAAGCCGATCCCCACAATTGAACACCGTAGGCCCAGATAGGTTTTAGGATAAATTTATAAATCAGGAGTTTGTTTTCAATAGATAATCTTGATTTCTTTCTTATAACTCAGTAAATTTTTGTAGTTTGAGACCAAGTTGCTTTCTCCAAGTTAGCTTAAGTTAGCTGATGACTTTATTTAGGTTTTGCAGTATGTAGGTTGCTACTATTGGATATCTATGCCTAACTAGGACAGCAGTGTCATCCGCATAGGTAGCGGTCAGGCTGTTTGCTGTAGTTGGTTAGTCAATGGCCCCAATATGCTGCCCTGTGGTACACCTGATTTTACTGGGCGCAACGATGGGTATTCCTCCTTGTGTTTTACCTATTTTCCAGGTAAGATTTCAGGATAATGTATATGTTGTCTAGGAATATTTTTCTAATTTTGTACAGCCACACTTTATCAAATACTTGACTGATATCTAAAAATACTGCTGTACAATAATCCTTGTCTTCGAATGCTTGGGTTATCGTGTTTGTTATTCGATGTACTTGTTCAATTGTACCGTGCTCACATCTAAACTCGAATTGGTGGTCTAGTATACTTTGTTTTACTTTCAGAATACGTTTGATTCTCCCCAAGAATAGTTTAATTGAGCATTAATAAAACTTTTGACAAATTTATCCTAATAGAACAGCAAGTAGTTTACAGTAGTTAAAGTAAAATGAAATTGAAGTCTTATAATTGGCCACTGTAAAATCTATGGACGCAAAAAACCACTCCTAGCAAATTTAATTTAAAACTGTTAGATTAAGCGCCATCGTTTAAACCTTATTCGTTTTACAACATTATTTTTATAAGAAATAAAACAAATTAATGGCTATTGCTCTTCTTACTCTTCTAGATTAAAGTGATTCTCATTTTAATGGTCTCAGAAAGAGCGATCTAAATTTTAGTGGCTGACTGTTATTGTTTCCACGTATTACGCAATTATATGTATATCCATTTCATCTGGCACTTTTACAATACAATTTTAATCTTTTACTGCGTCTCTGTTTCGCTGATGACTAAAAATTTACGGACAGAAGCTCAAGGACGTAACGGGCACTTAGGGTGATCGTATTACGCTTAAGTGTCCACTTAATCACGTCTTGTTTATAGTTGAACGGATAAACTGTCGCCAGCTGCAGTAATCTACAAGAATTGGAAATCCAGTCAAACTGACTACAGGCGCGCGAACAATCGAGGTTAGACAATTGAAACAAGACTCATAAAACCGATCGTTACTGATAAATCTTTATAATCAAGAGCGTTTTGATTTAACAAATTTATAGCGAGCATTTGTCATCGTAATCTTTGGAGAGGAAGCTTTATCATTTAGTAATGGATACAGTTTTTAGAATCGGAATCGTGAAACAAAGTGAACTTCAAGAGAGGGGAGATTCGTCCCCGGGAATCAACCAAATATTGACGGGTAAACGATGAGTCGTGAATAAATCAAACAGAATCCTGGAAAACAACACTTTTATTAGAGTGCTTCGAATTAAAGTTATTTATTGCATATTTTCGTAAGTGTGATGTTATATTTATCAAAAAATGTACGCAAAATCTTGTTATTGTTAACAGTCCACTTCGTATAACAACGCGAAAGTCATACACAATTTAAGGGTAGTTCACACGGTGAGCGGTGACACTAGTGTCGTGACACTAGGTGCCGTGGTATCAAATGTCGTCGTCTGAACAACCTGATGTCGCGATGCCACGATGTCATGACGCTGGTACCGTGACACTAGCGATGTTGTGACACTAGCGATGTTGTGCCACTAGCAATGTTGTGACACACATCAGCTGCCAACCTTTATAATAATAAAAATGCGGTACTTGACTGTACTTTTATATTTTGCCAGCGCATATTTGTCAACATAGACAATTAATATACAATTGTTTGTCATCGATTTCCAATTTATCATATCCTCAATAGACGTTCAAACGTTTTTAGAGCATTATCAACAATATCCTTGTTTATGGGACTAATCTATTCCCGAATATAGCGAATTCAAAATAATTAGTTGGTCTACAACATTCGTTGCTGCAGTTACAAGAGCGGCCATTTTTATTTTGATGTCGCGACACTCAAATATATCATATGACGTTGTGAACACCCAGTGCCGTGACACCGAATGTGAAACGACGTCGTGACATTTAATGTCAGGACGCTAGTGTCACCGTGTGAACTACCGGGGGCCATCGTTATACTAGCGGGACGACTCCTAACTGCAAAATGCGAGAAAAGTGGTGGGGATAAAGGCCGACCGTTCATTCTTTACTTATTTTTTCTGTGCCTTTTAATGTTTCTGCTGGTGTCTAATACGAGATAATTAAAAAAAATAATTTTATATCTCCAACTTCACAGTGAGGTGCATTTGCTAAAAAAGCAAAAACTTTTCACGTCATCATTGTTTGCTCTTTTTTTCTAATTTTTGCTATGTACATTTTAATTTTTTTGCTGTTCTCTAATATGGGATCATTAAAGAAAGAGTTTTGTACCTCCGACTTCACGATGAGTTACATTAGCAAAAAAAATCAATCAGCTGTTTACGTAATTTTTTGCAAATCTTTGCTTTACTTTTTAATTTTTTTGCTAGTCGCTTCCACAAGATACAACTTTTTCATGAATATTATGTGCTACAAATAGTATTCGTCGATTTTCAACACGAATAATTTCAAATAAAAGTAATTTGCGTTAATATTATGTTCTAATAATTTAATAATAAATAAAGTTCAATTAATAATTTACACATACTTTTCTTTTATTGAAATTCAAAAATAATTTTGTTGCGGTGATTGTCAAAACCATAAACTATTGTACGCAGCACAGGTTAATTGTTAATACGAAATTGTTTTTTGTTTTTTAAGTAAACTAAATTTTTACTTTGACTTAAGTAATAAATAATTATGCTATTAGTATTAGTTGATATTTGCATCTTTACTAGCATGTACTTATAACTTAAACAACTTATATAAATAGACTTATATACAGTGTTTTTTGTGAATGATTTGTTGTTTAATTCGTTAAAATAATTTACTTCAAAATAAAATTAAAAAGTAGCTACATTTATTTGTATAACAAAATTTAGGTCAGTAATTTTTTATGATGGGTTTCGACACCACATATTGTGTCATTTTGAACTAGCGCAGTAAATGTTCAAAGATTTTTTTAAATAGATACAAAAAAAAACGACATGCTGTAAACTTATTCATACATATTGGTTTACAACTTAAACCACTTCAAGATTTTTAAAAGTATTTAACTCCTAAAATTTGTTTTTAGTTTGAGAGCCACTTTGGCCTTGACCAATCGCAGCTTTGTTATAGCCTTCTCTAGTTCAGTATTTTTTGTAATACGATTTAAAAAACAGTTGAAAGATAAATTGCAAATCATACAGTTGTAAGTAAACCCTCACATCTATAATCATAGTAAGTTCTCTTCATTGCGAACATCGTTCAATAGTGACAATCGATGGCGGTGAGGAGTTTTTTTAAAATCATAATAATTACAGTGAATCAACAATTTGCTTTATAAGAGACAATACATCGATCCAACTTTAAAAGATAAAAACATAATTTCAAATTTCATTCATGTTTCTAAATTTACATTGTTGTTTCAGAATGCTTAATAATTACATAACAAAAATGCCTGTTAAATGTTGCTTTCCTCAATCTAAAAGTAATTACAAAGGAAGTAGTTACACACCATCCTCTAATTATTACATATTAAAATATTTATAAAACTTGTTTCTATAAATCTATCTTCTATCTATATATATAAAAGAGCTTGTTTGTGTGTTTGTTTGTTTGTTTGTTCGCTATAGAATCCTAGGTCCGTTGACCGATCGGGACCAAATTTTGCACAGTTACTATTTAGGACCTTGCAGATCTAACGCCAAACTTTAAGTACAAGCACATATTACCAATTAAAAAAAAAAAAAATTACTTGGACGGGATTCGATCTTACGTCGGCAAATACCTGGTCAAAACACGATACGGCGCGGTGTATTTCTCAAGTAAAGATTGTTTTGTATACAATTAGTAATAAATGTACATGAAGTATTATTTTTATTAGTACATTTTTAATTGAAACAAGACGAAAGAAAATAAATTTGAGTTATTATTCAATTTTTAAGCAATAAATAGTTATTTTTTAATGAATTATAAGAAAATGAAAAGATGATTGATCAGAGTATGTCATTTGTGTATGATTTGGAATTATTGGGCTTATTCAAGTTAAAAAAGTAATTAAAATTGTAATCGCCCGTGCAACGCCGGGTAAATCATCTTGTTATAAATAAAATATAATAAAAAAATAGTTATATTAAATCCTCTGCACGTAATATGCCAGTGTGAAGGATTCACACCCTATCGGCGCAGACTTCTAGGGATGGAAAAAGCCAACCAAGATGAGCTAAGAAAAACACCCTTAAAGAAAATCCTGGAGTTTTTCAAAAACACAGGACTTCTTTAAGGGGCTATCACCAGAGGGTACAATAGACCAACAGGTCGCAGTACAGGAACCCGAAAGGGGACCACCTCCGCGGAAATAATAATAAATACACACCATCTAATTATTACATATTAAAATATTTATAAAACTTGTTTCTATAGATTATAAATAAAATATAATAATAAATAATAAAAGGAAGCAGTAATTATTAAAAAAGTAACAAAATGCTTAACCAAGTTTGTATAAGTCGCATAACTTATCTTGCTGAAACCTAGAATTAAAACACAGCCAGAGATGAGGAGTGTTTTTGTAAAACCGGTACATTTAATATGCAAATTCTAAATAAACTCTACCTTCCGCAAGAACTTCACACCTCCAGTTATTCTAAAACAATATTTTTAAAAGTTTAAATTTTAAATTTCCAATGCACCACGCAAAAACTATAGAAACTACTCTTATTATTAAATCACTGAAATATTCATGGACTTTTCCAACTCGTTTTATTAGGTCCTGTTGAATATTTTCTAGAATTATAAAGCTTCTTGCTGTTTAGAAAGCGACAAGTTGGCTAAAGCTTGTCATAGAAATTATCCACTAATCTTTTAGCTTGAAAAGAACTGAAATGTAAAACGACAGTAAGGGAGTAGAGGCTAAAAAAGCCAAGGACACGATAAGTATGGTTATTTAACTGCAGTTCGTAACCTTTTAACATTTTCACCACTAAAGTAGATATAGTCTTAAGAAAAATCTAAATAAGTTTATTTTTACAAACACAAATACAAAAAAGATCTGGATAACTACAAACCTATCATGTAAAGTACATAGATAAAAATTTACCAGTGTTAATCGGCTTGGTGTATTTCGACAAAATCTTGGTGTCAAGTTAAACTTTAATTTTGTGTTAATTTGACACTCTGTCGATTTTTACCATTTGAACAAATTGACGTGTTCAATTCTACACATCAAACGTTAGATAAATTGTAAATGACAAAGAACACAGACAAATTATAGCTTTAATGGCAGTGAAAGTAATTGCATTAAACACATTGGCTATGTTATCTAATAACTTGAGCAATATATTATTTTTTTAAAATGAAAATGTGTTAATTATTATATGTATAATTTATATCATAAACACGCCAAATGCAACAAAATTATTTTAACAGATTCACTACATCCATAGTGTAACACGCCGCCTGAGATCAATTATTATGTTTTACTTTAATGTTATTTCATTTACTTTTAAATGAATATCATGCAACAATGCTGATGCATCAGTTACTACAAGGGCCAAGTTGTGAGGAATTCAACTTTAGTAAAACACATTAACGTTAAAATATTACGGACACAATTTGGGTTCTACAACATCAGTATTTGGGTCTTGTCAATCAACAAACGATTTATTGACAAATTTGTGCATCTGAGGGATAACATATTAATCGCACAAATTCGTGTTTATAGGAAAGAATGACAAAGATGCAACTACATAAAATAAAAAAGGCAACAGCGAACCTAAAATCTTGGGACAGTCGCGTTTAGGTACTTAAGAACCAACCACCGAGAAATGTACAGCCGGTTGAAAAATAAAGGACTTTGCTGTTAAAATTGTTGTGTTTTATTTGTTCCTTACTGTATAATAATTTCTCCAGACTAGTGTATTACGTAAAACAACGTTTAAGGGTCAAACCATCATACAAAGACGATCACGAGCCATAATTAACAACGATAAATATAACAGTAATAAGTACTCTACCACAACAGTGCGGCCTATGTATAGTACCTTTTTTTTTTTAGATCATTAAAACTGATTAAATATTAATCAAAATGCTTGTTCCAAAAATGTTAAAATTTGACACACAATCTAAGGATTCTAAGGCAATCAATATCTGTTTTTCTTTAAACAAAATAACACCCTTTAAAGTATATCTATACAGGGCGAATCACGACGAAGTTTGAACAGTTAATAACTTTTTTAAATATTATTTATTTGTATTCGTCATTGGTTATAATACAGTAGAAAGCTGAACCACACTATGAACGAAAAATAAATATTTTTGAATGGTGTCCATTTTTGCCGAGCATGTTCCATGGCAGCTATTAGTGTCGATGGTCACAGTATCCTAATTTCTGCGGTAACGCCAATGAGCAGAACTGCAGGATCTGGAGGACTGAGAATTCAATACACCAGCATGAATTGCATCCTTCCAAGTGCATAGTTTTGTGCATAAAAACCTCACAGAACATCATCTTCTTCGAAAATGACAATGTTAATATAGTGATCACTGGAGAACAATATTGTACGCCCTACAATGAAAAATAGGCGTAAAATTTGGTTTCAGCAGCACTGCCATACTGCTGAAGACACAATGCAAGTTTTAAGAGACATTTTTGGAGGAGGAATAATTTCGAGATCTGCAATCGATTGGGCTCCATGTCTGACGGTCCCTGATTTTTTTGTGGGGTTACGTTAAAGAGTTGTTGTGTGTGAACAAGCCTCAGACTTTTCCACAACTGCAGGAGAAAATTCGAGCAGAAATAAGGGCACTATATTCATTGACTCGTCATTGCAAAACCGAAAATGGATGCTATTTAAAAGAGTTTGTTTTTCGTTTATACTTATAGTGTTAACAAATATTTCAGCTTTGTACAACAAAAACAAAAATATTTAATGATTAATAAAGTTTCTATCTGTTTAGACCCTGTCGTGACTTATGGCCCATCCTGTATAGTCTAAACTCAATATCATTTTGATGTTAAAATCAACACCGTATTTTTTACTGTATGTACGATTCATTGATTGTTTAAAAATATGTCGGATTAAACTTAATTAAACTTAATGTAGCTAATACGTTTGTATTTCTCATCGACATTATTATATCAAAATGCGATTACGTAAATTAAATTCCAGTTCCATTTGGCAAATTTTAGTGCCAAGTTATTTAACTGAAACGGTAGAATCCAGGCCTCCTATGTCTACAATCGCTATTATTATTCTATCCAATATTACATTGTTTGAGAACTTCCCAAACAAAATTTATCTTTGATACTTTTCGATGATACGGCAAACTTCAACAAGTTCCATGTCTTATTCAATATTTAACACGGCCAACTTGTTAATGGAATTTGTGTTCGGAAAAAAGCAGCAGTTTGTTGTGGTTTTTCTGTGTATTTAAAAATTAACTATTCGATTGTGCTAATATTAGATTTGGATTTGTTTGCTTTTGTTCTGAACTAGTAAAAAAATTATACAAAAGTTAAAAATTTCAGTAAATTAGACACTTAAAATGCATATTTATTTAAATCGAATAAAGTTTTTACCATTTTAATTTATCCTGACACATTTAAAAAGATAATTGTAATATTCTTTACTATATTACTTTTAGCTTTATTTGTTATACAGGGTGTTTCTGAAATATTGCAAAACAATTCGAGAGGTGATTCCTTATCAAAAATTAAGAGGGGTATTTCATATAACTTTTTTCTTTAGACGTCTCCTTTCGGAGTTATGATACAACCCCCTAAAGGAGAGCTGTAAAATTAGGTTTTTATTATATTTCTCAAATTTGGATAAATGTAGGAGAATGATATTTGGTAGATGTTTTATACTTATTAAAAGGTTTGCCATAATAATATTTTCAATTATCTCGCACCTTCATAGGGGGCTGAAAAGTGCGACCCCTGTTGGTTTTTTTATAAGAACTTTTTGGTGGGTTAAAATTTTGCAATCAAAAAATTCTTGTAGGTTTTACGAGAAATACTAAGGCATAAAAATAGTTTCTAAATAAATTAAGCTTTCAAAAAAGAAGTTTTTGATTGCAAAATTTAAAACCACCAAAAAGTTTTAATAAAGTAGGTACATATTCTTGAGTGAAAATGATGACCATTTGTCAAATATTTTGTTATCCGAAAATGCTTCCTTTCAAAGTTAGAGACCTCCAAAGTTGCAAGAAAAAATAATCAAAAAATTGATTACGTCCTAGCCGTTTAAGCTAGAGCTATCAAACTTGGCCGAAATGTGTGGGTGTTTCCCATTGACTTTGTGGGATAATTAAAAAGAAAAGACGTAATTGGAAGTATGATTTATAGTCAGGTCATCCGCTTAATTATGAACAAGCCTTAAGTCAAGCATGACATTAGCCAACTAAGTTTAGTAAAAAAAATATTTGAGGTGTATAAACAGAGTTTGTCGATGCATCTTTAGCGCTAATTTTCTCGAAAACGGCTACGTTTACAGCAAAAAACAAAAGGCGACGAATTTTTTCCTCTTAAGTCGTACTTTCTTATGGACGAATGACATTTTCAATGTTATTCCAGAGAAAAAAATTCTGAAGATGGTAAGCGGATGACCTGATTATAAATCATACTTCCAATTACGTGTTTTCTTTCTAATTACCCCACAAAGTCAATGGGAAACACCTAAACATTTCGGCCAAGTTTGATAGCTCTAGCTTAAACGACTAGGACGTAATCGATTTTTTGATTTTTTTCCTTGCAACTTTGTAGGTCTCTAACTTTGAAAGGAAGCATTTTCGTATAACAAAATATTTGACAAATGGTCATCATTTTCACTCAGGAATATGCACCTACTTTTTGGCGGTGTATAATTGGGACACCCTGTATGAAGGCATAAAAGAAAAAGACTAAAGAGCAAGAAGAATGAATAACGAAGTAACGAAAAAATTCGTCTTTTCAATTTGAAAGTAAGAAATTTATGATTTTTTAGTTGATTACGTTAGAAATCACTTTGATAATAGTAATTTTATTTGCAAATAGAACTATGCAATGTGATTTATATCAGAAAAAAAGTTGTCATTGACGAAGAGATGAAAGTATAAAAACTGGTATAGCATTCCAGCAAGATGGATACCTGTTTAGCTAATTAACTAAATTCCCTAAATAATTTAAGCAATAACTACTAAAACCAATAGGATAGAATATACTGACCGAATATACTGAGTAACAATGACAAGGTTCAGTTTGTGTGTTTTATTTTTGTAGTAAGATACAGCGCGCTACAAGTAATCATAGATGTCTTCATCATACATAAGTTATATTGAAAGGATCAAGTTGCAATAGCAACGACAAAGAATACGTCGACCGAAGGCAGTATTACCGCTTCAAATCAACTCCAGCGATGTGACTTCGCCTTATTGAGTTCAAAGCTTTCTGATGCTACAAATCGGCATCGAAAACAGCGGGAAATAAAAAACAAATATCAACATCAATACACCAGAGGTTCGTCATCATGTAGTCTCTTTCAATATGTCGATAGTTTCCGAGCACAAAATCTAAATGTGTATACTTAGTACGCCTGGGTTGTTTACTTATTTATTGCTTGGAGTGTTTAAAGAATTTTCCACGGATGAATCGTAATGAAATCAAAATAAAACGGACGTGCGACGCAGACTTAAATATAAAAAGCGCCTGGAGCAGATTAGATCGATCTAATTTATTTTTATGTTGATGCGCATTGGTTTGTTTTCACAACTGAATTTTATTCTCTCCAGAGATCTTTTAGGATTTTAAAAATTGAATTTGGCAGTCCTGCTTTTAATTAAAATATATTTGTTTTGGAGTATATTAAGAAAATGTATGTACAGAGCGACTTCAATTCGAGGATGAAAATTGGGCTCTAGCTTGTTATCAAATACAGGCCGCAGGTTTACATCTAACATAGATGTTCAATTTTCTCATAAATAATAATACCATATTAAAATGGAGTTATCTAAAATTAGATTCCTAGAAACGTGAAAAAATATAAAAAGTTACTCGTTTTTTGGCTGAAATTTATGGAGCGTATGATGTAAAAAAATATGTAGGGGAAGTTGGGGTAAGATGACGAACGGGGTAAGATGACGAACGATTTTTACAGGCAATCCATCAAAAACTCAAATTCAAAATTTTCACTACCATCTGGAGGTTAGTAGACGAAGTTAATATTAGCTGATAAGATTTTAATATAGTTCAAATTTCTTCCGTTAAAAGCAATTGTTTGTCATCACATGTTCGGTTACAATATTTATTGCCGGTGTTTAGTGTTTTTTTGGAAAACTCGGGTAAAAACAAATTGAATTTTGCTGTAGGTTGTACATTACCTGTAATAGTATTGGTATTCTGTTTAAATTTTATAAATCTTTTTGTAGTTTTTTATGTAAATTAGAAAAACATTTTTAATATGTAGTGGGGTAAGATGACAGGGGTAAGATAACGATTCGTCATCTTGCCCCAGCAACCAGTAAGCACTGTTTTTGGTAATAAAATTTTATTACATCCAGAACATCAATGCCAAGAACCTACAAAAAAAAAGACCAATCGTGGTCAGTGGTCTCAAGGCGCAATGATAGCGGCTATGCACGACATTGAAGAAGGAACTACATCCTGCAATGCAGCTGCTGCTGCTGAATGTTTCTGACCATATCAATGGTAACATTGGTGGAGATACTAATGGTAACATTGGTAGGGAGATTCCTGATGAAAACTCAGATGATTAAGACTTTTCTTCAGATGGCAATATTCCGTTGAAGCAAATGAAAAGCTATGCTTTGTTTACGCCTGTAAAAAATGATGAAGAACCTGAACCTTCTTCATCATCAAGGATGCTAGCTGCTCAAAGTCGAAATCTGACACCTCACTGTGGAAAATCAGACCCTTGCCAACTATTAATCGTCCTGTTCAAAATAATAAAAAAACTCTCAGCGAGCGTAATTACTGGCACTCCCATAAAAAATCAATTAGAAGAGAAAGACAGGTTAGCAAAACAGAAGGGAGGAAATGGGCCTAATGAAAAAACTGCTATATCTTCTCAAACAACTGAATCTTTATCCTATTATTGTCTAATCTGCCACAAACCTTATACAGAACCACCAGCGACAGACTGGATTCAGTGTTGCAAATGTCAAGAGTGGTGCCATGAAGACTGCACCACTTATGATGGCCAAGGACAATTTATTTGTGTTTTATGTATGTAGGCGCCATCTTACCCCATTATGTTCGTCATCTTACCCGCACTATGGGGTAAGATGACTAAAATGACATTTTTTGTTTATGTTTTTTTATTGTAATATTGGAAGCGCTGTTTAGTTTAAAATCATAGGGAATTCAAAGGTAATTCACCAATGTATGTATTCGTCATTTTTATTTAATTATATCATTTTTCTCTTGGCCAAAACTTAATTTTCTTGTTAACCTAGTCATCTTACCCCAACTTCCCCTATACAAGTTCAAGTAATTTGTTTTATATTGTCAAAGTCCTGACGACACAGCCGTTTTAGAAGTAGCAAGAATCATCCGAGAAATTACAAGGAGCTACCAATCAGTTCAACAACTGGACCAAAACATGCCTATAAAATTAAATGAAACTAGGGTACCTCTATAAACAGGGTATGGTCAGACCGTGGACAAGTTTCTATTGGCTGAGAAGTTTTATGATTGAGTTTCGCTTGCGACCTCTAAATTTTATATAATTTGCACTGCGTTAATAGGGAGTTGTACAGATTTTATTTTTTTCTTGCGTGTTCAGAGTGTTTAAGTGTGATCCAAGTCTTAAAAAGACATTAGTGATAGTTGTATAAGTTATTACCATACGTACATTTCATAAGTTAAGTTAAATACAATATTTTTTTTTAATTTTTAGGGAAATGTGCATTGTATTATTTGTTTACATCCAACTTAATAGCATTGATTGGAATTTATAATGTAATTTTGTGATAAAATATGAACTTAAATTGATGAATCTATACTTTTCAGATTGGACATTAAAACAGAAATTAAGTTAACAATTGTTTGCAATTGAATGATCATAATCAATTAAAGATGCTTAATATTCATCTCAAAACATTTATTTATCCATCTTGGAACAAAGATTTGTGTGGCATAGAATTAGCTAAATTGGGATTTCAATATAAATTTAAAGACTAAAGCCGTCATTAAATCATTTTGTTAAGTTAGGTAGTAGGATTCTTCATTTGAAAAATAACTTTACAATTAAAAGCGTACAAATACAAAATTTGTTCATTATAACGTCTTGTTTTTTATTCCTTAAAAGTAAGTACAGCAATATAATGCTGCAACTAACGTACACAAAAAAACAACACTGTTATTACTTGGTGTTTTAAATTCTTTTATGTACATTGCGTGTATCATTACGCGCTCCGTAAAGGTTTTTTAAATATTAATAGCTAATACAATTATTAACCCTTCATTTTACTAATTTTTTAAGTTGCTATACTTACTATTGCATCTATTTCCGCATGCCAATTGAGTTTTTACCTTCAAATTTTGTTTAAAAATGAAGTTATTAAAAGAAATCCATACCCTGTTATATAGAGGTACACCATCAACAAGTTTGCCAAAAACCACAAAATGTCGAGGCGATCCAGTTTCTGGACACTACAGGATTAGTAGGAAGACTTAAGAGGGTTAAACCCTTTGACTTAGTTTAAGTCATAGTATAAAAGCAGATACTGTGTGGTAGCGTGCACGTTAATAATTAGTGAACTTATAAATTAGCAAACCAACGGCTACTGTTGGGTAAACCGTGGCGTATGTTTGAACTTTGAACATTATTAATGTCTCTAGGACCAGATTACATTGTTATAAACTCTATTGGGGTCTACCATTAAAAAAAATTGCAAAATAAAAAGACATTGTACAGCACTAAGTTGTAAAAATTATAAACTACAATGTTTATACTATATGCCTTATCAACATAAATATGTATATTGTATGTACTTAAAATGACTTTGTACATAAAAAAGGTATGTGATTTAGTTATGCTCTTTCTAATCATTCTTAATCCGGTTTTACTTTCATATAATCACAATTAAATTATTTTAAAAGCAAACATTAATGGTCCGTTATTAAAAGCTAATTATTGTATGTAGTTGCTTTAGTTCAGGCGAAACAAATGAATTTGTATATCATATGACTTAAAAGTTACGCAGTTTACACAACAAAATTAGTTTACTAAAATAAGCTACCACTTAACGACAGTTATATGGTAACAAACTGCTGGAAAATAAGCTTGTTTAACATATAAGTCAAGGGTAATTGCAATGAAAACAAGAACACTTCCTTCAGAACCGTAAATTGCCGTGTTTAAGTACTTGGCAAATTTAAAGTACGCGAATTTAAAGCCTTATAAAAAGATAGTTAACTTACGTAGCCAACATATTTTATTAACTATTTAGACAGAGATAAAATTTAGGCAGAAAAAGCTTGTCACTAAAAATTTTTTAGTTTCTAGTATAAATGAGCTTATTTACAATCGCCTATCTTATTGTGCAAAGAGGCACTTTTTGAAGAAATCTATATTAGTTTCGAGACTTCCATCTGTAAATCCTTTTTTTATCTGACACTAATCTATTGACTAAGAGCGGAAGTCCTATAATTGGATGAGAATGAGAATGGTATAAGAAAGTAAATACATATTTTCTACGTTAACTTAACAGGATATGTAAAGCACTTTATGCAATCGAACCTAATACAGTTTAAATAATAAATTATTTCCAGAATGTAATTTAGGTGTATGAATTTTTTACCATTTTCATAACACAACATTGCAAATTCTTATTACCAAGAGTTTCCAACGTTATTCTTGTATTCTTCCGTAAATTCTTTAAGCAGAATACGAAAGAAAAGTCGCATGCCATTCTAATGTTAATTACAGATGAAGTGTAAAGATAAATTCCATTAATCAGTTGGTAAAAACTAAGAACCTAGGTTTTGCTTCTAACTGGAAAATTGTACTTTTTCATGAACTGCGCTACGGATGATTAATATATCTGTCAAATCGGTTTTTGTAATACGGACAACTAAAGGAATTTTTTGAGAGATCTAGATTTCGTTGTCACAAATATCCTACTCCAATACTCAGATTATAAAAATAAAAATTTCTGCTTAAAACGTTCAGCTTGTTAAACACATTGGGTATATTATTATTATAGGAATGAGGAATTATTAACAAAATGTTTTTATGTAAACGGTAGCTTCTAGAATTTGATCATC
This sequence comes from Elmis aenea, assembly GCA_947652605.1. NCBI lineage: Eukaryota > Metazoa > Arthropoda > Insecta > Coleoptera > Elmidae > Elmis > Elmis aenea. The sequence goes on from OX393578.1 coordinate 15,029,704, forward strand.
AAAGCAGGGCCGGCCCAAGAACCCGCGGTTACCAATAATATTACGCGATAATGTTACTAACTATTACCCTAAGCCATATGAACCAATCACTTTAGTCAAATTTTAGTCACTCCTTCATGTTATAACCAATCACGTTCATTTTTAAGCAGCAATAACGCCAAATCGTCCCTAGGGATGTTTTCACCGACAAAAAGCGAAAACATCCCGTTTCCATAGCAACCTGGTTGCTTGTTTACACATGTTTGACATTTTTGTAAAGTATATTGAAAATTAGAGTATTTAAGTAATAAACAAAAATTGTAATTATTTTTGGTATCTTATTTGGGAAATATTCTAATCAAATATATTTCGGAACATTATTTTGCAGAAAACATTTTAACTTAAGTTTGTTGCTTATTGGTAACATCTGTTGACAAGATGAATGTTCATGTCATTTTATCTCAGGATGTTACCAAAGCAACAAACTTTTGTCAATAATGTTGCCGGCAAAATAATGTTCCTTTAATATAACTTAAAATTTCCTTCATCTGTCAAATTTGCGCTTTCAACCAATCACTAATCTTAAATCTTCTAAAAACTACCAATAGGAGCATTATTACACGGTAATAATTTTACATTCCCCTGTCAGATGTTGATTCTCCTGTCAAATTTGCGTTTTCGACCAATAACAAACTCAGTTTTTTTTTTACTAAACTTAGTTGGCTAATGTTATGCTTGACTTAAGGCTTGTTCATAAACTCACCTGAGGTGTATAAACAGAGTTTGTCGATGCATCTTTAGCGCTAATTTTCTCGAAAACGGCTACGTTTACAGCAAAAAACAAAAAGGGGCGAATTTTTTCCTCTCAAGTCGTTCTTTCTTATGGATGAATGACATTTTCAATTTTATTTCAGAGAAAAAAATTCTGAAGATGGTAAGCGGATGACCTGACTATAAATTATACTTCCAATTACGTGTTTTCTTACTAATTATCCCACAAAGTCAATAGGAAACACCTAAACATTTCGGCCAAGTTTGATACCTCTAGATTAAACGGCTAGGACGTAATCGATTTTTTGATTTTTTTTCTTGCACCTTTGGAGGTCTCTAACTTTGAAAGGGAGCATTTTCGGATAACAAAATATTTGACAAATGGTCATCATTTTCACTCAGGAATATGCACCTACTTTTTGGCGGTGTATAATTGTTACGCATTTTTTAAATATTTTCTGGGTAAATCCTCCTCAGTAGCACGGCCTTTTTGCACTAGGCCCCGCTTATTATTGGACCGGTCCTGCATCAAAGCCATTATATTTTTAACGTATTTTTAGCTTTCATAAAACTCAGCCAAGTCTTACCTTCGATATTTCATCTTGGCAAAACTATTTCAAGCGGCAAAGCGGATTTGATAGAAGTTCCGAACTGTGTTTAGCGTTCAGCTTTGAAACTTACCTGCAAAAGAAAAAAAAAAAGATTAGTTAATCAAAAAGTTCTAAATGAAATAGTTTTCATTCGCAAAACAAAAATAAACACGTACGACATCTCCTAGTATAACCGAGATCAATATTATTGTTGATTAAAAATGTTGATGTCTAAAACATACAAATTAACAATTAATTAGTAAAGTTATCAAAGCTCATGTTTTTAACATTTGATTTCGAAACTCTAAAACGTCATATTTTATGTAATGTTAGCAACGCGAGAAATACATTTATATCAATTAATAAGTGACTACTAAAAGTATAAATTAATTAAAGCTGTCACATTGTAGAATGCACATAATCATAACGTGACTATTAGTCACAATCAATTACGTAACTTTTTCCATACATGTTGCGATGTACGTTAAACAACTGAGTAATTGTGAAAGAGCAACGATATTTCACTAGCTACTATCTAAAACTTTCAGTAGTACCTTTACACTGAAAAAATGCGTTTCTGTAATAAGTGCTGTACGCAGTAGGCTCATTCATTGTCTGCGGGGGGGCTTTACTCAAGCTGGTCTGTGGACAAGCAACCATAGTGAGTTGGGCTAAATGAAAAAACGTTGTTCCACATTACATTCTTCAAAGCGGTTTTATTAAGTTTTTGATTAATATTAAGGAAACACGCTTCTTATATCAGATTCCATGTTTGCTTGCTATTTGAATTTAAAACAAAATACACAACTAACCATATTAATATGTTTTAAAGTGAGAATTTTAAACATTTCCTCCTTACAAATCGTTTCATTATTTTATGATATGTTTTGCATGCACGAATGATAAATGTCTTAATTCACAATTTACAAAATGTTTTTATCTGTTTACGATAAAAATAAAGAAATGTAACTTAAAATATCGCATATTACCTACTTATAAATCTAACCAACGTATAGTGAAGGGTGGTGCCTGATCTAGCTGGTCAAAATTATTTTCGTTATTTAATTGATTAATTGATTCAAAACATGCGTATCTTCTAAGCCAGGGGTCGGCAACCTTTTTGATAAGAAGGGCACCCCGAATAGCTAACTTATGACAAAGGGCACTTTTCATTTATTTTCCAAGCTAAAGTGCAGGGATTGGCAAATAGGATTTGATCAGTGTGCCAAATATTAAAACTAGTTAGGTTAGACCGCTAGCAACTTTATCCAAACTAGTTAGGTTAGACCGCTGGCAACTTTTTCCAAAACTAGTTAGGTTAGACCGCTGGCAACTCTTTCCAAATTAGTTAGGTTAGATCACAGGTAACTTTTTCAAAATTTGTTGGATTAGACCGCTGGCAACTTTTTCAAAATTTGTTGGGTTAGACCGCTGGCAACTTTTTCAAAATTTGTTAGATTAGACCGCTGGCAACTTTTTCAAGATTTGTTGGGTTAGACCGCTGGCAACTTTTTCTAAAGGCATATCTCATACCATTTTAGCTAGTTATGGTATAAAGATATGAAAATTTTCGATATATTTAAAGATACTCAGCGTGCCGTCGAAAATCTCTCGCGTGACACCTATTTGCCATCCCTATAATAGTGCGACAAAGAGCGCGTCATTGGGAAAGTGGTGGGTTTACAAGTTATTTTACGTTAGTGGCGGGCACTTTCAAAATATGATTAGCGGGCACCCAGGTGCCCGCGGGCACCACGTTGCCGACCCCTGTTCTAAGCCAAATATTAAAAACAATATTTTTAGTCAAAACAATCGTTTTTACTAGCATGATATACAGGGTGTCTATTTTTAGCCGATTGTATAGGTAACTTTTTTATTATTAAAGATACAGAAACCTCTAAATAAACAAGTTGGTGCAGACTTTAAAAATAAATTTGTTACCATTTTAAAGTTGATCTTTGTGTCCTCTACTTACTTAAATATTTCTAAAACGAAAACTGATATAGGTCGATTTTATTAAGTTTTAAATAGTTTCATAACTATATGAGCCACAACAAAGGTTAAAATTCGCTTTTATAATATCCAAAATACGTTTACTTATTTTTTTTTGCTTGTTTTGGTGAGCTATTAGGGCCCTCTCTTGAACAGTAATAAATTTTGACCTGTGATAAATTTGACAAAATTGACTATTGACTAGCTAGATGAAGTAAATACCCCCACTGCGCAACGGTTAATAAACTTTCGCGGTTTGAGGACCCTCATAACAATATATAATTTTGGAGATATTTTTGTAAATGCTTTGAATATATTTTATAGAGCGAATAATTCTAGATCCAAAAATATGTCATCTATTTAGTGCAAGCAACAATTTTGTGTTCATATTTCTTGCCATGCGTATTATGAAATTTCTTTCTGAATTAATTTTAAACGCTTTAAAGTTTTTGCACTTTAAATTTCCGATGGATTTTTTTTACTGTGATATGATCGGAGTGAGGGAAGAATAATTGTTATTTGGAATCTCTATACAGAGTTTATAAAGCACGAAGCTACTTTAATTAATAAAAAACGATTTAAAAAAGTTCAAAGTTAATAGACTGAACTTTTTCAATTTGCCTTGGAATTTTTTTTATAACTTCATTTGATAGAATTGAAATTTGGTAAATTTCAAATAATACAACTAGGGTAACTGCTACAGTTATTGGCATAGTCTGCATTTAATCGCATATAATAAGAATTCTAAATAAATTTAAGGGATTCTGTTTATTGGTTTGCAAACTTTAATCATTTTTGTTTAAAACTAGTAACTTATTTTGTAATAGTGTTGGTAACAAAAATAAAAAATCATATTTATCTAGAACACGTTGCAGTCACAAGTAAGAAAGGGCGCGGTGAACGTGAACACCTTAAGGTGAGTGTCAATTTTGAATAGATTATTTTATTATCAATTATTGGTTGGCAAAATAATATTACAAACTCTATAACCTTATTACACTATAAAGTGACAAAAATACATAATTCTGTGGCTACAGTTGCAATAATCGATTTATTTAAGGGGCGGCTAACAATTGGATCATAAAAATCTGAAAAACTATAGTTATTGGCATAGGCGGCCAATAACTAGTACACCTGAATTCTGCCTAGATTCAGTTATTAACCGTGGCCAATAACTAAAGTATTGTATGCCAATAACTATACACAGTGTAAAATTTACCGGCAAATTTAAATTGTAAATTTCCTGAAAATGCCAAAAGTAAAACGAAGTTGTTTTTATAAAAAAAATACAATAAGAACGATATTGAATAAGCATTAGACCATTAGAGGCTGTAAAAATGGAATATCTAAACGAGAAGCTTCGAAGATGTATAATGTTCCTAGGGCCACATCGCAGTTCCGCCTTTGCGAAAAATTTGTTAAAAAACGCCATGGTCCTTCTTTAGTACTGACTCATTCCAAAGAAGCTATAATTGTGGCCTGGCTAGAAGAAAGCAAAAAAAAAAGGTTTTTCCAAACGATTTGACGATATTAAGCTATCCGTTAAAAAGTTTCTAGAGGATTCTAAAAGAGAAACCTTGTTCAAAACCAATACACCTGGAAAATGATGGTTTAAGTCATTCTTGTCGCGGCATCCGCTCATAGCAACAAGATAAGAAAAGAATAAAAAAACTAAAATTACTTAAACAAAAATCAAACAAAGTTCAAATAGTATCAAATGTGCTAATAAGTGATAATTTAAAATTGCCAATAACTAAATTGAGTGATAATAGTAAAAATATTAAAGTAATCAAAGAAAAGAAGAGAGAAGTTCATGTCAAAGATTTATTTAAAAATTTTAATATTGACCAAGAGATTGTGGAACCACCTAGTGAAAACAATATTCAAAACGAATTTTTAAATAACAAAGTTGTCTTTGGTATATGTTTTACTTGTTGCTATAATATTAATAGCAACAATTTTGGAATAACATGTAACACATGTTGCAGAAATTATCACCTGAGATGTACCTATATTAAAATACAAAAAAATTTCGGATAAAGTATTCACATGTAGAACATGTCAATCAAAGACTGTGTAAATAAGAAAAAAGAAGAAAAGTGTAAGACTGAAACTTTGAAATAGAAAAAAGAATTTATTTTTACCGTGTTCAAATATGATATTTTTAGTTACCCTATTAGCCTTTATGTAAAAGACAAGTTTATAATAGAATTTACTTTTAGTTAAAATAAAATTTTGTGTACCCAAACCCTATTTATTTATTAGGAATTATTTTCTCTGGTATCTTTAAATGCACAGTTACAAGAAAACAATAAATATTGTTATTATTTTGTGAGAAATTTTGAAAATAAGTAACAATTATTGTTAATGCCAATAACTGGTACATGCAGGGCCAATAACTACGAAAGACATGCCAATAAGCAATAACTACAAACTCCGTAGTGTTTTAAAAATAATTAATTTTTACTATTAAAAACTTATGATACATCAAATTCGAATTTTAAATATGAAAATAAGTTTATTGGTCTACACCACAGTTCAGTTTTTATAGTTTTTTATAGTTACAGTTATTATAATATCGAAAAATTAATTAATTATCTCACTTGCAATATGAAATTTTGCTTAAGGGGGCCAATAACTATAGCAGTTACCCTAAATGTTGTATTTATGTTTTGTATTGGAATGTTGTACTTACAAAATAAAACATTGATCAGCAGCCGCTCTTCAATATTAAATTTAATTGTTTGTGACCTGATTTTTATATTTGTACCTACATAGGTAAGTATGAAATAACTAAAAAAATGGAAACAAGGGAGTTTACGAAAAGTAATAACTTATAATATCGTAGTTTTTATTTTTGTACGAGTGTTTAAAATAAACAATATTTATTATGCAAGATTTTTTTTTTGCAGTTTTCTCGGTAAGTCTATTTGACAATACACTGTAGCAATTTCATTTTGCGCTGATTCCTAAAACAAACGTTGTTTGTGAGAGGGTACACGTCCTCTACCTTTAAGATAAAATGTTCTAAGGCACGACGCTCCCATGTTCAAAGCCAGTTCATAATCAGGTTCTTGTTTACCTAAATAGGACAACACTTGTATCAGTCTTTGAGCGGCCAGTTCTAAGAGAATCTTTTACGTGTTGTGTTTCTCCTAGCCGTTTAAATTCAAAGTTGTGCTTGCTCTGATTACATCAGATGCATAAAGGTGAATTAGTCTTAAGCGGTTAGGGCACGGAAAAGACTGGACAAGGTCCGGAAGGGTCTTTCATGTTGGAGATTAGAAGTCGTTGGGAAGTAAAATGTTCTCATTTTTATACGACTTTCTGTGCTATTTGACGCGCACTATTTACAAGATGAACTTAATTTATGGTAAAAAATGTCTGTACACGATATTATTTGATCTATCCTGTCACCTTCGATAAAGGCATGGATCTATTAATAATGTTTCAGGAAATATTACTCTGTTTATAGCAGGGTTAATAAAAATCATGATTTTTTTAAAAAAATCAAAAAAATCGATTTATTTGATTTAAATCAGATTTTTTAAAAATTAAATCAAATGTTCATATTTGCATGCTATTTCTGTTTTGTGCTAATATATTTAATAACCAATATATTTAATTCATTGAAGAATTTTTGTTAAAATAAAAAATTAAATATAATGAATAAAAATTTCGAAAAAAATCAGTGCTAAATAGTGATGTTATATATAATTAAGTCTTTGTCTTAACAAGCAATAAACAGTATGATTATATTTATATTTCAAAGTGTAGTATATGATCTACAAAACCATGCTTGCTATTCATCATCAACTATATGTGACCTGTGATCGAATTCTATGCCTGAAAATACTTGTCTAAACATGCAAATGCAGTTTTGTATGTAAGGGTATCCCAGATTCTGTTATTCAGTTCATTTTGGTTAGCAAAGGTGTACACATCACATAAATAAACTCAACAGAATGTCAGGAAGGAAAAGGGATAGTGTTTGGCAACATTTTATAGAAAAATCAAACAAATTGAAAGGGAAAGCTGGGAGCAGAGCAGTTTGTAAATATTGCAAAGAAGAAATACAAGGTCTGGTACAAAGATTAAAAGCACACCGTGAAAAATGTCAGAAGAAACAAATGCATATGAATGAAGTTACTGAATGTAATACAGAAGATACTGACACAGATTCTAATCCTACCACCATAGAAACAAGTCAACCGAAAGAGTTTTTTGATCCACAACCTAGTACGTCTAGAATGGATACAAATACAAATATAAGCTCACCACCTGCTAAAAAAAAAAAGAAATGACTGAAAATTTATTAACGAAATCATGTGTAGTGCGTACTTCTAACGAGTTAAAGAAAAATCTTGATGGACAAATCGCAAAAGCTATTTATGCGACAAATAGTAGTTTCAGATGTATCGAACAACCAGAAGTGATAAAAGCAATCGAAATGTTACGGCCAGGTTATTCGCCACCTTCTAGGTTCGCTGTATCTTCAACATTATTAAATGAAGTGTACATGGAAGAAAAAGAAAAATGTCTTGCAAATTAACAAATAGTTCGGTTTGCCTTTCCTTAGATGGTTGGTCAAATGTACATAACGAACCGATAATTTGCGCTACTGTAACAACAGATTATGGATCAACCTTCCTCCTTGAAAGTATAGATACATCAGGACATGCACATACAGCCGATTATTTAACAAGTATAGCAATCAGTTTAATAAATAAGTGCAAAACTCAATATAATTGTGCAGTTTCAAGTTTCGTTACAGATAATGCAGCTAATATGAGCAAAATGAGAGAAAACATTAAAAATGAAGTAACCGATGTAAATGTGATAACCTATGGATGTTCAGCACACATTCTAAATTTACTTTCCAAGGACTTGCAGATACGCGATATTAAAGAAAATGTTGTGCATGTTGTTAAGTATTTCCGTAATAATCATTTGGCAAGTGCTAAATATAAAGCTGCCGGAGGTAAGGCGTTAATATTGCCTCAAGACGTAAGATGGAATACTCTTGCAGATTGCTTGGAAATATTTACACAAGAATGGCAGAAATTGTTACAAATTTGTGAAGAGAACAAAGACCAAATTGATTCTTTAATATTCCAAAAGGTGTCTAACATTAAACTGAAACGATCGGCAGAAGATTTTTTAAAAATAATAAAACCAATTTCCGTAACTTTAGACAAATTACAAAGAACAGATGCATTTTTAGCTGATGCTGTAGAAGCATGGAAAGAACTTGAGGCTGTTTTTGATGATACTATTACATTAAATATTAAACAAATGGCTGCATTTCAAAAACGATATGCTCAAGCTTTGACACCGTACCATTTTTTGGCTTATTTATTAGACCCTAGAAAAACTAAATTTCCTTTAAAATATAATGAAAAAGACGCAGCTTTAAAAGTAGCAGCAGAAAGTTACCCACACAGTGGTTTATTACCCATAATAATAAAATTTGAAGCTAAATCTGATCCATTTAAATCTGTTATGTTTAGTGAGGAAATTATTAATAATGTTACTCCAATACAGTGGTGGAAATCACAAAAAGATGTTTCCGATATTAATAAAGTGTTGCCAATATTAACACAACTAATGTGCAGTGTAACTTCTTCGGCCTCAGTTGAAAGAATTTTTTCAACATTTGGATTGGTCCATTCGACAATAAGAAATAAACTGGGAACTGAAAAGGCTGCAAAACTGGTATTTTTATTCCAACATTACAATACCAAAAATTTATAAATGTATATTATTATATATTATTTTAAATGAATTACGTTTCGTTACGTTACGTATAAGTATGTATTTAATACGTATATACATATAAGAACTGTTGTTTTTTTTCTAAATACTTATATACATAAATACCATATACCTAATGTTTTTTTTATTTGAGAAAATAAAATTTTGTTTTGTTATAAATGTTTTATTACCTACTCATATAATAAGTGATTTAAATTGATGTTTTTTTTTTCACTTGATTTAAATCAATGATTTTTTTAAAAAAATCACTTGATTTAAATCATGATTTAAATCTGCTCAACCCTGGTTTATAGTATATTTCTTGGGCAACACGATTACAAATTCTTAAATTACTCCCAATGGAATAACTCTGGAATAGGTTTTCTCTAAAATATGTAAAATATCCTCGACATTTACAAAATAATTCTTCCTTTTTCTTTATTGCAAATGACTGCTATCAAAAAGCGATCTATTATAAATGTTCGATTTCACAGCGATAATGAGAAAAAGTAATGCAGAAGATTATATTGATGTCCATTAAGCAACATGGACAGACTTATTTACAGAAACACGTTTGCGTAAAACTATACTGCGGTCTGAACTTCAAATTTTATGAATACAATAAAAGAACTGTAGAGTTGCATCTACTTGTTCATTTGTCACAATAGAGGGTAGAGCATAGATCTATCCCTCTTCAGTTTTCCAATAAATAAACAAACGCACAAGGTTGTGTATACATAGTAAGTAACCTCTGCTTGCAGTGACAACATTGAAAATGTCTGCCCACGATCAACCGTCGAAGTAACAGCTGTTACCACACTGATGTTACTAAATTATTTGTTTCATTATGCAAGCCGCTGTGCAATATTCTGGTATGTTTGGCGAACCCCTTAATAATTAAATTTTTGTGAAGGGGTTGAATACCCAGAGCGAGATTACTCATAAACGAATACCTGATAATTTGCATTGGTTAAATTTCTAAAGCAAGTTGTTCGGATTTTTCTCGCTAAAAATTAAACAGAAGCACCAAGAATAAAATAAAGAATGACTTAAAAATGATAATTTCAGGATTAGCAATGCAACCTAGCACTTTTTAATGAATATAAATCGGTTAGTTGCTTATCAACAGAATATATTAAAATCGAAACTTTTACAGCTATAGAGGAAATCTACTAATTATGACCAATTTTCATAGCAAAGTGTAACCCTGCTCTAACCTGTCATTTTAATAAACTGACCTTAATATTATGTTATAGGATGAATATATGCCTGATTAAATTATTTCCAATTATTTAATGAGTTGTCTCTAAAACCCTAGCTTTATTTTTGTTTAGTCCTATAAATAAACTAAATTATAGTAAGCACAATAAAACAAATAAAGGAAACTATTTTATGCACATTAACTTGTCCGCGTTTATTATTCATTTGTAAATGATCCATTAATTATGTACATAAATGCACATTAATTCATTCCGTTTCAATGAATAAACTGCATTGGCTGACGAATACATACATACAGGTTTAATTCTAGAGAGCAAATAGATGATTAAGATTTGACAAACTGAATTATCACGTTGGGTGCATTCAAGGCAAGTAATTAATGAACTACTTAGTGAACAAAATAATTTAAAAACATTACTTCATCAACGTTTTCTTTTATTTATGTAAAAGATCAATAGTAATCGCATTTCGTATTTGTACAAAACCTATAGTTGTAACGTACTCTGAAGACATCCAATATATGTTTAGAACGCTAAATGAAGAGTACTGTAAATGAAACCTCACATATCTTTAAAGAAAAACAGAGTAGTACCTACGAGGGTTGGATGGGTTCCGCGCGGAATTCAGTCCTTCGCGGGCCGTCGACGAGTGAACAACTAATGTATCGTATAGAGGAACTATTCAAGTTTTTGTGCATTTTTTTTTCTAATTTTTTGCTCCTTTCCACGGCTGCTGACTGCGGAGCTAAAGCAAGCTCGTGTCGATTGGTGCAAGTTTTTCCTTGTCAAGTTCAACAACGGGAAATCGAGGACTTTCAAGGATCACCATTGGAGACGAGACCTGGATCTACAGTTTTGACCATGAAACCAAGAGCCTTCCACCCTACTCACCTGACATTGCACCCTGTGACTTTTTGCTCTACCCAAAGCTGAAAGAACCCCTGGGGGGGGGCACAACTTCAAAATTCGGGAGGAACTGAAGAGCAGCTGGAAAACCTGCCAAAATCGGCGACGTGTTTTGCGGCATGGGTCAAAAGAGCGTAAACGTGCATTGGAGTTGATGGCGAATATTTGGAAAAAGTTTAAGAAGGATGGAAATACATGAGAAAAATTAAAGAAAAAATCCTTGTCTAAATATTTCCAGCGATTCCGCGCCGATCCCAGACAACCCTCGTATGATATAAGTCGTTTGGGACAAGATTGGTCTTTGTGCATAAGGGGTTAATTAAAAAAACAACAACAAAAAACGCAAAATAATAAATATTTATTATTCTCAATATAATCCATGAGTTTGAATAACATTTTCGGCTAAAAGTTTGATCTGATCTCAATACCATTTCTTACCATCTTGCAAAACTTATTCGACACTAATTTTCTTCTTCAAAATTATAAAATAGTCGATGCCGTATATATGGGCTATCGAACGAAATAAGCCACAATTAGATGGAGTAAGATCTGAACTGTATGACGGGTGAGGAAAAATTTCAGTTCCTTGCATATTTGCAAACATTGAAGTAAAATAAAAATAATTGATACCAGGAGGGGCGTTACAATGCATAACTTATTTTTTTGGTATGAAATACATACTGCAAAGAATTTTTTTACTTTTTTTATTGTAAAAGTAGTACCTACCTGAAAGCAATACTGTTTCTATTTAAAAAAAAAATGTAATCACAAAGCTACTTTACCCACTTAAGAGTTTGTATAGGTCTTGAAATACCAATTTAGGGTCGTAAACGCACTGAAAACTTTTAGAGCATTGCCTCTCCAGATTCGGTTATAATATCGTATAATATCATTCTTCCTAATTTTTGTTTTAATGTTGGTGTTACCACAGCTGCTCTAGTTCTCTCTAAATGTTTAAAAAAATGTGCAGTAATCTGACGTAAGCGCAAGTGAAATTTATTCAGGATCGTAATTATATTCCGCACATCGCAACCTCAGCATATGTAAATTTCTTGAAAAGCTCTTGAAGCTCAAACTTTGGAAAATCTTAATTACTTAGTTAAGAAATTGTGTGTGAAAATTTGCTATTTTTTACTTAAATCGACAATCACTACAGAACATGTTTTAAAAAAACTGTTCGAGTTTGTGGCAACACTGTATGCATGACTAGTATTTATTTAATTTTAACAAGTTTGAGAAAATATTAAAGCTGTAATTGTATATATTTTATGAAAATAATCAGCGATTTTCATGCTACGAAGTTTGCAGATCATTGTATAAAGTGCTAAAATTGATTTAGCGATGCGGACGTATTGGTGGAAATCCCTTAATAAAGAAAATATGTCGAAAATTAGGTGTCATTTTTTTCATTAATAACTAATTTTATTTCAATTTCACCAAAGAATAATTAAAAAGGACGCAAAAATGTCTTTTAATTTGCAATAATTTTGCATGAAACATTTTTGTATTTTACTACTATAAAATAAAATATAAAATGTTACTTCTATTTTTTAAATATTCAACAGACCATGAAAAAGTTAAAAAGGCGAATAAGTAGGCATACACGAAAATGGGGCTTTGTCAGGTGATTGGCATAAAGAGGTCTTGGTTTTTATTTTTGAGTAAGGTTAAACGTCTGTCAAAACTACTATTTGTTGTAAGTACAATGTGAAGATTTTAAAATCCTTTGTTACTTTAGCGGCGACATGTATTTTCATGCACCTTAATTGCTATGAACTTTGTAAGCTTAATTTAAAAATGATGTCGATTTTTAGCTTATATTAAATAATATAAAAATCACTAGAAGTAAATAATTAAAATCCTCCGCCATCTAGAGTCTAGATCGTAGACTAAAAGTTACAAAATTTTATTGTTTCTTGATATTTTAATTTTTTGTTACCAAAGGTACTAAAACTATAAATGAAGGGTTGCCAAAAAAGCCTCTCAGGGCGTCGATGGAAGTTAAGGGGTTGTTAGGGGGTTGGTGAGAAATAAATTGATGATATACAGGGTGGTGGACATAAAAGAGCCACTATTGGGATCTCGTAAACGGTGACTTCTACAAAGAAATAATTTAATCTCTATTTTTATTAAAAAGTTCCATGGCAATGGATGTATGTTTTCATTTTACAGTGCGTAAAAAAAATCTACAACTTTTTCCCCAAAAATATTTTTGTGCCATCAAGTACACTATAACCGAGTTAATAACGATTTAATAAAAGCCCATTTTTATTTTTGTTTATTATCTAGCGTGCCATGGATCTTTTTTAAAACATTAAAGCATCACTGAGTAGGTCTCAGAAAAGGAAACGATTTGTCTAATTAAGACTTCTTTGTAGCTCTTACCGTTTACGATATCCCAATATTGGCCCTTCTATGTGGACCACCCTGTATAGGTACATATAAAAATATATAGATTTAAAATATTTGATTGATACAGTGTAATTTTATTGCTTGGTAGTGATAATTAATTTCAAACTCTCATTGGGTGGTCTACGGATATTTATCGCATTATCAAAGGGGTCGTTGAGATAAAAAGTTTGAAACCCCCTGCTATAAGTGTTTTGTAACAGGTTTAATAACCCCCCGAAAAATAACCTCCTGTTCAGAAAAACCGCCAATGCAAAAAAAGTCCTGAGATTCAATTGAAATTTGTGAGATCCTAATTTCGTTTTACAAGAATTGATCCTGGAATTCACGTATTTATGCTAAGCTTTATAAACATACAGACAGACTTATCTTATATTAAGATTGACAATGTTCTTGCATCAATCAAACTTTTCGAAGGAACGTTCGGAATCGCCATATATATTTAGAAAATAAAAGTGAGCAATACAAAGATAATTTAATTTCTCGAGTAGATTTTGTTTAATGTTTAATGTTGTTTTTATATTTTTCGATTGGAAAAGTTATGTATTAAATCAGTTCAAGTAGTACTTAGGTACAAGGACGTACAATTTTTGCAGTTTGAGTGCGCTTGTTCAAAGATAACGCCCAAAGAAGATTACATTGTTATTCTATTTCTATTTCATTTCTTTTTTGTTCCTGCAAATTTAACACTTTACATTGCTACAATGCTGTTCCATCGATACTTTAATTTAATCATCAGTTTTTTTTTGCAACGCGGGTTAATTGTTCGGGGGAATTTTGAACAGGGGCTTATTGTCCGCGGGGTTATTGTCCGGGAGTTAATGTCCGGGGGATTATTGCCAAGGGAGTAACTTTCCTAGAACCAAATATTTGGTGCAGTACATGATTTTTATTAGCATAGAATTTGCTATGGATAGTTACAGAATGGTTGATGATGGTCTAAGTACATGGTGTTCCACAAGGTATGCCTTCGCTAATTTTTGCAAAAATCGAATGTTTATGGCCCAAATAGAATGTTTTTGGCAAAAAAAAATATTATGTGTGCCTTTATGTTCAGGGTATCCCAGTTATCGTAAACAGCATGGCAATCTCGTAAACGGTAAGAGATACAGAGATCGTTTAATGGGTTAACATAATCTATGATTTAAGAGCAACTATTCTATGAAAAAATCTTGAAAAAATTGATAGTGTTTGCGCTATTGATAAAAAACAAAACACAGCAGATTTTTGATTTATGCCTATAACTTGCTTAATTAAAATCACACTCAAAATATTGAAACAGTACATATTTTATAACTAAAGATGTCAACTTTTTATTTTATTGTTTACGTCATATTAGGTCTTTATTTCATTATTTCTCTCTTTATTGATGTATGGCTTATAAAAAATATTTATTAGTTTAACAATTTAAGAAAAATACATGTTTAGAAAATTGTTCAAGTGTAAACATATCAAAATACTTGTATTGGTAAAACTAAATTTAATTAATGTTTTAACAAGCACTAATTCATTAAAAAAATGAAACTAATGCTATCCATTTATGTATATAATTTGTAAATATGATTTCTATAAGAAAAAAAAGTTTGTAACTCTAAAAGACGAAGCACATCAGTTTATTTGGCATTGACATAATCACAACTTACTAAACATTAAAAAAATTAACAAAGATATATACCTTACAGTTTTTTATATTTTATTTCATTTAATTTAACCCTTATTCTCCTAGCGTTGTCAAATGACGACGTTTACCTGTCCTGTAATAACGGTGTATTGTCAGGTACCTGATGATTTTAAACCTGTCAGCTTAAGTTTAATTACTCAGGTAAACAATTGTTTTCATAAATGTAGCCATTGCATCGCAGTAAGTTGCAGACTTCGAACATATTTAATTGTTAAAAGTGACCGATTTACGAGAGAACACGAAAACCATGACGTCGTCAAAAAATTAAGTACTAAATAATATAATTACGGTAAACATATTTTATTTGTTTACATATTTTGAATATATAATAGTCAAGTGTTTATTTTATATAAAATGTAATTATTTATAATAACATTTATAAGGGAGTTATTTCGCTATAAATTTGATTGTCGTCATATGACGACGCTAGGAGAATGCATGTACTAACATACCCTATTTGTCCTTAGATTTTTGAGTGTAGCCGAAATGATGAATTTGTTAGAAAATGATGATAGTGACCAAGATATTTTTATTGAACCACCTGCAGTTAATGAGCTAACAGACGAAGATTCAGATGAAGAAGAAGGGACGAATATAAACTGTTTATCCAGAAATCAACTAATGGCACCGGCAGAGAAAAAACAGACCAGAAAAGAAGTTTCAACTATTTCCAACCTAAACAAAATACCAAAGATCACCAAAAAATTAAAAAAAGATCAAATTATATGGAGCAGTGGCGGTAAAACTATACATATACAACCTAGTCAATTTCATCTTATGGCAGAGGAAAATATTGATGAAGTCACTGCTGTTCAATATTTTGAACGGTTTTTTGATGATACTTTAATCGAATTAATTATTACTGCCAGTTCCGAATATTGCTTATCAAAAAACTGGCCAGATATAAAATTAACCAAAGAGGAACTGCGAGTATCTTTTGCCATTTTATTTGTTTCTGGGTACAATACATTGCCAGGAAAAGCAATGTATTGGAGTACATGTAGTGATTTGCGCAACATTGCGATATATGAATCTATGCGGAGGGATAGATTTGATAATATCATGAAATCACTTCATTTTAAATCAAATTTAAACTTAGACAAGCTCGATAAGTTTTCCAAATTACGACCATTAATTTCATATATTCAAAAAAAGTGTATGGAAAATTATACACCCACCTCAGCAATATCGCATGATGAGGCAATGGTGGAATACTTCGGTAGGCACGGATGTAAGCAAGCGATTAGAAATAAACCAATACGATTTGGATACAAGGTTTGGTGTCAAAATTTACCATCTGGTTATCTAATCGCCTTTGATCCTTACCAAGGAAAAACTTATCGAGGAAATGAAATAATGGAGAGTAAATTTGGTAAATGTTCATCTACAAGTGCTTTACTTGCTAGACCAATATCCTATATATACCTTGCTTTCAACCTTATCATAGTTTATAAGTTTATAGTTTATATGTCTCAAATTTAATTAACATTGTAATATACTTTCACAAATAAATCTGAAATTATAAAACATACCAAGATTATTATTATTTGTACTCATATTCCCCTAGCGTCGTCATATAACGACAGCTCCTAAGTCAGGACCTGCGTCCTGTAATTTAATAAAAAGTGATTTTTCATGTATCTATGGCCATTTTTAAACAACTGATTGAATTTCAAAACATTTTGATAAATATTTCTGAATTCCGGAGAATAGGGGTTAAGTACAAAAAGCAAAGGACCTTAAATTGATCCTTGCGGTAATCCTAGTGTTCTTAGTATTTAGACTGATTCTACATTTTTAAATTTAGTTTTTTGATAGCGAAGTGCAGGATAATTTTAAAACCACCTTTTTTCCATTCCTCGTGGGCTATTTCGTTCCAGTTTTTTTTTAAATCAGTCCGTCTACGACCTCTAATGTTCTTTTAAAGTTTAGAAATAGAACTACTCCTACAATGTATTTGTTATTTTAAAATTGCTGTTTTTAGTCAGCGAGTACATAGTTTAACGAAGTTACGCATAAGTGTGTTAACAACCATGCACGTGCTTTTCCTCTAACTACTCCTATTACGAGATCTCCGTAATTATTAAGCATTTAGAAAAATATTTCAATGGTATTACAATGCGCCGGAATAATACAATTCGGCGTGCGGCACGTGCGCCTTTATATTACGCCGAAAAACCGCAAAACTAGCACTATGACGTATTTCATTGTTCACACTTGTCGCACCATCTGTTACATCATATATCAAATACACGTCATATATTAGATATATTGGGGCTACGCTAGGATGTTTTACAAGTTTTTTTTGCACGAAACTTTCATACATTTTTACGTTAACATAAATTACAATAATGTAATTCCGTTCTCCTGCATTCCGTCTTGTAACATTGCCGGGAACGTTATCACGAAATTAAGGTTAGTTAGAAAACTAAAATGTAGAATACATCTCATTATGATAATAAAAAGAACAAATTCCGGGCGCACTTATACATAAGTAATATTGAAACGGGAACTTTGGTAGATAAAATAAGTTGCAATATTAAATATTTATATTACATCATAAAAGTTTTATAGAGTATCGAAATATGTTAAAAAGTTGGTTAACTTTTATTTGATCACTACTTTTTGCATTTTGCGATATAGCTTTTACCAGGGGCGTTTTTTATATTCACGGAATGAGACAGAAGATAAACAACGGTCGGGCTAAAGGCCTCTGCTCACCTAGCAATTTGTCGGTACAACCGACCGACCATTCCGATAAATTTTTTAATGTGTAGTCTGTCACCCGACCAACCCGACAGTTGGACAAGTTGGAACGGTCGGGTGGCCAGCCATCCAACAAGCCAACCGCCCCACCACATTCCTCGAGATAAGGACTATTAAACCGAAAATTTAACGCTGTTTATTAGAATCAGAGCCAACATAAGTAATAAAAAAAGTTATGACGTTTATGCTGTGTTGGTTGGACTGGTCGGGAGGTGTGTAGACAACACCCAACACGGAGTTACCGACGCTCGGCCCCGACAAGTTGGATAATGAGTAGAGGCCTTAAGCATATTTTTGTTGTATCTGATAATCGTTTTAGACATAAAAACAAAATTTCTTATTAGTTTATTTATAATCGTCAAAAGAATGAGGTAATGTGGGCGTTATTTCTGAGTTTCGTGCAGTAATTAAATTCCTCACAAAACAAGGCAAAGCGTTGAAAACATCCTGAATAAAATGCAAGCAGTTTATGGAAATGCTTTTACTGATGAAATTGTGATTTATGAGTGGTCAAGTTTATTTAAACAAGGTAGAGAATCATAAGAAGACGACGATCACAGTGATAGACGAAGTGACGTCTTATCACATAAAATGGTCATAAAATTCGAAGATGTCCCTGTGGAAAATGGTCGACTAAAACTTCAAAAAAATCGTAGAAATGTTCAAAATATCGGAAAAAAATGATAGAAAAAGTCAGCGCAAGGTGAATGCCGAGAAATCTGACATCAAAGAGAACACCGAGTTCGTTATGCAAGCAGTTACTGGAGCTGTGTGGAGCTATTCCAGTACACGTTATGTACAGCAGTGGTTCTTAACCTTTTAGTAGTCGCGGTCCCCTAGCTAGATAACCTAAAATATTTTCGCGGCCCCCTAGTTTGTATCAATAAAAATATTACGATTTATTTAAGAAGATATCTCTCCGATGGTTCGCGTAAATTAGGGAGCAAAATATATTTTTTCATTATTTTTTCAATATTTTAAAAAGTAAAAACGTTTTATAACTTTTTCGCGCCCCACGTTTAAGAATCGCTGATCTACAGGATTGTTACCGGATATTTTTATCAGTTTCCTTATTTGAAAAACAGCCTTCGTTAAAAGCATTTTGCCGATGGTAAGTCATTGCAAGTAGGGCATACCAAATTACAGAAATTTACTTTTACCGGTAAACGGTAATTATTTTAAGTAAAACAACGGTTAGTCGGTAAATTACCGGTATTTTTTTTTAAATTGAAAATTTCGTGTAATAGTACTACTACTACTTATTAGCAAGCATTTTTTTGATAGTATGCAAAGGTTTAATTCACAATAACCTATTGTAATTGCCAATAATCTATTAAGTTTTAATAAAAGTTTAATACATCAACAAAAAAACAATAAACATAATTTTTTCTTAATAACAAAGCAAAATTCGTTCAGAGATAATAATTAACAATAACATTAAGTTGTAATAAATTCTTTCCAAGGGATATTCAACAATAACAAATACAAAATTAGTTTAATGCATTAATAAAACAATAATCAATTTTTAATGTAACAGAGCACAGACCAGACCCGGAAAAACACTTTTTTCAATATTCAGATCCACTTTTTTCTGAGAATTAATATGTGCACGCTGTAGACAAATCGTATCTAATGTCTTATCACTCAGACTTGTTAGAATTTTCGTACAAATTGCCCCTGCAAAAGAAAAGGCTCTTTCTGCCTCGACACTCGTGGGTTTCACTGTGAGGAGTTGGTTGTAAATTACCGAAATGACCTGTATTTGTTGTCAAAATTTGCCGATAATTTTGGTAATCATATTGGCCGATAAAACCGGTTACCGGTAATGGAACCCCTAATTGCAAGCAACAATAAATGAGCATTTTGAAAGCAAATCGGAAAATAATTTTTATAAAGGTTTAGAAAAATTAATTGAAAGATCTAACAAATGTAGAAAGAAGAATATAATAAACAATTAAAATACAAAACTTGAATCTTTCAGTCTCCTTCTACCCTATTTCGCGAATATAAAAAATACCCCTGGTATAGAAAGAAAAATTTATATTTTTGTTGAATTATTAATTAAATAACCTGACCTAACTTGAAACGACTTGACCAAACCTTTGCAAAAACGTTGATTTTATTTTTAGGTGCGATAACCACATTCAACTTTTTTCCGTGAAAATATTTAATGATAAGCTTGTTTCGTAAACACGATAATCATTTTATGTAACAATACTTGTAATAAAACATTAGTACTTGACAAGGTTATATAAGAAATATAATACTGGCATTTGAAATCTGCATCGCTGCCATAATTTATACAATTTCTCGAATGCGCGGAGGTGTATGCACATTTGTCAACATCTATAGGTAAACACAGTTAGGTACATTATCTGTGGTAGATGTGATCTAACCGTAACGCACACAAACTTAATTATCAGTTGTTATAAAGTACTTCTAAATCTAATGAACTAAATTTAAATAGAGATAATTGAAAATATTACTATGGGAAACCTTTTAATAAGTATAAAACATCTACCAAATATCATTCTTCTACATTTATCCGAATTTGAGAAATAAAATAAAAACCCAATTTTACGCTCCCCTTTAGGGGGGTGTAACTCAGAAGGAAAACTCTAAGGAAAAAATTTATATGAAAGACCCCACTTAATTTTTGATAAGGAATCACCACCTGAAATTTTTCGCAATATTTATGAAGCACCCTGTATATTGTGAAACTTTCATATTATTTTGATAAACACCGTTAACGAATTATTTGTATTTTTGACATGAAAATATATTTTATTATAATTTAAATGGTATTTTCTTGATAAATAGTATCGATATTAATTTTTTTTTCTAATTTTCGAAATAACTATCTTCAAATTACTTTATAAATTAAATTTGATTTATGATTTATCGACAAATGAAAAATGTAGAGCAATAAAAGCACGTCACCATAAATTTTTTTTTGTATGGGTCTGTGAAGCATCTTGTATAATATTAATGAACTGTTACCAACATTAAAAAAATACATTACTCACAACGAATTTAAATATTATCGTGTGGCCTTGATACACATAAAACGTTTATTGCAAAGTTTTTTTATCATTACGGTATGGGTGTGATATGAATACTGACCGGCCCTTTTATTTGTCAAAAATCCAATAAGAATCCCTACGCTAATCTACTTATACATTCCACGTTCGCTTATATGTGTTCGAAAATTTCATTTGATCTTGTAATTTCCAGATTCGATCATCCGAACGCACGCATTAGACCCAAATGAATCATGTGAATGGAACAGGATACTTTTATGGGTGGTAGGTATTGTCTGATTTTCATCATGCTAGTGCTGATACTACGAGAGCAATATTTTTGGCTTATGAGCGACCTTAGCGAGTTGGGTCCGGCAGAATATCGGCCATTTCCTCCCTGTGGCGTTCTCCTACATATGTCTCTCGAGAAACGACCCAAAACCGCACGTCGCACGCGCTTCTAGTGATGTATTATTGCCTTTATTGTGTCCGGTAGTTTGTCGTACGTTCCTACATATTCCATGCTTTATGTTTATAACCGACGACCGCTACACTCGACTAACGGAACCTACATCTGCGGCCTGGGCGGTTGGAATCAATTGACTGTCACAAGTTCCCCTAATTGTAACGCGATTAGAATTTTAAGATGCGGATTACGCCATGCGAACTGCGACGTCAAATTATACATGGTCCCATCATCGAGAAAATGTCAATAATGTCAATCGCTGTGTCGAGATAATTTTTCAGATTTGATTTGTACATGAATAATTCAGGGAGAGTCAATTTTTCGTTATCCGATGATTTTCAATGTTTATTAAGTGCGGTGACGGATCGTTTTCAGCAGATATCATGACACTAAGGTCAATAAGAAGTTGACTTTGTTTTCTGGCCATATGAAACGAACAATTTGACACTAAAGTAGCTGCAAAACGACCAGTCGTAGCGTAATAAAATATTTTAAAATTTAGGAAATTATAAATTTCGTACGCGAATTAAAATTACTATTTGTAAAATTAATGAGAAAATGCGTTGAACGAGGGAAAAATCGAAAAATTGTGGGCGCAATTTAATGAATGTAGGACAAATATTTGCAATCAAAACTGAATATGCTTGAATCCGTTGTTGGCTGATATTCTTGATCTAGTCAATGAGGGAAGGCCATTTTCGAGTTGAATGCAAATTTGCCACAAAAGTTGTGTTCGTTACTGCAAATGTGTTACGTGTCATTTGTAAATATAATTTGTATTGATAAAACACTTCTTCTTCTTCTTCTTCCTTCTTGACTATAGGCGATTCGCCTGTTTATTCTTCGTCCACTTGCCTATTGCTCTACGTTGAGGTTGTCGCTCCATCTTTTCCTAGGGCGTCCAACGCTCCTGCGTCCCAGTGGAGACTTATCGCGGGCGATTTTTACTATTCTCCCGTCGTCCATTCTATTAATATGTTCATTCCATTCTTTTCTTCTGTCTGTTACCCAGTTATTAATATCGTCTACTTTGCACGTTTTTCTTATTTCTTCATTTCTCTCCCTGTGTAGAAGTGTTTTACCCGTAATTCTGCGCAATACTTTCATTTCTGTTGTTTCTAGTTGTCTTTTAGTTTTTGACGTTTCTGGCCTGGTCTCCGCTGTATATGTCATGATAGGTCTAATTGTTGCTTTGTAGATTCTAGACTTGGCCTCAATTCCCAAGTTTTTGTTGCACCATATTGTATTATTTAGACATCCTGCTATCCTTGTTGCTTTAGTTGTTTGTTCCCTTACCTCTGCTTCCACATCGCCAAAGCCCGAAAGTTCTATCCCGAGATATTTGAATTTCATTTGCTGTTGGATAACCTCTCCATCGACTTCTAGTTTGCACCTCAAGGGTGTTTTTGAAGTTGTCATACATTTTGTTTTTGTGGAAGATATTGTCATGTTAAGTGATTTAGCTGTACAGTTGAACGAGTGTAAGAGTCTTTGTAAGTCGTCTTCACTCTCTGCAACGAGTGCAGCATCGTCGGCATAGCATACAATTTTTACCTCTCTATCTCCCATTTTGTATCCTCTCAATGATCGGACCTTCTGTATAATTTCGTCCATTATGATGTTGAAGAGAAGTGGGCTTAATGACTCCCCCTGGCGGATACCGCTACCAACTGGTATTGGTTCGGTAAGTCCTTCATCTAATTTTGCCTGTATTTGGTTTGCTGCATACATGTTCTCTATAGTCTTAATTATATTGTATGGGATTTGTCTATTATAAAGTATGTGTAGAACATCTTTTAGTTGGACTCGGTCAAACGCTTTGGTCAAGTCAATAAAGCACATATAGGCTGGCTTGTTGTATTCAATTGACTTTTCTGTTATTTGTCTTATGACAAAGACGGCATCCGTGCAGGATCTTCCTGATCTAAATCCTTGTTGTTCGTCTGCCAGCGAAGTGAAACTGTTAATTTTGTTCGTTAACACTTTTGTTGTTAGCTTTAATGTTGTGCTCAGCAGATTTATACCTCTGTAGTTCGAGGGTACTTTCTTATCTCCTTTTTTAAACATAAGAATGGTGGTGCTGGTTCGCCATTCATCTGGGATTCTGTGTCGATATAGTATCTTCTGAATTAGAGTTGTTAATTCTTGTGTTAGTTCTCGTCCGCCGTATTTAAGTAGTTCGTTTGGTATTCCGTCTTGTCCAGCGCTCTTCCTGTTTTTTAACTTCTGCAGAGCTATTTGTACGTCGGATTTACAAATTTGGGCGTTTTCATTAATAGCTATTTCTGGTGTGTTTAGTTCCTCTTCTTCGTTTTGTGCTCTGTATAGATCCGTTAGATAGTTGACCCACTCCTCTTTTTTTATGTGGTTTATTTCAATCAGCTCGTTAACCTCTCTCCTCTGTGATCTGATGAGCCGCCAAATCTGCTTTTGAAGTCCATAAAAGTCCTTTTCCAAGCGTTTTGAGAAGATTTCCCAGTATTGATTTTTGGTCTGTCTTACTAATTCATTGGTTTCATTCCTGATCCGTCGATACTTGTTGTATGATTGTGGCGTACCTAGCGTTCGATATGTGAGGTAAGCTTGTTTCTTCTCCTTGCATTTCTCCTTGACTTCTGGACAAAACCATGGTGTTTTATTTGTGTTTATGTGGTTCTTTTTTACGGTTCTAGTTCCCAGTGCCTCATGTGCAGCAGTTTTAATGTTGATAAAACACAAAACAATAAATTATACAGAGTGACCCAGATTATCTCAGCACTGTCACTTCCTTATTTTAAGAGGCACAATATTTAGGAAGTTGCAAGTTTTTTTTTAAACACAAAGTTAGATGTTACGGGGTGGTGAATTTTTCGATGCTCACCATTGGTATCTTCGAAACGGTAAGAGATACAAGACCGGTTGAATTAAAGAAAAGTTGCACATTGTTATGGTGAATGAGAATCTGAGAGAAAATTGTGGATATTTTGATTATCCCCAGATTAATGACAAAAAATTAACGACGTAATTTTTAGTTAAACTTCGTGAACAGAATTTTTTTAGGCCTTTTAGATTTCAAGCTGCGCCAGTCTACTTTTTTTTTATTCCTTATAGCCGCCATATTGGATTTTTACACCATAATGGGTAGTTCACACGGTGAGTTTTAAAGTCGCGATTTTAAAAGTCGCGACTTTTAAGATCGCGACTTTAAAAGTCACCGTGTGAACTACCCAAATTAAAAGTCGCGACTTTAAAATAAAAATGGCCGCTCTTGTAATTGCAGCATCGAGTGTAGTAGAGAAACTAATTATTTTGAAGTTGCTATTTGTTGATAATGTTCTAAAATCGTTGAAACATCTATTGGGGACATGATAAATTGGAAATCGATGACAAACAAATGTATATTAGGTTAACCTAATTTATTTGTCTGTTATGTCAAAATATAAAAATATGGTAGGCTTACGTCAAATGTCGAACTGTCAAATCGAAGTCGCGACTTTTTAGTTCACACGGTAACTTTTAAAGTCGCGACTTTAAAAGTCACCGTGTGAACTACCCATTAGACAGTCAAAAAAATTAATTTTCAGATCGATGATCAACATAAATTTTTCTTTCCAAGAAAATGATTGAATTTAATTTTTTTTGTAACGAATTTAAAAAATCGTGAATGGTCCGAATAACCATTGAAACTATAATATCTAAAAGTCATACATTGTATTGCTAATAGGGGTGGGCGATATCGAAATTACTTCAAAAAATTACTTTAAAAGAAAAATATTGCTTATTAATCTGAAAAGCTATTTTTTGTCTGTCTAATGGTGTAAAAATCCAATATGGCGGTCGTAAAAATTCAAAAAGTAGACAATCGCAGCTTGAAATCACATTTTTTAGATTTTTTTGGTCATAAATCTGAAAATAATTAATTAAAAGATCGAAGATTTTTTTCAGATTCTTAATCGCCAGAAAAATGTGCAACTTTTCTCCAATTTAACTGATCTGGTATCTCTTACCGTTTACAAGATACCGATGGTAAGCATCGAAAAATTCATCACCCGTTATACATCGAAATTGTTTTAGGAATAGTAATTATTATACAAAACATTTGCAGTTTATAATCTTAAATAACATCCTAAGGGGCTCTTTAAATTTCCAGTCATATAATACAAAGTTTACGTGTCTTGTAAAAGTTTTATTTTAATAATTTTGTCAATTAAAGAGTAGTAAATATTGAACAATAAAAAGTAAACTAAGTAAGAAGAAATCTGGAATAAACTTCTAAAGATAAACAAACTGTAGAGCTAATAAACATAGGCATACATTAAATACAAAAATATTAAAGTGATTAGGTACTTAATTTTTTTATAATAATTTTTATTTGTAATGCTCAACTCCATAAGAAACTCGGTATTCTAACAATAACAGAATATACTAAAAAGTTAACAGTTAAGTTCCACATCAACTTACAGCCTGCGAAGGTGCCCACCGTTATTTGCTAGGTCGCAAAGACATTCACTCTCTCCTAAAGCGAAGACTGCCCCAAGATCTATACACGTAGTGAGTTTGTTGTGAAATGTTTTAACCAAGTGTCCTAAGTGTAAGGAATAAGATCCTCTTCGATAAATAAAGCCAATAAACGTCTTACAGCTCCGATATGAACAACGACTAATGTCGTTGAACTGACGAATATGGATATATTTAAAAAAAAGTTGTATTTTAATTGGCGCCCCATATTTTTAAATAACTTTTACGAAAGTTCTTGAAATTTTCTAGAATATTAAAAATGCCAATTATCTTTGTCGACAAACTTTTTAATGAAACGCGGAAACATTAGCTTAATTAAAGTTTTCTTGAAAACAGTAAAGACAACAAAAAGTTGTAAAATATAATTCAATTTTTTTACTCAGTATGAAGGTTAAAATAATGTACGGCTCATAAATGGAAGCATGAATAAAAATAATAACTTACCAAGTACAAGTGTTTTAGTAAAAACTTTTTTTTAAATTTTGTTAATTTATTTTAGTTTTTGGTTCATATCTGAACATGATTTTGATTATTTACGACTTTTCATCACGTTTTACTACTTTTCGTTTTATAGGTTTTTCACAGGTTACTTTGATTGATTTAACTATTTCTCTTTTAATAAGAAAGTTCTCTTTAAAAGACGGTTAAATTGTATTTCACATAAAAAAAAATTTGAATTTTCATTTGGCCATTGGAAAAAAAAACTGGAATAAACCTTTCACAGGAAATATATCAATAAAAACTAAATATATGTACATTTTAGTTACACATTCAAAAATAAGTTGCAACCCTTTTAACATTTTGTAATAAATATCAGAGCTCCATCTCTTAAAATAAAAAAGTTAAAGGGTTTTGTGGATCTTGCTGGGACTGCCTATATTTTAAACTAGTCAATAACTTCTCACATTGCGCAAGAACCAAAGAAAAAACTCGAAAGTAAACCGTTTTGGCGCATTCCACAAATTCATCATTTTTATCTAAAAAACGTACAACACAATTTTTTTAACATGGCTTTAAATATCCTTTACATCCTTTTGTTTATGCATTATCGACAACAGTATCATTTCCAACTACAGAACTGCAGTTGAAACTATTTGTTGGTTGGCAGAATAATATCAGCAACAAGCTTTAAAAGCTTCCAACGTGTTTTATTTCTATTTTGTTGCAGACTGTGGCGTTTAAAACTAGAATTTCGAACTCTCGAAAAGGATACGTTGTAATTGAGCAGGAGGTTGATATTGTGGTTGCAAAGCTAATTCAATTTGCTATTAATTAATGGTTAAACTTAAGCTAACAACGCATTGTATAAACGAGGACTGCCTACAGAGATTGCATCAACAAACCAAGTAACGTTTGTTGAAGTTGTATTACCTGTATATTGTTCAATTTTGGATTTAGATATTTAATAGTAAAACATTAAGCTTCAAACAGATTATTGCGGTACATTCAATATGTGCTTTAAACTTAGGCGAAATAGTTTCGAAACAAAGCACTTCAATTCTGCTAACTTATATACGGTTAATATAGAACCATGAGCAATAAACAAAGAATGATATTAATTTCCGATTTTTATTAAGTTTTACAGATATCAAAGTGTTTAGGATTTGTTTGATTTACGAAGTAATCCTTAATTTAATTGTACAAGTCGTACCTATATTTAAATCGGTTCTTTGATGCAAGCTTTTGATGCTAACTTTCTTTTATTAAAAAACATATTGTCACAAACCCTGCGTTTTAGAACTACTGAATTGCTGTGTTAAGCATTACGTAATTCAGTAGTTCGGGCATTACTTAGTGTGGTGGCAAGATGTACAGATAAGGATAATAATGTAATAATAATAATAATAATATTAATAATAATAATAATGTAATTTATTTAGCGATTTGCTAATTATTTTTTACATTTTATTACATGTACATATATATATATATATATAAAATTTAAAACTTTTCCTTAATATGACTACTGAGCTTACGTCTAAACCTTACAATATTAGTTTCACTCTTAAGTTCACTTGATAAATCATTGTAAAATTTCATTCCTTTATAAAAAAGAGAATTTTGAGTGTTATTTCGTGTCCTGAATGGCAATTTAAAGTCTTTACAGTTTCTAGTCGGATAGTTATGAACATCAGAGTTTTGGGTTATATATTTTAACAAAGAATTTGGAAGCACGTTATTTATAATCTTAAAAATGAAAATAATCGTATTAAAAATGATCCGTTGTTTAATACTAAGCCACTGTAAAGTATCCAGCATCAGAGTAATTTTGGTGTATCTAGAACAGTGTAAAATAATTCTCATAGCCCTATTTTGCAATTTTTGAAGCCGGTCTAAATCATTAGTGTTTGCCAGAAATAAAATACTAGAGCAGTATTCGAAATGGGGTGCTATGATACTTTTGTATATTAAAATTTTAGTAAGGACTGGAAGTTTACTGCTTAATCTACCAAGAAAACCTATTTTTTTAGAAACCTTTTTAACTATATAATTAGTATTACTTTTAAAATCAAGCTTATCGTCTATTATTACACCCAAGTATTTAATTTCATTAATTCTATTTAATACTACACCATCTAATTCTAATTGCTGATTACACACATTCTTATTGTTGTTTATCACCAAGTAGTTTGTTTTGTCGACATTTATTTTTAGTTTGTTCACCTTTAACCACTCTGCGACTCTATGTAGGTCAGTATTTAATTTGCTTACCATATTGTCAACGTTATTGCCACTAATAAATATTAGAGTATCATCTGCAAATAAATTTATGATGCTGTTTCCGACATTTGCTACAATGTCATTCATGTACAGTATAAATAACAAAGGCCCAAGGACACTTCCTTGAGGAACGCCTAAATTATTTATTATCCTATGTGACGTTTCATTTTTAAATTTTGTAATTTGATACCGAGATTTCAAATAATCTGCAAACCATTTGTTTTCTGTGCCTCTGACTCCGTAATTTTCAAGTTTTATTAATAACCGTTGTCTGTCAATAGTTTCAAAAGCTCTTTTTAGATCTAAAAATACTGCTATGATGATGTTGTTGTTTTCAATTTCCTCTTTCCAGTCTGCTAGCAGAAGATTTATTGCACTTTCGCAAGAATGTCTTGCTCTAAATCCGGATTGTCTATTTGTTAAAATGCCATTATTTTCTAAAAATTTCTGAAGTTGTTGTTTAACGACTACCTCCAAAATTTGTTCGTAGATCGGTAGTATATTTATAGGTCTAAAATTTTCACAATTACATGCTTTAGGTACTTTAGGTACTGGTATGATCTGCGATGTTTTCCAGGTCTTGGGAAAGGTACCATTTTGCAACGATTCGTTGATTATTTGTAATAGCACTGGTCCTACTTCCGAAAAGGTATCTTTAAGGATTTTCGCTGAAATTCCATCGATGCTACCACTGCCTTTAACATCATTGATAATTTTAAAGAGATCAGGTAGAGCAATTTCTTGGAATTTAAATTTGTGATTAAACTTAGGCATATCTTCTGTTTGAATAGCTGCTGCTGCAATGGAAGCATGTATATCAATTATACTATTAACGAAATATTTATTAAATTCTTCTGCAATCTCACTTTCATCTTGTGTTTCGGTGTTATTAAATATTATTTTATCAGAAGGTTTATTTTCTGATTTTATTAATTTTTTTAATGTTTTCCATAACTTGTATGGGTTTTTTGAGCTACTCTCTATCTCATTTAAAACAAAGTAATTTTTTCTTGCTTTAATTAATTTCACATATTCATTTCTTAGCTGTTTATAATTTGCCCAATCTGAATTGCATCTTGTGAGTTTTGCAGCTTTATATAGTCGGTCTCTCTCTAATTTCATTTGGTGTAATTCACTAGTATACCATTTATTATTTTCTCTGGGTGTGATTGTTTTTTTCTGAACAAATTTATTTAGTTCCGTTTTTAAAATCTTACTAAAGTTTTCAGCCTTATCTTCCATAGCTAGCAAATGTAATTCTTTCCACATGTCATTATTTTGTAATCCTACGATTAACTTTTCCCTGTTATAATTTTTGATTATTGTGCCCACTTGGCAGTCCAACATTTAAATTTTTTTATTAAAAATAAGTTTAATTGTATTGTGATCACTTACATTTTCGTTGTCTAAAACTATCACCGAAAAAGTATATCTATCTGTTAGTACCAAGTCAATGATCGTATTTGAGATATCCGTTATACGCGTCGGAGTAGTGACTCTTTGTTTTAATCCTAAACTCTTAACTAGTTCTTTAAATTTTTTACTATGTAAGGAGTATTAATTATTTAATGTAGTTCTGTTTATGGTTAAATAATAATGTAATGAATTGGTGTGTATGTATGTATTTGTTAGTATTTGTTTGTATTGGTATTTGTAGTTATTAAGTTAATATTTGTTAGTTTACACTTTCTGTCTAAATTTGGCACCCGATGCATATTACGTAAGACCGCTCTGAAAGTCCTTTCGGATTTTACTTGATAGCTGTGGAATTCGGTGTTCTTGTCCGCTAGGGCTTTTACTATGGTTGTGCAGCTTTTTATTGAAATAAGTTGTAACTTGTTTAGATGACCGTGAATAATTTAAAGCGAAAATTAAAACAAATTTGTTTTAATTTTCGCTTTAAAAGTTGTAACTACACTAACTTGTTCGTTTGGTAGAGCTTTCATTGAGTAATCATTTTTTTGCTGTAGTTTCTAGCAAATCTATTAACGGTTTCAGATGTAATAATTATTATCCTTTACAATGATTAGGAGTTATCATATACAGTGTGTACAAATGTATCAGCGTTGATTAATAAAAAAAATATTAAAGGTTCATAGCGATGCTACTTTTATAAATATATATGTTTTTTTTTGAGATTAACCCTCGTTGAAACTTATTTATTTGCAGCTCGACGGTAGGGTACACCCCAAAAAATGTATAACACGATAATGTATAGGGGTGCTTAGATTTTATTTGCCTAGGAATATCAGATAGGTATTCTTGCGCCGACCCTGTTTTTAACTACTAGGTTTTTACATTTATTTTGATTTAGTTGGTCTTGCTAGTTCATATGATTCTTGGAGTTTTTTTACCATGCAACTTTAATCATTTATATCCTCTGCAATCACAATCTGATCTTCCGCAAAATATATCGTGTACAGCATGTCTTCTTCTACCCTTATTTCCATATTTTTACTTTTGTTTAACCATCCTTATCCGTAAAAAAATAGTTTTTATTGGGTGGAAGAAAGACAGCACCCTTGTCGTATGCCTTTGGTAACGTCAAATACGCCAGATAAAACGTTCGGTACTTTAATTTTCGCGGTGTTCCTTAGGTCAACAATAATATAAAATACTTAAATAATTGTTTTGTCTTAAAGAAAAAGAGTGAGATAATTTCCGCCACTCTTTTTACAAACTGAATTTTTGGCAATTCACATTCGAATCCTGTTATTATTTTTTTATTATTCATTATGCTACAACACGGTGAAATCCCATTTTAACAATCCTAATTATAATTACTTGTTGAAGATCAAAAGCACCAATGAGCAATTTGCATGCAAACAGAAAATCGTAAAAGGTTTTTTGTTCCTATTGTTTTTGTATGAATGAATTTATAATAATCCTGAAATAATTAGGCTTTCAAATATCGATCGATTAAAAGGTATTCGTTAATAAAGAAAATATTCACTTCACGGAAAACGAAAATATAAACGGTTTTACTGACTACTTTTTATTTTGCCAGTCTTTTTGCTAATTTAATTTCCTGTAACATCAGGAACTGTCCCTAAAAGAACGGCATATCTCATTTCATTAAAAAAATATTACTGCCATAACTTTGATCGTGGGAAACTTCGAGATAAATACAGATGCGTCGTTTTATAATAACGATCATCGATATCATCTTGTTTTTTTAAATGAAAGGGGCCATGATGGATCAGAATAAATTATTCTCTTCCCTTTCGTTATTAAATTGCAGATTCTCGTAAGACACCTTTATAAAACTTTATTACTAAACGAGCAAGATTTTAATGAAATAAACATATCATTTTTTTACTTGTGATTGTGAACCTAACAAAAGACGGTGGAATCGTTTTTAGCTTTTTGTCAATGCTAACATGCGCGTTGAAAATAAATTGAAAGTTTGAAAACATGACAATTAATTCCATATTTATTTGAGTTTGTTGCGAACAATTTTTAGTTTTTACAGATAAATTAAAATGATATGTGCAATAAACCGAAATTTTTGAGCACATGCACACAATTGTTTCACTTCCGGTTTCGCCGGAAATGACCACAACTTTGTTATTTTAAATGGAACACCCTGTATATTTTTACATTTTTGGAAAGAGGAAGCGATTCTGGATACAAATGCACTATCTTGGTTAATTTTTATAACCTCAAAAAAATTTTGAAACAAAATTTAGTTTTTTATTAAGGGTGCCGTGTGACCAGCACACATTGATTTTTATTATGTCAACAATTGTCCAAAAAACGTTTTTGTAAATTTTAAATGACATTTAGGTTACTTTAATCGGCTTTGAAGGTTGCGGAATCGGTTTTTTGACAAAAAGTCAATTTTTTTAAAAGGAACTATGGTGGTACAAGCGGTTATTTTAATGGAGCATCTTCTAACGAATCTATCGATACCAATAACTGGTATTTTTATTAAGAGTCTGTTTCAAAAACTTCAGATTATTGTGAACGTTTATTAAGAGATCCTGTTAATTGCAGTACACTGTGCATAACTACAATAAAACAAATGATCGTTGTTTTATGTTTAACTACTATAGTAATTTAGTTAAAAAGTATAAAAATTTGGTAATCATTTTTACATAATTAGATAGTTCTATCCAAAATCGCTTCCTCTTTCCAAAAGTAAAAATATACAGGATGTTCCATTTAAAATAACAAAGTTGGGGTCATTTCCGGCGAAACCGGAAGTGAAAAAAACGTGTGCATGTGCTCAAAAATCCCGGTTTTTTTGCACATATTGTATGTCTAAAATTTTATTTATTTAAAACTAAAGAAAAAAAGGGGTTGTACCACACTTCATTTACACGCGGTATACAACACCCTGTATGTTTTTTACTTTTTTGATTCCAGATCAAGTTTTGTTCAAAAATATTTAAAAAAATTAGTTAATTTAATTTATTAGTGTTAGAGTTATTAAAGCTCTTTTGAAAATATATACAGACACCGATCTTCGACAAAATATGTAGTAATTTAACAATACCAGTGCCAAACATATTAAAAGTTTAATTAACAATATTCTTATACAGGCGAAACCTCGATTACTCGATAGAGATACATCTGCTACTCGATTTACCTCTGTTACTCGCCTTTAGAAAGATTTGGTTGAAATCGGTGCATATGAACTATAAAAATGCTAATATGTATCAGCATTAAGCTTTATGACCCTAAAGTAACTCCACTCTAATTGCAGAAAAATATTTTCGAGCCCTTGATTATAATATGAGATTTCTAAAAATTATTTTAAAATAGATTCAAAAATTCGCCCAACTAACAGGTAATACTTTGTAATTTTATAAGTATAAGACAATGAGACAAGTATGAAAAGTGTAATTCAAAAATATTTTCAGTTCACATGCGCCTGTTGTTATCATATAAACAGTTGATAAACAAAGTTATAGAGGTTTTACCTGTAGTAGCTTCTAAATAAATATTTTTCTGAAAAGCTAAACTTTTAAAATAATGCACAGGGTGTTTATTTTGTTCTGTCCATGAACATGAATATGCCAATGTTTAAAAATGAAATGCCTTTTTTTTACATTATGTTGTACAAAATATAATAGCCTCAGAGACGTAGTAAGGGTAAACGGCGCCCGGGGCATATTATTTTTATGCGCCGCCCCCCCACGGCCGTACTTTTATTGTTATTTGTGAGTGTCAAGTAAAATAATGTATTATTTATTGTAATACACTGTAATGAAAAGGTGAACAAAATTTAAAATTATATTGGCATTTTAGTTTTCTGGCTTTAAATAAGAGACGTAAACGCAAAAATATTTTGTCTTCGCGGCGCCCCCCAAGACTGGCGCCCGGGGTATCGATACCCCCTTGCCCTTCCCCCCCCAATCGCTACGCCGCTAAATAGCCTTAACAAAACATTGCAGATGTTCTCCGTCTAAGTCTAAAAGTTACATTTCTCGAACACAAGCTGTTTTAATGATAATTTATAGGTTAACGTGCAATATTTAATAAAATAAAAACAGTAAGGATTAAAAAATAAAGTCATGCATTGCAAACCAGAAAGAGCGAAGAATAGAATTTCAGTATAAATGAATTATATTTAAAAATGTAATTTAAACTACCATAAGTCTTTTAATTTATATTTAAAGAATCAAAACGATGCTATTTTTTTAAAGAGCATTGAAAGACAACACAACAATCTTCTTATTTTTTGAGCAATACGTTTGATTCATTAATAAATGGTAATTAAACGCATCACAATGTCACGATTTTTGCAACGTCTGATAATGTATTCATCGCGAAAACTACTTTAGAATAAAAAATAAAGGATTAGTTCTGTTACAAAAACATTATACCGGTTTGATGTTTAGATTTGAATCATAACTATTAGCCGAGGAAAGGCGTAAAATTTCCAATACTTTCCGCAACTTTTAGGCGTCAGCAGGCCTACCATAAATTAAGCCGAATGTAAAAAAACAAAGAAAAAGTTTTGTGGTGCTAGTAATAAAAATAATTTACGTTTGCTCTGATTAACACAAAAATTAATTTACGGCTCGCAAACCACAAAGATTCTGTAAGAAATATTACATAACTCTAGCCAGGATAAATCCATTAAAACTCGTCTGCTTATAAAACACTCTACTACGATTTTATAATACTATTCCGTAAATGAGAGCAAAACATAAAGCATACGTTTGCTGGAATGCAGGCTCATTTATATTTATTAGTTGTTTTAATGTAAATATGAAATTTTAATCTTATCATAAAATCAACTTTTCTTGCCTCTATAGTGGTGCGGTAATATACATTAATTTAAAACTCATATTCTCCGATGTAAAATATGCAACTTTTATGAATGTGGTATTGCTGCTGAGAACATTAAAGTCGTAGTCCCTTATGACAAATTAACGTATATTCGCTACGATTTCAGTCGTTTCGGAAGTTTCTTTTTATGCATATTCAGTTCATATATTTTAAAAACCGCTATGAAACCGAATTTGCCACAAAACAAAGACTAGTAATTGGGGTTTTATTTATTACGATAATAAAAATGTTAAAAATATATATACGATAATGCCCGCTATAAAACTTAATATAAATTCCGGCCAAATACTGTGGAATAATTATTAATTATCGAAATGTTTTGTACAGGGTGATCCAAATTCGATGGTGTATCTCGCTTAATATTCAAGATAGAGAAACGGTTAAATTAGCAAAAATGTGCAGTTTTGTTAGACAAACTGGGAATAGTTTTTAAAAATATTCTATCAATTTCGGTTTTTGAGATATTAAAAAAAAACTGAATTTTTTTGGTCATATTAATAATGTGTCATATCTCCGTTATTGTTGTAAATATCAAAAAATTGAACAAGATTAGAGTTAGATATTTTTATATTATGATTTGATGGTACTAATAAAAAAAATTAACGCCCGGCGTTATAAAGTTACGATGCAAACTTTTATTTTTCAATGAAAACTATAGTGTATAGGTCATGACCAATTTAAATTCCTTATTTTTTCCCGTTCCAGGGTTGATGTAGTTATTTTCAATAATACGCCAGTTACAAAGGTTTTTAAAAATCTTTTAAATGATACACAGTATAAAAATAAAAATTGACGTCTGACATTGCTAAGTTGAGATCTTGTAAAACATTTACGTTTTTTAAGTCCGGTTTCTCTCAATATTTTCTAAAAAAACTTAAATAACTTAAAAGCGATTAATTTTAGGATAAAATCTTGTACGTGTTTAAGAAATAATTTAATTTTTCACCTAAAAACCAAAAATATCCAGGGTGTTTTATTACAGAAAACATAGTTAACCTATGCTCAAAAACAAAACACTGTGTACGTTTGAAAATAATTTAAGGTTATGTTATCAATGACCACAAACAACTTTTATTCATTTTTTTTTGTAAATTTATCACAAAACAAGATATTGACGCGTTACGTTATTTTTTTACACACTGTATATACGTCATGTGGACGTTTGATGTCAAATTTTATTTAGAACAAATTTGAATTAAGTTAGATTATAAGACAGATACAAAAACAGAACAATTTAAAGAATAATAAAATGTATTGAAATATTATAAAAACTGTTTTCTTTACTTATTGACAATATTCTTAATTAAAAAAACGATTGCAGGTGAAAATTCATTTTTTTAGCAATTATTATTGGGTTAAAACATATTGATAAAAGCAAAATTGTCAGTCGCACATTAAATAAAAATGAACTTTTATTTAGTCACAAATGTGTATCTTTATCAATTTGTAAAAAAAATCCTTATAATTTGTTTTATGTATTGGTTCATGTAATGCTATTGCATAAGGATTATTTTGCAAAATACGTAGTCAGAAACGAATCAATGAAATCGTTGGATGAGCTTCAAATACATTAAATGAAAATACAGTTTTATTTACTAAAAATATCGTTACCAATTTAAAAACCATTTTTCTTCTTAATACAAAACCATCAAAGAATACTTTTACTTGCTGTAACAATATTTGTTAAAATGGAAGCATTAAAAGGCAACATTTGGTTGACAAAAACAGATGACAATTAAATTTATATAGTAGACAGTTTAAACAAGTTTCTCACTAATAATTAAATGAATAATTACTTTTACCTCCTATATAGTTCCAGTAAAATTTGTATCAACTTTTAGAAGCTACTGTATAATGATTTTTAAGACTTGTTTGGAAGTAGATGATGATACAGCTGGAGTTAGATAATCACGGTAAACATCTTATTACTTATATGAAAACAGCGAGTTAAAAAACAGCATCTAAGAGCAATCTAAGGCTACAAACGTTTTATGTTGAGCAATTTTGTATCCTAATATTTATCGTCTTTCTGACTTGAAGCTGGACCTGTGTCAACATATGGAGCGATAAACTGTTATTGCTCGTTAAAAGACTTTTATTGAGGGGATAAAACTCTATTGCAGTTATTGTGTGCTATATTTAAACTGAAGAAAAAAACTGATTACAAAGGAACAGGCACAAAAAATAAGAATGAGTAGTCAATCTTTTTTATGTAGGGTTTGTTCATTAAGAGGACTTTAAGGGTTAAGTAAAACATCATTTTAAATGGACTGATATTTTGTAGATATTTCCAATCGTTTTTATGTGAGCTAAAAAAACGATTTTTTGATTTACGTTTTAATGGAATTGTAGAAATTAGTTAAAATTTCGAAGTTTTTAAGATTTTACAGCAAACGCTTATTTTGTAATAAATGGTCTCATATTGATCTAGGACTGTTTTCTTCACTATAAAAATACCTTTGTAAAAAAACCACAATTAATTACTTAGTTTAAAAAATATTGCAATTTATGAACTAGTAGGCTTTATATACACTTCTCTTTCGAAATGCCACTTTACGAGTCCATGATAAAAAAAATTTAACCTTAGAGCATAGGATAAATTTATTAATAATTATTCTAAAAAACTAATAGAAAACAACAATTTTTAAAAAAGTAGATTAAATTGTAAAAATGTATTTTTTTTTTAAATATTTTTTATAGCATATCGAATACTTTACCACGAAACTTAACTGTTTCAGTTCAATACCATTAATTGTGGAGTGCAGCTTTAAATAATTTCAAAAATAAACTTTAGACGTTTGTTTTCATTAAAAAAGCTTAAACCAACCTTTAAAACTGACCTTCATTCATTTGGTCAATAAAAAATACTTTCAGCAACCATTAGCGTGACCTCATTTGCTGTTTTGTGAGCCTAGCACTACATATCAACTACCGAGACTCGGAATTTCATGAAATACCTAGATATTGTATGAAATACCGACATTACAGGATTTAGCGGGAACATTATCTACAAATTTAATTGAAAACCACTTATCTTATTTCTTTAAAAACTGTAGTCCATTAGTCAGTAGGTTTAATATATATTTGTTGATAAACAATACGAAACAAAATATCTACCGGGGAAGACACCAGAATCTTAACACTATTTTAGTTTTTCTTTAAGAAAATACTTCTAACAAACAGAATTAGTAATTTTTTAACTCAGATAATTTACATACATTAACATTTATATTAAATGACATATTTTAAACATTACTCATTTACACTGTATTTAATTTCAATACTTTTACATACAAATTTTTGTTAAATCGAAGTTAAGTTATCGAAACAGTGATGAAATAATTTATTGCAAACAACTAATACAACAATATTAAACGCTTTCTTAGATTCTTCATAACGGTTCATATACAACATTTTCTGCCTTCACAGTTTAGCACACTATGTATCTTTGCACATTAATAATTATTCATTAAAGATGCTTTTAAAAATGCTAATAAAATAGTTTTGCTTATTTCCAAAATAAAGGAAAAAATTATAGCAGTTAACAGGGCGTATTACGCCAATAAGAAGTTATTAAAAAGCAAACTGCTTACTAAGAATACTAAAATTAACATTTTGTAACACAATGATAAGACCGGTGATGATGTATGGAGCGGAGACAATAACAATGACGAAATGGGAGGAGGAGGAATTAAGAATAGAGCGGAAAATAATGAACAATACTAGGACAAATAAAAGTTAATGACAGCGAATGTAGGCAATATATGAACCATGAAATGCTGAAGGAATTGAAGGGTGAAGAAATAGTAAGAAGAATAAAGATGCAAAGAATAAAGTGGCTGGGGCATGTATGGAGAATGGGAACGAAGGAAATAACATTTTCAATGCTACAATGGGAATCAGGAGGTAGAAGAAGACGAGGAAGGCCCAGATCTGGGTGGCTGAAGGAAGTGGAAGAGGATTTAAGCAAGATAGGAATTGTTAGATTAAAGGAAAAAAACAAGAACAGGGATCTGTGGCGAAGAATAAGCGAGAAAATAATGAAGTGACTGGGAGTGAACCACCCCATAAAACGGATCTAGAAAGCATTTATGCGGTGCAATCCCGCAAGCCATTTTTTGTGTAAGAACAGAAATCGGTCAAACTATCGAAGGATCATTCATTGAATTCAAGTCAAAAAACGAAAAGGTTGGGTTCACTTACCAGTTGGATGCACACAAACGGCACATGGGCAAATTGCGACTCTTCACTCTTCTTGCCCGAAGAGTGGCCTTTCTGGCACGCATGCGCGAAGGCTATGAAACCAACCAAAAAGGCGCGACAAGAAGCAAAATTTAAAAATGAAACAAAACGAACATTTAGCCCAACGAACGATACCTAACACCATTGTATTGTATTATTCCCAAAACTTTAGCAGATGAATTAGTATCAGATTTTGCTTAAGTACCAAATAATGGTAATTATACATTCATATATGGAGAAAATTAAAATAAATTGGTTATACCTATGAGCCACAGTAGCACATACATTAATTTTGAAAATAACACGTTAATCCTTTCTGGGACTGAATGCCTTCACCAAAATCGGATACAGCAATTATTTCGCAATAAAGGGGTAGGCGAAACGCAATAAAGAACAAAACTTTTCAAAGTAAATTTTCGATTTGATCATTGGCCAACGCTAATGAGTAAACAAAACACAAACTTTAGACTAAAGCGGAAGTAAATATATAATTAATCGGATTAAGCGAAGTCGACCTACGCAAAGGAACATCGACAACCTACACAAAGAAGCGACGACCAAATCATGCAACACGTTGCGGTGCAGTATTAAAGTTAGTACAGCGATTCGCTTTAAATCTCTAATTATATTTTATACACTGGGCGCAATGTGAGCTTTGGTACATTTTGCAAATAAAGTAATACAAACTGTCGCATAAAGTGACCACTGCTATAAATTTACATTTCACATAAACCGCTATAAACTAATCCGGTTAATTTAGAACTAAATACATTCGGCGATTTCAGATTATGGTTTACGTTACGGATGTAAACGATTAAATGCTAGCGGTAAATTAATCCTGAGCTGCTCCAAATTGTCATTTGCTTTAGGATTACGATTATTCATGTGGTCAAATACGAGCAGGTAGGCCAAGATAAATAGTTCAGCAATTATACGCCCACAATTGCCCAAAAAGTATAAAACCCTATTTTTAATAATTAATTAATTCCACAGCATCATCTGCGAATCTCTGATCAATAAATAAAAGATAATTAAATTATAAAGAGAAAAGTCATTAAAACGAAATGAACAAAATAAGAAATTAGGGTGGAAACGTTGATCAAAACACAGTCCAGATAGAAAAGTAAAATCAAATTATAAATGAAGATGTGGAGAAAAAGATAAGATCATGATAACAAAATTAGGAAATAGAGATACAATTTTGCAGAAAATATAACCATCTTGAAATTAATTTATATTTAGTCTAAAATTTTATGCAAAACATAAACGCGCCGATATCTAGTGATCCCACGGACTGTACATAC
This sequence comes from Elmis aenea, assembly GCA_947652605.1. Taxonomy (NCBI): domain Eukaryota; kingdom Metazoa; phylum Arthropoda; class Insecta; order Coleoptera; family Elmidae; genus Elmis; species Elmis aenea. The sequence continues at coordinate 15,070,322 of OX393578.1, forward strand.
AAAAAAACTTCTATATTCGTCCAAAAATTCAATATTCGTCATGAAAAGTCACCTACCACATGAAAAATTAAAAAACAAAATACATTAACCTGTGACACCCCGTTTGAGATCAATTATTTTATTTTACTTCAATGTTATTTCATTTACTTTTAAATGAATAACATTGCAACAAATTCCGATGCATCAGTTATTAAAACATGTAACACTTCAAAAGAGCCAAGTTATGAGGATTTTAACTTTAGTAAAACACATTAACGTTAAAATATTAGGGTCATAACTTGAGTCCTACAACGCCAGCATTTGCGTTTTGTCAATCAACAAACGATTTGTTGATAAAGTTGTACATCATAAGTAGAACAAACTACTCCACAAATATGTGTTTATAGGAAGGAATGACAAAGATGCAACTACAATAAAAAAGGGATAGCAACAGGGAACCGAAAATCTTGGGACAGTCGCGCGAGGGTAGTTAAGACCGACCACCGAGAAATGTACAGATAGTAGAAAAATAAAGGAGTTTGTTGTTAAAATTGTTGTGTTTTATTTGTTTCTTACTGTGTAATAATTGCTCTAGATCTGTGTATTGCGTAAAACAACGTTTGAGGGTCCAACCATCATACAAAGACGATCACGAGCTATAATTAACATACATACATAACAGTGGCGTGCGGTGACTTTTCAACCAGGGGATGCTGTCCAAAAAAACGAACAATTTTTTTTTTTTAAATAAATTTTATTCCACGATCTTTTTTACAAAATTCGTCTATAGCAACATCATACAATCTTTTTTCATTTTTCATATTTAGCAACAATTTTTTTTCAATTGATATTAAAGCGAGAGCAGACAGTCTATCGTCATTTTGGCTGCTTCTGGTGAATGTTTTTATTCTTTTTATTGTCGAAAACGATCGTTCAGCCGATGCGCTCGTGGAAGGTATAGTGCAAATTAATTGTATTAATTTAAATACTTCTGTCAAAACATCTTTTAGCTCATCTTTCACAATTAATTCTTTTATGCAATTTATAGATTTTAAATGAAAGTCGGGAGTCGAGTACAAGTAAACTAATTGACTTTTTAACTTCATAAAATCAAAGTATTTTCTATAAGTTGGCTGAAGTGATTGTAATAAAAAATCCGGAAAATTCATTTCATATTCTTTAAATTTTCAATCAAAAATTGCAATTATTATTAACCACAGTTTCATCCATATTATGGGTCGTATTAAATAATAATCAAAATTCTAAGTAGCGAAACAGTGCACTAAAAATAGAGTTAAGCTTATTTAAATAGAAGAAGCTTGATTTAAAGAAAGTAAACAAAAATCAATTTACTACGGAAATGATTATTTTGTAGCGTGCGGTAATATCAATCGAGTGCGGCTGCCCTACCATATAACAGTTGCCCCACACAGAGGAACCATGAGAGTAATCGCTTCCCGTAGCTGTTACGTAAAGCAACGATGCGGGCAATAGACTAGGGACTGCATCGCAGTGCGCATGCGCCAAGAACGCAAATTTCGAATCCACAATCAGAAACGCATCCCTCAGTCGGGCTCACAATCGCTAGCGTTGTACATCGCACACGTTTAGTCAGCCGCTCACTGGATGTAGATTATATAAGGCAAATTTTCGAGCAGGCAAAACATCGTATATAATAAATAAAATTATCACGTAACAAAAAATAAAATCAAAGCGAAATAAAGCTACACGAAATTCAAATATGATACGGAAAAAAAAAATTCTTGACGTGAATTTTAGGGGATGCGCCGCATCCAACGCATCCATGGACCGCACGCCGCTGATACATAAATATGTATATAAATATAAAAGGTAATTAGACAGCAATGTCATTTCAAAGATAAGTTTGCGAAATTGTTCATTTTGAGCACATTTAAATTATAAGATTTTAATGAATGTATAAATATTATTCAGAAAATGTAGAAACAAAAATTCATACAAAAGCAGATTCTTTCTTAAAGTTTTGAATGGTTCATTAACTTTATTATGCACAATTTATTAACTATATACGTTTACTTCCTCCCCAAATTTAATGAATTTTCCATAGAGATAATAAAACAGAAAAATTTAATACCATATTTTTGAACACTTCCTGTATCCATTTACATATACATATGTATTTATATAGCACATTTTAATTATGAATTTTGTAGCAAAATATACATATCAAAGAAGTTAAATTATTATTAACACAACCGCCACGTCAATAACTAATCAGATTCGAGCTAAACACATTTATGTGTGAGTAAATTGGATATGTGCAAAACATATTTAAAACTGGTTTTCATCACTTTCACAAAAACGAAACTTTATAAGCGGAATAATAAGAACAACTGCACAAGGTGTACAAAAACTGAAAAATTTGCAGATTATTGAAGTAAGTTGTAAAATTTTCTTAATTATTAAAGACCGTTAAAATGCCGCTATAATTCTTAATTACGGATAATTGTTAGCTTGTTACCACTAATCCCGCAGCAACAGCAAAAAATATTGAAGATTAAGGGAAAATGAGTGGTCCGGTTTAGTAAGTCTACCGTTTAATCTGCAGAACAAAAAACGCGGAGTAAATGGACTATCACAGCAGTCAAAGCCCCAAGACAGTAGCTTAAGGAAAAGCACAAAGAAAATTAGTGGTGTTTTAACACAACGCACGTAGTCTACAAGAAAAACTTTTATGAATTCTAATTTATTAGTGCGTTTACAACTTTTACAAAACATGCAATATTTGAAGTATGTTTCATAAAAGACATACTTAATTTTCTTGCATTTAACAAAAATCTGTATGAAGATAATTAGTAAAAGGCTATCAAATCAATTTATGAGTACAGTTCTTAAAAACTGCAACAAATATTTACAGTATCAAAAAGTTTAAATCCACATGCTTTTTAACAACATATTCAATTGTTTTCGGAAAAACATACATATGACGTTCATAAGTCATACGTGATACAAAATATTTGCTATTCGCGTTTAAATTTGACGTTTGACCGGCGTGAGATGAGTCATATATGACTCATGGACAGTGAACGCATTAAGAAAAACTGCATTTTTTTTAATGGAAATTTTTATACCGTCATTTCACGTTTAACCAATAGTTTTACATCTCAATATACATTTTAGCTTGGCCCTCGTTTTTAAACAATACAGGACTATTTTTATATTACATTTTTTTGTTGCTGCTTATTTATTTAATGCAAAAAATAAAGAAAAGAACACGTCGTTATAAACTGAACAAAAATCGTCTAACAGAAGCGAAAGAGCTCAGAATATATGCATTTGCATATTTCTTGCTTTTTCAGTACCTATTTTTGAATATATTTTAGTTATACGCATATTTTGTATAACTATTTCGTGTTCTCCGGTCAAAAAATTTAAGGATTTCGAACCTGGGAATGGTAAACCGTATAATAATTATTTTATTGTGAATAGTAGGTAGTAATTGTTTAAACAAACAAAGGTAGCTATTTATATGATGTTTGGAATACCTACTAAGAATGTAGGTGTTTGCAACAATTATGGTATTATTCTAGGTGACTAGGGTAACAGGGCAATGGAGTAATAAGCATTTTTAGAAAAAACATAATTTGAAGATAATTTGATAAGAGGATTGTATACAATTTTAATTGAATTTTAAAGGATTTGAGGAAGTATAGGTATATTAAAAAAATCTAATGAAAAAAAATGGGTTTAAATTTTTGATACCAGTTTGCAAAATTTGTCAAGAATTATCCACAGATTTTGAAACGATGTTTTAAAAATGACACAATAACTATAGCAGATGTTTAAAGATTGTTCTCAATTTATAAGTCCATATAGTATTAAGATCGTTGGAACATTTCTAATAAAAAATAGTGAATACTGTTTAATAATTATTGTGAGTATATTCGACTTTCTCTCGTTTGTAAAAATATTTAAATAAAAAATTAAATATATAATGTTTTATTCGACTAAACATACCTAAAATTTTGAGCATTTTGTGTTTTTTTTTTAATGTGTATATTGTACAATTCAATAAGTTGCATATTTTTATAAAAAACTGCAATTAATATGTAGGGTAAAACGTGGTAATACGCCCCAGCCGGAAAAACGCCCCACCTATGTAGTTTAGTTGTTTAATCATCGATGACACTACTAGTATCACATAATGTAGTGTTAGTTAAGGAGTTTAGTATACCTCCACCACCTCACTAGTTTCCCGCTGAAAATCGAAAAAATTCACAATTCACGGCAAGTGGACGTTGTATTATTTCTGTCTCAATTATTGAAAAAACAATTTCGCATGAAGTGTATTAGTATCGTTCAAATTTCGACATAAATTCTGAAAGCTTGTTTCATAACCTCTAAAATGACATTACGCATTTATTTATTAATGCCTCAATGGTCTTGGTACACCAGTGGGGCGTTTTTCACCACTGTTTGGGAATTACGCCCCAGATCTAAAAGTGCAAAATGCCCCTTTTGGTTTAAGATCACTTTTTCTCAATTTCGGACGCCAATGAGGCAAACAGGTCTGCTTTTTCTAAAACGTGACGAAGTGCCCATCGATAGGAATGAAAATCGTGGAGAACAACAGTCATCCCCAACTACTGTGCCATTAGATGAACCTGGGCCATCAGGACTGCAAAGAACCCCACCAAAAAGGCCACAGCCATCTGCAACTACTTTTAGCAAAAAATCCTCTGAAGAAGAAACCCCTTCAAAATTTCTTGCACAAACAAATCCGATTCCAGTCATTCCACCAATTCTTACTAAAAGAAAACAGGCCGCTACGCTGTTGACATCTCCAGAAAACCGATGCAAACGTAAAATTTTATGTGAGAAAAAGCAAAACATCAGTGCGAAAAGAGAAGGGAAGAAAACTAAAGTTGCAACCCCGCGCACCAAAAAAGATCATCTGAGAGTTCAGAGGAACTCGTATTGAGTTCTTCTGAGGAAGTTTCAGATGAATCTGAAGAGATTTGCGTCAAATGCGGTGATTACTACTACTCCACGAAATCGAAAGTAGACTTGGATACAGTGCACAGCGTGTTCTCGATGGCTTCACGAAACGTGTACAACGTACGAAGATTTATGTCACTTGTGTGGTGCAAAAAATTAAGTTCTTACTAAAAATAAGTAATAATAATCGTGTGGGGCGTTTTTCACAGCAGAGTGGGTAATACGCCTCAAAGGAAAGGGTTCCAAATTGTTTTTTTATTGTTTTCCTGCGTTTACTTTTCACAAACTTTTTATATTTACGTAATGTACCTACACTCTTTATACTAATTAGAAATGTATTTTTTGTTTAGAATAAAGCTATCATTTTGCAGTAACGATTTTTTTTTTTAAAGTGGGGAGTATTTCACCGTTTTACCCTAGATACATTACATTTTTTGTTATAATAATCTGAACTTTGATTAAACCATTTGTCGAATCATCGATTAATTCTGTTTTGTGTTGTTCCAAAAACCGCTTCTACGGTTCGGTCCAAAAACGCGGTTAAGATAAAATATGCCGGTTCTGATCGTTTTCGATTAAATTCCAATTCGTTTTGCAGTCCTGCTAAAAACCAAAAATAACTTTGGAGTATGTCTAATCATTCTTTTTGTCAATTTTTGTGTGCATATTAACAAACTAAATCTGACATGCTTGTTTTATTATCTGGTTTGTTTTGATAAATATAATGTTGCATTGTGCAAACTATACGCGCTAAAAAAATCATGTGTTTCAATACATTTTTGCAATAATTAAAATGATGTACGAAACACGTGTGTACAAACGAAGCTAGCTATACATATTCTTAATGAAGTTTTGAATTCCATTCAGAAACTCAGAGCAAACCTACTTGAAATAAATTTAATAGTTCATCGAAAATTAAATTAAATGTACTACCTTAAAACAAAAGATTTAATTAAAATTTAATTGTTTCGTAAAATAGCTGATCGAAGCAGTTCAGATTTCGTATCGTTATCACGTAATACAGTCCACACTCAATTTTACTTAGGTAATGCAGCGCCTAGCGCCTCCACCAATTAGTCTTTTATAATGAATGCATTATGGAGGTTCTTTGCAAAGCTTTAAGTATTTTCGTTATGCACTCTAGCTGTGTGCATGTCATATGGCAATGTTTATTTATGTAGAAGCAATAACTTATAACAAAACTATTAACTATCTGTCTTAAAAACGAAGTGGAATCACATATAAGTGCCGAAAATTTCAAATTCGGGTGAAATTTTTATCAGTCATAGACTGCTAGTCTATGTTGATATAAGCACTTTGCGCAATTCTCTTTTGTAACGACACTAAGGATGATTTATTATTTAAACAGTAGTAATACTTGTTCCTGATACAAAAAAAAATCCAAGATATAGTCTATGTTGCTCTAAATATGAACACTTTCTGGGTTTTGAGGATGAAGATTGATTAGGTACCTTAATTTTACTTTAAATTTTTTCTTGATAAGTTATATTTCTACATACCATTTCCTGGCAAATTGAGTAAATTTGTTTTGCAAATAAGATGTGCTTAATCAATTTCCCCAAAAACAACTTGCCATGGAAAAAAGGTGCGCCGGCAAATATGACAACTAGTTATTTTGCCTTACCAATTCTTTCATGATATTTCGGAATGAAGAGTAGATCTTAATATGGACTTTACTCACCTGTAATAAAAATATAAAAATTAAAGCTTTACATCAATAAAAAGTTAATAAAGTGTATTTATTTTGAAACAAAATGTTTTTAAAATTCAACTCCATTAAAATATTTAACTAAATTGGTTCCTTTACTTGTAAAATATTGTTTTTAATGAATTAACTGTAAACTGTGCACTCTCTTAACGTTTTCATTTGATTATATTATTGCATTTGTGAGCACATAATATAGTAAAACACCAAACAGAAACTTAACGATTAAACTAGTAATGTAAGTATTTGGAATGGAATGTAAACAAAAAAGAACTGGTTTTTATTACTTCTCATAAGACATCTATCACAAAAAATATATACATTTTTATTTTATGTGAATTTAGATGTGCATGTAAACAAAAAAAAAAAAAGATTTGTTTTTAATAAAACAACACTTAATAAAAATTCTATAAATTTTTCACCTTATTTTTGAATAATTGATTATTAATGAGAGGAGTGAAATTGTTTATGGTGGGATAAAATTTCACAAAAAATTGGATCTATATTTTTTAATTTTAATCTCAGTCCAGCGTCTATTATTGGGTCTTCTTCGTCGTGAAAATCCAACTCTGCACAGATATGAACTTGGAAATAGGAAAATGAACCTTAAAGCATTATCTCTTAATTCAGGAAATCCATTCTGTATTTGTAGCCAAAATGATGATAACGTATTTCGTTGAATTAATTTTTCGGGAAACAATTAAAAGCTAGTTCTAAAAGTTTTTTCCATCTATTGGCGACATACCCTTTCGCATAGATTTGTTGATACTGAATGGGTATCTTGTCCATTCAATATTAACGTCCAATTCAGGGAAACACTTTTCAAGGTTCATTTGTAAGCTTTGTAATTTTGTTAGTAATTTTTCATCAAGAAATAGTAGTTCATTCCAAAGACTAAATAAACGAGTAAGGACTCTTTAACGAGAAAACCATGAAACAACGGCATGGAAAAGAAGTTGTGTATAACTGCTTCTTATTTCAGAGCGAAATATGACATTTGCGTATAAGCAGAGAAGTCTAACTCGAAGGACCATATGTTGAATCCAAGAATACAAAAGGAGAGGTTGGGTTCACTTACCAATGGTTTCACTCATTTGAAGGCACATGAACAATTGCTTTAATTTTTTTTTCTTGCGGGCATACGCGAAGTCTATGTGAAACAAACCAAAGAGGCGAGACAAAAATGCACAATTTAAAAATAAAACTAAACGCACATTTAGCCCAACGAACAAACAGACAGCCCTTAATAAAATTTATGATTTTTTAGCTTTATCAAGTACTTGTCTTTGATCTGTAGACATCATAATACAAAATTTATTGATAAATATATACGTTCAGAAAAATCCTTTTTTAAAATATTGATTTCATGCATTTCCAAAAATTGCCACATACATTTTGAAGACCTCACGTACCCTTCTGGAGAATGCGTACAACATTTTGAAAACCACTGTTTTAAGCGATGCGTTGTTGTTTTTTATAGATCATCAAAGATAATATGTGACATATATGTGTGTAATGTAGTTAACAACAACGGATTAATATGCGTTACGACTGATTGAATAATCGAAGCTACCAAATAGCACGTAGGTATGTATACGCGAAATAATTAGACCACAAATTTGTATCTTGAGAGCGAAGTGATGTACATATATATTATGTTATGTGCGTGTTAATTGTTACAAAACGTATACGCATTTAAATCTGTACGCAGTTTGACTGAATATATTCATATTTTTAACATACATTTCTTAACATAGTTTATAATTTTAAGGTGGAATATAAAATATATAGAAATTAGGTTTCTTGAAAAAACAGGTATAATGCGACTCCGATTACTTTCCTTTAAATAAAACAAACGTTCTGCTCTTCTGTTTCGTCCGTTGCCAGGTTAAATAAAGTTGCCTGGAGTGACCCGTGGAACCGAGCGTTAAGCTTCAGATAACGTTAAATAATACAGAATCTAGTGAGCAAGGGAGCTTCGGTCTAATTGATCGTCATTTTGTGATATAAAGGCCCTCGTTACTGTAACCATTCCACCATGTAGGAACAGCCTGTGACAAGTGACAAGGCGGTTCCAGCTAATAAGCGGGGTTGCGTCACACACCTGACATTCTGCCTCTTTGAAAGTCATTATTTCAACGGCGGGTTAAATTAAAAGTAAGCGCATGAATTGCAGATTCTCATCGACTAGTTGTTTGTGTTTAGTTGGGATGGAAATTGGAGAGGGCTGGGTATTATTTTACTGCCTGCTTGATACCGAGGGTAATTAAAAAGACGAGGAAATGGGATTCAAAAATAAAAACGAATGATTTCATTACAATAATGAGCATACATGAATTTTAGAATTGTTTGGATTCAATAGACAGAAAATATTAACACTTTTAACAATTTTTAAAAGATATGTTAGCCTCTCGATGGTAATGTTATACAGGGTGTACCACTTGATTGGGTCTATAATGTGGATCTTGCTTAATATAAGAGATAAGAAATCAGTTAAATGAACAAAAAGTTACTACCAAAGGGCATAATTGGAAGCTACATTTAGATTTTTTTTAAATGCATATTAATCACACAAATTTCATAATTTTTTATATAATTTAATGTTAAAGGTAAAAATCTGAATTTCTGTGCATGGTATTGTCACATACCCTAATAAACTGGTGATATTATAATTTTTTCATAACACATCAAGTACCAAACTAATGATCGTTTTATGGGTGCCATATTTGATATTTACTTAAAAAGAAAGCATTCTTTTTTTCCTTTTTAATAATACATATATCACTTGTAACTTAAAAAAATCATGGCTGCTTCAAATTTTTTTTTGAGCAAATGACAATTCCTATAACCTAATTCAGTGGTTCTTAATCTTTCGGTAGTCGCGACTCCCTAGATATCTTAAAATATTTTCACGGCACTGCAAATTAATTAACTGTTATTAAAATTGACATCTGTTGAAGGTATTTTCATAATATTTAAACTTTTTTGAGATGTATGAATACCATTGGCACTTGTTATAAATAACAGCAAGTACATGTTTAAAAATCAAGAGTAGATTATTAAACAATAAAATTAATATTCTCACAACTTTTCTAAAAGTTAAGAATTGACCATAATTCACCTAAGCTTACAACAAAATTTCGTAGTAATCAACAGTTTCATCCAATAGTTAATTTTCTAGTTATTTCGTTGTAAGTATAATTATATTGATTTTAGGCACAAAAAAAAACAACCAAAAAGTAGAAAATTCAACTAGTAATCATTAGAGTAATAAAGGAGAAGTTCTTGAATTTCACTACTGTCTTCTAATAATATTAGAATGCCGTTTTGTACAGCTGTGTTAACGACTACGGCACGGGATTTCGCAGGGCTTAAGCGCGAAGCGTTCTACTTCTTTTCCTCGAACTTCTCTCGGTAATTAAAATTGATCGTCTTTCTTATTTGCATTTACCTACCGTTTTATTTCTCTCTTTTATCAACTTTACATTCGTTTCATTAGGCACAAGCGCAATTCCTATCGTCGAATGTAATCACTAATGAGTAGCGAAAAGTTTCGCTGTCCTTATTGCGCGTATAAATCTTTGCAGGGCTACTTTTGCAGTTTTCGAAGTGACGCCAACAGTTCAGAGATCTGCCGTCATTGCTGTATAGTTGCCACTTTGTATTTGTCTGAGATATTCCCTAGGCTCAGATAGAGCTATCCGAGCTATCAGACTTACGGTAACATCGAACGCGCTGCACCGACAATGCGGAATAGCAAGACGTACCGCGCAGGCCCCGCACTCCGGACCAAATCTATCTAGACGGCTTGGCTCCATAATGGTACTCGGAACAGGAATATAAAGGAAGGAAGGTTGACCTATTGTGTCCATCGTGAAATAAATGATGGCCTTAGAAAAAAAAACTTGATGGACAACCCAAAAGTTTTCTTTCAAGTTACTTATTGCGTAGTGCGGTGGAAAAAGACATGTTTCTCGAAAATTCATCAGGAGAAAACCTACATGAAATTTTTCGAATGCCAAGATTAAACTGTTTTTGCGTTTACCCATATGTCCAGGTCATTAAATAAAAATTATTTCACAAAAACTTCTTACACTTGTAGAAAAATGATTTCTAACAATTTTAGATTTTCATAAAAAAATTTAAATTCAGCTGCATTTTTACATTATCTCCTCTTTCCAATAAGATATCACTTGCTGTATATTATTATTATAATTTACTAACCACTTATCAAGCTATCCATGAAACAAGAAACAATAAACAACCAAATAAATGTCAAATTTATTATGTTATATGTTGCTGTGTTATTAGACGGTTTTGTAAGAATTTTCTGATCATTTAATATAGCTACATTTATAAGTAATTAAAAATTTGACATGTTGAGATGCATTATTTGCTATTAAATCTGTAAAGAAGCTGAACAAATGTACTTGGGGCTGTATGTTGAGAAACGCAATGAAATATATAAAATAATATACAGCAAGTGATATTTTATTGGAAAGAGGAGATAATAGCTGATTTAACTATTCCAAAGCCAGTTTTACGGCCCATAAGAAAAAATGAAATTAGGGGTATCATTTCAAAATTGAAAAATGATAATATAAATCTAAAATAATAGTTGCACTCTACAAAAGTGTATCGAGAAAGAACTAATTAAATTGTTCTAACGATTAAGACATAAAAGTTACGAGAGAAAAAATCAACATTTTCATATTAATTTTTTGCTATAACTTCTAAAGTAACAGAAGTTTTGCCTTTTAAAAATTAATTGTAGCTGCTGTCATCCTTACCAGGAAAGGTCACGATACGTTGACGCTAGATTAAGGCTGTGTTTATTGCATCAAGAACATCAAAACTAAATGTTTTGCAGAGTTATACGTGCCACTGGCCATTTTCTTCGGAAAAATAGGGCAAAAACTGAAAAGTTAAATAATAAAAGTATTTTTTGCGATCGCGTTGGCCATGAAACCGTCAAAGACAAAATCTAAATTTTTCTATTTAACAATGCGCGCAACCTTTGCAAATAAAAAGGTGCAAATTTATTGAAAAAATCTTAAACGGTTCCGGAGAAAAACGTGAAAAACGAGGCCTTAGTAAAAACGGTTTTCCCTATGTTAAACGCCTATGCGTCGCATAGATATAGTTATACAAATACACACACAACTTCTCAAATCATTGCGCTTGTGCAGGGGTTTCGTTTTTGACGTTTTTCTCCGGAACCGTTAAAGATTTTTTCAAAAACTTTGCACCATTTTACTTGCAAAGGATGCGCGAATTGGTAAATAACAGAGTTTCGATTTTTTCTCTGACGGTTTCATGGCCAACGCGATCGCAAAAATGACCTTTTTATACAAATTTTTCAGTTTTTCCCCTATTTTTTCGAAGTAAATGGCCAGTGGCACGTATAACTCTGAAAAACATTTTGTTTTGATGACCTTGATGCAATAAACAAAGCCTGAATCAAATTCTAGCGACAACGTATCGTGACCCTCCCTTGTTAGTAATAATTCATCTAATTTAAGCAAGTAAGTAACTCTTATAATAAGCAAGATGTTTATGCTCGAAATGTTATCTGGGACACCTGCAAACATGTCTCTCTTTAGCAAAGCCGTAATTTAATTGAACAAGCTTTTAAAAATAAAAAAGATTAATTCATAATGTAAAAAATTTTAATCGTTTGTCAAACGTTCTATAAATGTATTTGTAAAAAAACGAGTACCTATTGTAGAATTTTATGTGTTTTCATAAAACAAATAGCTATAATAAGCGATATCTCATGCTAGAAAAATTATCTGGGACACTCTGTAAAATGAAATATTTTTATTTTAAACGTACATGGTGGGTACTAATAATAAATATTGGTTACGATGTTGTTCATAATTCCGTCACAAAATTTATTAACGTTTCAGTAACCTAGTTATTAATGTAAATATCTAACAGGAGAGCCAACTTCATGTATAAACGTTGTATGTAATTTTGGTTATTTGCTTTACGAATGCTCATTCCAAGTGCAGCAAACTGCTAAAGTCCCGTCCAAAGCTATATTTGCCTTGGAAACCTTATCTGACCACGACGTTCCGACGTTCCTTGGTAATCATCTTGTCGTTATCGCTAGTCCCTCTTTCCCACCTTTCCTTTGAGTTGAAATTGGCATTAGTCAAACTGTCACGTAAAAGTAAAGGAAAGCTGCTCAAGAGCGTTCTCTACGAAAAAAAAATGGATATTTTCGTGGAACAGTGATATCAGAAATGTATAAATTTCCATAGAATAAACGAATTCTAAAATATTGACGTAATAATGCTATAAACGCGCGTTAAAAGCGTCCTCTTAACTTCAAAATGTGTTTTATATGCCTGTGGTAACGAACAGGTGTTGTTGCATATTTCTGTTTGCCTTACTTCAATTTAGTCAACCTACCCTTCATTTTAAGCTGGGTAAGTGTTGCGCTTGTATGCGCTTTTGTGTTCTAATTTTGTTATGCTTGCATCTACAATGCATATCCGTATTAACTGAATATGAGTTCACCGCCGACTTAAAAATGAATTCAAATTAAAGCCGCGTTGTATTTTGTGGAATTTGCAATAAAAATCGTAAAACTCGCACTGACAATGTGTTAGTCGCAGGAGTCCGCCGCAAATTGCCTCTGCAAAATTTAATTTACAGTAACTGATTCGAAGCGCTAGTTTTGCGTGAGGAGTAGAATTTAACCCGACTAAATTTACCGCAACTTTAAAACTTTCGAGGATCAGATTCATTCAGTTCTTCGCGTGATAATACTTGAAATCTAAATAACACATCGATTTTCATTCACAAGTTCATTAAGTTGTCTTCCGGATTACATTTTCAAAGTATCAGATAAAAACTACCGAATTTTAAATCCAATCGCAATGCAACTTTACAGGCAAATACGCCAAAATAAGTTTTTCTATTTGAAATATATTCAATTTCTGCTCTCTCCTCTTTTTATATTTTACAATTTAAACAACTAAAAATATAGACATATAACACTAAAAAACTGGCGAAAATTTACACAAAATAGAACTCAGTTTGTTTTAAAAAATGTATAGTTGGCTTGATACCAACAAAACATAATTGTACTTATTCATTTTGTTTGGCCCTTTCGTTGCGAAGGACGACTATAGTCAGTCGTTCTTCGCGAAACCCGATTGTATTATGTATAGTAGGGTGGTCCTTATTTTTGAACTTTATATATTTTTATGTAGGACCCTCTCAATTTGTTCCTTTGTATAAATAATTACTTCCTGTAAAATTTGAGACCAATTGATAAATATTAACCCGTGCCCCACGGGGCTCAAAATCCGTAATAATTGTAAAAAAGTTTAATTTCATAAAATGGTGAATTTCATTATAATGTTTGATATACCTATAAACCCATTTCGATTGAAAAGACAACTTTGTTGAACTGATGGGTACGTATCTTATTCATTGTTTTTCACCACATAAGACTGTGCTTTGTGAATTGTGCATTGTGCATAATAACGTGATCGCGGTATATTAGCCGACTTGTGTACTGCACAACAACAGCAACCGTGAACGCTTAAGTAGAATTTAGAAAACAAGAATTGCTTTTCGTAATAACGTTGCTAGACATTATTATTTAAAATTTAAAAATGTCACGAAAACCAATCTTTTTTGTCGGTTTTATGGAAAATCAAATTACTGGTAGTAAGTTACCATCCTGACGAAACGTTTTAAGTGTACTGTTTTACAATATGCGTAAAGTGCTGCTCTAGTAATTGAAGAAGAAACTTTGGGATTTTGCAAAAAAGCTCGCATACCAACTCAAGACCGTTCGGACTGCATCAAAAAGTGTAAGAAGCTACATAAGGACTTACGTAACTTGGAGAAGCATAAAACGCGGCAAAGTGATTTTTGTAGAAAAAAATTTGATGAACGAATAAGTGACGAACAGAGAAAAAATATAGCCCAAAAGATACTGCTGACCGAAGAAACAGACGAAGCGGAGGAGACCAAAAGCAAACTACACATCAAATATTTAGACAAAAACAAACTACACATCACATTAAATGATTTAGAAGAAAGATCTTTCCTTTCTATTTGCTATTTATCTACCAATAAATCAAAAAAATTATTTAAATGTTTGAAATTTCCTCAGACTCTCTACAACTAGATCCTATACATTGAAGAGATCAAGAAAGTTATATAAAAGAAAGGGTAGTCGCGAAATCTTTACAAGTGGTAAATGATACAGCGAAAAGAAGTGTGAAATTGATGGAAGAATTCAACTCTAAATTTATAAAGGGCGAATCCCAAAAAAAATTTGTTTTACAGATATGCCAGTCGTCGATCTCATAAACATTTTTTCATACAATTTCATTTTTTTTCTTCTTCAGACTGTGCAAGATTACCGCAAGAAATATCCAAAACACAGTCGGGAGACGTTAAATAAACCATACTTGTAATCTGCGGTTTGTTTTAAGAATTTAAAGTGTTTTATTCGTGTGTAGTTTATAATAACTTATACTAAAAGTAAATACAAAAGCAATGAATATAAAATTTGGAACTTATAAAATAATAAACAGGCTATAGGTATATACATAAAACTGGTAATTTTAAAGTTTTAGTAAAAAAAAAAACTAAATTTTGATGTCGATGGGCACGGGTTAATGGTATCTGATCGATCTCAAACTTTGTATGGGTTATTTTTTGGTATATTGGAACAGAACGGGAGGGTCCAACTGTTCAAATTAAAAAAGATAAAATTGACCTATATAAATAAGGACCATCCTAATGTATAGATACACGAAGGGCGACTTAGTCGCCCTTTAAAAAAATTCGGACATTTATTCTTTACTTGCGGTTTTGATATATTGTCACATATTTCATATAATTGGGTAAAAATTATTAAAACGTATTTAAAACTGTTGCAAAATGCTACTCACACCTAGGGATAAAATGCAAACTATAAATTAAGGTATTCGGTATTTAGTTTGCAATCCAGATCATGTCAAAAAAACGATTTTTGCGTTCTCTGTTCAACTGTTTCCTAGTTTAAAATAGATTTCGGACATCATGGGAGAATGAGTACACCGGCGCGTCGTATCGTTCAATGGGGATGTATTAGCGGAGACGGCCTTCGTTTAGCGGCGTGCTCTAGCGGAGAAAGCGCCTCGTTCGGCAGAGACGTTGTAGCGGACAGGGCATCGTAGCAAAAGGGTCAATATCCAGTTTTAAAAATTAAAATATAAAATCGCTGTTTTATAACACACTTACTTATAAAGCTTTAAAAGTCCATTTTTGGTAACATAAATGAGGTTAATTAAAATCACTTAATTTACTTCGAAAGATTTGTTGTCAAACCGTCAGTTTTAAGACTCTCATCTCTTCAACAGTTGGAGTCTTTTATGTATATCTATACTTAAAAATTTACACGTAAATAAATAGGAATGCAACTGATGAAGAGGTGGAAATCGTGAAATTGGAATTGCGTTTAGTTAAAAAATCCTTCCCAAGAAAAGTGATTTTTAATTAAGTTTACCTTTCTTAATAAATAAATAAATTAGCTAAATAATTAAACAACTTAACTTTTATTTATAAAGCGATACTTATTATATACAGGGTGTGTAAAAATTGGCGGAAGCGCTACACGTGACGATAATCTTCGTAAAATTCTAAGTCGAAAATCTTAATACGAAAATGTTGTACCATGCTTCCTATGACCTCAGGAACCATTTAAAGAAAAGAAAAATTGGCAACACTGCATACATTGATTTGCGTTTGGACATTTTTTTATCAGTAATTTTTACTTAGGTATATACAATTTTTGTTCGAACTGAAAGCCTTCAGTTCGTAAACATAGCTGCAAACTTTTTGGTATCGTAAAACACAAACTAGAAATAATTACGAGAAAAACAGAGATGACAGCTAATGACAATGTTGCCATATGTATTGATTTCATTCAAATCAGTGATTTACATATTTTCAACACCAATTTTTGAAAGGAAGAACACAATATATAGGAAAAAATACTATTCGAAATTTATTTTTATTCCAAATTGCAGCTTTTTCATTTGCAAGTATTAAATAATAACGCTTATTAAAGGACTAAATGTCAAAACTTTGAGGACCTCTTGCAGACACAGTAAGCATGGTACAACATTTTCGCATTAAGATTTTCGACTTAGAATTTTACGAAGAACATCGCCACGTGTAGCGCTTCCGCCAATTTTTACACACCCTGTATATATATTTTTTTATTTTTCACCTTGGATCAATTAAATGACTCTTTAATGTATAGATAACTTTTATTAGAGCACCTAAGTTAAATATAACAATATTGTAAAAATTTCCTTTAAAAAAAAACAAGTAAAGGTTAGTGGGTGTTGTAAATTTTTGTTCCAATTGACCAGGAACTCTTAAACTTTAGGCAGTAAATCTCTAACAGACTGACTGAGGGTCGTAAAAGACTTTGGCAGCTTAATGGCCTATAATTAAGAAATAGTAACTTCTTTCATTTTTAATGAGTACCTAATCGAATAAATATTTATTGCGTATTTGCTTTGCTAAACAAATCTGTATGGAACGTAGTTTTAAGACAAAATGAAATAATTATAGATACCATAATAAATTCATTATTTTAGAAAAACCTGATTGTGAGTGATAAATTCACAACTTAAAGCACGTTATACTTTCTAAAATTTGGTCTCGATAGTGTGACAATTATTTACCGCGATACTTACTAAACTCTGTTATTTTAAGAGTTAGAAAGTTGGTATAATGGGTAAAGTTGGGCAAAATTACAAAAAAACTAAATGTCGTTATAAAACCAGCGATGCAATTTTTTTCAAGAAAACTGCAAAAAAAAGTACTCTAGTACCTAATTAACATTAAAAAAAAATAAAAACAAGTTATAGATGTTTGAAGTTTCACAAGTTTGACCAAACGTAAAAAACGCCCTGTATAATATTTTAAAAATATAGCTAGCGCAAAGCCTTAGTATCTTTATTTTCAATCTAAATTTTAAAACTAATTTTAAATTGAAAAATTTTGAATGTGCTGTAACGGTATTAATTTTTTTGAAAATGTAAACTCCATGAAAACGGCTGACTTTAAGTCTCTCATATAACCTTACACATTTTTTGAAGTAAATTTAAAGAAAAAATCGAAAACATTTAAATATACTTGGTGTTTTAATTAAAATTTCAAAGTTTGAGTGCGTTTCCGGTTGAACCGGAAGTCATATTGCAACCCCAATATTTTCATCTAATCCGAAACAAATGAAAACGGTTAGATACTAAATTTCATTGTGATAATATCTGCAATAGTATTCTAGATATTTGTCGGTTTCCATACTTTTGTGCAAGATTCTGTATAAGTTTAATAAGATAAAAAAATATTTCTGCAAAATAGGGAAAGCCACTCTTAAAGTTATAAATAAACCTGTAAATTTTTATTTAGTCGTCACATATTTGAAGCAAATTTTATTTTCGTATAAAAAAAATTAAGTAAATAAGAATTTTTAGTTTTAATACAAAACAACTTCAGTCCATAAAGTAAAAGAAACACATTCGGAATACAAGACAAAGTTTCGATTAAATGATAATTGGACAAGTTATTTGAATTAATTAGAATTCAAATTATCAGCACGAACAAAAAGGAATGAAAATTAGTCTACAAACGCTGTAATTATACTTAAGAAATGATCTTGTAAATTATTAAAGAAAAGGAGTATTATAACGCCAGTCCAATTTCTGGTGGAAGTTGTCTTTCAATAATACAAAAGTAATTCGTTTTGCTGAAGAGAACAGAATGTACTTTATAGGGCGGAAAACTTCTTAAAAGATTGTTTTAGGGAGGACGTTGGCCAACAATTTTTAAAATCGTTATTTAAAAAAAATTGGTTTAAATTTACAAATAAAACAAGTGCAGCATGTATAACGGCTAACGAATAACGAACTGTTAAATTATTACAAAAAATTAATGCGTTGGGAGCGTTTTGTATTTAATTCTTCTTGCAATTTGTTAAGCTACGCTTCAGTTATTTTTTTGCGGGGCGCAGCTTAGGGCCCGTTTAAATATTAATCAAAGTCAATTCCAATGCGCGAGAAACAAAAGTGTAACGAATAAATGCGGTTGCTCGTTTTCGACGATTCTTCCAGTGAAAAGAAATAAGAAGATTAACTTTTTAAAGAGGCTACTGCGGAAATATTAAGATGTGCAAGTCGACGTCTTGCGTTTAACAGCCGATTATGCGGAATAAAAACGTCGTTATTCTTGAAAACGACGTTGTTACAGCGACTCAAACAGGCAATTGTTTTAAGTACTTACTTTATTGTTGCGTACGGGGTACTGCTTTATAGAATTTCATACTGGAAAAATGATGTCTTAAGCCTTAAACGTCTATTGTACTTAAGAGAGTATGTGTTTTTTAAAGACTTTAGACAGAGCTACTAATACTTTAGACATAGCTGTCTATTTTTAAATTATTGTTATTTTCAGTTTCTTCGTATTGCACACGTTTTTACTTGTACATCTTAATAAGTTCTATTTCACACATTATCAATTTTGCTAATACATTTATTGTACTACGTATGTTAATACATTTGATTTGATATGAAATATTGACTCAGGGCTGTTTTTTCGCCTAGGCCAGTGGTCGGTAAACTCGCTAGTCAACAGAGCCAAATATCAACTGTACAACGATTAAATTTATTTTTTGAGAGTCAAATTTTTGTTTGCTCGGATGTATATCTAGACCTGAATAAGGAAAGAACAGCAAAGGCTAGTTTTTTAGCTGATTATATGAGTCAGGAATACTATTCCAGGTGTCTAAAATCAACATATCTTCCTTCTCCGGGTTTTTCAAAGCAGTTAAACCAGTCATTACGAAGTTTAAATCGCACTGTACAGGGTGGTCCAAATTCGATAGGATTAGATGGGTATCTCGCTTAATAGTCAAGATAGAGAGACGGTTAAATCACCAAAAATGTGCAGTTTTTTAGGACAAACCCAGAACAGTTGTCAAGTATATTCTATAATTTTCTGTTTTTCTTGATTTTTTTGTTTTTACAGCCTACTTTTTGTTTTTCATCTTCAAAAAAATTGAAAAACCTTTGTAACTTGCGTATTATTGAAAATAAATACATCAACCGTTACATATTTGGATTAAGAAAAAATAAGGAATTTAAATAGGTTATAGCCAATTATAGCTTCCATTTAAAAAAAGGTAAGTTTGTGTCATAACTTTTTAACGGCGAGCGCAAAAAAACTTTTTTTAGTAATTTCAAAATCTACATAAAAGTATTTAAAAATATTATTTACAATCTTTTTCGATATTTACAACAATAATGAGATATGACACATTATAAATAAAGCAAAAAAACACTTGTTCTCTAATATCTAAAAAGCCGGAAATTTTAGAATATTTTTGATCTTGCCCTGTACGTGGTATTTTGTGGAAGTCCCACACTCAAGGGGCCAAAGAGCCCCATGTGGCTCACGAGCCGCGGTTTGCCGACCACTGGCCTAGGCAAACTAGCCTCTAAGTATACAGGCGCCCCGATCAAAATCGTTTGGAGGCGCCCCCTGTAAAGTATAGCACACACCGGCGCGACACGACAGGGTTTTGGTATTTAAAATTTTGTTTTGCGATTGGAGCAGGAGGGGGCAAGAGGGGGTATATGGGATAAAATTCCTCAGATCAGAGATTCACAGGGGCGCCGACCTTATCCTACAATTTGTATTTTTAGGCGCTGTAGAAGGACGCTGCTGAACATAGTTTTTTTAAATAATTTATTCACTTGAGATTCATGTACATTTATTGCCCAAGCCCGGCGACGCTTTTGACACCCCTGGATGGTAGGATCTGCTTTGCATACACCAGCACGAAGCGACGTACTCATGATTAGCGGAGAGAAATATGCACATTTTGTAATAGATATGGCACGAGATTTTGATTCTTGTGGTACTATTAGATAAGAAACTTAAAAAGTATTTATTTAAAAGAATATTTCTGGTAGATTCGTGCGCTTGTAAAAAGATACGGAAAGGAGTTTACAGATTAGTTCGAGGAAAAAACAAAACATGAAATCCTTCGACACCAAAGGTTCAAGTTTTATATCGCATATTTTTGCATCTCACTCCCTGTTGCTGCACTTTATACTTCCATAACCACCCCCTTCCTAACATTTATCCTTTCACGTAAGCCATTTTCACCGCCTAGCCATTAGTCTTCCATACTTTCCTGCGTCCACCGAATACACTGTACCTTCACCAGTGCACCTATTACCATCAGAGTCCTTTCACCACCTCTATTCTCCCACCCCAACCTTATTTTCTCTTGCGATGTTTGATATAGCTCTGGTTTTTCCCTGGTCTTAGTGTGTTTGGTTTACGATAATGAAAGTTACCGCTTGTAAGTTTCAATCTTTGAATAATTTTCAGCTGTCCGGCAAAATATTGGAAAAACGAGGGGCTACACATTGAGTTCGCCATAACCGGTGTGCCTCTTGCTCATGGGCGCCCCGAAATTTTGCTTACCTCGCTTACCGTCTAGAGCCTGCCCTGGAGACGAGTAATTTAGGGGACCCGAGTCAATAGTCCAATCAAGACCATCTATTAGATTTTATTTAATGTTTCTTGTATAGATATAGCAAATATTTCGACAATGAGAAAACATCTAAAAGAGTTTAATAAATATTGATAGGGAAAACTTTAAAGAAAAAATTCATTATTTTTCAAAAATAAAAAAATATGGTGAAGGATAAACTTTCCAGCAAATATCAATTTATAATAATTTGGATGTTTCATGTAGTTTATGAAAACGAAATAAAAATAAGTTTTGCAATATTAAAAGTACTTCTCAAGTTAAACTTTCGCAAAAGGCAATCGTAGAAGCTTGAAGTTGCTTTCGTTCTTCTTGGCTTTTATTTGTTTATCATTAGTATTTACAAACGCTGGCAAAAGCGCACGTGCCCATTAACGCAGATAAGAACTAATGATGAACGCTACAGCAAAATCGACAAACGATTCTATTCCAATGTTGAAATTGTATCAAAAAATATCTCCATTGTTGAGTTTATTGTGCTCTGAACGAACTCCAAATCAATGTAATATTATTCTTTAAGTAGATGTCATGTCAAATAAGCTTTTTTTCGATGACCTCGATCTTTTTAACACAGGAAATTAACAAGACGACGTCGGTTCAACTCTTTCATTTCTCATCCTGACACAGCGCATGTGTAAATATACAATTTTTGAAGGTACTGATTACGGCTGCTAAAAAAAATTGATAAAAGGAAACGTGCGGTAATTGGTTTTTACTTTGTTTTTGGATTTAATGTAAAAGATAAATTAATAAAAAAATCAGAGACTTCAGTGCATAAAATTTTTCTATAGATTAATCAATTACATAATTATCTTTGCAAACGCACCAAATCTTTAGCAACTAATTCATACAAAAGGTGGTCACAAAAATTTGTACTGTACAGGGTGGTCCGCGAAGTTGGCTATGGAATATTTGAATGTGCTTTTTTTTCCTCTTTACAATGAGATATTACTTGCTACATTTATTTTTATAAATAAGTCACAAAATAAAGAAAAATCGTATTTACCCAACACTTATCAAGTTATCTATGAAAATAAAAACAAAAAACAACTAATTAAGTGTCAAATGACAGTTACTATTTGTCTGCGGTATCATTTATGAGAATTTAATAGTATTGTTGTGTAATTTGAGAGTCTTTGTAGTAATTGTTATAATGAAAGCAACATTTAAAAATAGCGATTAATTTGACATGTTGAGATGCTACATTCTTTGCCATAAAAACTGTGAAGAAGCTGAGCGAATATAATTAGAGCTATATCCCGAGAAAAGGCAACGAAGGATGCGTAATTACAAAAATTTGGAAATAAATTTAAAAGTATATGGTTTTTTCGACAAATCAACCAAAAATCCAAAACAAATCAATAATTAATTAGAATTATTTATTTTACACAGTTTCTATTGTAAATAATGTGGCATTTCAACATTTTTAATTAGTTGTAAATGTGCCCATAATTATATGATAACAAATTTGCTACAAAGACTATCGAATTATACAACAATACTATAAAATTCTAATAAATGATACCACAGACAAATGGTAACTGTCATTTGACACATAATTAGTTGTTTTTTGTTTTTATTATTATAGATAGCTTGATAAGTGATAGGTAAAATACGATTTTTCTTGATTTTGTGACTTATTTATAAAAATTAACGTAGCAAGTAATATCTCATTTTAAAGAGAAAAAAAAGCACATTCAACTATTCCATAGCCAACTTTGCGGCCTATAAGAAAAAATGAAGTTAGGGGTAATATCTCGAAAATGGTAGGTGTTAAAAATATTCTAAAATAACAGTCAAATTCTCCATTAAAAAGTGCCTTAAGAAAGTACAAATAAAATTGTTCTAATGATTACGACAAAAAAGGTATGAGAGAAAAAAGAAATTGGACATATTCATATTTTTTGCAATAACATCTGAAGTACGAGGAATTTTGTACTTTTAAAAATTGATTGTGGCTCCTCTCATACCAAGGAACAATTCATCTAATTTAAGCAAACCCGTATCTCTTATAATAAGCGAGATCTCCATGCTGGAAATGTAATCTGGGACACCCTGTATAAAGTGTGTTGGAGTTATTAAAAAAAAAAGATGATTAAGTTAGTTGGTAATGATCTGTGGGACACCCTATACCCTATATATTTTATAAGAACTAATAACGAAGCCTTCATTGTTAAGTGCGACGTTAATTATATTTTCGCGTTTACATAATTGTACTTTCTTAGTCTGTGAAACTTGAAAGAAAGCTTAGCAAAGTCTAAAAACGGATGTAAAATATAATAAAACTAATTATGCAAATAAGCCTAGACTACACCTAAAAAGGCTAAATTCGCATTCACGAACAAGAGTGCAGCACCAACCATTTTTTTTGAGTGACACTTGTTATTCAATTATTTTACCAAAAAAGTTTCTGAGAGATCCAGAAATGCGTGGGAGCTATACTTACGACGTGAAAATGCTATTGCCACATCCATAAGTTAAGATGTAGATCTATTTTTTATATTTTGACAAGGATCTTAGAGCAGATAGGGTTTAATATTTAACTGTGTCTTTCGCCCACGTTTGTGGAATGCCAACTAAACTTTCATTTCTTAAAAAGCTCTCGGCTTGCGTCACGTTCTCCAGCAGATGTTGAATGACAAAAGCTTTAGTATTTAATGAATACTAACACGCATTCGCTTATAAAGGAATTTGGAATATTAGATTGCAGGGCAATACTTTACCATTGGTATTTTAAGACAAAAGAAATACGAACCTATTTACTGTACTACAAACAATATTTAATTTTTAATTATGCTTTTAAGGTATTATTATAAAATATTAATAATATTACAATTTAAATTTGTACAGAGATTTAAAATCAATTTATATTTATTAATCTGCACAGCAATTGTTTCACTCCATTTGCAAACTGTTTTCACATGCGTGTCGAAATTACTTCCCATGAGCTATTGATCAACAAGATTGATATTTATTAATTTGCCTACAAATTTAATCTGGATCCAGTAGCACTCTCTGAACTAAACAAATTTACTAATATTTTGTTTTTGTTACATAAATTTCTTATACATGAGGATCTCGTAAACGTTAAGAGATACAAAGTTGGTTAAGTGGGTCAAAATGATCTTTGATTTAAGAAAAACTAATCTATGAAAAAAATTTATAAGAAAGTAAATAATTTTTTTGATATTGGTAAAAAATGAAAAAAAAATTGCTTTAAATTTTTGCTTATAGATTGCTTGCTTGAAATTTAAAAATAGATCATTAGGAAACTTTTTTGCGTACTAGGTATATTTGAAATTTGATAACAAATTTTGCCTAGCTTTATTTTGTTTGTTATTTTAACATCAACTTTCTTATTTTTAATACAAACTGTATGTAGTCTTTGCTGTGATGCAATTTTTTTTCACATTTCATTGATGTATGGCTTGTTATATTATTACGATTATATTGTATTTATTAAGTTTGATCAAAGTCGTGGCTTTTGCAACCAAAAACTAAACAATATACAGGGTGTTTCGAAAAAATGCGAAAAATTTTGGAGGTGATTCCTTATCAAAAATTAAGGGGGGTCTTTTATATACTTGTAGTTCCTTAGACTGTTGGAGTTACACCCCCCTAAATAGAAGCGGTAAAATTAGGTTTTCATTTTATTTCTCAAATTTGGATAAATGTAGGATAATGATATTTGGTAGATGTTTTATACTTATTGAAAGGTTTCCCATAGTGATATTTTCAATCATCTACCACCTTCACAGGGGACTGAAAAGTGCGACCCCTGTTGGTTTTTATATCAGAACTTTTTGGTGGGTTGAAATTTTGCAATTAATTTTTTTTTTGGAAGCTTGATTTATTTAGATATTTCTTATTCTTTAGTTTTTCTTGTAAAATTTACCGTTTTTAAGTCAAAAATAAAATAAGTAAACATGCACCATTAAATATATTCCAATATAAAATGATTCATTATGGTGGTTGCTATGGTTTGTTTATTTTATATTCATATTGGGTAGAATTGTCGGGTGTAATTCATTTTGACGTTTACCGCGGCGACGACGCTAAAACGCCCGTTAATTCTACCCAATATGAACATAAACAAACTATGGTAACACAAAATGAATCAATTATTATTGGAATATTTAATGGGGCATGTTCACTTATATTATTTTTTACTCAAAAACTGTGGGTTTTACGAGAGAAGTTAAAGAATTTAAAAAAATCTAAATAAATCAAGCTTTTAAAAAAATCCCCCCTTATTAATTTTCGATAAGGAATCACCTCCCGATTTTTTTTTGCATTTTTTACGAAACACCTTGTATAAAGAAGCTAGCTGTACTTAATTTAACACATAAAAAACATTTGAGAACATACAGAAATTTAATAATAGTACCATTTGTATTTACCTGCGGTTTGGTAAAGAACTAACTGTAATCATAAGTGTTTAATGCCCGATTGCATATAATTGAACCTAGGATTAACTTAGGGATTAAACCACGCTAACCCTAGAACTAGGCAAAATCGCATCATAATTGGCGCTGATACTGCCTAGTTTTAGGGATTAACGTATTTTTTTAACAACACCAGTGCTACTTTGTGCAATCGGGCCTAAATCTTCGACTGTTATTCTTACTACGTAATTATTATCACTATACAATTAACTTAATATGTTTTTTTTTTACTGATTTATTTAACATCGGCATGTTTTCGCTGTTATGGCCAATCACCGAAGTGGAAGAGAAGGGAACTAGGATTAGGTGAGTAAGGGTAGAGGGTAGGTGGAAGTACTGTCACAGCATTTGCCTATAGTAGGTAGGGAAAACCACCTGAAACCCCTACGATGACAGACGGCCGCGGGATTCGAACCCACGCCTCCCGACTTTACTCGCTAGGTTGCATACCAACCGGCCACCGAGCTCGATAACTTAATATGTTAAAAACTAGTGAAAGCTTTTGGGTAAACCCTAGTTTTAAATAGTATAGTAAATTAGGTTTGATTAACTTATTATTAGTCGCATTGCAAGTAAATTCTAATGTCCGAAACCCCGATTAGGAGTTTCATTGAAACAAAAAAATAAACTTACCGAATTATTTCATTCTTAATCCCGCAGTAGGTATTTAAAAAACATACCGTACTCGAGGTATTAGTTAACTTGAAATAAATTTAAAACCACACAAATACATAAATGAATAAGACACTGCATGCGACATAAATACTCGGCATATCAAGTTTAAATAATCTAAAAGCCATTATAATATAAATTGTTTACATCCAATTTCGTTAGGATGAGAAGTCTTTTTATCTCCCTTTAACGCAGGAAATTGCAAAACCACATCCGATATAAATGAACTTACTTTGAAGCTTGTGGTACGTTTTGTTTTACAACGTTCTGAAAGCCGATCAATACTGGTTTGAAAGTTTGCAAAATTTTGCGTTTACCAAAGCTCGAATAAAAAGTTGAAACAATAGAGCTCAATAAACGGTATTCACCAATTGGTGGTATGATTAAAGGATCAAAATGATCCATTTATAGTTTATTAAAATTAAAATAGAAACGTGAGGTGAAAATTGTTTTCATCCTTTGATAATCTTTTAAAATTCCTAACAGAACATCAAATATTTTAACAAAATCGTTTAACAGGAATCATTTTATAAAATGCAACTAGTAACAAATTTAAATTTAACATTTTGCTACAACCTTCCCCGAAATATATGTACCTGAAAATTATTTTAGTAGACAATACTATCGAGGTAGTAGTTGTTTTCGTGTTTTTATTCATGAAAACTGTACACACCATTTTATCGGTGAACGTGATCTTACTATTTACTTAACAATACCTTACAACATGAAATTTTCAGTGCCAACAAAATGTATACAATCACAATTAATTCAAGGCATTAAAAGCATCTTGCGAAAGTAATTAAAATTTTTAATTAACCAAAAAGCAGCTGCGAGCAAAATAAACACTAAAAACAAACATAACTGAAAACGAAGACAAAGTAAAGAACTGCTTAAAAGTGCGCATACGAACTTGCATGCATATACTGGTTGCCCAAGATAAGCTAAATTAAACACAATTAAGGCCATTTTCAGTAGCGTTTGTTATTTTATATTACAGTAAATATGTTCATGTTAGTTTGATGTTAATAAAATAAACTAGTTTTAACTTTTCACAAAATATTGTATACAGTGTCTAAACTGTGTGCTTAATAAGTAGTCTTTTAACTAAATAAGTGAAATATAAAACTTTAAATAAGGTTCACTTACATTTTTATTGTAATTGAAGATTAAATACCAAGTTCGACACTGCACGCTTGTTTTTTACCTCAGATTTTGGATAAAGAAGTAGCTAACGAAATTAAAAATAATCTGAGCCCGATAAAAACACCAGGGTTTGATATAATCACAGGACAGATTCTGAAACAACTGCCAAAAAAAGGAATTGTCATGCTAACATATATTTTTAATGCTGCAATTAGACTAAAATATGTACCGGCAAATTGGAAAGTAGCAGAAGTAATTATGCTGCCAAAACCTGGTAAACCTCCACACGATGTCAAATCATATAGGCCAATTTCCCTGTTGACTACAATATCGAAGTTGTTCGAAAAATTAATACTTAAACGATTAAAACCAATCATTCAGAATGCATCACTAATTCCTGATCATCAATTCGGATTCAGACCTAAACACTCAACAATAGATCAAGTACACCGTATTACCGATATAATAGAAAAATCACTTGAAGAAAAGAATGTCTGTTCAGCTCTATTTCTTGATGTCGCACAAGCCTTCGACAAAGTGTGGCATGAAGGATTAATCTATAAACTTAACAAAATATTGCCCTACCAATATGTAAAAATTTTAACTTCCTACATTTCTAATAGACTTTTTAGAGTAAAGCAAGGAGAAGCCTATTCGGAATTAAAAGAAATACAAGCAGGAGTACCACAGGGGAGTGTCCTTGGACCTGTCTTGTATCTACTCTACACCAGTGATATACCAAAACTGAATCAAGTGAAATTGGCTACTTTCGCGGACGATACAGCATTGCTGGCAACAGGTAAAACAGATATAATTTCCACCAAAAAACTACAAACAGCTAGTGATACCATACACGAATGGACCAATAAGTGGAAAATTAAACTAAATGAAACGAAATCAGTCCATATCAACTTTACAAATAAAAGATTGAGAAACTATCCAGCAATAACAATCAATGAAACCATTGTCTCACACGCAAACACTGCAAAGTATCTTGGTATGACTCTTGATGCTAAATTAAGGTGGAAAGAACATATTAAGAAAAAAGAAAAGGAGTTTAAAATTAAAACCGCACAATACAGATGGCTTATTGGTAAATATTCCAAACTGTCATTATACAACAACATTTTGATTTACAAACAAATTATTAGACCTACATGGTTGTATGGAATACAACTATGGGGGTGTGCAAAAATTACAAATATACGTAAGATACAAACTGTCCAAAACAAGGTGTTACATGAAATGCCTAACGCTCCCTGGTTTGTCAGAAACGCCGACCTTCATCGAGAGTTGGGCATCTTAACCGTTGAAGAATCAAAAGATTTGCAAAGAAGCATGAAGACAGGCTTCACCTACACGAAAATCCAGAAGTTCTCCAGCTGCTAGACAACCAAAACCTATGTCGAAGACTGAAGAGAACCAAACCGTTCGAACTTTCCAAGTGATATGTGTAAAAGCAGAGCATTGTGCAAGTGTTAGTGTATATATTTCCCTAAGAATAACAAAGACAACTAAAATACGTCGCTGGACTGATTTTAGCTAAGTAACTTAGATTTAAGATTTAACAGATACAAACTAATGGTTGGTTTTACTTCTAGATCAGTTTTAGTGTTCAAACACCTAGTGTTTTAATAAAAATAAATAAAAAAAGATTTTGGATCATCGATTAACAGTTTGGTACAATTGGTGCGATAACCAAAACTCCTTTGTAACTTAAAAAAAAAAATGCACTAACATAAAACATCCTTAATACCCTATAGCCAAGGGTCGGCAACCTTTTCCACTTTAAGTGCCATACACCAATAAGTACATAACTTTAAACTAACAAAAATTTTCGAGTGCCACGAACAAAATTAACCTTTGCTTGGGTTGCTTTAAAGTTGATTTTTTATAGATCAAATTTATTATTTTTAAATTTTTGGTACTGAACATTTTATATTTTGCCGCCATAAACAATTTAGGAAAATTTTCTGCATGCTACTCAAAATATTGCCGCGTGCCACATATTGAAAGCAATAGACAACGGGCTCCCCTTTTCTCTAAGAAAGGTATAAATTTAAGACTTGTATTTTGATATAGCTTGTAAACGATAAGAGCTACAAAGAAGCTCATTTTAGACAAATTAAAACAAATTAATGCTTTCATTTTACAGTGCGTGAAAAAGCTTTTCCCCAAAATATTTTTGTAGGTACCAAGTAAGTATAACCGAAGTATTAACGATTTAAAAAAATGCCATTTTTGTTGATTATCTAGCGTGCCATGGAATGGTGCCGCCCCTTTCCGTTGTTGTCATCAAAAGTAACTAACGAACAAAATATTTTCAAATACCTTTTTCATTGAAAAAAAAAATTATCGAACAATTCTTTTAATTTTTATTTTCAATTGTGCTAATTAATAATTTTACCGCCCTACAAAGTGCTGCTCTCAGACGGTGCGCGAGTTGCCTTAGTGCTAGCGAGTAGCGACGTCCTTGAACGTATTAAATTAATAATGATATTTCTTAAAAACAGATTTCACCCGGTATAAACGCAGCATAGGCAACACAAATATAGATGGGTATAAACTACAGGCCTACCATATTTTCGTAAAGTCAAACCTAGACCCGACGACTTTTTTTTTAATCAAAGGAAATTGACACAAAATAGTGGTGGGGGAACAAAATGCGCCGCAGGCGATTTTTTTAACTTTTAAATTTTAAAAGATCAAACGTGTTTTAATGCCAAATTAGATAATGTAGAGTAGATACATACTCGTATCATCCAAAATTGCAGTTTTATGGCAAACTCTTCTGATTTTTTTTATCAGGTCGACCACACTCCTCACGAACTTATTTTTATTAAAGGGAAAACCGTTCACTAATACAGTAAATTCTCTATAAATGCAACTTCTATAAGTGCATCATAAGTACTCTAGAAATGCATTACTCCATATATGCAAAAACATTCTATAAACGCAACTTTCAAAAATCAAGCTACCCGTAGTAAAAACTGTCAGTGTCACAGTTTATCAATCAATCATGAAGAAAGTTAATTTAACGATTAAGGTGTAATATCAACTTAGGTAAAGGAAATATTAACATAATATTACCATAAATTTAAAAAAAGTAAAACTATTTCGGTCAGAAATTTATAAAAAAAACAGAAAAAACATCAGCTTGTGTTTTAAATTTATTTTATTTTATTCGTCGCTGTTCTCATACATTTTAACAGTATTTGTAAACAAGACATTGTGTATTAGCTCGAATCCGGGCCCCCTTTGCAACACCGGACCCCGGGAATTAGTCCCGTCTCCCCCCCCTGTGATAGGCCCTCTCTACGGGGTGCGGAAAATTGATAACCATCGAGTTTTGGACAATGGTTTATATTTTTTTGCTTATATTGACTCAAGGAACATGCTCCTTAAGTTTGGCCGTTACGTCATGCAACACCCTGTATAAATACTTGGTTTTTTCGTCATTTTACTAAATACAACACAAACAAATCATTACCTACCAAAGTTTTGACGATAATCGCAAAACGGTATGGTTCGGCAATTTGTAAACTTTTTTTTTTTCTTAAACCCCTGAACGTGGCAAGATGAGGAAATAAGATTAGAAATAATGGTAATTGTTCAAAAAATATCTTGGAGGAAATCGTTAGGTATAATATTTGTTCAATCATATCCTGCAAGGGCATTATAAAGGCTATTTATAAAAAAGTTATAACCTTTTTATAGATATGCGATATGTTAGCAGATAAAGTTCAGCGTGTTTTAAAATATCTGTAAGATAAATTCAGAAAAACGTTCAAGTTGTTTTTACATTCAAAGGTTGTGAGATTTTTTCAACATTTATATTTTTATATCATGATTAAGCTGAAATGTGAAATTCAAGTTGAAGGTGTAAAAAGCTGACAGTGATAAAAAGGTCCAGGATAGAAAACCACTTAACCCAAAATGCAACTTAAAATATCCATTTCATATCCCGGAAACATCTGATCCTCGCCCAGAATGGAATGCTAGATTATATTAGCTCTTTGCAACAATTTATCACAAATATCTGGGCCGTGTTGGGGCTTCGTTCAATATCATCCCTTCTATCATTTGGATAGGCCAATTTATATTTCTATTCCCTGGATTCTCTCGCCGCTCATTCTGTTCCGGACACGTTGACACTAACAATGTCCTTGTGACCTCGCGTATGACATTGCACTAATCAAATAGTCCGGCTATGAATTGACTTTTTAACGTGCCTTTAATATTTATTCTAAGCACGAGATTTTCACATTTCAAGTGGACATTAATTAGCTTTGTGTCATAATTATTTCGCGGACGAATATTCTATATTCTCGGAATGAGGATATATAAACTCTGCACCTGTTGCTTTATGATGGAGTTACGTTCAAAATAATTAGTTTAATGAAGTAAAATAATTTTACCTATTTGAAGAATACTCAAATAATTTTTGACATTATAAGGACACTTTTTGCGTAGATGTGATATTTGTCACCAAATTTTACCTATCTCAACTTTTTCATTTTATATGCGTGTTGCAGTTGGCTGAGCTGAGACACCATTAAAAGAGTGTGTGGTTTGTTAGGTATATTATTATTTGTATTAGACGTGACAGTAGTAAAATTAAAAATTATTATAAAAAGTAAAACACCTTAAATTATGTAATTTTAATTTTTTTTGTCCTTAATTAAGTACAGTTAGCTTTTTATTGTAATGTTTGTTTTTAAATTACTACTTTGATTAAACTTAATAATTACAATAATGTTGTAATAACTTGCTTACTTTTAAAGATAGACCTACTATCAATAAAATTTAAAAAATTTTTTTTTTTAAATGTTGTCACATGCAACTACAACCCAACCCGTATTTAAAATAATAATGTTAATGTTAAATAATAAAAACAAATGAAGATAGGTAAAATTTATTAACAAACTTCAAGTCTACGCAAAAAAGTGTCCTGCTTATGTGGAAAACAAATGTTGAGGATGATACAAAATACCAAGTTATAAGCAAAAATTAAAAACGTGTTTTTGTTTTTTTATCAATAGCAGAAAAACTAATAATTTATATTTGATTTTTTATAGAAGCGTTAAATTATAGATCAATTTGACACGTTTAGCCAATCTGTATCTCTACAGTTTGTGAGATTCCTATGCTGTTCATGATAACTTGGACACCCTGTGTTTTTTAAATTAATTAAAATTTTTACTTATTTTGATATTTTTTTGTTATTACAAAAGTCTATTAAAAGGTTTAATGCTATTAGGTGCAAAAGGTACCAATTTCATAAGGAGTTTCAATTAAAATTTATTTACGGCTAAAAACTTTGTGGTCAGTAGCTTTTGCAAAAAAAAACATATTGTTAGAGTATTAAAGATACTATGGTACACCTTATAAGTACGAATAATTTATGAATTCCTATATTTTTTACAATTTTTCTAGTGTAAATCACTTGGCCTTAAATAAGTTTTAAAACATTCTTAATGACAACATACACCTTTATCACCTTGATGTTGATAACGTACATACAGATAGCTTTGGTAATAATTGCCTTACTGTTTAAATAAAAATTATAATCTTTCATAAAGGTATTATAAAAATTGACGATCATATGACGTTCGGTGACATTCTAGATTTTTATTTAAACTCTTGGTATATTGGCGCGGTCGTTAAATATTTATGTTACAAGTGCCCAAAGTGATGTTTTGTCAGCGAGTTTGTAAATCACTTGAGGACGATAAAAAAAACTTTATGCACGTGTTACATCTAATATTTTTGGTTCGACTACGTCAATACCGCGATGTACAGAATTGTTTTTTTATGGTCACAAAGCGTTTCGTGAACGTCAAGTTTGTTGAGTAAATGACATGTCACTTGGACACTTATTATTTTACCAATTTTTGTTGGTGTGCAAAAAATCAACATTACGGAATAAAATGAGTATGCAAATGTTACCTTACAACATATAACATTTTAGCACTGAAAAATTAAGTAAATCTATAATTTGAGGTACTCAAAGTTGTCCAAAAAGACAAATAACATGGGTTCAAATAATATAGTAGTATGTATTTATTTAGGCATATGTGAATACCAAAAGAAGAAGCATGTTTATTGCAAATGTACGAAGAATTTGATATGCTTTTTGTTTACGAATTCGTGGCAAATTTTGATGATAAAATTTTCAAAATATAAGCCATATCTAGCTTATGTTTTACAAGAAATATAAAAGAACTATACATTTTAAAAAAGCTAAAAAACTGCTCAAGCCATGGCCAACTGAAGTTTTCATATTAAAAAATACAAGTTTAGTTTATATCTCAAAAGTAAAGGTCGCTAAAAAATTGTTTTTAAATTAAGCATAAAAAGCTGTATAAAAAACCTACATAGGTTGTTAAATTTTAATAAAGTAGCACTTAGCCTGTCCTAGGACGGGAATATTGTATAGCTTAAATTTAAACTACTTTTTATAATACCGTGAGCTGCAAGTTAGACACTGTTATGTTACCCGTGAGTAAAAATTTACGGTTCATTAGACACAACTCAGTCGGTCAAATGAACCCGTAGTAGTTTACTGCGTTACTATATTCATACGTTACAGATAGATAGATAGAGTCACCGATAGAGTCACAGACAGAGTCAGGCTGGACTTTTATATACAGGGTGCCCATTTTTCTAACCTATTGTATGGGTAACTCCGTTAATATTAGAGATACAGAAACGTTTAAATTAGCAAATTTGTGCAGAATTTAAAGGAAAATCTGATGCCATTTTCAAATTTGACCTACGTCATCAACTTTTTGATACATTTTTAAAAAACTGAAAAAAGGCGATTTTTTCAAACTTGAATAATTCCGTAACCATATGAGTTAGAACCAAAATAAAAATTGGCTTTAGTAGATATTTTTACGTAGATTTTAAATATGCTAACGAAATTTTCATAGCACTCTCGATTTCCGAGTTATAGCACAAACTTGCATTTTTTTAAATGGAAGTCATAGTTGGCTGTGGTCTTATTAAAAAGGTTATTTTTTTCTCCTTTCATTAATATAAGGTTTGTTATGCTTTACTCTTGTAGTTTTTCTTTAAATAAGCAAAAATCATTTTACATGTTCACAGCCTACTAATAGATGGGAGTTATCCCGTGTTGATGTTCTTTTTTTTCGATGTGACATTTAAGAGTTGTCTCTTATTGTTAGTGTAGTAGTTATTACAAATTTTAAAAACAAAACCTCAGAGTTTGTCAAATAAAATTTATTGTTTGTTACGCGTATAAATATCTCTCTCGTGTTGATCAAAATTTTTGATTGAGTTTATTGTAAATTTCAAAAACAAGGTGTTCTAATGAAGAAAAAAAATCACATGCTTTTGTGTTACTACGCTTGTAATAGAAATAGTAGAAATTCAAGTGAAATGTATTTGCAAAGATTTATGGAAAGGAGGCAACCAAGAAAGAAATTATTTTCGTTATTAGAAACCAATTTAAAAAAATATGGGTATACCAAAAAGCCTGATAATATTTCTTCATTAGAAAACATTGTTTTTGAAATTTATAATAAACAAAAATTTTGATCAACACGAGAGAGAGACATACGTATAACAAACAATAAATTTTATTTGATAAACTCTGAGGTTTTGTTTTTAAAATTTGTAACTGGCTACTAACTGCTACACTAACAATAAGAGACAACTCTTAAATGTCACATCGAAAAAAAAAGAACATCAACACGGGATAACTCCCATCTATTAGTAGGCTGTGAACATGTAAAATGATTTTTGCTTATTTAAAGGAAAACTACAAGAGTAAAGCATAACAAACCTTATATCATTGAAACGAGAAAAAAATAACCTTTTTAATAAGACCACAGCCAACTATGACTTCCATTTAAAAAAATGCAAGTTTGTGCTATAACTCGGAAATCGAGAGTGCTATGAAAATTTCGTTAACATATTTAAAATCTACGTAAAAATATCTATTAAAGTCAATTTTTATTTTGGTTCTAACTCATATGGTTACAGAATTATTCAAGTTTGAAAAAATCGACCTTTTTCAGTTTTTTTTTAAATATTTCAAAAAGTTGATGACGTAGGTCAAATTTGAAAATGGCATCAGATTTTCCTTTAAATTCTGCACAAATTTGCTAATTTAAACGTTCCTGTATCTCCAATATTAACGGAGTTACCCATACAACAGGTTAGAAAAATGGGCACCCTGTATATCTATAAAGAAGTTATAGGAAATTTTCAAAAATGGTAAAATTAAATTTTTTGTCTAGTGCCAAAATGGAAAGCAATATAAAAAAATTTTTTTACACTGGCGTTCTTTTCTCAAAAAATAGCCCAAGAGACCGATGGCAGATTTTCGCTAATTATTACGGTAATCGAAATATCCCATAAAACATTCCAGTTTGGTCCACCCTGTACAGCGATCTTTTTTTAAATCGAAAAATGTGATGATATTTATTTTTACATATTGTGTATGTATTTTGAAATTGAGATGAGTAAAGCGAATTCAAAAATAGTGCGTTGTTTGGAATCCATAGTAAAATCGCACTGTCAGCGATGGTGTTATACAATTATTCCTAAGTATGTATTTCATTAATGTTACGTCAATAAATGTGGCCTATTATCGATAAGGGTAAAAGTAATGGAATGTGTTTGAAATATTTTTAAAAATAATATTCATAGTGGTTATTTTAAGAAAAAATTACTACTAATACTTGACTCTAAGCTGAAAAAACCTTATTAATTAATTACGGTTACACTTTTTTGTGTTTTAAACTAGTAAACCATGAATAGTAAATGTATAAAAATCATCTGTCTTATATAAGTTTTCTGTTGGTGCGCTTTCTGTGAAGAATGCATAAAAACTAATAGGGCAAAAGCTGTATTTGCACGACCATATACGATATAATAAAGCGCCCATAAAAATTGCATTTGTTGTATTCTCCTACACTTATGTTTATTAAACAACAAAGAAACGTGTATTCAAAGCATTCGCCCTGAATACAAATATTATTTCCTATTTTCGTTCTTTGTATTTGAACAACTGTTGAAAGTATTTTTACGACTGGGTTGTTTAACGCAAATTGTTTGAAACAGAAACTAAAATATACTAAAAATACGTTGCAAAACGTCGACTGAATTATCTCGTTTGTATAAAGCCATAAACGTGAATATTCATTTGCTATTCGACTTTATTACGGTATAAAAGTAGGCAATAACAGTAGTAGACATATTTGCATTTTTAATGAACGAAAAAAGGCTACCGTTGATGCAAAATTGAATTTAAAATGCGACGTTCCGATATTTAAATTGGTAAAACTGTTCGCCTGCACGCGGCGAGTTTCTATATCTGCTTTGCGGTTGTTTGGTTGTACAATTGAATATGGATATAAGCCTTGTTTTTTACATATCTCCTGGGTGTAATTTCATTCTCGTTGACTTCAGAGTTCTACAAATTGGCTGAAAATTTTAGCTGGTACATGTGACTAAAGCGCCTCAAGCATAACACACAAAAAATATGCAAATTCTTAAACGCACTTCCTCCTAATAACAGAAAGCTCGGAGTTAGCAGGCGAAAGTTTCAACACCTGTTAAACTAGGTTGTATTTTTAGAGCGCTAGATAGTGCCAGCGTTATTTAACGCTAAAGATGGAATAACCTTGCTGCCTGCTTAGGCTACCAAAATTTGCATCAGTTACTCGTTGAAAACGACTGTTAATTCTCATACATAATTAAGTTTTCAATTTAAGATTAACAACAATCTTAAAACATGCTAATTTTAAAATGCATTTTTAATTCAAAAAAATCGCTTCCCGTCTTAAAACTTTAGTTTTTAAGTAAGTACCTGATCCTTTTGCGTCATCCAAGTTCATCAAAAATAAACGAATAAAAGAGCCGTTAATTGGCAGAAGATTCACGCAAATAATTTGTTTCGGTTTCCTAATTAGAGAAACGACAAAAAATTATTGTTTGTAAATAGAATTCAGCTGCTCTGAATAACCTCAGGGGATTGCAAACTCGTCCTCTGGAACTTGCTGCGTAAGGAGAGCAAATTCAAGTAAATACGGAATCTTCAGCTGTATTTTTATTCTACAAAAAGTGTATAACAATGGTTCGGATAAATTGAAAACAGCTTTTTTAATACAGCGTAAAATAAACGCGCAAAGCGAATCAGTTGCAAGTGTTTGGTATAAGATAAATTAAATTTATTTAAAAGCACTACAAGGTATAAAAAATAAGACAGTTTTTCATCGACCATCAGGTCTGTTTTTTTGCCAAAGTTGCATTTTCTTGTTATTTGGATTAAAGGTATTTATTTTGGATACTATAGCAAATAAGAAATTCTCCTGAGACTAAACCAGGCTAATATTTAGGAGCTGCAAACCATAACATAGTGAGTTATCAAACATCTGAAGAGATAAGGTATTGCAGATATGCAACAATAAACTATTCGCAATCACAATTATGCCATCATATATCATAGAACTTATGAAATAAGTCAATCGTTATCTCTGGGTAAAGTTTCAAAATAAAAATATGATATATACCTACCTAGCCCGTTATTTCCTTACGTGAATTTGTGGCGGCTTATTTTACCCGCTACCTCCACCATTTTACATACAAAATAGTCAGTACTTGTATTTGAAAAGTATGGTACATGGATAACAGTTATATATATATCTGTGCTAATAAACATAAAATATTGAATTACGCAGCATTTAAAAGACCCTTAATGAAGTTATCTGCAAAAGGTTTAAACACTTTTTGGTATATATGCGGTGTTCAAAAATAGCACTACCTCAGAACTTTTTACTGCTATACTGTGTACGTCATTAAATTTTTTTAATCTGCTAATTATTTTAAGTTAATTATTTAGAAGGTTTGTTTTGTTTAAAAAGTGTGTACGGTTGGGAAATTGTTTATTTAAAATATTTAATTACATAAAGCTACTTAATTAACCCTGTATCACTTAGGTAAATAAATTACTAAATTCATGTCGTTGTAAATGTGTTTTAATACTGAACGTAGTATTTAACTTGTCTAAATAAAATAAAAGTATATTACATAACACGAGTTGTAAGAAGCATATTGCGCACGAGTTGAATAGTTACGCACGGAACCACATAGCGGCAAGTGCGTATTTCCACGAACAACTCGTGTTATGTAGCTAACTTTTTCTACGCTCACATAATACCTACGATTTTAACGGCTTTTAGGCTAATATACACATGTAATTACGTTGTCTTGTTAATTTTAACGTGAGTCTACTTTGACATTTCTAGACAAGTGTGCGTTTTGCTTACCGTGCGTTATAACTCTTTTACTAGGCATACTGGAAGTGTTTGATGTGAGTTTATTGGATCATTTCTTTAAAAAACCGTGCTTTTTGCTTACCGTGCTTACCTGTCTCAGAATTTCTTGCCGACTTTTTACTTTTATTACAAATCGAAAAGCACTGAATGAATCTGAATAAAATTTTGTAGGTGTAGATATAGATTTTAATGCAAATAGCAAAACTTTTTTATTTAGTATAATGTATGCCTAAACTTCCGTAGCTGGCTCCGCTTATGGATGGAGAGCGTCTGAAAACGCTCCTGGAAACAGCGGTCGGAGCCGGAGGTCTAGTGTGAAAGAGTGGTAATGAGGGTAGACTAGGTATTACCGAAATTTACGCGAAAGAAGTCGTGGGAATAAACCAGCAATTAATATGGCAAATGTTGTTTACATTGTAACGAACACGCCTACAGGGTAGGCAACCCTGCGGACGTGGCGGTTTATATGGTGGCCAGTAGCAAGATTCTAGAAGAAGTTGCGTCACACTTCTAGCGGGCTGTTCAATACGCGCCTGGGGTGTTCGAAGATTTGATGGTTCGCGAACGTTCAAGTGCTTATAAGCGGGCGCGCTGCGGACAGACGAGCAGTCAGAGATCAGACGAGTAATGGATGAGTCTGAGGACTCGTGGAAATAAATTTATATAGTGTAAATAATCTGGGGCGCTATTCCCAACTCGCTCGCTTTGAACAGCAGTGCTCATGAAAGCGAGCGTCGTCAATGCGAGTGGAGTGGTCGCTTCTGTATTCTCATCTACCCCTGCCTTTGCAATTCTTCGACGCGAGTGGGTAGATGTTGCAACATTGGAATTTTGCATGGTCTGTCACTTTGCCGCCAGTTTTTGAATGTTCTGTGGTTTTTGTTTTGATTGATTATGGGGAAATTAACGGAGCAGCAGAAAGCAGCATTAGTAGAAATTCTTGAGAGAATAGTTAATTATTAAGTGGCAAATTTTCACAAAATTTTACATATAACGATGCCCAAAAGCAATGGAGTGTAATTGCTACAAATTTAAATAGTATGTAAAATGTATTGGAATGAGTATCCCTCGAAAGTCTAAATTTTTTTCGAAATTCATCGACATTTAATTGTGTAAATGTAGGGTTGCCAGATATCCTGAATGTATAAAAAGAACAATACAAAACAAAAAAGAGAACATTGCGGAATTAACTGAAAAACACATTTATTAAGAAAAAATTTGCACAATTGTAGCAAAAATTGATTATTCTTATATATTATTTCTAATTACACATATATCAGTAAAATTATTTACATATATTCATAAATATAATATAAATCATTGAAATAAACTAACATACCCAGTATAAAGTAGCCTTCTCCCCAATAAAATCGGTTATTTAGATTCCTTTCCATATTATTAATAAGAAAAAAATATTTATTCATTAAATACCCAAATTTATTAGAATCGATAAAGTTGGTTTCTCCTGTTGTTTGATTATAGGTTAAATAAACGAAAAGTTGCTGGTTTTCAAACAGGTTTATTCGTTGCAAATTTTAAAAAAGATCCGATATGTTTCACCGATGTTATTTTATCGGCATGCTCAGGGATGTTTTTTTAAAAAGTTGAAAAATGTTGAATTATGTTAAAATTGTTGAATATTTGTGTTGTTTTAAAATCAACAGATAATTCAATTTTTTCACAAATGTTCAACAATTTTAACATAATTCAACATTTTTCAACTTTAAAAAAAAAACATCCCTGAGGATGCCGATAAAATAACATCGGCGAAACATGTCGGATCTTTTTTAAAATTTGCAACGAATAAACCTGTTTGAAAACCAGCAACTTTTCGTTTATTTAATTTATTAGAATCTATTGGTTCTTTAAGAAACATTTTTTTCATACATTTATTCCTTTTTAATTAAATTTAATTTTTGAAGTAATAGATGTTAGGATGTTTTTTCTGTATTATTTTTAAACTCATCATAAAAATAATTACAAGAAATATTATTGTAATTGTATGCATTAAGTTTAAGTTCGAATATTATATGAACTTCACCAAACATTCTCATTTCGAAAAAGAGAACAAAAGTGAACATTTTTACATGAAAAAAGAAAAAGAAATAGGTATCAGAATTAAAAAAGAGAAAATGTTTTTTTAAAGTGATATTCTGGCAACCCTATGTA
The DNA here is from genome assembly GCA_947652605.1 of Elmis aenea. NCBI lineage: Eukaryota > Metazoa > Arthropoda > Insecta > Coleoptera > Elmidae > Elmis > Elmis aenea. The sequence continues at coordinate 15,111,329 of OX393578.1, forward strand.
AATGAATTTAATAATATTAAATTATAAGGTTCGGCCACATCATTTTCAGCCTGTTCTAAGTCCTCAATTAAATGTATAAAGTTAATATCATCCATAATAAAAGAAAACAACAACTCACAACACACACAAAGGTTACGATTTGGGTGCAAAGCGAGCGGTATTTGCCAAGAGGAGTGGGTCTACCCACTCGCGTTGAACGTGAATGGAGCGCCTGCGAGAGGAGACGTTGGGAATACGATTCTCAGTGGTTTGTGCACCCCTCGTGTTCAACGGTAGCGATATCGCTGAACAGGAGGAGTTGAGAATACCAGCCCTGGTGAATATAAATAGCGACTTGTAACGTTGTCGGTTTATGTTAACTGTTGTATGTGTTAATAGTGTCTTTTGTTTAAATAAATAGTAGATGTAAGCCCAGTCGTTCTTTATTGTTTATGCAAATAAATTCGGAACCCCGTGAACGTTACAATATGTATGCCAAGAAGCATTTACTTCATTTTGCTTTATAAAAAAGTTGTGTCTTATTAGCTCGGGCTCAAGTAATCAATTATTACAGGTGTTCGAACTTGGAACGTTTGTGGGATAAATGTGCTATAGAGTGGAATGGATTACATTGCAATAAAGAAAACCTGTAGTCAGTGCTATTTAAACCATCAATAATGTGAAAAAGCAACACTCGCCCTGCATACGATGTAATCAAATCGATTGTTCTGCAGATACTGCCACGTCGCAGTAACTACAGCTATAGTATAAGCATAAAACTCTTGTCCGGCCGACTTTTTATATAAATGTTGCCGCTATACATATGGTGGCCATAGTCAACTGCGAGCGAAGAGATGGAATCCTTTACTTTTATTGCTTTTCTTTTTGCATTTTCAACAAGAGCGCTCACAATACACAGGCTGTAAAATTTTATCTGCCCTACCATTGTGTTTACGACTGATTTGCATACAACACTATAACGAAGAATTTAATTAAATTGCGAAACAGAGACGTGCTTTGTGATTTTTTTGCAAATATGAAAAAAAAACTGTTTAAAAGATTGTATTTCGTGACATTTTAATTAAACTAAGTTTGTTGATTTTTACCAACATTTGTTATTTTAACAGAACAAAAATTGCGATATGATGGAAAGTAAATTAATTACAAACTTTAAAAGCAGGGTACACTGCAGATTAAAGGTCCACACACACCGGCGCGATCTCGAAGCGGGCGCGGGCGCGGTCGCGGTCACTATAATTAGTAACCTGGTTACGTAAGTAAGTAAACATGGTTACCAATTATCGTGATCGCGCCCGCGCCCGCTTCGAGATCGCGCCGGTGTGTGTGGATCTTAAATGATTAAAACTAGGTTGTCACGATTATATTTCCAATTTTTTTCGAAATATTACTCAGCATAAAATTAGGTAACTTATTCATGTTTAAACCCATACTCTAGCTCTTATAATAAGGGTAGTTTACATTCTTAAACTTGATTTTCAATCAGTCTTGATGTATCTTGGTCTAGTACATTGTAAAATTTTAATATATCCGACTTCAAATGAATTCCGATTGTGAACATTTTTCTTACCTTTCTGTTTAATAAATTCACGACATTAGGTACAGCAAAGCAAGGTAAATCGAGTAGAATTTACGACAAAGGGGTAAATTTAAAAGCAGGCTAGGGGACAACACACTTGAAAAGCAGTGAGTAAATTTAATTTGGGAAAGTAGGTACGTATACAAAAGTAATAATGATTTTGTTAAAAAATGAACGTTTTCCACATTTTTAAATATCTATTACTGCTTTATTTATATTCTGGAGGATAAATATTAGTCTTTATGTGATAATTATTACCTTCAAATAACAGCGTAACATTTTTTATTGAAGCTATTTCATCTCTTCATTGGGTTGTTTATTTTATTAGTAAAGAAACTATAGTATTAAAAAAATGGTCGTATTAAAAGTGAATGTTAAAGCTACAGCTAAGATATTTTTAGGAGCTGAAAAAGCAAGTTCCACATCAGGCCCAAAGACCCTACACATTACTTTTCTTTATATTAGGACTTTTTCACTTCCGCGGAAGCGTTCAAGGGTGTCTTGATTCCCGGGATAAAACCGCGTCTTTTTAAGCCGACGCTCTTTCCTGTTGCAAGTATAATCTGCAGATAATTTACTACATGCAACTCAATACAACACACAAAGTTTTGAAACGAAACACTGCTGATTATTTAAAATATAATTTTTAAATAACAATTTGCCTATGCAGTCTAACATTTAAAATATTGTACATAACAATCCCTATTACAAACCAACAATAAACTACAAATACAGGTGCAAGTTTAAGTCAAAAAATCACTTATCCTATCTGTAAGAAGAATCTCCTAATAAAAAATGATTATAATAATTGAAAATAAATACGAAATCAATGTACCGACGAGAAGAAACTGTCGAAACTAGTGTAAATATTCAAACGAAAACATATTCTTTAAGTGTGGAGTGTGGAAAACAGCTAAACAGTGTTATTTTCTTGAAAAAGACATTTTTTCAAAAAGCTGTGTCGACAACAAAACGAAGCACCACCGCATTTTTATCGCGCAGTTTGCGATGATCTCGATTAAACCTGTCCAAACTATTGGAACGACCTCATTAGTAATGTGTGTAAATAATTTTAAATAAAATCAACATTCAAGCTATACATTTTCAATAATTATTCTTCCAAACTATAGTGAAATTTTAAAATTAAAGTGTATTTTTAACTTAAGTTTGCAGGGATTTGGAGCAGTCCAATTTTTTAATTGCTCCGCTCCGGCATCAAAATGCCTGCTCCAGCTCCGCTCAGAAATCAGTTTTGTTTAAATAATCAAGTTTTGGAAGGGCACAGTCAGTAACAAACTAAAACATACGGATTGCACCCCCTCTCTGTGCACACAACTAAATAATGGATTAACAGACTAAATTTTGTTTTACGCCTTTTTTATTCAGTACTAGAATTGGCATTAGTTCAGAGAGACTAATAGGCGTATTTTAGCTATTTTTTATCCCACACCGCCAAAAAGATGTATTAAAAAAATGTCTGTCAAAAATAAATGGTTCAACACAGAACCACGACACGATAATACACTATCCACCTGATACACAGAGCCAGCTTCTGCGGCGAGCTTTCGCTAGATTCTGAAGCTCTTGTTATCTTGTAACCCTTTAGGCCATTGCACTTGCATTTGGGTGAGTTTTCGCTACGAGAGCACACGGCTCAATTCTCTTTGTGGACTTTAGAGTGAGGTGTACGGGCAATGATCGCTTATCGATCGACCCCATAAAGTTTTTCTACCAACTCCAACAAAGAGGTCTGATGGCCAAGCTTTCGCTATTCGACGGACCTAGTTGGAGTTTAAAACAAATACATACATACACAAATACAAGAATTAAACAAACATCAACATTCAATTGCACACACAAACACACATAAAATCCACACATACGCATCCATAAACACGTTAAAAACTGTAACTATAAAATCCTGAACAAAATATGAATAATAAACACCGATCCCGAAGTAACTGTTGTTTAATTTTGCCAACCTCACTACTTTACAGCTACTGTAGACCTGGTTAACTACGTTAAACGACGTTAAACGACGTGAAGGAGTCCTCAAGCGCATCAGATGACACGAGCCATCGCCGCCAGAGTTTTGAAGTTAAAAGTGTTAAGCAATTTTATTGAAAAGCAACAAAACTCTTAAGTAAATAGTGACGTTACCTAAGCGCACGTCACACTATACACCTGGCCAACACGATCTCCCGACTTAACCCCATTAGATTATTACTGTTGGGTTAGAAATTCTTTCTAATTCGCAGATATTAAATATGCAACAAACTTTACATATGACCGTGCTCAATTGTAAATTTAAGCCACAAGAGAGCATATTTTACAATTTTTATGGTGCATTAGCAATTACTTCTTAAAACTTGATATTTGTATTAAAAAAAAAACAGTAATTTGTGAAATGTTTTGTCTTTGTTTCGTGAAAATCCATTACTCCAAAAGATTTTAGAATCGGATTTATATCGATCGAAGTTTTTTTTACGTCAAATGTATTAATGAACACTATAACTAGGTAACTTTATTTTATTGCAAAAATCTTTGTTTAATATACATATGCTCAGTATATTTTTTACCCCTTTTAATTTTCCGTAGGTTTTTGCAGAAAAGTAGTAACATAAATAATTTATGTTTAGAATAAATTACGAAAATACTCTTAACCCTCTCGTAAGTTCATAATAAAACATCAAGCTTTATGCGCCATAAGGTAAATTATACCTTACACTGTCTATTTTGCGAATATTAGCAAGAAAACTAAATTAAAATATGCTATGTAGCACTGGCAACTCGTAAAGCATGCGCGTAGTGGTTCTTTTTTTCTTCTTTTAGAGTGAATTTAGTAAAACTATGTCAGTCGAGAAAGTCTGTAGGTTTCGCTGCATCTGCAAGAGCAGATTGCATAGCTTAGGTTTGCACTTATTTTCCAAATAAAGCTCCAATTTTCTGTTGCGAATAGAAACACAATCTTGGACATAACTAAATTGGATGTTGCAATACTTGAGTAATTTTTTGCGGTGCATTATTTAATTAATGTTCTTAACAGTATTAGATTTATGCACTGAACTTTTTCTAACAAACTCTTACGACAGAATCTTTGTATTTTATTTTTATAAAACACATATTTTATATGCCTGGAATAAACAAAAATTAGATTCCTAATTTATTAGAGCAAATATACCATTGCAAAGGAATTTGTTAATGTATTATTGTAAAGCCAATTTTAATTGGAATAGTTTCAGTTATTACGTACGTATTTACCCAACTATTTTAATGAGATATCAATCATGCAATCTCTTCTTTGTTGCTTGTCTACTGAAACTTTGTAAAGAGATTACATTGTGCAAAACCTAATTATAAATTTATGAGTTTGGATTTTATAATTAGTTCATGATGTTGTTTTATTTGGTTAAAATCACTCAGATTTCAGTGTTTTTAACTGTATAATTTATCTTAGTTTCATATAGACAAGTGACTAGACTCTTCAGCGCACAAAGCTGTTCTTACAGAAACATATTGATTGATAAGTATAAATATATTTTAACAATGTATGTATTCACTACTCTTGTTTTTACAGTTAAATTTTTTTCTGGGTTGTAGGTATATACAGATAATTTTAGTTAACGTTTTTGTGGTTCTTTTAAAGTTCTTCGGACATATTTTTTTATTACCATATCTAATAAATATTTACTATATTACAGCTTATTATTTAATCATTCAGTGTATATAAGATATCCTTTAGTTTAGATTTTCTAAATATAATGTTGATACAATCGGCGATTATAATGTGCATATCAGAGCATCTCATTCATCCCAAAAAGGTGGCTGCATTTTATTATAAGATTACGAAAAAGTAAAATAAAAACTTTATCCACCATTTAAAATAAAATAAACTTAAACTAAATAATAGTATTTAATTGGTTGTTGAGTTTCCAACATTGTTAAATAAATTTCACCATAAATGTGAGTAATGTCCAAAACCCACAAAGAGATGTACAAAATTAGGAAGTTAGTGTTGAATTAAATAAATAGATGCATTTAAAGTTGTTAATTATACCTGGACACAAGGTTGACATGGAGCGCACACATCAATAAAAAGTTAAACCAGTGCTATACCAGACTTTCGCAATTTTATCCTTTAATAAACAGAAAATCGACGTTAAAAGTGAAATGCACACTCCTGCTATACAAGTCGCTTTTGCGACCTATCTTTACGTACGTATGTCCGAAATGGAGCAACACGTCACCAACCAACATAAAAAACCACAAACGCACCAAAACAAAGTGCTCCGACTAGCAGTAAACGCGCCATGGTTTGTTCGCAACATACAGCTACACGAAGAACTTGGAATACAATCAATTCACGCACTATTAAAAAACTACCAAAAAATTCCTTAAAAACCTAGTGAATTGTGAAGGTGCTGCTGTATATAACATCGAAAAAAAAAACACAAAAGGCTAAAACGCAGGTTACCGCAGGACATTCATGTACAGGGTGGTCTATTTTCGATGCCCATACAGGATATCTCGGTTATTATCAGAGATTAAAAAAAACTAAGTGGGCACTTTATATTTCTTTTTTATAGAGGAATTAATTGCCGTTAACAGATTTATGATCTCTTTTTTAATTTTCGAAATATAACCATTTTATTGGCAATTTGCAAAAATGTTAAATATCTCGCTTAAACGAAGAGATAGAGAAAAACTTTAAAAACATTTTTGGAATGGTATTTTGTCCTTAATAAGATAGCGATATTCAATTTTCTTTTACTCATATAAAGATCGAAATATTACACCAAACTTTCATATTTTAAATTAAATGGCAATCATAAGCAAATTATATTTTTTTGAAAAGCGCAAAAAGTAAGCTTTCTATTCATGTCAAAGCCAAATATGGTTGTCATTTAAAATAAGAAAGTTAGGTGTAATATTTATATGAGTAAAAAAAAAATGAATATCGCTATCTTATTAAGGACAAAAAACTATGTCAAAAATGTCTTAAAAGTTTTTCTTTGTGTATCGTTTAAGCGAAATATTTAATATTTTTGAAAACGGCCAAAAATCGGTTTTTGGTTTTATTTCGAAAACTAAAAAAGACATCAAAAATATGTTTACGGCAATGAGTTTCTCTTGAAAGAAGAAATGGAGAATACATAATTAGTTTTTTTCTATCTTGATAATAACCGAGATACCCTGTATGGTGTATGGGCATCGAAAATAGGCCACCCTGTACAGTGTACAGGGTGGCCTATTGTCAATGTACAGTGTACACCCAACTTCTAGTGAGGAACGGAACTAAGAATCCCTCACATTTCCCCTATTAACTATTAATTTTCATCACAGCTATGCATAACATGAAATATGTTGAACTAGCTTATTAAACAGATTTAAAAAAAAGTAGTTAATAAACATAACTATTATACTCCTATAAATTATTATACGATAAATTGTTTGATTACTCATTATACTAAACAAGTCCTAATAAAATTACATAAATTATTAAGATAATTTTAGTAAGTATATTGTATGTCTAACGTAAGAAATAATTACCAAGACAGGAGTCAAAAAAATATTTGCATTTTGGATAATTTAACTACAACCCAAAAACCCATTTTGATTGCAAATATTTTTATATGTGATACTCATAACGGAATTCCTAACAATGTTTACCTGATGGTAAGTGTTTTGGGTAATTTTAAATATAATTGGAGTTGAAATATACTAGCGTTGAGGTCTGCATTTAAGATAGTGAGATATAGTAGTAATATTTGAACATTTTGCTGTTAAGTGGCAGTTGAGTGCTAGGAATGAAGCCCTTGGGTTTAGAGTCTCTCGCTTAGCAACCGATTTTGCTGTTGGATCGACCGTTTCATACTTGTTAACATGGCAAGTGGAGGTGTAATGTGCCAGAGTGATTGAAGATTGCTTCAATGAGTTAATCTCAAGATGCCATTACCACTGACCGCACTGCTATAACGGAGAGCGCGGGTTAAATTTGGTTATTGGGATCGATTCGGTCCTCGCGTGATATATTTTGTAGATAGAACGAATTATAGAATTAGGTGGAGTGGGGTCGGCTTAAAAGTTTTTCGGTTAGTTCCGGAAACTTTGCCTTATTGCCTTCGTGTGTCAGCAAACTTTCCTAAGACTTACACAATTCAAATACGCTTACCTAACGAAACTTATGTCGCTACCTATATCTTCACGAAGTAAATCGATACAAAAGGATTTCCTAGCGAAGTTTGCCAATCTTCAGGCACAAAAATTAGTTAACTATGTAAAAGATTTTCCAAACAGTTTAGACCATAACCGGAGAGAAGTATAGGCTATTAGGCTATTAATTCTCAACAAAGACAGTTGTTATAATTAGTGTAAAGTAGTATAAAGAATTTGTAACACTTAATATGAATTTGAATTATCTGCCTTCATGTAATTTTGACGTTTCCTACCTCTTCGTTTCCAACGATCATGATTGTATGATGTAATTTTTCACTTACCTGAAAAAAAAATACAAAATTAGTTTTACATCTACTTAATACAACAAATATTAAACTTAATGCGCCGTATTACTCAATTTCTTTAAACGTTATATTAGCTAACAGGACAAATTATCAAGTAATATATCTAACTGGCGTAGCCATCAAATGACTTTCGTCTGAATTATATTGCTTGTATCTTCGTAAATGTTTAAGTATTTGTGTGTATAAAAAGTTTAAAGGGTCGCTGCAGGCGTTCTATTTATCCTAATTTTTGACGTGTGTCAAAATAACGTTTAATGCGCGTGTTTATGGCAGGATGACGGCAGATTGAACAATCACAGCGTTCACCTTTTTTTTTAAAATAAAACTTCTTTTAAAAAAATGTAAGAGAGTTGAGACAAACGGCGCATCCTTTGCAAATTAAATGATGCAAAGTTTTTGAAAAAATCTTTAACGGTTTAGGAAAAATACGTCAAAAACGAAACCCTTGCAAAAGCGCTATTATTCGAGAAGTTGTGTTAAATCTGTTATAACTAAATCTATGCGACTTGCATTGGTGTGTAACACAGGGAAAACCGTTTTTACAAGAGCCTCGTTTTTCGCGTTTTTCTCCGGTACCGTTTAAAATTCTTTCAAAAACTTTGCACCATTTTACGCGCATTGGTAAATGGAAGATTTTCGATTTTATCTCTGACGGTAGCAAAAACTACCTTTATTTTACATTTTTCAGTTTATTCCAATTTTTCTTATATATATCATAAATGGCACTTATAACTCAACATAACATTTATTTCTGATGTTCTTGATGCAATAAATACAGTTTGATCAGATTCTAGCGACCCTCCCTTCTTAGGTATTTTTTGAGAATTGAAAATGAATAAAAATAGCAGAAAGCTAAATGGTGTCTACAAGAAGGATATCTTACTTCAACAATACTAGAATCTACAGTAATTTTTTGAACTTTATGAGCTTACGCCGATAAAATTTCTCATTCCCTTTTATAAAGAACCCATAAATTTTAAATATTTTTATTGTAAATCTTTTTTTCTGTAATTGTAGCAACATTCGAATATATTAATTTGACCAATAGGATTTCTACTATATTTTTCGAAACTGTAGCCATCAGTTTCCTAAAAAAGATTGAGTTTTGGCATTTTTTGTAGGTGAGAGAAACTTAGTTTTATAGGAGTGTTCCAAGGAAATAACCAATACTCGTCACTACCCAATTAGCATAATAATATTGGCCTAATATTGGCCAAATATTGTTACGCGGGCCCAATATTGGCAACATTCAGCCAATATAGGCTTTTTCTAGTTTTTTAATGAAGCAACAATATCAGATAACTCAATGTTAATATGTTATTGGTCCAATATGTTGTTTGATAATTATTTCCAATTTATTTTTATTGGCTAGACATAAATAATAGTTATTTATGTATCAAGGCCAAAAAGTGTAACATATGAAGGAGATTTATGCATATAAGACATTGTTCTAATCAGAGTGAATAATATTGTTTGAATATATTTTTAATTGTGTATAGTAAACATTTCACCAATATCGATACGGTATATTAATCTAATATTATTTAATAATATTTTGTGCTACTGGGGTATTCACCAATGACAAAAAAAAAGTCTTCCTATAAATCATCTAAACTGTCTTATTCCGTATTTAACTTATATCAGGTCTACATCATCCTGTACAATATTTAAAACTTTTGTTTTAGATTCCTTAGACATAACAGATGCTTGCAAACGGCGATTAATCAACAATATCGTTAGTATTCCTTATCGTTAATGTTGTTCTTGCCTTCATAGGTCTAATTTTTCCTTAGACAATAATGTTTGTTACCTAAAAAATATCTCCTAAATATGCAAAATACGAAAATATCGCTCAAAATGTTTAACCAATCATGTATTTAACATACAAAAAAATAACTGAAGTACCAATACCAATAGTCAACTTGATTAATATGTCAGAATTGTTTCTGTCATAGACTTTTGCAACTGGATGAAACCACTTTTAAGATGGATTGCTAAGACCATTGTTTTGTCCGGGTTGTAACAGAATCTTTAGGGAATTAACAATACGCCGCTGTTAGACTTGACTACATGCGCTTCATTAAAACGTCGGTTTCACGTAACACCAAAGACGCGGTTGCATCTAAGAAACCACCAAGTTGCATGTCTGGATTGTAAACGAACTGCGTTGTATCGTTAATGGAGAAGTTAGATATCGATTTTAACTGTAAATAATTCATTAAATCTTTAGTTTTAAGGATTTTGAAATTGACAAGAAGTTTTTTAATTTGAGTTCAATTTTGCGCGACTCGAATGTTTTTTGCAGGGATGGGGAATCGGCAAAAAAATAAATGGCTGCTGACTCTCGACTCCCGACTCTTTTCACATAAAGGAAAACCGTTTTTAAATATATTTAATTTCGTTTCCGTTATTATACAAAAAATTAAATGTTCCGTTGCCGTTAAAAAAAATTTGGTGTTTTGTTTACGTTTTTGTTTTGTTCTTAAACTTGATTAAAACTGAATGAAAAAGTCGGGAGTCGATAGTTTTTCCGATTCCCGACGCCGACTTCCGGCTTTTCCAAAAACCTTAGACTTTTTGATTCCCGACTCCGACCCCATCTCTAGTGTTTTGTTGTTATAAACCTTGCTCTAAACCGTGTACAGAACTAGCAATATATTAAAAGAACTTTATGTAATAAGTATGTAAAGGCGTAGTCGCTTACTATAATTATGTTAAAATATTTTACGGTGTTCAATTTACAATTCTTTTTTTAAATTTTTTAGGTGAATCATTATTTCTTTTTCGTAAAAAGTTGGGGCAAGATTTTTTTCTTTACATATCGAAATATAAAGTACGAAATCAATAGTATTAATTTGGTAATCGCAAATATCAAGTTGAGAATCAGTTTGTAGGTAGGTCTTATTTTCAAACCCACTTCCGCAACTGATTCCGAGTAAACTTGGCAATAAGGTAACCGTAGGGCATCAAAACCAGAGGATTATAAACTACACAGGGTGGCTCTTTGTGCATTACTAGCATTAGCCCGAGATGATGACACGAGACAGCCAGAACGTACGCATATTTGGAACGCAATAAACTTTCTCAATAAGATGTTGAAAAACTGTCTTTAATAATTCACTTATTACTTTGGAGGACAGAAACGTCCCAACTGCAAAATAAGCATGTAATGTGACATATTAATAAATAGGTTATAAGAAATGTTTCAGCTGTTTTAATTTAATATATTTATCCATACTTTACAATAAAAGGTGCATATATTGTGACACATGAATTTTGTTTGTATTGTACACTAATAAATACTGAGGTGTGCCTAAAAGCTGTATCAAGAACCTATCACTGTACTGCGGTGCAAATAAGTTGGGACAAGCGTGCGAGCGTCGTGAACCCGCGCAAGTTGAGCCTAGAGCGGAGTGACTTCTGCATTATAGATTTATCTAAGATGCTACCCTGCTATTATTTACTAACTTCAGTTGGAATTGACACTTTTTGCGTTGAGAACGTAATTACCGTTTTTGTAACATTATCACATTTTATTTCATTATTGTTAAAAATGGAAATCTTTACTTGAAAGCGATGGAAAATAATTGCTTTGATAGAAAATACTGGGTTGACGGTTCAGGAGACAGCAATGGCAGTTGGTATGAGAAGAACAAGCGTTTCAAGAATAAGCTGCATGAAGAGATCGGGTCTGCGCACACTTCCCAGAAAGGAAATTGCAAAAGATAAGAAGGCTACGCTAAGGGATTATGGCTTTTGGATAAAAGATATGTCACCCAGTGGAAGGTGTGATGAACAGCAAGAAGTACATATGTGGATGTTTTGAAGACAGAAAATGATCTCGACACAGAGCAGTTTCCTGATGGTAACACCCTAAGACCCCACCAAGATCTGGCTTACTGTGATAATTTCAAGTTTAATAAAAACGTATTTGTACAAAATAAGTTGAATGTATTGGAATGGCCAGAAACTTCGGTTGACTTGAACACAATCGAAAACCTGTGAGTCTTCAAAAAGGAGTGCGCAACAAAAATTAAATGATAAGAAGTGTAATAGAGCCTGAAGTAAAGGAGATGTGTGAAAAACAGGTGGCATTAATGCCTTTTTTTTAATAAGCAAAAACTTAGTAAACTATATTGAAAACTCGCTTGTTTGACAGCGCTAATCAACAAAACAAATCATCACCATGACAACCAGCTAATTTTTTGGTCTAGGCCGGTAAAGACAACTCATAACCATGGCAACCAGTTACTTTCTGGCCTAGGCCAGTATAGATGTGTTTTCAAGTCAACTGATTTTCTGGACGCAGAAAAAAAAATATTTGTATAAAGGTGCATTTGTTTCATTATTATTTTATCTGTTTCCATTAAAATCAAAAACTTTTCTACAAGGTAAGTTAAAGTTTATTAATGAATAAACAGGAAAAAATACTGACAACAGAAAAAGAAATGATTGAAGGATAGGGAAATTATTTTAAAGAGTTATTGAAAAGTGATAACATAATAAATGATGAGGAAGAAGAGCAATTGTAGGAGCAATAAAAAACAATCAAACAAGAATATGAACAAGAAATAACCGAGAATGAGTTGGATAGAGAGATAAATAAAATAGAAATTGGAAAAGCAGCAGGTCTTGATGGTATTTTACCTAAAATGATTAAGTACATGGGAGTAATCTAAAGAATATGCTGCTAAGAACAGTAAATAAACACGGCAGGAAAAAGATATTTCAAAGAACTGAGAGATATCTGTTATATTACCGATATTTAAGACTCTTGATAGTAAAAAAATGCAAAAAATATAGAGGCGTATATTCGTACCCATTCTCACGTACAGTTCAGAAACTTGGACACTAAGACAATAACCAAAACAAAAAATACAGGCACAGGAAATGAGATTTCTAAGAAAAATAGAGGGATGTAGACTGATTGATAAAATCAGGAACGAAAAAATTCGAAATAACCTAGGGATAACAGATATTAAGAAAAAGATGGAGACGAACCAAGTAGGATGGCTTGGATACAGCGCATGCCAGAAAGTAGATACACGAAAAAAAGATGAAAAATGACGATGAAGGGAAAAGAAATGGAGGAAGACCAAGAATAAAATGATAAAAAGAAGTGAGGCAGAGTCTGGAAGAAAAAGGTGTCAGCTAACGATAGACAGAAATGGAAAAGCATACTTTGACACCAAAAGGTTCAAGAGGATCCGATTAAGAAGAAGAAGAAGATTTGTTTTAGTTAATCTGCACAACACTGTAAATGTCGTAGATGTCCTGAAACTTTCTGTCATGAGTATGAAGACGTCTGCAGACGTTAAGTTCGCGATTATGTTAGAGAAATAACACTGGAATGGAAATCTCAGTCGTTAAGAATTTAAAACATTACCAAATAAAATCTACCTTAAAACATTATGGTAAGTTTGCCTACGTACATACGAGGGGGTACCCAAAAATAACCGGAATTATTTTTTAAAAGCTATATATTTTCAAATTTTTTACAAAACAACGTTATCCCCTTCCAAATACTCTCCATTACAACTAATACATTTGTCCCACCGGTGCTTCCACTGTTCGAAACATTTTTTGTAATCTTTAGAAATGGCTGACAGCTCCTCCCTCGTTTTTTTCTTGACCTCTTCGATGTTGTCAAATCGGTGTCCTTTCATGCCCCTTTTCATGCGTGGAAATAAGAAGAAGTCGCACGGAGCCAGGTCAGGCGAGTAAGGTGCGTGGGGCAGCGGAACCATACCATTTTTAGCCAAAAACTGTTTAACAGAGATGGCTGTGTGTGCAGGTGCATTGTCGTGGTGGAAGAACCAGTCTCCTGTCTGCCACAATGCGGGTCTTTTTTGACGGATACTGTTGCGCAATCTTCTTAAAACCTCCAAATAAAAGGTTTGATTGACGGTCTGACCTGGGGGGAACAAACAAAAACGAAAAAAGAACAAAACAGCGCTAGCAAAAACAATCACTGCAGATGAACAGAACAAGCCACGTCGACAACACAGGCGGCACTGAACTGGCAATGAGTTGTGCTTAAACTCCTAGCGGCAGAAATGCGTGCTACACAAGCTCCACCCACGGCAATGCTATTCCGGTTATTTTTGGGTACCCCCTCGTATAGATACAGACGGACATTTACTTACTTTAATTTTTTTAATAACCTCTAATACAGGGCATCGATTTTCTAAAATTTCCAGTTTTCAGATTTAACTTTCGCTATCGGTTAATACTGCTTCACAAAATTCGTAAAAAAGCTTAGTAGCTTTGTATAATCTGAATTTTACATCCTTACAATTTCAGTTGTTTTACATAAATTTAAACGAACAAAAGCATTATTAATAAAGCAATAAATTTACAATTAACTCACTGCGATACTATTAAAACGTAATTAAATATTTAGGTGTGCTGGGACCACTTTATCCGCTCTAATCTAAATTCCGTATTAAAAATTAGTAAACAAAAACAATAGCACGCGCACACAAACGAACGCCACAGTTGTATTACAAGCGTTGACATTCAAATAGCACTTTAGAGAAATTCGAGATAGAGTAACCATAATGCGCGAATGTTCCCGAGTGCGAATTTATTTGCATATTTTGTTTGCGGGTATGCAGATTAAAATAAAAAAGTAATTTGTATTTTTCGTGTCAACCACGTAGACTACAATTTTAAACAGTAAATCGATTGCCATGTAAAAATCTCACTTCTATGTAATTTACAATGTCACAATAATATTTATGGTTAATTTGAGGTAACACATGTTGATTTACTGATTTTAATTTTAGCGATAACAAAGAATTTTTTGTAGCGTGATAGGTACTAGGTAAGCCGTAAAATTCTTTGCATGTTCTTTACCTACTTTAGCAGAAAAAATGTAGACAATTTTAATTTTTAATAGTGTTATTATATTGTTTTTCCATTGCAATATAAAACTGCTTTTAAAAATGAGACTTACAATGTTTATTATTCAAGAAAGAGAATAGGTTACATTACTAAAGATATGCAGTTTTTTGAGACAAACTCAAAGCCATATTCAGAAATATTGTATCATAAATGGTTTTTCGCTTATTGGCAAAAAAAAAACTGCTATTTTGACATTTCAATAAAGTGTCATATAGGTACCCATTGTTGTCGTGAATGTCAAAAAAAATTGAGAAGACTATTTTTAGGTTTTGTCCGTAAAATTTGATGGTAGGTACTATTTTTACGCGCTCACCTTACCGTATAAAAGTTATGAAACAAATCTACTTTTTTTTTTTTTTAATGGAAACTGTACTTGCCTATAGCCTATGTAAATTCCTTATTTTTTTTAAATTCAAATGTTAAAGGCTCGATGCAGTTATTTACAATAATCCGAAAGTTGCAAGGGTTTTTAATATATTTTTTTTTTGATAAACGTTATAAAAAAAAAGCAGACTGTGAAAAAAAACAAGATGACAAACCATATAAAACTAATGTGGTACAACATCTCAACGATTTTTTCAATGGGATTAAGTTTTGTCATCTCTCTCTGCAAAAAATGCTAACAATAATTATTGTACCCAAAATATTATGCTACCAAATAAATATTTTACATTAAGTAATACAGATTTTATTTAGAAAATTTTCAAAACTGGGCAAACCAAAATCCGAACGTCATTATGTGAAAAACAAAACCGAAGCAAATTTGGTCTAAATGTATTGTGTTGTTTGCTAGGTTGTAATGGTCCTGAAATGTGGTTTATTTTATGAACATTTAACTCCAAACAATTATGTGCTTATATTTAAAACTCTTTAAGATAATATTTCTCTAGCAAAACCAAGTTTAATTCAGGGTTTGGAGCAGTACACTTTTTTAATTGCTCCGCTCCGGAATCAAAATGCCTGCTCCAGCTTCAGATATTGTTAACATTTTTGAAACAATTTCTTTTATCTAAAAAAATTGTTTTTGAAAACAAAGTTTTGATTTTATCGGATATGTGGAAGTTGGTCAAAAATTACAATATTTGACCCCAACAAACAAGTAAACTTAAATAAATATTTGAGAAAACAAATTATTGATCTTCAAAGGTTAAAAAAAAGGAGTTTGTTTTAATTGTACATAATAAACTGGAGCAGTGGAGCAATGAAAATTATTTGCTCCGGACTCCGCTCCTGCTCCGGGCAAAAACCCATTGCTCCACTGCTACGTGCTCCAGCTCCGAGCTCCGCTCCAAACCCCTGGTTTAATTTGTTTTTCCACATTAACTTAATTCTTATGGCTAGTTAGGTTTCAATTCAGTTTAACTTAAAAGTCGATTGTCACAATTAAATCATATTCACATTTTCTTAAAGAACTGCTGACTCTGATTGCTGTGTATCTTTTGTTTACCTCGTGTTTTTTGTTTTTTGTTTTTTTGTTTTTTTGTTTTTCTTTTTAAAGCCTATACTTTGTTTGTGTTTATCTTTAAAAATTAGACACTTCTGTAACTTTCGTTATTAAATATAACTGCATCAAGCCCTAGGTATAAATTTAAAAGAGAAAAAACTCGGCAATTTAAATAGGTCATGGTCAACAACAGCGCATATTAAAAACAAGTTTTTAACGATAAAAGTAAAAAATACCATCAAATTATACGTAAAAAAATGTTTATAAATATTTTTTTTGTGTACAACAGAAACGGAGATTTGACACTTAATTCAAAAGACAAAAAAACAATTTTTCGTTAATAACTGAAAAACCGGTAATGATTTAATAATTTTAAAAACGGTGTTGAATTTGCTTCAAAAAACTAAACCGTTTCTTTATCTTGAATATTAAGCAAGATACCCACGTAATCCCATCGAATTTTGTCTACCCTGTACTTTTGATTAAATTGTAAGGGTATGTTGATTGAGCAAAATAGTTTAGTAACAGCTTCTTATTTTATATTAATAACAATTTCTAGTGATATATTATTGAAATGAGAAAAATAAGTCTCGGCCTACTGTTAAAAAATTAAATATGGAGACCAAAAGAAATAAAAAGTCTATAATAAAACAAACAAAATCGAATCGGCTAAGCCAAAAGTTAATAACATGAATTAATAATTAATAGAAATGGATAAAAAACTAATATCAGTAAGCTTGCATAAATAATCACTTAAATAATTGAAACTTCTTATTCTTGTTTTAAAAGTATTTGGCATAGACAAAAATGATAATACCTGCAAAATACAATATTTCTGTAAAAAAGTAATAAACCCCACAGTAGTTTATCCGTACTTAAAATTCGTAAAACCTTTATAATCGTACAAATATAAACCCATCACAGTAATTCGTTTTCAAGAATCCAGAACGTATCTTTTTCATTTTACGATATAACATTTTCAAGAGCAAAATGAAAGTTTATTTAAGAAATTATTTGTACTTTCGACTATCACGGCTGTAAGAACGACAGTTGTAACACTGTCTACTATTAAAAAAGTATTAAAAACGTTTTACTGGGTTTCGCAAAAGAAAAACTTAATTGACAAATATCCAGAACAAGGGATTAAACAAAACACTTAAGCGGCAAGGGTAAGTTTTTGAGCAGATAATGAATTAAAACCAATAATACGCCTTAGGTCTACTTATATTTATTAAAGTGTTTCGTGGAAAATGGAAAAAATTACGAGCAAAATGTTGTTCATTGTTACTAATAAAAAAAAACTCATCAATTAATTAGTATCTATATTAATATTCCTCTTTATTATGGACAATGTGATTTGGCAAAGTAAATACATAAAATTAAATTATGACTTAATCATTAAAAAAATATATGATAATGGATGCTTTCATTAGGACGCTTAAAATTCATTTTAACCCTTTTTTAAGGTACGTATCTACCGATAGTTAAGTTTAAGAGTTCATAATAAGGAACAGAATTCGGAGCATTATGGGGTTTCATTAAGAATAGCCCCTTTCAAGAGGTCTATTTGACGCAAAAGAGCTCAATTTAATAATCTTTTAAAGCTTTACAAAAGTTAAGCTATTAATTTCTAATGCAAATTAAAATCCGTTCTCTGGATAATGTCGAAGTTTTAATATTGTTTGCTAAAAACTATTTAATTAATTTTGTTACAATCTAGAGCTCCATTATAGACATTGTTGCTACGGTTTTATTGATTCACCACTCTATTTTAGTTTCTTTATTAAGTACTAATGTCGTAAAACCATCTACAACTATGTAATTTTTAGTAAATTCAGTAATTTATCAGAGTCAAAAAAGGTTTACTTGCTCCTATTTTGTTTTTATATCTAAAAATCGATAAAGCAAACATGTAAATAGAATAACCATCACAATTGACAACATAACATTTAATTAAAACTACTTTGTTTTCTTCACTTCAAAGTAATAGGCAAAGAAAATAATTCTAGAAATAAGGTTTGTAAATCAAAAAAATTGAATTGCCGTCGAAATTGTTTGCGTTTGTATAGGTATGCACTAGACAACTATTCCTCAAACTTTTCAAAATTATAAACTCACAGATGACCCTAATGAATTGTTTTGTAGACAATATTTTTGTTTTCAATATAACTTGGTAAATAAATTTAGATGATTTTCGAACATTATTACGGCTCTGGGGTCCCTTTAAAAGGTATCAGGGACCTTCAGGGGTTCGCGGACCACACCTTGAAAAACACTGTACTAAAAGTTTTTTTTTTTTAAATATGTGAGCCAGTTTTGGATTAAAATATTTCCCACAAAAAATATGGTTGATAAATAGTAGCATAGTATTGATATACTTAGTCTCTTACTCCTATTTCTAAGCTTATTACTATACGAGGATGGTTTAATAAGTTGGGTAAAAAAGCATGTAGAATAATTTTTGTGGAAAAAAACATTGTTTATTGATTCGCCTAAAAAACAGGTTTTGTCACACTCTGCAAATAGTTGTACACTGCGGCGATGACATCCCAATTCGACGAAAAAATTTTTCCACCGAGCCATTTTTTTAATTTCGGGAACATGAAGAAGCCACACGAGGTCAAGTCCGGTGAATATGGTGGATAAGGGACAAATTAGAAGTCAAATTCTTGCAATTTTGCCACTGAGATTGTTGATTTGTGGAATGGCATGCTGTCCCATTAAAAATGCTTTTTCTCGCGCACCGATTCTTGTTATTTTTCCTGTAATTCGTCTTAAAAATGGTCCAATAATGCCGTATACTACGCTTCCGTTATTGTTTTTTTTTTTCAAGCATACAATCTAGTGATTCTTCGGGATTCTCAAGAAACAGTGGCCATCACTTTCTCGTCCGAAAAAACAATTTTTCACTTAAGATGCCTACAGCCTCACACATGCACTGGGCGACCTTCCGAACGAAATTTTCAATTATTTCCTCCGTTGTGTTTGCAATTGGGCTTCTGGAGCGCGATTCATCTTTGGTGCATTTACAGCCACGTTAAACTCATTTAACCAGAAATAAAGAGTGTTCAACGTTGGTGCAGAGTCCCTGTGAATTTTATTAAACTCGGCTTTGATCTGCGCGGCTTGACTTCTTCAACTCGATTTTTCCTATTTTTGCGGCAATTGACAAAGTGATCGTTTTAACGTTAATTATGCGTCACATTTGGCCGAAATTTTAAATAAGGCCGTTTCAGGAACCATACTTGCTAGCAGTGACGTCCCTTGATGAATTGCGAGACCACATCATGGCTATTTACGAAACTTTTCAGACTACCCAAGTATGTATATACAAGTTCGTTTTGTTCAAACTTAATTTGAAATGAAGTTGTAAACCAATAATTATAAATGGTTATTTTCCACTTCGCCATAAAAAATTGTATATTAATAAAATGATACTAATTTTCGGAACAGAAATTTAACAGGGCTCTAATTAAAACTTACAAAGTTGAAGATGGTTGTCTTAAGACGAAACGATGTGAGAAAAATCATTTGGGGACAATAGTTTCGGATTTTTTAAATGAAAATTTCCTTCACCTGTAAAATTTGCGTTTTCAACCAATCACTAATCTTAAATAATCTAGAGACTACCAATAGGAGCATTATTACACGGTAATAATTTTACATTTCCCTGTCAGATGTTGATCCTCCTGTCAAATTTGCGTTTTCGTCCAATAACAAACTCAGATTTCCTAAAAACGACCATGAAACATAATCATACATGATAATATCCTTTTCGCAGTTAACAGATTTTCATGCGTTTATTTATTGGTCGTTTCTTAGAAAACTGAGTTTGTGATTAGTCGAAAATATAGATTTTGAGAGGGAATTAAATATTTTGGTGTTGAAATTTTTTTGACGAATTTCGGCGACCAGTAGCGTTACTTTAATATAGATTAAACCACACCCCTGATGCACCACTCTGATAGTACTTGTAAAATTTAATATAACGTACATTTCATTTGACAGGTAGGTACGTTAGGTGAAGGAAATTTTCTGACAAAATATACCTCGTGCATTGCAAATAATCTATCAAATTTGACAAATCAGAAAAAATCACTCGTGCACTCCTTTTTTTTTCAGCTCAACTTGCATTTGGGCATATCTACCAAAAATTATCGGTAATTTTCAATGCACTTGTTATATTACAATTGAAAATAAAGATTTAAAAAAATATATTCTTAAGTTTTTTTTTTGATTAACTTTTGAACTAAGTAGGCTAAGGTAATTCTCGTTTTAGATATTCATTGCAGCATAAAATTACATAAGTTTGCTTCAATTTTACCAGCTTTGTAAATCTTAAAATAAGCGAGATCGCAGTGGTAAGACCCCAAGCTGAACTTTACCGTTTAGATGGAAATTCAACAGGATTACTTTATTTTTGCAAGTCTTGTAGTTTTTCAACTTCTTTTTTTTTATGTTAATACGTCTTCTATCAACATACCATTATTTTATTGCCAATATAAAAGCAAGAATTACCTCCCTCCATAAATATGTAAATAGGTGGCCTTTGTTTTATGCATAGTGTTCTATAATTGAGTAAAAAGGCTTTTACTTACTGTAATATTAGGATTTTGCATACGTTTTACATTAGATAAGTAGAAGTTTGTAACAGCTGTTATAGTAGTTTAATATTACGGGCGACAAAACAGTCTAGTGCTGAGTTAATTAGTTCTGAAGTAATTATACCTCTTCATGGTTGGCCACACTACACTGTATACTACAGTTTCAATTTCGTATTACCTCTGAACTATTAGCCTGGGCGCGCTAATCCTCGCGAAAATGCATCAGAACTAAGTGCACTAACTTGCAGAATAAGCAAATTTCGTAATTGTTGACTCGCGTTAATAATAACGTACAGATATTATAAATACCGGATTGGACTAGGCGCTACAAATTGCATTAGTTAATGGAGCTAGGAAACTAAGCAAGATCGTACCTTTCCTAAGTTTATAGAAGACTGTTTTACGTCAAAACTATTTTGTTTGGAAAAATCAATTTTGGAGAAAATTGCAAAGTAAGAAAAATTGTTTGTCAATAAAAAAGGTAAAAGTTATATTATAATATCCTAATAGGGACCAAATATTATACATTTTACGTTATATTCAAAATATTGTAACGGTTTTATGAAGTTCTACTGAAAATAATTATCGGCTGTTACAATGATTACCTACTTATACAGGAATATACGGTATCCCTCTTTCCCTTGAATCTGAAGAAAGAGTTGAACGAACATAGACTTACAGTCTAGAGCTACGCAATTCGCTGAACATAAATGCTGAATCGCAATTTTGGATTCTTCGCTAAGATGTTAATTTAATAATTCATGTATAAATTATGGTTCCTGGGGTTTATTATTGATATAGTAGCTATACACACAGTGAAGCTGAGCCGCTTTTAAGCTTTTTAGATCCTTTATTTTTGGAGGATCAGTCCCAGTCTATTAGTATATACTAAGAACAAATTTTCTCCATCTTGCCCTATCTTTTGATTTTTCTTTCCAAGTTCTAAACCCTGCCCTGCTTAGATCACTTCTTTCATCAATTTTGACCCAGGTCTGCCACGTACGCTCGGGATCCCATTTAAACACTGAATTGATTTTGGTGCCATCATCTGCCTTAAAAACACGTCCCAGTCATCTCACTCTGTGCTATTATCTTTGTTATTATGTCTCCTTCCTTCAGTTCTTGTTGAATTTCTGCATTTTCTCCAACTCTGCGTTCTGTCTTCGTTACACTAACTCTAGTATTGCCCTAATGATTTTCCTTTCGAATATCCTCAAATCATTCTCTTTTTTTGTCATGGTTATTATTTCAGCGACGTATAGTAATATCTATAGGTCGAATTATTGTATTGTACATGTTTATTTTAGATCTCTTTGTGATCATTTTACTTTTTAGTAATGTTTAATTAGCATAGAAAGCTTTTTTGGCGTCTGTAACTTTTTCTTTTACTTCATATTTTCTTTTTTCCATTCTGGACATCATAAATCCCAAATATTTAAATGTTTTCACTTCCTTGGATTCTTTACTTTGAAAAATTATCTTTATTTGCTGTTATTTTACGTCTAAAGTTTCAATAAATATTAACAAAAATATGTATGCTTCGCCCTAGTACGTTCAGGACATTTTAGGAACTTGGCACAATATGAACCATTTCAGTTAAGATTCTTACCAAGCACGTAAAAACAGTTTTTTTTTCAATTTCTCCATCTTTTTTTCTAATGCTTTATGTGATCCCCATATTCAAACATATGTTGAAACCTGTCCCCGGTACATTGCAATTATATGCACCAACAAATATTTTACATCTGTTTTTCTTATAATTTTTTTCATGACCAATTGTTTTAAGAATCGTATAATAAAAGTGGCTGATTTTTTAATTAATTTATTTGGATTTAATTTTTTAAAACAAAGGCGCACAAACTGCGATGTCTACTTAACATACAAAGTAAAATAAAAGCGTTTTGTTTTTAATTTTAATGAATCATAAAACATTGAAACGGGCATTGTACTTTGGAAAACTACCTGAGGCTTCATGATCTGCTATTTTTCACTACAGCGAAAACGGATTAAAAAAGTGTCGTGGCGTATTGTGGTGTGCTCCGAGCTATTTAGAGAACAAGCATTGTCTTAAACTTTTACAAACCATGCCCTGGGAATTTACTTTTATTCGTTATTCTTTCCAAATTGTACTAAATAACTCATTTTATTTAAAAACAGCAAAAAAGCGATATACGAGGGGAGTTTTAAAAGTAGGGTCCGATAAGAAGAACCCAACAATTATGGGTTATTAAAATGATTTAATTGAAGAAAAAATATGTACAAATATCCTTCATTTTATCACACAGTTATCTTTAGGTCGTAAAAGTTCGCTGCCACTGATTTGAACTAATTAGTCACCATCTTATTAACTATGCTGTGACTTAAATTTTTAATAGGGAAATTTACTTTTCACCTTCTGCCAAAAACTGAGACAAAAATTAATTTCCTACGTTCTGAAGAGAACGACGCAAAAATTGCTCAACCGATTCCGAACGATTTTGTTTGGGTGCAACAATTACAATTATTGGTAACTATTGTATTTTTTTTATAGCTCAACTTTTTGTCACATTATCATAAACTCCCAGAGGTGAAAAATCTAAAAATTTGATAGCAAGTCATAAATGACTTTCACAAATTTTCGTATCCAAATCGTCTACCATCATACTTTGTGTACCACTGCTTCGTTATCATTGCCCAACCTTACTGACATTAGGAGCGCAGCACGAACGTCACAGCTGTTAGTTAGGAAACTATAGCTTATAAAACAGCGTTGCCTGCAAAGGCAGTCATTTCTGCACTGCTCATTCGACACCAATATCGTTGAAGAAATTTCAAGAACTATTAATTACAAAATTGTGACGATTTGTACATTCATTATTTTGCTCACGCTAGGTGCCGAAGATGCTTTCCGAGGAGGACACACTGTTCCCAAAATCAATCCTTTATCACATCATTTGTCTAGGAACAAGCGAATCACTCTTCCTGCATGCCAGACTTAGCGCCAAGTGATATACCTACATCTGTTGCTGCATCTGAAGAATTTCATTGCTGGACAGCGTTTCTTCAATGAACGCCAAAGAAGCACTGCAGGAGTAGCTATCTTCAAAGGTGGTTCTGTTCTATGAAGGAAGTATACAAATACTGGTGTCCCGTATTGATACATTTTTCACAAGGGAGGGTCAAGATACGTTGTCGCTAGAATTTGATTAATACTGTGTTTATTAGATCAAAGACATAAAAACTAAATGTTTTCCAGAGAATACTTGCCACTGGCCATTTTCATCGGAAAAATAGGGGAAAAACTGAAAAATTGCTATAAAAAGGTCATTTTTGCGATCGCGTTGGCCATGAAACCGTCAGAGACAAAATCGAAATTTTTCTATTTACCAATGCCCGCATCCTTTGTAAGTAAAATGGCGCAAAGTTTTCGGAGAAAATCGTCAAAAACATCACCCCTGCATAAGTGCTATGATTTGAGAAGTTGTGGTATATCTGTGTAACTATACCTATGCGACTTGCATAGGGGTTTAACATAGGGAAACCCGTTTTCACAAAGGTCTCGTTTTTTGCGTTTTTCTCCGGAACCGTTTAAGATTTTTTTAAAACTTTGCGCCATTTTACTTGCAAAGAATGCGCGCATTGGTAAATAGGAAAATTAAGATTTTGTCTGTGATGGTTTCATGGCCAACGCGATCGTAAAAATTACGTTTGTTATTCAACTTTTTAGTTTTTTCCCTATTTTTCTGAAGAAAATGGCCAGTGGCACGTATAACTCTGAGAAGCAAATAGTTTTGATGCTCTTAATGCAATAAACACAGCGTTAATCAAATTCTAGCGACAACGTATCGCGACCTTCCCTGGTAAGCATGTACAACACTACCTGAGTATCCTAATGAGCTATTTAAAACAATAAAAGAACTTATTAAATACGTTGAAATTCCAGTAAACTACTGTTATTATGCAAGCAATATGGGTTGCGCAATATTCAAAATATTGGTAAGTACAACATATTATGTATTTTCACAAAGCTTTTATAATTTTTTAGCATCATTCACTCGCCAAATTAATACGCTTTGTGTGAATGTTTCATGTAGTTACATTGGTTGTCGTAAATTTGTGAATCGTGGAGAGGGAATACTAACAACGTCAGCAATAATTTTCCGTTCTTAGTAAATAACTTTTATTACTGTTGTTTAAAAGCTACGTCTTGCTTCGTCATGCAATTTCGATCGCCATGTTAGCAAAACTAAAAATAGCCGGAGCAATTGTGTAGTAAATGATAATGACGAAACTTAATCCGACCTTAATTTGTTCCGTGCTTTTTGTAAAAACTTCGGTAGAGAATACTTCACGGCAGAAACATGTACAAAATTACAAGCATAACTGAACATTGTGTATTTCTAAAATACGATCCAATTTCAGCTTTCGTGTTGGGGGCGAGAAGTGACGTGCTTTTCCACGGCGCTAGACATGAGAATTTGCCATTAAGAATCCAGCAAGAAGCACGACAGTTGATTAAAACAGCACCGTATAAGTACATCTATTACACGATGCTATTACAGCAGCTTTATTCGAAATTAGACGCTGCAGCGGTAGTCGATTAGATGTCATCAAAAATCGGGAGCGGCCCAAGGAACCGTAATATTCGTATCTAACTACTGAAACGGGGGATTTGTATTATTGGCTCATAAGTAAATTATAGACCTCCGTACCAATTACTCTGCAACAGAAACAACATCACATTAGCCGTAATGTTTTGCCGTTTGTAGTTTAGTCGTGTAAGGAGTTGCCATCGCGTGACGTTTCCACGATCGTTCACTTTGTTGGAAATATTGGGTTATTACGGTAATTCGTTGTCACCTTACACTCAAAAATAGAAATAAGGAGTGCTATGCTTTGTTAATAATTCAAAAAATATACTGATATCATTACGAAATTTTAGAATTTGAGCGATTAAATATAGAGATTTTGTAAAAGAAGTAAGAACTTGCTTCTCAAATCCAACTCCGGATTTTGCATAATTTTTGTACAATAGTTAAGTAACCAAAAACTTTTATTTTAATTATTTAATTAAGCTCGCCTATTATGCAAGGTAGGTAGATGAAAGAATTATTTTATCACAATGCAGTGGTCTCAAAAGTTTACCGCATTTTTATAAGTCGTTACACCTTTTGAGATACGCATTTGAGTATCTTCTTCCTCTAGTACCTATTAGTGTAGAGGTATGCTTTTCTGGTTCTTGATTATCTTTCTCTGTATCATTGGCTAACCGTGTAGCTTGCTTATTATGCTTGGTAGGTGGAAGAAAGAATTATTTTGTCACAATGCGATGATCACTCTGAACACATTTTGAGATACGTTTTGAGTTTCTTCTTCCTCTAGTACCTTTTAGTGTAGAGGTATGCTTTTCTGGTTCCTAATTATCTCGCAGCTTGCTTATTATGCTAGATGAAAGAATTATTTTGTCCCAATACAATAGTCTCAAAAATTTATCACATTTTTATTAGTTTAAACACCTTTTGAAACATGCTTCTGGGTTTCTTCTTTCTCTAGTATCTTTTATTGTAGAGGCATGCTTTTCTGGTTCTTGATTATCTTTCTACATCTCTGTCTATCATTGGCTAACTGTGCAGCTTGCTTATTATGTTTGGTAGGTAGATGAAAGAATTATTTTGTCATTATGCAATGGTCTCAAAAATGTATCACTATTATATTAATCTGAACACCTTTTGAGATACGCTTTTGAATTTCTTTTTCCTCTAGTACCTTTTAGTGTAGAGGCATGTTTTCCTAGTTCGTGGTTATCTTTCTCTGTCTATCATTGGCTAACTGTGCACCTGACTCCAACTGACTCCTTTTTTTGCTATTCTATGTCTCACTTCGTTTTCCGATTTGGTTCTTGGTCTTCCTCTACTTCTTTTTCCGTTACACTTCGTTGCCCATCTCATTTTTGCGTACCTGCTTTCTGGCATCAAAATAAATGTTCCAACCATCCTAAATAGTTTTACCCCCTCTTTTTTTATGTCTTTTACTTCTAGGGTTTTCTAGTTTCCTCGTTGTTGGTCTTATTAATTAGGGTAAATCCTTTAATTCGTTTCGAAAATCTTATCTTCAGTGTCTGCATCCTTTGTGTTTGCTTTCTTGTTTTTAGTGTATTTGAAGTTTTATACCAAAATTGATTTACACGAATATGGGTTTAAGTAAGGTTATTCTTGAAAATGAGTGAGCAAGTGATAAATGAAAAAACACAAATGCTGCATATGGCTTAGTTTACAAACTTTAAGATGCTTTGGTATAGAATTTTTTTTTTTTTTTGTAATTATAGTTGTGAAACGTTCGAGCGTCTTCCTTAGCAATTATTTATTGCTGGTTTAAATAATTTTCTTGTATTGACAATTCTGTTTAGGTTCAAAAAAAGACTGTACGTCCTTCCACATCTGCTTTAGAAAAAAAACATTGCTGCTGTAAAGTAGATAATAAAAGATTACATTAAAGCCACCTATGTATATATTAGCTTTATTAAGTCCATAGCTGCGAAATCAATATATCATCTGCATTTAATTAAAATTGTCGGTCATTTTGTGACGCATAAGCTTTGAAGCTCTGAAAAGCAAAACCATAAAACTTTACTTTTTAATTACAACGGGCACTGAATTGTTCCTGAAATAATTACAGTTGACAAAACTTACATCTTCTTCGATATTCATATTCGTCGAGAGAGTAGTGGGTTAACGAAGATGAGCAAACTTCGACAATGACAAAAAGCAGCCAGCAAAGGAAAAGTAAGGTTGGCACTCTTCTCTAAGACAACGGGCCTGCTCCATGCAATTAAGCTTGATGCACAGAGGGACACAGTGAAATGGAACACAGGCAATTTTTTGCCGGGAGTTTTTTAATGCATGTTCTCATTCAGCAGCTTAAACTCACCAGTTTTTTTGTAGCAAAAGAAGTTACAGAGCATCCACCGTATTTACTGGACTAGGCTAAGTGCGATTTTTGGTTATTGTTTGGGCTCAACCCTTTCGTTACGGTGGGCGACTGTACTTCCTCTCCACGAACGAGACGCTATTGTATACACGAAGGGCGATTATAGTCGCTCTCTGCCGATCGCCACTACTTACAAACGATAGGCGACTACAGTCGACCTTAGTCGCCCTCCAATTAACTAGAATTAGTCAAATCAAAAAAACATGTTTAAGACCTTGGCTCAAGTAATGGTATAACAAAGGCGCGAATTTCAAAATATCTATATATTTATTTAATAAATTAAAACGAATGAAACAAAATTGTGTACATTTTTGACACGGCGTCCCGTTTAGAGGAAGCGTTTTTGCGGAGAGCATCGTCGTAGCGAAAGGGTTAAAAGCAATTTTCGGGGTAGAAAGTTCTTATTTAAGGAGGAGATTGATATCTACCTACTACCGTTTACGACTATTTTGCAAGACTTCCAAAACAAGATTAATTGGAAGCATTTAAAGAGTGGAAAGAAGGAAGGAGAAGCATTTTATTGCAGAAGGGAATTACTTTGAACATATAGTATTTAAAATAGGATCTTAAAAAATTATTAACCGTGTATTTTATTCTCAAAAAATTCAGCTTGATCCTTATACAACATTATTTGTTTTAAATGGATGGATTGCGTTGTTAATCTCTCCTTGCGACTTTCAGTGTATATACGGTAGGTAACGCTTCATCGGTTACTAAATTACAAGAACTTTGCTAGGAGTCTCGAGCTGAACGCAGTTCTTATGAGCAGCGCGCTCAGTTTACATTCCCCGTATACTTTTTATTATTAGCAATGAAAAGCTACTTAAAGTAATAAAGTACCTATAAAAGTCAGTTGATATGAACGGTTTTGCGGCTTTTTCTGACGTAAAAAGTACAATAAAAGTTATATTTTTCGCTTTATGGCGTTTGCCCTGCGAGCAAAGGCAAGAAAAGTAAATGACATAACTACACCACAACTAAATTAATACGGTGTTAAAGTGTAATTAAGTTTCTTATTATCCGCGGTTCAAAAAATATTACTCCCGCAACAAAAATTCATCAACCAGATATTTTATTAAATAACATTTAGTCAGTTCTTTATGCTTTAAAAGCGAACTTTATTACTGTGTACATACGCTACTAATCCTCAAAGCTATTATGTTTTATTTCAAGTGGATATATCCAACAATCATTCTGAATAAGCTAAATTAGATCAAACCTCTCAGTACTTCTGTAAAGTACTTAGATTTTCCACAAACATTGCATAATAACACAATGAGCACCAAACGATCTGCCACATTAAATTAAACTATGTACTTCATTGTTACCAACTCCGAAGTCCAGTAATCTAATGACGTAATTATTTCGTCTTGGGTTTGTAAAATTACTAATCAATTTGGGTAGGATTGAAATGTACCTCCGTAATTGTGGATGGGCTAGTTTAACTTGTAACGCAGCACTGCTACAGACTAATAAACGTTTCTGATGGTTTCAGCAAAGATAATTGTTATGGTAACCAACGGTTAATGGATTGGATTCGAACTAATTCAATATACTTAAACAAGAATATTTGAAGGACGTTGGTGGACAAATTAATTTTATTGCAAAAGTCGCGAGGTTTATCTTTGTAAAACATACGAGGTGTGGCAATAAAGTTTCCGTAAACGTTGCAACGGGTCCACCTTTCAGTACTTACCCTACCAGTTACTTTATTCCCGCAAATCCTTAACGGACGATGGGTTCACCACCGGGATGCGCTATGTGGGGTGGGTAAGCTTAATCTCAGGGCGTGGAAGTTTTTCTTACTCCCACCCACACACATACTCTTTGCGGCAGTAACGCTGGCGCAGAAATTGTACAAAAGCAATATTTAAACAATGAATTTTATTTCATCAAAATAAACAAACAGCCTAAACCTTAAGACACTCAATTAGAATGAAAATGTTTCTAATTCTTATTTAACATTATTTCCAATACCATCTTTATAGAAAAAATAGAACAGAGTTTATACAGTATAGAAACAATCATATACCTTAAATATAATGAAACGCTAAGTAACAATAATGTAAATTTAGCAATTAACTGAAAATTACATTCTTTAGAGCAAGTACAGAAACAATCATGTACCTTAAATATAATGAAACGCTAAGAAACAATAATGTAAATTTAGCAATTAACTGAAAATTACATTCTTTAGAGCAAGTCCAGAAACAATCAAGTACCTTAAATATAATGAAACGCTAAATAACAATAATGTAAATTTAGCAATTAACTGAAGGGTACATTCTTTAGAGCAAGTCCAGAAACAATCAAGTACCTTAAATATAATGAAACGCTAAATAACAATAATGTAAATTTAGCAATTAACTGAAGGGTACATTCTTTAGAGCAAGTCCAGAAACAATCAAGTACCTTAAATATAATGAAACGCTAAATAACAATAATGTAAATTTAGCAATTAACTGAAGGGTACATTCTTTAGAGCAAGTCCAGAAACAATCAAGTACCTTAAATATAATTTCTAACCTTAGTTTAATCGTTAGTGCGTATAGCAGTTGTGCTGCCGGCGGATAGATGGCGATGCCGATGGTAGGTTTGGGTATACGCTACGTTTGCGTCCGTGACTGTCGTTGCAAACCCAACACCATGCGACCATGCCTCAACCACGTAGGATTGCTTATTCGTCCTTTGGGTACTTTCGCTGGTCTTTACTCACTGACGCACTACCAATTTGCACCCCACACCTTCCAAGACGCTTTGCTCGGTGATCTGCGTATTATGTACGTTGCACTTTTGTACCGCAACTGAGCGCTTATCATACACCACCTCAAGTTCAGTTATTGCCTACTTCACTAGGAACTCTTCTAAATACTCAATAGAACTATCAAACATACATATAAATAGCTATTGGGGCACTTCTCCTTACATTTGGGAGCAACAAAAAATGATCGCCCAAAATCTCACAAGCACCGCAAGCCGCCAGCCATCGACCAGACCACTCAACGCCTGTCTAGCAAACCCCAATGGCTGCCTTCTAATTTCTGCCACTGCGCCACTGCCAACCTTTCACATTACCAACAACTAAAAATTACCCCAGATAGCGCACCCTGGCGGCCACTCGGTAACAGAACTAAAACTTAAAAGAATACAAATAGTCACTTCAAAATGCACCCATTACAACGTGCACTGATGTATTACCGCCCAGAAGAAATCGTGAAACTGATTAAATAAGTGTTTTGGCAAAAACATTTAGTTGACGTTCGATAATAAGCTAATAATTTGTGAAACTACAGGGTGTTGCATGACCAAACGGTCAAACTTAAGGAGCAAGTTCCTCGAGTTATGATTTTTTTAAGGATTTTCTCGTTTCTGTTACAGGATTATTTAGTTTAACGCTAAACTTTATGGCGGTTCTTTGTCCCATAATAAAAATGGCAAGACAAAAAATCTTTAAACGTTATGAAGCCAAGTTGCTCTCTAACCATTCAACGACTGTACTCATGTTACTATTTCACTTTTTTGTTTACATTTTGAAATATATCTATTATCTACGTCTTTGCCAGATCTGTAACTTTGTATTTTCAAGATAACTAGAAATTGAAAATTGCACTAAAAATGCATAAAGTGCACAAAATTGGAGGGAAAAGTAGAGAAAGACCAAGAAAAACAATTAAAGATGAGGAAAAGGAAGCAAAAAAAAAACGCAGAAAAACTGGAAATTACAAACATGGAGTATAGAAAAAAGTATGAAGTAAAATTTGGATAAGAACACCATGACTTAAGGTAGCTAAAGTAGATGGGTAATGTTTGAGTAAAAGGGAAAGAACGTTTTTCAAAATCTGCTTCAATATTTGATTTAACACTGTAGAGCATTGCACTTTGTATTTGATAATGCGTTTATAAAAAATATCTTTAAGATTGTCAACGCAATTTTATTTTAATAGATTTTGTCCAGGTCAGAAAAACATACAGAAAACTGTGTATGTAAGTACTCAGTAACAGATTTAATAATGGCTCATACTTTTGTACAACCGATCCGAGTCTTTACAATCGCAGAATATCAAGTGGGATTCATAATTTATGACGTATTAGTCTTATGTTTTGAAACAGGTATTTTAGGGGCAATAGCGTCGATTTTCACTCGGCTATGTGCTATAATTAAGGAATATACTTGTTCACAAATTTCCCAGGAGGTTAACATTTAACTATTCGTCTGGAAAGAAAATCATCTTCACTTAACTGCTCGCCTAGTTTTGGGTATATAGCTCATTTTGTAAATTTCATTAGCAATGTGAAGGTTAAGGTGTTGCTGTAAAAGCTTAAGCGAAGTTTTTTTAAAGTATTTTATCTAACTAATTGTATATAATTATTTAACAAAAAAGTACCTTCAGGTTACACTTAAAATTGTACAGGTTGACGAGGAAATACCCTAAAATTCGTATACAGGTACGTAAATTTAGCTTCAGTAGGTGCGAGCAATCGCTCAATGTCGTCATTTGCACTCAAATGGCGAAGTTAAGAAAAACTCAGCCGCAAAATGGTATCATTCACGTGCTAAAGGCATCGTATAAGCAACGGCTGCGAAGTAAATTTGATGTTTTACGTTTCTGTTAAATGCGTATACCTCGAAAATAGCACATACGACGCATTATATATTTACTAGGTTTCTTCTATGCTAATACCGGATACGGAAACAAGGGAACGGATCAGCTGTGCCTTGCCAAAACGTATTCGGCACGTAAGGCCGCCGTCAGTTGCATGTATATTCAAATGTACGACTGCATAATTAGTAACTTGCTTGAAAAAGCATAGTGTAGTAGCTTACCGTGGATTCTTTGGAAGCCACACCACCAACCAACCAATCATTATTATGTTAATGAATGGAAATTATCTTGCCTATGCAAACAAATGGAATTCTTCGCTGGAAGATTTATGCAATTGCGTAGAAAAAAAAATTACTTTTAATGTACAAACCAAAACAAGAATTAAGAAAGTATATTAGAAATAGGAAGTAATATAATTTTTAAACGTTTTGATTTTGTCATCTAAACTACGCTGTGATGGAAAGATAGAGATGGAAATAAACGAGATAATAGGTTCAGCACCTACGCTTATATATGGAGATAAAGGAAACCACACCTAGAAATATCCAAGGGAACGAAAGGTGTGTTTAGCCCGATCCTAACCAATGGATGCGAACCATAAACATGACCGAGATTCAAAAAGTCGAACTAAAGGTATGGAAATTGAAGGTAAAAAATGGGTAGATACAAAATTAGAAATAAAATCAATAGGAAAAACCCAAAAGTACAAGTAATGGAACACAACTAAGATAGCTATGTCACGTGCATTGAATGAGGTAAATTATGAAGACCAGGGTCCTGTTTCTCGAAACTTACAAGCCTTGTAATACAAGCCCGTAGCTTAGCTACACGTGTGGTTTCCATGAAAACTTCACATGTAGCTGAGCTACGAACTTGTATTACAAGGCTTGTAAGTTTTGAGAAACAGAACCCTGACCCTGTTTCTCGAAACTTACAAGCCTTGTAATACAAGTCCGTAGCTAAGGCTACACGTGTAGTTTCCAGTAGTTTCCATGGAAACTACACGTGTAGCTAAGCTACGGACTTGTATTACAAGGCTTGTAAGTTTTGAGAAACAGGACCCAAAGCAATAAAATGCGAACTGGAAGAAAAATCCGAAAGAAGAAACTAAGGAAACCTGGAATAAGAATATAAAAAAAACTGCCAAGAACAGAGTAACCGATTGAAGTAAGCTAAGCTAAAGATAGAAAAAGATGGAGGTATTCATACAAGAAGAGTCCTCTTGTATAAGAGGAGACAAAATCCTTACCGCTTATAGAGACGTAATAATCATAAAAGAAGAGTTAATTTGTATCTTAAAGTCAATATCATTACATCTCTAATTACATCCAATACATCTAATAACAAAAATAAATAACCTTTGCCTGTATGCCAATAATTCAATAGTTTAATTAAAAAAGTAACAAGTTATTGCTATCTGAATAATTTATTTCCCTCATGATTCAAATCGTATTACTCAAAATTAATGTGCGTTATTCATAGAAAATACATCACACAAAAAACACTCTGTAGCCGAATAATGCGAATAGTATTCGACAAATATAATTTCATTAGCGTATGTGATTAAATCGTTTGATAACATCAAATATTCACCATGTTCAAAGAAAACACATGTTCTGTTATACAAATAATCATATCATTCGGTCAATATGTACATAAGTACTATGTAGCAGCTTAATAGATTCAGTAATTATTGAATGAGTAATAAATTTCATACGTGAATGAAGTCTAGACCTGTGTGCGAGCAAACAGCAGAAATATTAAATTTTAAGAATATTAATTAGTGTTCATTTATTATTAAAAAACTTGTTAATTAATTCGCATGTTTATTGTATAGTATACAGGGTGTTTCTTAAGTAGTGCAAAAAAAATTCAGATAATGATTCCTTATCGAAAATTAAGGGGGGTCTTTCTTAAAAAAAAATTCCTTACACGTCTCCTTTCGAAGTAAAATTAGGTTTTTATTTTATTTCTTAAATTTGGATAAATTTAGGAAAATTATATTTGGTAGATGTCTTATACTTATTAAAAGGTTTCCCATAGTATTATTTTTAATCATCTCCCACCTCCACAGGGAGCTGAAAAGTGCGACCCCTGTTGGTTTTCTTATAAGAACCTTTTGGTGGGTTAAAATTTTTTAATTCAAAATATTTTTTTCAAAGCTCGATTTATTTAGAAACTTTATTTATTCTCTAGTTTATCTCGTAATACCTACCGTTTTTGAGTAAAAAATAAAATAAGTAAACATGAACCATCAAATATTCCAACATAAAACGACTCATTTTGGTGGTTTCCATGGTTTGTTTATGTTCATGTTAGATAGAATTGACGGGCGTTATAGCGTTGTTGTCCGAGTTAACCTCAAAATGCATTACACCCGTCAATTCTATCCAATATGAGAATAAACAAACCATGGCAACCACCAAAGTGAGTCGTTTTATATTGGAATATTTGATGGTTCATATTTACTTATTTTATTTTTTACTCAAAAACGGTAGA
Source organism: Elmis aenea (assembly GCA_947652605.1). Lineage (NCBI taxonomy): Eukaryota > Metazoa > Arthropoda > Insecta > Coleoptera > Elmidae > Elmis > Elmis aenea. The sequence continues at coordinate 15,146,449 of OX393578.1, forward strand.
TTTTGCGAGATAAACTAAAGAATAAATAAAGTTTCTAAATGAAGTTTTAATTTAAAAATTTTAACCCACCTAAAAGTTCTGATAAGAAAACCAACAGGGGTCGCACTTTTCAGCCCCCTGTGGTGGTGAGAGATGATTAAAAATATTACGATGGAAAACCTTTTAATAAGTAGGTAGAAGCAGTGGTGAGCTATGAAATTTTTAACAAAGGGCTCGCTCATAGTTAAATAAAAACAAAAAATAATGTTAATTATAAGTTGGGAAAAAAATGGTATTTTAAATTCAAACGTGAATAATCGAGTGATTGAACATAATTCAAAAAATTCTATTGTGCGACGGGTTATTCTAAATTTAATCGTCATTGCTTGATAGGCATGACTTAGTCGCTTTACAAATGTATGTAATGACAATGATTTTAAGATATATTTTTTCTTGAGAAAATCGTTAACAAGAAGAATAAGGGGCTCGCAAATTAAGGAATAATTAAACAAAGGGCTCGCGCGAGCCCCCGCGAGCCCCCTACAGCTCACCACTGGGTAGAAGTATAAGACATCTATCAAATATCATTTTTCTAAATTTATCCAAATTTGAGAAATAAAATTAAAACCTAATTTTACCGCACCCATTTAGGGGGGTGTAACTTCGAAAGAAGACGTCTAAGGAATTTTTTTTTAAAGAAAGACCCCCCTTCATTTTGGATAAGGAATCATTTCCTGAATTTTTTTGCACTACTTAAGAAACACCCTGTATACATAAATAGAATGGGCTAAAATGAATTTTCTAATAGCAAATGTTAAGAAATATTTCTGATAAATTTTCCAAAAATTTCTCTTTTCCAATAATTAACTAAATCTAGAAAAGTTTTTATGGATAAGACTGTTGGTCTTAACTCACAGATTTTCAAATTCTTTAAACCAAGTAATCTATTCCCGAATTTAAAGTTTTATATTCAAGCTGAAAATATCTCCAAGTTAAAACATGTGAGACGTTGCTTCTGGAATTACTTTTCATAGTTTTAGCACGCAGATAAGGTGTGTAACTATCCTTAAGAATAAAATTTAAAACCGTAATTTCTTTCTGGAAAAAACCTATTAAAAACCAACGTTGCTTCTATAATGGACAAGTTGGTCTAAATAAAATTAATACAGAGGCATAACGCCCATTGGAAAAAAAAGCAGAACTGGCCCACTTCAAGACTAACCTGTCAAAAGTCTCTAAAGAAAAGACAGAAGAAATGTTCCGGATGAGCAGAGCAGACATCAGCGCCACCGGGCTCTTTTCAGGACACTGTGGGCTAAACAAACACTTCTACATAATGGGCTCTCAGATCGATTTATTCAGAGGATGTGGTGAAGAAGAAGAAATTCCTCCACGTAATATGCCAGTGTGAAGGATTCACACCCTATCGGCGCAGACTTCTAGGGATGGAAAAAACAACCAAGAAGAGCTAAGAAAAACCACCTTAAAGAAAATCCTGGAGTTCTTCAAAAACACAGGACTTCTTTACGTGGCTATCACCAGAGGGTACAATAGACCAATAGGTCGCAGTACAGGAACTTTAAAGGGAATCACCACCGTGGAAGTATTGGTTATAATAAATAAGTACTCGGGATTGTGCCGGAAGTAAATAAATCAAAAAGTTTTTAAAGTCTACGAATTAAATAATTAAAAAGACATTTTGGGGAAATTTTAGAATTTAGGACAGGTACGCAGACATTTTTATTACAACATTTTCTCTTAAAATATTGCGGACAATCCTGAAACAACGAATGCTAACAACACGACAAAAATATGATTACAATGTACAGCATGAACATAAAATGGGTATAACAAAATACGCTGTAATCGTCCAGACGTGAGTTATGTCCTTAAAAAGCTCCATAAAAATTAAAATATCAACAATTCCGGTACATGTACCGCTAAAGACTATCACAAACATTGCAATAAATTCAAATTTAAGTTAGAGTACACGGACTACCACATACACATCGCGACACTTAATTACTTTGTTTATGATAATTCCACTCGTAAATTTTCCTCGCCTAGTTAGCTTTCAGCAATTATTACAAGTTGTAAAATTAAGGGACAGTTGTTTTACCATCAATTATTTCGCACGTTTACGCATACAGCAAATCATCGTTTATAATCCTCGAGTTATTATAACTAATAAGAGAACAAACTGAAAGTATCTGAGATAAAACAATAAAAGTTGTTTACTAGTACCAATAATTGCAACGGTAAAATATGAATTTTTTCTTATCAATGAGGTGTTCAAAAAATTAATTTTATACAAAGGCTATACCTAAAGCAAGGTACACTCCCAAGAAATGAATAAACTTTTTATTACAATTACTTTAAAATACATACCAAAATTAAGCTTATTTCTTACATATTTTTCAGTATAATCCCAAACCAAAGCATTTGTCCTAACGTGACACTAATTTCATTATACCCTCTTCAGAAAAATTTACGTCTTTATTTGTCAACCAGTCTATGGTTCCACTTTTACATCTTCGTCAGATGAAAATCGTCTTCCCGAAAGATGTTTCTTTGCCTCCTCGAACATGTGATAATCAGAGGGTGCTAGGTCGGGGCTGTGCAGAGGGTGCTCGATTATTTCCACCCCATCCTGTTGATTTCTTGAACAGTTATCCCAGCAGTATGAGGAGCTGCATTGTCGCGCAAAAGCTTTACACCTCGGGTCAGAATTCCAAAACTTTTTCAACGTAGCATTGTTCCCCTTTATGAATGAAATCAACAAACAAGTGCCTTCGTCCCAAAACACTGTCGCCATAACTATACGAGCAGATGTTGTTGCCTTGAATTTTTTTGCAACAGGAGATCCTGGATGTTTCTATATCATGGAGTCTCTTTACTTTCTGGGGTAATGTATTGGATTTATGTTTAAACCCGGTGACAATACTGTCAAGGAAGTCTGGTTCTTCTTGATAACGCAATTTAAGGACACACTAATTCGTTGTGCTTTGTGTTGTTTGGTCAGTTCTTTTGGTACTCATCGGGTTTGCACTTTCCGGAAGCCTAGACTGTCATGAACGATCCGATAAACAGAAGTTTTTGTTAGGTTAAGTGCGTCTGCAATGTCCTTTAGTTTAATTCGTCGATCGTTTAACAAGAGTGTTTTAACACAAAGTCCATTGTCCGAATTGCATGCACTTTGAGGTCTTCCTCTGCGTTCTTCGTCAAACAGTGATATCCTCACTTCTCTAAACTGATTATACTACACTGACACAAACTTGTTTACGTAAAATTACACTCTCACCGTACAGGGTGGTCCAAATTCGATGGGATTACGTGGGTATCTCGCTTAATAGTCAAGATAAAGAAACGGTTAAGTTACCAAAAATATGCAGTTTTTTTGGGAGAACCTCAGAACCGTTTTCAAAAATATTCTATCATTTCCGGTTTTTGAGTTATTGAAAAAAGTGTTTTTTGTTATATTTATAATGTGTCATATCTCCCTTATTACTTTAAAGATCGAAAAAGTTTATGAAGATTATTTTTAGATATTTTTATGTTAATTTTAATAGTAGGTAGGTACTAGCAAAAAAATGTATGCTTACCATTAAAAAGTTATGACACAACTTCCTTTTTTTTTAAATAGAAGCTATAGTTGGCTGTGAGCTATTTAAATATTTTTTTTTTCATTCCAAATATATGAGGATTGATGTATTTATTTTCAATAATACGCAAGTTACAAAGGTTTTTAAACTTTTTTAAAGCTGAAAAACAAAAAGTAGGCTGTGAAAACAAAAAAAACAAGAAAAACCCGAAATGATAGAATATATTTGAGAACTGTACTGAGTTTGTCTCAAAAAAACTGCAAATTTTTGGTAATTTAACTGTTTCACTATCTAGAATATTAAGCGAGATACCGATGTAATCCCATCGAATTTGGACCACCCTGTACCCATTAACAATTTCTCCGTGTAATTTAGTTGGATTCTTTTGTTTTGCATTCAGATATCGAATAACTCCACGCACTTCTACTTTTGATGGCTTTTCAATAAAGGCATTTTGTAAATGGACTAACATAACCTTAATACATAAACGACAACAGACAAGCACTGCCACCTAGATAAGAAAGTATTAAATCATGCAAAGAGGCGCCAGTGTACCTTACTTATTGAACCGCTCTCGTATAATATTTCTTTGTTTGAAACAGTTTAACTAACAATTCTAACATTTCCGGAAATAGAATATTTTCCTAGTCATAAATTGTATAAAACGACGTTAGTTAAATTACAAACTGTAATCCTAGACCCTATACCTACTCTATACGATCATTAAATTTGTTTTACAATTGCCGATTAAATGTACGGAAACGAAGTCTTAATTTAACGAATTTGATTTAATATCACTTAAGACAAATATTTGGTAACTTAGTTAAGATTCTGCTTTGTTCACTATAATCCCTACATTAAGTGGAGAAGAAGTGGGCGTTTGCGAAAATATTTGCATATATTTCAATGAATGATTGCTGAAACATTTATGTATGTGCATCGAAGATGATGGAGCAAAAGCGATTTGTCTCTGACTTCTGAATTTGCCTTATTTACCATTTATTTATGTAAACTGCAAAGCCAACTTTTTACAGAAATCAATAGAGATTAATCCTAAGTGTAATCAAAAACTAGAGTGTTACTGCAAAAACTTTTTTAAATTATATACGTTTTTTATTTTAATATTTTCAGCATATTTTGTAAATACAATAAATCATATCCCGACAAATGTTTATGTAGTTTAAGTTTGAATTTATATAAAATTGTAGCTCAGCTCTAGTTTGTTAAAAACATTTTCTAGTTTTCATACTCTAATAAATTTGTTTGTCCACACCCAGAAACTGCGACTCAATAATGCGATTTCAATAATGCACTAACCTAAATTTTATCAAGAAAAACCGGTTGAAACCGGTTTTTAATATTTATAATTTCGTTTCCGTTATTAAATAAAAAACAAAAGCATTGACTCCTCGACTCCCGACTCCCGAATTCCGACTCCGACTCCCCATCCTTGTCCACAACTACGGTGCAGTCAGTCTCTATAGCAGGGGTGGCCAAGCTCCTTGATAGTCCGAGCCATTTTTCAAAATTTGAAATTTTTCGCGAGCCGCAATTAAATACGTATTTAAAAGGTATGCAAAAAAGGTATTAAAAAAAAAAATTTCACAGAATATATTTATTGAAAACATAAATAAAAGTACAAAATATGTGTATTGAATTTGAATATTAAAAATTAAACACATTTATTTTACTTCTCTTGATAATTCTTTAAAATTTGGTGAATAATTGGTGACAGCATTTCTCAGTAATTCTTTGAGATGCTGGTTAGTTAATACTGATCGGTCAAAATCGGTCTGGAGTCGGTCGATTACGGACGATTACGCCACTGTTTATGTTCGTTCGCGCAGTTTTCGATGTCATTCTTAACTTGGACGGAAATGAAATTTGTTACAACGTTGCACTTAGTCTTTCATATTTGTTGTCAGTAATTTAAAAGACATTTTGAAACACATACGGAACGATAATAATTTTTTTAAATATAATAGCACAAAAATGAAAAGGGAACTCGGGTACATTTATCGAGAGCCACAAATAATCCTTCAAAGAGCCGCATGTGGCTCGCGAGCCGCAGGTTGGCCACCCCTGCTCTATAGCGTGAACATCCATAAACATGAACGATCGGTTTGGTATTGTGGAATATTTCAAAATATGAACGACAGAATAATAATTCGTACTCCAAAACGTGAACAACTAATAAAGAAAGCAGTAGTAAATGTAAATAATTAGTTACTCTATTTGCTAAAAAAAAATCTCTGTCCAAATTTGTTTAGACTAGTTTAATATCAATTGAATATCAATCCACCGTATGTGCTCTTTGAAAGAAGGAAGCAAAAGTTACCTTAACAGTTGGTATGGCATTTTCTGGACCAGGAAAATTAGGTTTGGTGAAAATTGCTCGAATAACAATTCCTCGAAAAATTGCTCGAACTAATGAAAAAATATTAAATTTATGTATACAGGCTGATTCAAATTCGACCCCCACCATGGGGATCTCGCTTATTAGTGGAGATAGAGGGTATGTTTAAATTTGGCAAAGTTGCTAAATTTCTTGCTCATTAATAATCCGAAGAGAAAAATTGACTATGATTTTTGGTATTCGAAATATTTTCGCGGTAAATTGAGGAAATTGAGGAACTATTTTTCGAGAAATTTTGTTTCGAGCAATTTTCCGCACTCCGAAAAGTTAAAATCTTTGAGAACTTCAGAATTTATCAGAATGGAAAAGAAATTCTATTAATGGTTTTTGCGACAAACAGTAGGAAGGGCTTCAATAAGTGGTGTTAGTACGAAAGAGGAAGCAAAATATTTTTAAGGAAAGATTAGTGACAAATTGACATACATTTTTTTCCCGCTAGCTGAGGATGTTTAAAAAAAATTAGGAATCGGTATTATATACGTTTTCTGACTATTAGGTACTTAAGAAAAAATATTTTTACAACCAAAGCTAGTTGCTCCCTTACTACAAAAACTTATAAACAAAATTGAGGAGTCAAATTTAAGCCATGATCAGTTGTATAATGCTGACGAAACAGACTTCTACTGAAAGCTATTTACGGGAAAACTTGCGTTTCAAGTGAAGAAAAATCAGCGTTTATGGGAAAACAACTAAAGAGAGAATAACCTTCCTAGCATGCCTAAAAGTTATATAATTTAATATTCAGTTGTTTTTATATGCGCTGCTCTTGGTGATGACTAGTGTTTAGTAATCCACAATGTTAAATCAGTTTTAAGAACTACCTATCCAATAACGTGAACTTAAAACAGTAAACATCACTAACCTTAATTAGTTCACGTTACAGAGACTGCACTGTATGTGTATATACTTTTTATTTACTGTTTTAAGTAGGAAGTCCTTGTCAAATTTAATTTTTGGGCCTTTTATATTGATATTTGTGGGGCCCCAAATAAGCGCCCTAAGCACTTGTAAGTAAATACAACCCTGCACCTAGAAATTGCTTGTAGGTAATGTTTCTTTAAATTGATTTGTAAAAAAAAATTTTTTTGAATAAAATCTCGTTTAAGCTTGATAAAATACTGAAAATAAGTGCTGCAATATGCTGATACAGAAGTTATAATTATTTCAACTAATTATAGCCAGCAATCGGACGTTCACTCATCAGTACATATAAATTAGCTGGTAAGATTTAGATTGATTGCACCAACATCAAGTTTTGATGGATGAGTTGCCGCTTGAATTATTGACCAATGGGTGTGGCGTTTTTAGAAATAAACTTATTTGCCTTTACTTTATTTATAATACACCAAATTAGATCGAAACGCAGATTTAAAATAAAAGGTTTAGCTCATTTTTACAACGTTTTTTGTCGCACACTAACAAACGTCTATACACAAGGACGATTTAAATTATGTAAATTTTTTATGGAAAGAAAAATCAGAGGTAAATACGAGGTATATTCAAAAAGGATGTACCATTTGGAAGGAGTCTTCATTAGATTCGCTATGTCTTAAACCACTTCTTTACATAGTTTTCACCATTATTGAAATCTTGAACGGTGCCGGAGAAAAACGACAAAAACGGAACTCCTGCATAAGCGTTATGATTTGAGAAGTTGTGGTGTAACTATATCTATGCGACTTACATAGGCGGTTAACATAGAGAAAACCGTTTTTACAAAAGCCTCGTTTTTCTCCGGAACTGTTTAAGATTTTTTCAAAAACTTTGCACCATTTTATTTGCAAAGAATGCGCGCGTTGGTAAATAGAAGAATTTCGATTTTTTCTCTGACGGTTTCATGGCCAACGCGATCGCAAAAATTAGTTATATTATTCAGATTTTCCCCTATTTTTCCGAACAAAATGGCCAGTGGCACGTATACTCTACGAAACATTCAGTTTTGATGTTCTTGATGCAATAAATACAGCCTTAATCAAATTCTAGCGACAATGTATCGTGACCTTTCCTGGTAAGTATTTCGATTAGATGTTGAAATGCTCTGTTATTTTTAAAGGGTAATTTTAAACAGTTCTATTAGAATATTTTATCAGTGCATTATTGGTGCAGTTAACTACCATTTATAAATGCATTTGTCACTTTATTGTGCTAGTGTTAACACGAAAGCAAAATAATATTCTTTAACGTCGACTTGGTACTTATTCTAATCAAGCTGTCTAGCACAAAACTAATTTTCTTTACAAGGAAATTTAATAAGTTACCGTTTAACGCAAAGAGAAAATATAATTAAAACTTAATATATTTACTACTGCAGTTATAATTGAATTCAAGGCGTTTTATCCACAAACTGGGTGAAAATCTGAGACGCTGCAACGCAATGTATTCATCTTCCTGTAACAAATTACTCCTAATAACACTCTGCGGTTGGTTTAAAACAACTTAATGTGCTTGTAAGGTCTGGTATTTAATCATTGTGATCGCGTTTGCACTGAGGAATGTTTAAAATTTAATATATTCAATTTATCTGCCTGTATTGTGCTGCCAAGCAGTCTTTTTTTTATTATTAAAGAAGGAGAATGCAAAACATGTCAATTTGTTCGTTAATTTTTTTGCGTACAGCTACATGTTTCTTCTGCTGTATAGAAAAACTAAATTTACATCAAGGTTTTAGCTTTTTACAAATAAATTTAGATATCCCTAATGGCGGTAAAACAAAAAACCAATAAGTCGACTTTTGCTAATTTAAATGAATATTTATCGTTTTTTTTTACGCGAGATTCCCACCAAATTAAGACTTTCGCCCAGTATTTTAACGGTAATGTTCTTTAATAAAAAAAAACAGATAATATTTACGATACCCTTAATTAAAATTCAATTTAGGTATTTAGGTACATAAAATTTTAATCAAACTTAACTGGAATTTAATTAAAGCTTAATTTAATAATATTTTTACTGCAATATATTGTGTTATGTTGTTTTACGACTATTTTTACCATGTTTAATATTGATTTCTAAAAATATTTTATGATCATTTTAACCATCTAGGGAGTTTTCCTATTGGTAAAGTACACTCGAAAATTACCAGAGTAAATCGATAAATGAGGTTAACGCTATAAGTTACGAACAAACTTGTAATATTTAATAAAGTTTTGATGGTACGTGGAGATATACGAAATTCTGAATATATTTTATTGTCTGTGTAAAATTCAGAGGAGAAGATATTTCCACTCTAAAGGACGAGATGCGATCGGGCGGACGAATCAAGAGGTCGCTGGAGGCGTTCACTTCGGCGGGTACAAAATCGTGGCTAAACAATTGCTGTGGGCTATTCGTCTTCCTTGTATACTTAAAATTGTACACAATTTGGTTATTTTTAACTGGGTAGAGGCAAACTTTATTAATTAAGGAACAAAATACACAGAACGTCGAATATAACAGCGCTGAGTTCATAAAAATTATTTTGTAAACAAAAACTTTTAGATTAGGTACCTCTGTGTTTTATTAATTTTGATCAACATTGTTTATCTAATTTCCGTTAAGGTCAATACACATTATAGGTACGCTCTCGCTCCAGTCGCGGTCCACTCTCGCTCCACTCCCGGTCCAGTGTATTCACACTGGCCGCGCTCTAGCCGCAAGCTAGGCGCGAGCTAGACGCAAGCCAGACGCATGCCAGCCGCGTTCCAGCCGCGCTCCAGTAGCGGTCAGTACTCATTCGCTACAGTGTATTGTATACAGATACATGAATACATGCAAATTTAAGCAATAAAGACCTTTTTATAGTGGCGTTATTGCTTGACGCAAATGAAAAGCATACCAAAAAGATAAGAAAATGGGTACATCCTTTGTTAAAGCGTCGAAAGTTGGAAGGAGAATTTTACACTTTATTTCCGCATTTGGCAGCTGATGATACGAAATTCTCGCAATATTTTAGGATGTCTAAAGATAAATGCAAATTACAAAATCATCGTCGTTCATGTTGATTCATATAGATTGACAGAAGCGGATTTATCACAAGACTTGATAGGCTATATACAGCCTACGTCGGCAAATTTTATGGGTCAACAAATTAAAGTTAAATCCGTCCAAATAATTAAAAAAATTAATAATTTGATATTAAGAATTATCAAACACTCAGATGTAGATATTTACTTATGAGGTGCCGACCTATACGAAAATAGAGTGGTAAAATTCACAAACTTTCCGGTTTTTTGGGGCCCAAAAACACAGCAGGAAAAACCATTATAGTTTTATATGGAATAGAAAACTTTTTCAAACAAAAACGAGTACTTTTTTTAAGTTTATATATAAAAAAATTATAGGGTGGCGAAAATGTATTAGCTAACAGGCGGAAAAATCATAAATCCGCCACTGTGGATGGAGTAGTGGTGGTGGTATATTTGTAATAATAATATGAACGTCCGTTATTGTATTAGTTTCGATATCGAAGAAATAAAAACTCTGGATTTACTGGAACGGTTATCTTTATTTTTTTACGTTTTTAATCCGACGTTTAGAGGAAGGAGCTCATAAAATTATGAGCGAAACGTCAGATAAAAAACGTAAAAAATAAAGATACCGTTCCATTTAATCCAGAGTTTTTATTTCTTCGATATCGAAACTAGGGGTATATTTGCTTCATCAAATCTTGGGGACTTTTTACAAAATGGTACTCTTGAAACTCTTGATGTACCAGAAGATAAACCTCTTACAGGAACTAAACAATCAGCACCCTTTGTTATCGCTGATCCAGCTTTGCTATTGAAAAAATATATAATATGATAAGGCCATCCTACACTACAAATTAAAAATAAAATCGAAAGAAGAAATTTTAATTAAAGATTATCACGTGCACGTAGAATGGTTAAAAATCCATTCGACACATTAACACAAAAATTTAGAATTTACAATTTATTGACCACACAACCAACACAGAAATTTTAAGACATTTCCGAGGGAAGAAGGAAATTCTACAACTGCAGCTTTTGAAGTAAGAGACACGTTTGCAAGATCCTTTGATTCCGATGCTGGTTCTGTTTCAAGGCGAATAAATATGATTTGAAAAATTACGTTACCATTATCTTTTAATAGTGATGAATATTATATTATTAAAAAAATTTGTATGCATTTTCTAGACTTTTTTAACGCCTTTTAAGTTTATTTCTATTTTTTTCTTCCATGTCGTACAAATCTGCTTTGTTGAAAACCATTTTAATTAAAAATTACTACTAAATAATCAAAAAATATATAATGTCACAATCTGTTCGGTGTTCGCACTGACGTAACGCTTACAAAATAGAATGCGTTGCATTTTGGAGCGGGAGTGGAGCGAGACCGGACCGCGAGTGGAGCGAGTACCTATAGTGTGAACGGCCACATTTAATTACATGCAATCGAATTTTTCGAGACCGGGAGTGATTGTTTATCAAGTAATTTGATTAGAAGGCCTCAAATGTGAATTTTTGTCATTGTATTACGTTATCTCACAAGGGAGGGTCACGATACGTTGTCGTCGCTAGAATTTGATTCAGGCTGTGTTTATTGCATCAAAGACATCAAAACTAAATGTTTTCCAGAGTTATACGTGTCACTGGCCATTTCCTTCGGAAAAATAGGGAAAAAACTGAAAAAATGGTATAAAAAGGTCATTTTTGTGATCGCGTTGGCCATGAAACCGTCAGGGACAAAATCAATATTTTCTATTTACCAATTCGCGCATCTTTTGCAAGTAAAATGGTGCAAAGTTTTTGAAAAACTCTTGAAAGGTTCCGGAGAAAAACGTCAAAAACGAAACCCCTGCATAAGCGCAATGATTTGAGAAGTTGTGTGTGTATATCTATGCGACTTGCATAAGCGTTTAACATAGGGAAAACAGTTTTTACAAAGGCTTCGTTTTACGCGTTTTTCTCCGGAACAGTTTAAGATTTTTTCAAAAACTTTGCACAATTTTATTTCCAAAGGATGCGCGCATTGGTAAATAGAAAAAATTCGATTTTGTCTTTGATGGAATCATGGCCAACGCTATCGCAAAAATTACTTTTATTATTCAACTTTTCAGTTTTTCCCCTATTTTTCCGAAGAAAATGGCCAGTGGCACTCTGCAAAACATTTAGTTTTGATGTTGTTGATGCAATAAACACAGCCTTAATCAAATTCTAGCGACAACGTATCGTGACTTCCCTGGCAGAGCCTAATTATGTAGTATTAAAAATTTATTTTCTGTGTAAAATTGTTACTTTTAAAGTATTCAATACCCAACAAACTTATTGTGTGATTTATTGGTTACACCTTTAACCGCTTTATAAAACCAATATGATTAAAAAAACTGTTTTTATTGGTTAACACAATCATATTTTGGAAAAAAACTAACAAAGTTTAAAGCAAGTTTCGCATGAAAGGATTACCTATATTTGTAACACTCAAAAACAAACTAAAATAATTTACTATTTTAAGTATTTTTAATTTTTTTTTTATATAGTTTTCAAAAAATTAAAACGGCTAACGTGTTTTAAAATGAAAATATATGACTAGTTGTGGCACATTGTTGTAGTATTTTTTTTTAAAATTTAAATATGCAAAAATAATTACAGGTTGGTATTTAATTATTCACAGTTCTTATCATTTTCAATTAAATCAAAAGTAAAAAGTAGAACCAGTTATGATTAACGTGACTTGAAGTGAAATTTGACAAAGATAATATCCTACTGATATGTAATATTTATAGGTAATGTACAGGGTGTTCGAAATTCGAGTTTAAGCATGGGGATCTCGCTTATAATAGTTAAAGTATAGGATTAAATTTCGCAAAGTTGCTAAATTTGGTGCTAGTTAATAATTCGAAAAAAAAATGGAAATAAACAGTACTGCATTAAAGGCGATTCTGATGATGTTCACAAATTTTTCCTTCGTCGAGCGTTTTTGTTTTATGAAAACCCACCTTTACTTTTTCTTATGGGCGGAATTTTTGCCATTACATTTTATTTTAATTCCTTGATGTATTACACATGTTATTTGACTTCTATATTCATTGTAGAATTTAAAAAAAAAATGCGTTTTGGACAACAACCACTATAAATCAGGTGAGGCCGGTCGTTGTAGTTTTTGTCGTTACCATGGCAACCAATCAAAAAACTAAAAATTTTAAAAGCCGATTAACTATGTACTTGTCATCGTAATAAATACGTATAAATGAACTTTAACAACAAAATAGCGATATGGCGCGATTTTTTTATTTATTGAATAAGAATTGTGCTTGTTTAAAACAAATGTTTTTGAAAAATACTGTTTTTCTACGTTAGACAAGAAAGTAAATATTTTTAAGATCAACTTAATTGGCAATGATGCCGTAACTACATCTGCATTATAAATTTTTATATAAATAATAAAACAGAAAGAAGAGTAGGTATTAGGGTTTCTCATATTTGACCATTTTGCTTGTCCCGGGATTCCGGGAAGAAATCGGTCTTTGTCCCGGGATTTCCTGGGATCCCGGGATGTAATAAATTATGTCAATATTTTTAAATAAATAACCCAACAAATTAAGGGAGCGGTTTATTACTTAAAAACAACTCCACGTCATTTATGTAATACATTTTGCTCCATGATTATTACAAATAATTCAATAATATTGGTGAGAGAAACATACATTTGGTAATTATAACCTTTCTATTGCAGTTTCATATTTATGAATACAATAATATAATTTTTACAATGAATTTTTGTAATGTAATTTAAGAAAACAAAGGTGATCTGTGCTTCAGTCAATTAGTCTTTTTCTTAATTTATTAACAAAAAGTTCTGCTGCATAAAATGCTCTTTAAGTCTCTATTGATGTAGGTGAAATTGTCTTGAGAGCATCTAGCAGCAAAGAAACATAATTATTATCAATAAAATTTCATTTATAAGCTATTTTGCTTTGAATTATCAGGGTACACAAAAATAAAACTGTAAAAGTATTTTGAAGATATTAACTTTGTAATGGAGACCGGGCTTCTTTGCGCCATACTAAAAGAGAAAAATTCTTTTGAAGTTTTTTCATAATTTACTGTTAGTAAAGACATTTTAAGCATAAAATTCTGATGTTACGATAGTATTACAAAGATCTTAGCACAAAATAAACGAAAACAACACTTTTTTTAAATCCCGGGAATTCCCGGGACAAAAAGCATTTCCCGGGAAATATAAAATAGCTTAAAATGGACCGGGATCCCGGGAAAGAAACCCTAGTAAGTATAGATTTTTTAATAAGATATTTTAATTAAATCTTTATGTATTTTCAGTTTTTTTTGCTAAAGCCTCGTTCACATGGTGACACTAGCGTCATGACACTAGATGCCACGACATCGCTTGACATTCAGTGTCACGACACTAGGTGTTCACACGTAATATGATATATTTGAGTGTCGTGACATCAAAATAAAAATGGCCGCACTTGTAACTTTAGCAACGAATATTGTAGAGCTACAAATTATTTTTAAGTCGCTACATTCGGAAATACATTTGTCCCATAAACAAGGATATTGTTGTAATGCTCTAAAATTGTTAGAACATTTATTGAGGACATGATAAATTGGAAATCGATGACAAACAAATGTAAAATATTTGTCTGTTTTGACAAATACGCGCTGTTAAAATAAAAAGGTATGGTCAAGTACCGCATTTTCATTATCAAAAGTTGGCAGGTGATCTCAGTGTCACGACATCACTAGTGTCACGGCACTGGCGTCATGACATCGTGGCATCGCGACATCAGGGTGTTAAGACGACGACATTTGATGCCACGCCATCTATTGTCACGACGCTAGTGTCACCATGTGAACGAGGCTTAAAGATATTATAAAAAAGTATTGGGATAATGCAAAGTTTTGAGCTACAGTTCGACAGGTTTTTAAATTTAAAAAATTTTAGTAACTATCAATTTTCTTTACTTTGGTTTATAAACGTTAAGTTTTAAAACTAAAATGCCTAAACTTCTGCATGCGATTTTTTTGAATAGGTTTGACTTATATTATCTTTTTGGCATAATATTGTAAAAGATAAAACCTTCAATTTAACATAAGTTCTTTCTTGGACATCAGAAAATAAATTAATTTATCTCAATAACGACATTATGTGGTTAAAAATAATACGCTCCTACGTCATGAAAAAAATCTTCCCTTTATTAAACTCGTGTTATCATGTTTCAAGTCTTTTTCTGAGTAGAGATCGCACAAAGATAATAATCTGGGGGATCTAGATCTGGCTGTAAGCCGGATGATCTAGTTCAATAAAAACACAATCGCGAATGTCGAATTTTCTTTACTCTATAAACCGTTGCGTTTTCGCGCAAAAGGGCTCGCATTTTAGCAGCAAATCTTCCTTTTTTTGAATAGCTTGGGGTAATTTCACGAGAGTATTAGCATATGTTTTACCGGAAGCTTTGCACCCTCGTGAAATGTATTCAATTAATGAAATACCCTCCATGTTCTCGAGAATGGTCGCCATAAGTTTTATGGCTATTACAAGCTTTTTCAGAAGAGGTATTGACTTGCGAATAGCAACAATTTATTTTAAGGGTGTAATTTTCTGCGTAGCTCTTTTGAACAAAACCTTTGAGCGTAGTTAATATCGCCTAGTCTTTGAACTTGCAAGCATTTTTGTTTTTATCCCAAACAATATTAGTTTTTAGATATTTAAAAGAGACAACAATTCGATCAAATAATTGTTTGTTGATAGACAAAACTCATACACTAAAGTTAAATATATCAAGTGGTGGCTATAATTGTTTAAAATTAAACTGTTTCTTGTTTTTTTTTTAAACGAAACCTCCAAAATTGACCCATTGGCGTATTTTAGTAAATAGGAGTAATACTTTAGTGTCTAAAACCCATTTAAAAAGGGAATGGAATACGTAGGAGCAAAATATCAATAATTAAGGCCAGGCATTACAATATGTTTAGTTAAATATGCTTTATTAAGTTAGTTTATATATTTGCCGGCAAATGTGGTCATCTATCACCATAAGCTATAAGGTTATTAGCATATCTAGCGGTAAAACTGCACTTTACTTTTTTTCCAATGTTGTTTGACTTTCTACATTTATACGGGGTGGTCCACATAAAAAGGTCACTATTGGGATCTCATTAACGGTTAGAGTTACAAGGAAGTTTTAATTAGACAAATTGTTTTTCTTTCTGAGACCTATTTAGTGATGCCCTAATGTTTTAAAAAAGTTCCATGGCTCGCTAAAGATAATAATAAGAAACAAGAATTAAAATAGACGTTTTTTTAATATCGTTATTATACTTGATGGTACAAAAATATTTTTGGGGAAAAAGTACATTTTTTCGCACTGTAAAATGAAAATATTTATTTATTTCAGTATTGTTTAAATTCATGGCACTCTATGGCTTTATAGGGAGTTTTTGATGAATTTGATTTGTTTCGAGCCTAATATCAAAATAAATACATTAAAGCTTATGTTATTAATATGAGGAAAAAAATGCGTATTTTTTATGAAATCATAGCCAACTATGGTTTCCATTAAAAACATGCAAGTTTGTAATTTATCCAAGAATTTAAGCAATATTGAAACAAATGAATGGTTTTATTTTACAATTTTACAGTTTATAGAAAAATTTACAACTTTTCCCCAAAAAATATTTTGTACCATTAAGTATAACCGAGTTATTAACCATTTAAAAAAAAATCCAGTTTGTTTTTTGTTTATTATCTAGCGTGCCGTGGAACTTTTTTAAAACATCACTGAATAAATTTCGATAAGGGAACCATTTGTCTAATTTAAACTTCTTTGGTAGCTCTTACCTTTTACGACATCCAAATGACGACCCTTCCAATTGGACCACCCTATAGTATAGTAATTTGAAAATCATTTTTTAACAATTGTAAAACTGAAAACGTTTTATAAACATTTTATTAATTAGGAATCACCTTTAGAGTCTAAATATCAATTTATTATATTAATTGTTAAATTTGTAATGTTCAACTTTTAAAGATACAACAATTAAGAGGAAAGGTTTTAATCAGGGATGGAATAACGTTTTAAATCGTTACGTTATTGTATAACGTTATTTAATATTTGTTTTTGTTACATAACGTTATAAATAACATTAAAAAAATGAATTGTTATGTTATATAACGTTATATAACGTTACATAAATTTTGATATAAGTACAGGGTGTTTCTTAAATAATGCAAAAAAATTCGGGAGGTGATTCCTTATCGAAAATTAAGAGGGGTCTTTCATATAAAATGTTTTTCTTAGACGTCTCCTTTCGGAGTTACACCCCTCTAAAGGGGATCGGTAAAATTAGGTTCGTTTTACTTTTATTTCTCAAATTTAGGTAAATGTAGGACTATGATATTTGGTAGATGTTTGATACTTATTAAAAGGTTTCCCATAGTAATATTTTCAATCATCTTCCACCTTCACAGGGGGCTGAAAAGTGCGACCTCTGTTTGTTTTTTAATCAGAACTTTTTGGTGAGTTGAAATTTTGCAATTTAATTTCTTTTTTTGTTAGTTTGATTTATTTAAAACCTTTTTTTATTCTTTTGTTTTTCTCATAAATCCTACAGTTTTGAGTAAAAAATTAAATGAGTGAATATGATGTTTATGTTCATATTGGGTAGAATTGACGGGCGTTTTAGCGTTGTCGCCGCGTAAACGTCGAAATGAATTACACCCGTCAATTCTACCCAATATAAATATAAACAAACCATCGTAACCACCAAAATGAATCGTTTTATATTAGAATATTTGATTTAACCCACCGAAAAGTTCTGATTAAAAAAAACAACAGGAGTCGCACTTTTCAGCCCCCTGTGAAGGTGGGAGATGATTAAAAATATTATTATGGGAAACCTTTTAATAAGTATCAAACATCTACCAAATATCATTCTCCTATATTTATCCAAATTTGAGAAATAAAATAAAAACCCAATTTTAGGGTGGTGTAACTCCGAAAATTTGACCCTAAAAAAAAAACATTTTATATGAAAGACCCCTCTTAATTTTTGATAAGGAATCACATCCCGAATTTTTTCGCATTATTTAAGAAACATGCTGTATAAAAATAATTTTTATTTATAATTCTGAAATTATTTTTAGGATCTATAAATTAATGTAAATTTAAAAAATAGTACAAAATTACGTTCAGATATTTTATTTTCATTTTAATTTCTAAAATACAAACAACATATTATATCTTCTGAAAATAAAAAGATCGACATATAAAATTTTAATTTATAGAGAATAACGATACAAAATAACTTTTAATGAAACGTTATCGGTTATTATAACGTTATAAAAATAACGTTACGTTATTGTATAAAAAACTATAGTTGAATCGTTATTATAACGTTATCGGGTATCGTTACGTTACGTTTTCCATCCCTGGTTTTAATACAGTTAAACCAAACGATGTATTATTTTAGGTTTCGTATAATTAAATATAAATAATTTTTCCAATAGACTCTGGAGAATATAAAGAGAAGCTATCACACAGCCAATTATTTGTCGTTTTTTGTTACAAAGCGCGTTAATTTTACACGTAGTTGCCGGCGGTATTCTCTTAAACGTTAAAATTGTACAATCAATCAACGAAAACTGGACACAATAGGGTTTCTTAACAATACATTGCTTGTGAGCGGCGCAAATTGACATTGTCAGATCTATGTTGATCCGCAATATCTTGGGTTCGACGAGAATGACAGTTAGATATACGATATTAGTAGGTGGGATATAAAGGCACCGAGGTAGTTGCACAAAGCAATAAAAAACAAAGCAATTTATCAGGCTGTATCGATGCCGCAGATAAAGAATGTTAGGATGTCTGCGGAGAGACGGCTGGAATTTCCGGGCAATCATTCGTCGGCCCTCCGCTGGATCCGGTTCCGCGTCGCTTAATAACTCCGGGGCATCGGATAGTGTGATAAAGTTGCCGGCTACCGCTGTGTAATGGTCCTCGCACTGTTCTGCTCAAAGTACTTTATAAAGCCAATCTGTTTTTTATTTACTGCTTTGTTTAGACTCTTCTGTTAAACACGATATTAAAAATCTTAGGAATAAGTATTATATTTGGACTTCGTAAAAGTGCGCACTATATTTGAAATTAAATCAAGTCGAAAGTAGAACGCTGAGACAGCAGGAAGGCGGCACAGTCAGCGAAGGGTTCTAGTTGTTTGAATCCTTACACTCAGAGCATACTCTGCAACTTATTTAACGTCATTTCTTATAAAATTCGATTCCTTGTTACTATAAAGCAGGGATGGAAAACGTAACGTAACGATACCCGATAACGTTATAATAACGATTCAACTATAATTTTTTATGCAATAACGTAACGATATTTTTATAACGTTATATAACGTTAAAATAACCGATAACGTTTCGTTAAAAGTTATTTTGTATCGTTATTCTCTATAAATTAAATTTTTATATGGCGATCTTTTTATTTTCTGAAGATATAATATTTTGTTTGTATTTTAGAAATTAAAATGAAAATAAAATATCTCAACCTCAACGTAATTTTGTAGGTACTATTTTTTAAATTTACATTTACAGATCCCAAAAATAATTTCAGAGTTACAAATAAAAATTGTTTTTATACAGCATATTTCCTAAATATTGTGAAAAAATTCGGGAGGTGATACTTAATCGAAAATTAGGAGGGGTCTTTCATATTTTTTTTTCTTTAGGGTCTCCTTTCGGAGTTACACCCCCCTAAAGGAGATCGGTAAAATTGGGTTTTTATTTTATTTCCCAAATTTGGATAAATGTGGGAGATTTATACTTATAAAAAGGTTTCCCATAGTAATATTTTTAATCATCTCCCACCATCGCAGGGGGCTGAAAAATGCGACTCCTGTTGGTTTTTTTGTCAGGACTTTTTGGTGGGTTGAAATCTAGCAATTTTAAATTTTCTTTAAAAAATTGATTTATTTAGAAGTTTTTTTTATTCTTTAACTGTTCTCGTTAAACCTACAGTTTTTGAGTAAAAAATTATATGAATGAACATGGACCATCAAATATTCCAATATAAATGATATTGGATAGAAATGACGGGTGTGACTCATTTTGACGCTAAAACGCCCGTCAATTCTACCCAATATGAACATAAACATCATATTCACCATTTAATTTTTTACTTAAATCTGTAAGATTTACGAGAAAAACTAAAGAATAAAAAAAGGTTCTAAATAAATCACACTAACAAAAAAATGTTTTGCAAAATTTCAACTCACTAAAAAGTTCTGATTAAAAAACCAACAGGGGTCGCACTTTTTAGCCCCCTATGAAGGTGCAAGATGATTGAAAATAATACTATGGGAAACCTTTTAATAAGTATAAAACATCTACCAAATATCATTCTCCTACATTTATCTAAATTTGAGAAATAAAATAAAAACCTAATTTTATCGCTCCCCTTTAGGGGGGTGTAACTCCGTCTAAGAAAAAATTGTTATATAAAAGACCCCACTTTATTTTCAATAAGGAATCACTTTCCGATTTTTTTCGCATTATTTAAGAAACACCCTGTATATCATAATTTATGTAACGTTATATAACGTTATATAACATAACAATTCATTTTTTTAACGTTATTTATAACGTTACGGAACGAAAACAAATAATAAATAACGTTATGCAATAACGTAACGATTTAAAACGTTATTCCATCCCTGCTATAAAGTATTGATTTAATTTAACAATCGTCATCGAAACTTGTCTAATTTTAAATAATTTTACTTTTGCTTGTAGAGTTGTAAGAAAGTCTTTAGTGCGAGTTTAAAAACGCTTTGGATGTGAATAAATTTTCCCAAAAAAATTCCTTTATTATTACATAATATTTTACACATACATTATTTTGGAGATCATTACCACCTCAATATTTCCTTTTTTTTTTAGACAAAGTCCCAAGAATTATTACATATACAAAGGGAATGTAAGAAAGAAGAGGGTGGTTAAATTATTTAAAAATTATCTTTTAATGGGCTCACTACATTTTTTTTACAATCATTGTTAAATTTAGCTAACCATTCTTGTAAGATTTGTAAAACGTCATTCATGAGCTTTATCCCTTTGAGGACAGATATATTTTTTGCTTATAAAATAAAGATTTTTCTAAAAAATAGTATGTGACTTTTTATTTAAACTTATGTATACTTATTTCAAAAATCTGTTGGTTAAATGATTCAAGCATTAAAATCGCTAGGTCTTTCGTGGTTTGTCACTGTCCTATCTAGCGTCAATGGTGCAACTAGTCTTTCACGTGGTTCTAGATTCTGATGTTAGGAGCGTTATATACCGAACACTTCATTCGAAACCTCGATGTGTTCGTTCAACCTGCTAAAGTGCCATAAGCGCCTAATCAGTTTAACCATTTAAACAACAATGTTAATTCTACAAAATGCAAATATTATCTTTTCCACCACTTATACTTGGCTGAAGCCAAACTACAGCTCCTTTTAACTGCCTTCCTGTAATCTGTAAACGTTAACTGTCGAGCAACCCACTGAATGTCGTCACATTTGGTAATGCCGTTAACTAACTAAATGCTTTTTTGATGGCAGTTCAGTTCCATCTCTCTCCTCGTTGCCTTCTTAACATCCTATCCGTTCAATACAAAATATTATCATTGAAAGGGGTATTATTGCATCAAATAATAGTCACAAAAGGCGTGTATACATTATTCAAAGTAAGAACGAATGACAATGTATCACTGAAGTAAAAACGTGACATATGACAAGAGCTTATTAGAGGCGACACGTTGCGGAGGTGTTGTAAAGTTATTCGTCTTATTTGATTATCTTGACGTTGCCGCATGACTACATCTAATTTTAGAGGGAGTATAACCGAATTAGCGCGGAATTTAGAATAATTCTGTTTTGTTCGACTTTAAAACTTTCGCAATTTAATATATATTTATAACCGAGGTAAACAAGATGTGAGTAGAATGAAAATTACACAATTTCTACTAAACAATACGGAGTGTAACAAGCAGGGAATGTTGTAAGCGTGTTTTGGCTTCCAATTTATGGCCATGAAAGTTGATGTATTTAAAGCAAAATTCAGAATGAGCAATAATTTTAACAAACAAAGAGTATACGAGGAAGAGTCAATAAATAACCTTTAAACCATTCCAGAAAATTTTAATAATCGATGTTGCTCAGTCAACTGCATCAACTTTCAATATTGTCCCCATTGCAGTTAATACATGTGTTGCAGTGCTTTACGTTCGCCTGATTCCCTTTTGAAAATAAAACCTTTTGGTTGCTTGCACAGTCTGTTAACATTTTCATCAGAACTGAACTTTTTTCAAAAAGTTTCATTTTTAGTGTTCCAAACATGTGAACATCCGTAAAAGCAACATCTAGTTCTTGGGTGCTTAAACCATGTCCCGTGAGTCAAATAAGTGCTATATACAGGGTGTTTTAAATTCGAGTTAAACATGAGGATTTCGCTTATTATAATAGCTAGAGTATAGGTTTAAATTTGGCAAAGTTGCTAATTAAAATGCAAAGAGATATTGGAAATATCAAATATTGTCCAAGAAAATTAGAAAAAAAAACGATTTTTAAAAATAGCCCTTTGAAGTATAAAATATTTCAAATGTATAAAAACATTACCCACGTAATTTTGATTGGAAACGTTTCTGTTATATTTATTTTAAGGTTTGGAATACATTTCATATTTATTCAAGGTTATGTCCAACGTGCATATTTGTATGGCAGGGTTGTCTTCTTTTCGGATATATTTCTACATATCGATGGCTTAAAAATGTAGAATTCTTGTTCAATGAATAAAAAATCCGCAGCCAATCGCGTTTTTCTTTATCATTTAAGTTCATTTACACGAATTTATTACGATGACAAGTAAGAGGTATAACAAATCTTTAGTTTGTTGATTGGTTGCCATGGCAACGACAGCAACTACAACGACCGGGCTGCCTGATTTATAGTGGTTGTTGTCCGAAACGCAATTCTACAAATTTAACAATGAGTGTAGGAGTAAAATACCATGTCTAATCCATTAATAAATTTCAAAGAAAAACTCTTTTTGATTATACAATAACAAAAATTGCGCTCGTTAGGAAAAATAAAGTTGATTATCATAAAACAAAAACGAATGAACCTAGGAGAAGTTAGTGAAAACCATCCAATTTGATATAAAAGTTGCACTGCATTTGAAATATTTTATACTCTAAAGGAGTTGTAGACGATTTTCAAAAATCGTATATTCCTGGATTTCTTAATCTTCTCAGATACCGTTTGGGATTTTCCTCATATCTTTACTGATTTTTAACAGCATAAGATTTAGCAGCTTTGCCAAATTTAAACCTCGTCTCTAGCAATTATAATAAGCGAGACCTCCATGTTTTAACTCGAATTTCATACACCTTGTATAGAAGTAGAAAATAAAGTTTAAAAACTCCTGCACCTATTATTGGTTTAGCGAAAAGCTCTGTTTCCCAACGAACGCTGGTACGATTCCGTGAAGTTTCTAGTTTTAATGTTTACTGTGACATCAGCAGTCAACAGCGATTCTCTAAAATGAAGCATGCAAACTTAACATTAAGGATAAAAATTACTGAATGTCATCTGGAGCATTGTTTCTGATTAGCTGCTACAGAAATAGTTAAATATTGAATTATTAGTAAAAAAAAAACAGTATTGAAGTCAGTTTTATCTTTAAGTAAAACTTTAATTTCTTTCATAAATGTCGTTAAACTAGTTAATATAACTCTACGAAAATCATAAACTTAATCAACACGCGCTTTGAAAAACTTTGTATCTCCATCAAAAATGATTTTATAACGTTTTGTCTCTTAAGACACATATTTTAATCATAGGGACAAAATTATATGTTTATTACAGTATATTGCCAACAATAAAGTATTAATCATCGGCTCAGTATATTTGAGGTAAATAATTTATTTTAATAATTACTTAGTTATGATTCTATTCAGTATTATTCATATATGATTTTATGAAATTTTTGTTCTTTTAAAGCACAGTAAAAGGGCTACTTTATTATACAATAAATTATAAAAAAAGCGAAATAATTTTGTTATTTGTAGAAGTTACCTATAAAATAACTTTACGTACATGGATATATTTTGCAAATATTCAAGTTATAGTTTTATAACGCAAAGATAACAATGTCGTGTTTAGTTATGGTAATACTCTAAAATGTACGCTGACGTTGCTCAAATATTACCACAAGTTTAACAAAAATATTTGTGTAACACCAAAATGTTGGAGAAGAGTTTATTTTACGTTTACATAAAACTAGTGAACTTAAGCGTAACACAAATTAAAAAATTCATTTAACCTTTCCTACCTTTTACGCACTAAATCAACAGGGGATATCCAAAAGGGTAATACAGATCGACTTACCTGAAAAAAAGAAAAGATAAATAACGTACAATAGTGTAGAAGAAACAAATTTACAACAGAAGAAAAAAGTTATCAATGAAAACATTTCCTAATAGTTGTCTAAAAAACAAACGTATAATTTTTTTTTAAAGTGTGCAATGTGTAACTTATTCAGACAGATATATTTGCTTGTGAAAATCGTTCCGGATATTTTACCACTAGTAACGGATTTAATTAAGCTTGTAGTACAGTAGTTCTCAAACTAGGCGTTCTGACGCCCTGATGAGACGTCATGATTTCTTTAGGGAATGTTTATTACAAATAAATGTGTATTATTAATATAAATATATCGTTTTCGTTCTAACCGAAAAAATTCTTTTGTCGTTTTCGTGAACCGAAATAATAACGGTTAAAACCGGTTTTACAATATTTTTTTTGTCGTCAAAAAATTAATTTTTTTTCTAGTCACCACAACCCTCTATAAATACGATAACAGTATCTGCGTCTCAACTTAAATATAAACGATGACCATGGGGTTTGATGCTCACGGACAGCATATTTTAGACTGGCGAACAATCGCCATATTAAATTTACCAAATCGTTAAACACATTAACATTTAACCATTTTATTAAGTTTAACTCCCCTAAGGTGCAAAAACACAACGTGATTAGGTTAAATTGTACACACGATCTTTATCTAAATATATGAAAATTGTGCTGTTTTAAATTGGTTTTAGTACTAAAAATCTATGCATTTGAATTAAATAAGATCCTGCTGTAATTATTTAAAAAGACAAAAGAATGAATTTAAGTGGATAATTTACTAAATGTTATAAATAAAAAAAATATTTAAAAAAAACTTATATTAACTTGAAATATACTTTAGCTTTATAGTTTGCACATACCATACAATATACATTTTCACATTCCGTTAAATCTTACTAGCAACACATCTTCCAATAAATCTTCTTTTACATTAGTCCTTTTCGAAGTAAGAATAAATTTTACTATTATTATGTCCAAACGCAAATAAAACATAACACATTGATAATATATATATATACATCCAATCAAGTGTATATTCTATATTGATGATCTAAAAAACAAATTAGAAATAGAGAATATCTGTACCGTTAATTGTGTTACACGAAATTGCAAGTATAAACATTAAAGTTGTTAATACATTTATGTATATGAAAAAAAGTGAAGCTCACTTATTTCAAGTGAGATTTTTTACTGCCTCGTGGAGTCTCCGCAGCACAGAAGGTAAATTCGCGTTTGTGTTTAACAAATAAAATTGAAATAGCGACAAAACCGGTTAAAACCGGTTTTGGAAAATATTTATTTCGTTTTCGTTCTTGAACGAAAAATAATTATTTCGTTTTCGGTTTCGTTTTCGTTCTTAAAAAAATTTCGGTTAATTTCGTTTAACGTTTTCGTTTTCGTTCCGTTCTCAGTCCCTGGTGTGAAGTGTGTATTTTTCGGGCAAAAACGTAGGATTGTTTTCAAATACCTAATATAATTCTGTTTACTTAGTAATTGTGGGTTAGGTTAAGGGTTTGTAAAGTTGTTATTTTATCAAACAGTGAAAATTAATTTAATACGTTTGTTTTTAATTAAAAAAAGCTTAACAAACCTTTAACTTGACCCTCATTCATTTGGTCAGTAAGAAAATGTCAGGTTGAAAGTTGGTTTTAACTTTCTTTTAGGAAATAATAAAAATAAAGGAAATTGGTTTCTTTTTAATACAAAAAGCCTTTAGCAAACTTTAACCTGATCCTTATTTGGTATTTTGTTTTTAATTAAAAAAAGCTTAACAAACCTTTAACTTGACCCTCATTCATTTGGTCAGTAAGAAAATGTCAGGTGGAAAGTTGGTTTTAACTTTGTTTTAGGAAATAATGAAAATAAAGGAAATTGGTTTCTTTTTAATACAAAAAGCCTTTAGCAAACTTTAACCTGATCCTTATTTGGTATTTTGTGAGCGAGCACTATAATTTATCATTGTAGACAACATTAAACAGGCTACTGAAACCTATCCAGTTTCTTATGGTGTTATCTTCAGCCTGTATCTATTTATATCATATTTTATTTTGTACAATTACGTTTTTTCGTGTAATTCAATTTTTTCATTCAATAACAGTTTAAGTGTCAAATAATTTTCATATTCTATACTTTAACTACCGAGACCCGGTATTTCATGAAACACCTAGGTCCTAGGTATTACATGAAATACCGACGTTACACGCTTTAATGGTAACATATAGATACATTTCCAATCATATTTGAACGTCAACCTTTTACCCACGAGAAGTATGTGGTAATTCAATAAAGCTACTATTTCGACTTACTTTTGTGTGTTTTTTTTTGTTTCTTACTTTTGTGTTTCTTAATTATTTGTTTGTTGTTGTTATTTTAATCAAAGGAAAATTTTAAAAGTTAAAGATGAATAACCCAAAAAGTTTGAGAATCGCTGTTAAGAGTTAAGCTACTGGATAAATTATTTTATATGTCAATTAATTATATTTAGATGAACGGATTTTCTTAAAGGCCGTTGTCTATTAAGTAAATTTAATATAAAGTTTGTTTGTGACACTAAGAATAATTGGGAAGCAAAATAAAGTTTTGGATTCAATAAATGAGTTAAAATTATTTAAATTTGTAGGTATTTAATTATTGAAGTGCTATTGCAAATAATCCTGGACGAGTAACCGGATATATTAAATTATGATTTACGTTGTAGTGATGTCTTTTTATTAAAAAAATTAATTGTGTGACTTTTTTACAAGAACAACTGCCAAGTTATCATAACGAATCTAAAGTAGCGTCTGTTTGATGACCCGTAAGTTCTTCAATCTTGTTAAAATTTATTTCAAGACAAAATAGTGAAATTAATATGCAACCCAAATATTAAAAAAATAAATCAATAATAATTTTAAAATTATGTCAAAGCCAACTATGGTTTCCAATTTAAAAAATGCACTTTTGTCATTTAACTTATAAGATATGTCGGATCACATGAATTTCGCTACAAAATTCTATAAAAATGTCTTCAACTTCAAAAGAGATATAAAAGATACAAAAGAAAATTCTACTTTTAGTTTTTTGTTTGCATCTAGCGTGCCATAAAATTTTCAAAAAATGAGAGTATCGAAGAGGAATTTTTAAAATACAACCAATTTGTTTAAATAAAACTCTTATCGTTTACTAGATCTATTTGACATACCTTGCATACACTCATATTGTAGAAAAGTTTAAGCGATTCACAAATCTATTAGGTTTACTTACTGGTGTTTTTCTTATAATTAAAGTAACATTATTATGTTTTTCGTACAATATTTGAATCCTTTAGTTTCAACTAACGATAATTCGTCACTGTAATTAAATTCCAGAAGCCACACGCGCAAACTCGCATATTACAACTTCTTCAATGCAACAGACCAAATTCACTTTGCTAACTTGACATAAGTTCCGAGATTTTAATAAGTTAAACATTAAGTTCTGGTTTTAATTGTCTTTTAGAATATTAAGCCTGTCAGAGGTTGTATTGCAAGTTTACAGAAAACCAATTTCAGAAACACGCCCGAAGCACGCATGTTTGAACTAAACTAGAAATATCAGCAAAGCGTTCCGGTAAAAGTCATATTAATGAGTTTAAAGAGCTACCGAAAACATACCGCGTTTGCAAAAAGTTTGGAAATATTTATATTTCCGATCCAACCTTAGTTCTACGCAGTCAATTTCGGTGATAGGACATGTGAAAATTGTTGTTAAAGTGCATTGACTTGTTAACTATGTGGCTGATTTATTGTCTGGCTAATAAGCAAATTTAAAAAAAAATTAAATAAAGATGTACAAGAGTGAATATAGCATTAAATTCTTTACAAGAAACAAAATAACATAACATAATTATCATCGATTTGGCACGTTACCTATAAAATAACTCACTTGTGCATAATCTTGTCGAATTAAAGCAAATTAAAAAATATGCGGTGATTACTTTGCCATTACAATTTTAAAGTTGTGCCATATGCAACAGAATCAGCCAATTTACATTAACTTTTTCCACCTCGAGTGAAAAAAAAAGATAGGCAATGAAGCAACAAAAAACTTACAGATCTTATCAAATAAAATAAATGATGTAATACTATATGTAATTTAAAATTAAAACAACCATAGGTATAAAACTAATCTAACCCCACTGATGTATCTGGCGAGATTGGATGCAATATAAAGTACAATTTAGAGTTTAAATTAACGAACGTAATTTGCAGCAAACTTTTTAATGAAAAGTTTTAAACACGAAACACATCGCAATGCTATATTATTATGTAGTGCATTCGTATGTACTGCTATCTGTTAACATGGGAACGTTGAGGTTTTGAAAATGTGCGGTGCATACATGCATATTGGGCACAATTATCTATATAACGCTGGAATTACAATCTATAGCCATGTTAAGGCGATTTTCAGTTGTTAATTTTCCAATACCCTGTTATAAACTATTGATATTTCAATAACCATGGTTAAAAATGTTCATTGGTTGGATAAGTCAATTTAAAAATAAATTGTGGTAACTCTTTTTAGGGCTGTCCAAGATATACTTACTACTTACAAGTCTACAGGTATAGAGTGTAAACCAAATCGGACTAACTCCCAATAATTATTTTCTTTTATAACTTAAAATTTTAAAGTCATTTAGGGCCACTATCATATCATAGAGTTTTGTTAGTACTATTTTAAGTAGCAGTCCTTGGAGGCATTTTCTCAATCAGTAATTAAAACTCTTCATTCATAAAACAGATAATATCATGTTACAAATTGCATTTATAGTTTAAATATTATAAAATTAGTATCTGATACGTTTCTAAGGGTTTTCCGGAAGGGGATTTAGGATTTTGAATGCCAATATCTACACTTTGGCATTTTGTATTGTGCTGGAATTTTATTTACCTATTTTAAGTTATATACAAGTTAAACTAAGAACAAGGTATTGAAATTATTAAATTTATTATGAAAATGGACGTTCAATAAAAGAAACAAATCGCAAAATTCTTGATCTTTCGGTGCATTTAAACGGCTTACTCAACCATCAATTCAAAATTTGGTGCAAAAATTTGAAGAAACATGACCGCCACAACAAATCATCTTCAGGGAGTTCAAAAATTGCACGCTCTGCTGATGACATTGTTGCTGTACGTGAAATTTATCACACAAACTAACCCATCAACGTAAATTTCAAGACGCTCTCCAGAATAAGTCATTGCTGCAACCAGTTTATGGGAAATTTTATACAAAGATTTGCATTTGCATGGGTATAGAATTCAGTAAACGAAAGACCTGAAGGAAAAGGGCAATTTTCTAAGCAGAAATGTTACTTGGATGTTAGAACAAAGAGTAACGGGTCTTCAGTTTTTGCGTAAAATCATCTTTAGCGACGAAGTTCACTTCACGTTAAATGGAATCAATAAACAAAATTGTTGCATTTAGGGGGCAGAAATTCCTCCAACTACGGTTTAGTGTGGTTTGTAGTATGGAGGAATCATCGGCCCATTTTTCTTTGAATATGCTCGTGGCAATGCTGTTACGGTGTATGCAGAGCGTTATAATGCGATGATTACAGACTTTTTGTGGCTTTAACAAGATGGTGCTACGAGTAATAAATACAACACAAGCGAACATAGCTTTATTTCGTGCGTAATTCCCTGTACGTGTAACTTCACGAAATGGTAAAGTGAGTTGACACCGTTGGACTTTTTTCTTTGGGGATATTTGAAAAGCAAATTAACCAAAAAACATTCGTCGTAAGACAGATTAACGTCCCAATGACAGAAAATTTCATACAATTTAACGTTAAGCAAATATTAATTCTACTCTATCCCTATTTTGCAGCTCTATTTTACAGTTGCATTAACCCCAAATCTATTACTCTTAAAGTAAAATCGATTTATTTCTACCAAATGATCCACTTCGACATATAAAATTTTATTAGTGATATATCGACATGGATAAACGCAAGTTTTATGACCAACACGATGACAAAAATGATGTAGATTACACATATCGACAAAACATTAAACGAGGGCTATAAAATCGGAATTAATTAAATTGTTTTAATAACTACTTTAAAGCACAAAACGAATGCAAACAAATCGTGACTGGTTTTATAGGCAAAGAGAGAAAACCGCTTTTATATACTTTTCAATCATGATACAAATAGAAAAAATTCATACAAAAAGCAAATTCGTTCATTCTACCTTATTTTATTTATAAATCAACTTGATTAGCTTGATTTGGGTCATCTTTTTAACTCTAAGCTCTGCAAGTACCGAGGTTACAGAATTTTAACAAATCGACTATTATGCTCACCATGATAAATATTTTAGTAATCAAATTTCAGTTTTACAATCATTTACATAGAGGAAAGAAGTAGAACTGTAAACTTCCAAAAATCTTGCGGGTTGCTCAATTGTTACAAAATGTAGAGAATATCCTTAAAAAGTTATTATTATTATAGTAGGCTGTGCATTCCATAAATGGAATTATAGCCGCTCTTTAGAGCCCTGCTGACTATTATTGTCCGGGTAGTCACTCCGCTGTTTCTGTTTTCGTTTTCTATAGCTCGTTGTTTGATTTTGCACCTTGCACGATTTGTTTCCACATTTGTCTATCAAGCATTTTCTCTCTCCATCCCGTTATTCCTATTTTTCCTATGTCGGCGGTCACTTGGTCTTCCCAGCGTATTTTCGGTCTTTCTCTCGATCTCGTCCCTTGTGTTCCATTTTAAGATCTTTTTAAGTATCGAGTAATCTTGTCTTCTATTTATATGTCCATACCATCTAATTCTTGCAGCTTTTATTACTTTGACTATATCTTCCCCTTTTAGTATTGTTTTAATTTCGTTATTCGTTAACCTTATGTATTCCTCTTCTATTTTTCTTGCTCCATAAATTTTCCTCACTATTTTTCTCTCGAAGATTTTAAAATTTTCTTCTTCTTTTCTTGTCATGAACATTGTCTCTGCTCCGTATATCACCACAGGCCGTATTGCTGTTTTATAGATTAGCATTTTTGTATTATTACTAATTTTCTTCTCTTTCATGTACATTTTATATTTATAATATGCTTTGTATCCCGCTTGTATCCGTTGTTTCATTTCTTCCCCCTTGTGGTTTTGGCGATTAATTACTGTTCCCAGATATTTAAAATTTTCTACTTCCTCGAAGGTATGATTTCCTACTATTAGTTCTCTGTTTTCCCCTTCGGTATGCTTCTTTTTTATTTCCATATATTTTGTTTTTTCTTGGTTTATTTTAAGTCCTCTTTTTTTGCCTCCGTCTCGATTTTCGATAGCGCTTTTTTTAAAGTTTTCCTGTCTCTTGCTAGGTCGTCGGCATATGCCACTATTTGTGCTGATTTTTCAATAATTGTCCCTTTTATTCCACAATTTCTGATTATGCCTTCTAGCGCTATGTTAAATATTGTAGCCGATAGCCCATCGCCTTGTTTGACCCCTTTGTTAAATTCAAATTTTTTGGAGATTCCTTCGTGTGATAGTATTGCTGCTCTTGATCCCTCCATAGTCATTTTTATTAATCTCACTAGCTTGTTTGGGATTCCTATTTCTTCTGCATCTGTGTATATTACATTTCGCTAAAAAGTTATTGGTCACAAATAATTAAATTACGGAGAAACAAATGGATATGGTGCTACTTTTATTGGACAAAATACATAATATATAAAACTTGTAGTACAGATATACTTTTTTTGTGGTTTATACTTTAATATCCAATAAAATGGTTAGCTACCTAAACACTTTGCAGATTTACACAAAAAGCACAAATAACATTAATGTTTTTACTGATAAAATGATATAACGAAACTAGTAATAAATATTTACTTTTTAGGGAGTTTAAAACGAAAAACAAGTAAGTATATGACAGAAGTTTTGAAACAGAAAAATTGCTATCAGTATCTTAAAAATAATAGGAGCAATAATTTAATAATAATAAAAACAAAATTACATATTATATTATCTTTTACATTAATCCAAATAGTAATAATCTATTATCTAAAGTAGAAATGCACAGATCGAAACTGTTTTGTACACACTTATGTTAAACAAACCAGATTTGATGGGTATTTACACTTACTTTTTGTGGTGAAAGTTAAATTATTATTGTTGGCAAATTATTCTCATTAACCTAAAACTTTAAATTTCTTCCACCATTGTTTTAACTAAATTAAGTAACTATTGAACTTATAGATTATTTTACTCTAAATTTGGCAGTATTTAAAACAAATATATACAAGTATAACACTGATTTTATGGCAGTCTTGGTTCAAAAGCCTGGCCGGATTAGCCAATTTGCCGGACCAACCAATTTAAGCAAAGTAAGTTAAGAATTTCACAAAATTTCTGTATCACACACAGAACCATAATACAATACGATTAAAAACAGCTAAATCTACAATAAAAAAAAATTTGCATTTTTTTATAGAACAAATAATTCGATTTTTATTGCTACTAGTAGAAGCTAAAATCATTATATTTTTACCATTTATCATTGTATTGTCTTGGAATGGCAGAATTTGCACTTCAAAATTTGGGTGCTTAAACAGGGCTTATTTTATATTATCATTTCGGTTTTGCGTCAAATTATATACGCTTTTAAATGAGATATGACAAGTACCTCACGCAAAAACTATTGCCGTGGGCGTCGCGACGCTCTGTAATAACTAAAACCAATTGGGATTGAAACCGCTTTTACAGCATTGTTTTCTGGGCACGCTTCAACGCCATTTATATCAATTTACGCGTTGTAAATTTATCTGTCGAGTCACCCACCTTATTTATTATGGATACTAGAAGTTAATACAGTATAGGAAAAGAAAGATCAAAGTCTAGATTTAGAAAGCGTTAGGATCGTTTTAATATTTCTTTAAAATCCTGACTTAAAGTAAATAAAATGTTGGAAACTATTTTATTTTTGAATTTGCACAGTAATGTTTGTTGTGGCGTGCAACAAACGCATGTAAATATTTACTCACAAGAATTGACTTTCTCAATACTGCCTTCGCATTTGGTAAATACATTTACCTTCAGTACGCAGTTACCACACGTATCCTTGTCGACTTTCAGTTGTTTTGAATGTGACGCGGTAACTTAAAATCTCCTTTAAAGATTGCTTTCGTATGCAGCACTCGTCTGCAATTCAGTACCAAATTTCTAAAAATTCATAACCAGCAGAATTTAAAAAACCTCTTAAAATTCCACAACTTCAAATCGTGCAGCGAAGTAGCTCATAAAAATATTTATGTACGTTTTTTTTCACTTATTTTACTTAATGTATTGGGAAAAGAGTTAAACTTACGGTTGAAAATATCACGAAGGCCTAAATAGTAAAAAAAAAAACTGTTCCAATTGCTTTGTTTGTTCGTTCGGAGATTAAAAATAATACACGAAACTGAAATATAGCTATTTATCAACCGTTTGTTTTTTAAATTTGTTTTACCAGCGCTTTAGAAATAAAATTGATTTCTATTTGAATACCCTTTTAAGAGCTTACGCCAGTTATACAGTCATAAATTAGCAGTTCTACCAAGGAATAACAAATAAATCACGATATAATCCTATTACAATGGTAATTTTTAAAATAATTCGTATAAAAAAACGAGGAACGCCGTTAATTGTGCTTAATAAACGTTTCACGATTTAGTCTGGGTTGAACGGATTAAAGTACGTCCTAATTTATGTGCATTTTGGATTAGGTTATCGATTGTTTTCGATTGCGATAAACTGTTAAGTTCTAGTACGCTTATACAGGGTGTTTAAAATTCGAGTTTGAGCATAGGTATCTCGCTTATTATAATAGCTAGAGTTAGGGCCTTCTAGAGGTAAGAGAGGGCCCGGGGAAGTTGAAATTTGGGGGCCCTTGTGAATGAAAAAATCTGTTTTTTATGATGAGAGCAGAAAAAAAAAACGTGGCCACTTTTTTGCGGGCCAGCGCGCGAGACTATATGATTTGACAGTTAGCAGCCATGAAGTACTGCATTACCGGCCCTATCCTTAGCAACGGCCTAAAAAGTAACTTTTCATGCCGTTACCCTTAGCAACGGCCTGAAAAGTAACTTTTTCGGCCGCTACAGCGTAAATTTGCATTAAAGCTAACAGCTGTCAGTGACAGAATGTCACGTAGTTTTTAACTTATATTTTTGAAAAATACTAAAAATTTAAATTGTTTTTAATTCTATCGCACAAAAAATGTAATATGCACCTCGGCCAAAACGTACTTTTTCGGCCTTGCCTGTTTACATACATTGTACGTAATATATATTTTGCTGTTCATTTGCAGTTGAAAAATACTGAAAAATATATTTAAAAAAATTCCGTTTAACTCCTGTGGATAATAAAATATTTTATATCAGGAAAAACCAAATTTACTGACAAGGAAGGGTCACGATATGATCGAGGCTGTGTTTATTGCATCAAGAACATCAAAACTAAATGCTTTGCAGAATTATACTTGCCACTGGCCATTTCTTCCGGAAAAGTAGGGCAAAAACTGAAAAGTTGAATTATAAAAGTAATTTTTGCGATCGCGTTGGCTATGAAACTGTCAGAGATAACCTCGAAATTTTTCTCCTTACCCATGCGCGCATCCTTTGCAAGTAAAATGGTGCAAATTTTTTGAAAAAATCCCTAACGGTTCAGGAGAAAAACGCGAAAACGAGGCCCTTGTAAAAACGGTTTTTCCTACGTTAAACGACTTTGCAAGTCGCATAGATTTTGTTATACAACTTCTCAAATCATAGCGCTTTTGGAGGGGTTTCGTTTTTGACGTTTTTCTCCGGAACCGTTAAAGATTTTTTCAAAAACTGTGCACCATTTTACTTGCAAGTGATGCGCGCATGGGTAAATAGAAGTTTCGATTTATTTTCTGACGGTTTTTTGGCCAACGCCATTGGTTAAATATGTTCTTTAGTTTCTTCTTGGCCGTCCTCTCTTTGTCTTCTGTTAGTTGTAAATTCTTTTTTAAGTTTCTTTTCTAATGATTTTTGTTTCCAAAATATCGAATTTAAGTATTTTATGTCCACGTTGTTAATTTATCTGTGGCTATTTTATAATTTGTTAAAAATAACACCTAAATATTTGTATTTCACCAATTCTTTTATTCAGTTTCCAAGTGTAGTCGCTTGTTTCTTAATTTTCTCTTATCATCTACTCAGATGATTTAATGTTTATTATTGATTCTGCACGATCGTACTTCTCCTTTAATTTCTTTACCATGTAACTTAGATAACCCAAGTGATTTTTAAGTTAACTTATTGATATTTTTTAGATGAATTACTCAACATATTTGTGTTGTTTAGTTTAAATAGATATTGTCAGAAAAAAATGTGATACAACAATTTTTATGAAGTGTTTAATTTGAAGCACTAAAATTAACTTTTGAAGTAAAATTTACGAGAACAAGATACTGTAGATATATAAAATACGACAAACAAAACCGCTCTACACCACAAGGCATAATGTACCTACATAAAGGAACGAAGTTGGTATTAATTGGGACGATAATTTAATAAACAAATTGCATTGTTTTTAAAAATAAGTAATCAATCACTGAGTACTACTCGCAAAAACTTTGTGTACATAACAAAATGACGGTGATTACACACAAAAAGTGATAATTAAACAGTTTTTTGCCCTATTTCGGGTTATTCTATGTGGGATAGGGTTGCGAATGTGTTAGTAACCGTTTACTTTAAAGACGCCGATCTTTTTGTGGCTTGTTTATTATAACATCGCATAACATTGATGTCAAAATTTGATTAATGTGCTTCATTTTCATGTTACTTAAGGTATGCAGTGACAAATTATGGCCGCGACGGGGCATTAGCACGTGCCTCTGTCTAACAGGGATATATGATACTGCCGTAACACAATGTGTACGTAACGATGACACAGCTAATTATTTTAGTTGTCTAATATGGCAGTTTCTAGATTTAAATATACCGATATTGTGTGTTATCTATATAGGATGATTCGAAATAACCAGCCATCATCTGAACTTATTTTTGTTTACAACATGCTAACACTAATTTGAAAACAGGGTGACTCAAACTGGAAGGCGACTGTGTGAATGCTTAGGACATCTAAATATGTGATTTTTCGTTTTTTGGTTGTAATTTTCTAATTTAATTTATTTGTAATTTCTGCAATTAAAATTCTGATTTACGCTTTGTTAAGTCGATTCATTTTTTTCGACAATAACTTCATTATTTGTTATAGACGACAAATTTGTACATAATTGGGTAGGGTTTTCAGAATTATTTACAACAATTTGCAGATACATAAAAACTTTTTTTAAACGATCAAGATAATTTGTTAAAAACTAAATAGTTATTTATGTATCAAGGCCAAAAAGTGTAACTTTTTCGGCCGCGTCTGGTTTGCTGGTCGAGACGTAGTCGAGGCCAGCAAACAGACAAGGCCGAAAAACTACGTTTTGGCCGAGGTGCATATTACATTTTTTGTGCGATCGAATTAAAAACAGTTTAAATTTTTAGTAATTTTCAAAATTATAGTTTAGAAACTACGTGACATTCTGTCACTGACAGATGACGGCGTATGTACTGCATTACCGGCCCTCTCCTTAGCAACGGCCGTAAAAGTTACTTTTTCGGCCGTTGCTAAGGGTAACGGCCTGAAAAGTAACTTTTACGGCCGTTGCTAAGGATAGGGCCGGTAATGCAGTACTTTATGGTTGCTAACGCGTCCGTCAAACAGCTGTTTCTAGTACGATCACACAAAAAATTATTTACTTTAATCAAAGCACTGTCCAATTTATTTTTTTAACAACTTAATGCTTTAACATACCTCCTGTTAGAAAAAATAAGTTAATACTTTACAAAATTACCAACGTTATAACAAAACATTAGCAGAATTTAATAAAAGTTATAATATTTCGTTAATTTTTTTAAGTAAAAAGGCAATTTATAGTAATAAGCTATAAAAATTACAAATTGGAAAATGTTTTAACCTAAGTAATAGGTTTTTATTCTTTTCTGGTGTACTTGGCTTGTGTTTAAATAGTATTTTTACTATATTTGCTTTTAAGTATAAATATTTTATTAAGGTAATTTATTTTTTTGACCAAAATTAACGTCTTGTTTTTGCACTCATCTTTTTTTACTATCAAACCATAACACGACAAAAATAATATAAAAATTTAAAAAAACGAAAAGGTTCTGGTTAACTGGCGAAGCTTTTTCTAACTTCCATTACTTATTTAGCGAAAAATCAGTCGTTCTATTTTACAATTTTCTTTCAAGAATTTTTATATTTTTACAGCATGCTGTTCGTTTGAAATTTTTTCAATAAACTTCATGTTTAAGTTTCTCAGACTATATTAAAACCAGTCATGCCTTAGGCTCAAAATCAAGTTTTTGACAGACGTGTTGCCTTCAAATTTATACAAAATTGTGGAATCAAGTGTATTTTATAACATTAAATTCATGGATTAACAATAAAACAATAATACAAGCAAGGTTATGCGACTATATTGTACATAAAAAAAGCTTTATATAAATAATTAAAAACATTTATTTTGATCAACATTGTACAAAAATTTTATACAACTAAAATAAAATACAAAGTTGTAAGAAAACTTGTTTACTTTTAATTTTTGATCTAATCGTATATATAATTGAAAAAAATATTGTTAACATAATTACAAGCGAATTTAAGCAATATTGTATTAAAAAACGCAAGATTTACAATTTTGTTTTGGAAGTTTTACAGTCTGTATACGCTCAGGAAATTTAATTTAGTTTGATATAAATAC
Organism: Elmis aenea; assembly: GCA_947652605.1. Taxonomy (NCBI): domain Eukaryota; kingdom Metazoa; phylum Arthropoda; class Insecta; order Coleoptera; family Elmidae; genus Elmis; species Elmis aenea. Next base: position 15,184,667 of record OX393578.1, read on the forward strand.
TAGATTCTTAATAAAAACAGTTTAGAATAACGTAACTTCGTTAAACAACTTTTCCACTGATTTAGTTTGAAACATGTTAGACTTCCATGCGAGTTTTCTCTTGTGATTCCAACCAAATATACTTAAACGTCTCGAAAGTTAACGTTTATTTATAGCCTAATAAAGAAATTGATCAAAAAACTTTTAGATTACTTTGTAATATATGTAATACATGCAACAACAAACGTTCAAACTTAAATAACCAAAGTTTAAAAAGTAGTTACTAGAATCGCAGCCAGTCCCTGAAATTCATTGCCATCACACAAAGTCTATAGCGTTATAAATAAAGTAACAAAAATTAATTTTGCCTTATGTCTTATTTTCGTTTTGTAAGTATCGCGAATTTGTAAATTTGTATCAAAGTTACTGTAGTGAATTTATCGGAATAAAAACGACAGCAAAGCATATACATAAACAGCTTTTATGGCGACTAAACAATAGCATACGAGTTGTCTGTAAGTTCATTCACAACAAAAAATTGCACGACCACAAAGCAACAGTAAGAACGTTATTTATTACGTGAAAAAAGCTACAAGACATTTATTGTTTTGACTTTTCCAGTTCCCTTTTATCCGCTTAATGTTTCACGGGTTCTTAGCGCCCTTATTTATTTATTTATTTTCTCTCAGAAAATTGCAGGATACAGTCCGATGGGAAAAGAGCATGCGTCATAAAAAATACTTTGACGACAATAAAAATTAAATTATTAAGTTATGCTATGCTATGCACAAGAATATTACTGCCAACTTGCTACCCATAAATTTACAAAAGCTGTTTTTGGTGACAACAAACGGATATACCGGGTGTATGTTTCAACATGAAGAACAGAGGCATATCAGAAACTGCTAGAGACGGGTAATTGGCAAAATAAGGATTAAAACTAAAATTGTTTAAATTGTGCGTAGTCCCCGAAAAATTCTAAAGAAAATGAAACCTTTTTAAACCCAAAGTCGTATTGTAAACATATTAAAAAGTATTTATAGGGTTTAGTACACTGGATCAATAAATTAATGGATAAATAATTTTTAGAAACCTCGATTTAAACGGGTCTAGGAACATTCTTCGCCCACAATTCTTCGCCCACAGTTCTTCTCCCACAATTCTTCGCCCACAATTCTTCGCCTCCACAATTCTTCGCCTACACATTTCTTCGCCGCCACAATTCTTCGCCGCCACAATTTTTCGCCGCATACAAGCATATCACAAATTTTGTTTGTAAATGTGATTGTTTTTATTTATAACGTAATTTTTACAGATTATTTTATATTAGCCATTAGCCTAAAGTTGTTTCTTGTATATTAATACTTCGTCTTTTAATATTATGTTTAAAAATTGCTACATAAATAGCGTATGTTGTAATTTTTAACTTTGTTTATGTTATTATAGTATAAATAAAAATTAAACTAACCCAACCTAACCTGACCTGACCTAGCCTAATGTAAAATAATCTGTAAAAATTACGTTATAAATAAAAATAATCACATTTACAAACAAATTTTGAGATATGCTTGTAAGCGGCGAAAAATTGTGGCGGCGAAGAATTGTGGCGGCGAAAAATTGTGTAGGCGAAGAATTGTGGGCGAAGAATTGTGGGCGAAGAAATGTGGAGGCGAAGAATTGTGGGCGAAGAACTGTGGGCGAAGAATTGTGGGCGAAGAATGTTCCGGACACCAAACGTAACAATAGTAAAATTACGTGTCCGGAACATTCTTCGCCTACAATTCTTCGCCCACAGTTCTTCGCCCACAATTCTTCGCCCACAATTCTTCGCCTCCACAATTCTTCGCCTACACCATTCTTCGCCGCCACAATTCTTCGCCGCCACAATTTCACGTTATAAATAAAAACAATCACATTTACAAACAAAATTTGTGATATGTTTGTATTCGGCGAAAAATTGTGGCGGCGAAGAATTGTGGCGGCGAAGAATTGTGTAGGCGAAGAATTGTGGGCGAAGAATTGTGGAGGCGAAGAATTGTGGGCGAAGAATGTTCCTAGACCCGTAAAATTACATCTTCGTTATAAAAAAATGTCAAAAATTAGTGGAGATTTTTTTAAAAATGTTTTTTTGATTGTTCAGAAATTACCGCTGCCTACCTTCACAGCCCACTTGAAAATATTATGTTGCCCGAATAATTAACAATAAAATAGCGATATCTCGGAAAATATCAATTTTAGCTTTAAAATTTAATGTTTTTGAATGGACAACAACAAATACCATTTTCTATAAAAATGTTTAAAAAACATTGGATGTATTTTAGAAACAAAAATATTTAACTAATATTGTTTATAAATATAATTTAAAAAAATAATAAAAATATACTCCTAAAAAAAAGTTTGACCATACGTATAATATTTTTAAAATTAAGCTAGTACTGAACGATAAATAATCTATTGTCAATTTACATTTTAAACAAATTTTAGTGCCGTTTTAAGGTTTTTAGATAATGAAAATTTTTGTAAAGGCTGTATCTCTCAGAATTTTCATAAAAATGTAAATTTTACTGAAAGGACTGACTTAGGACTGATCTAACTTTATACCAAGTTTTGTAAAAAAAAATATGAGAAATCCAAAAATATATAAATATGCATGGTGTTCTATTTACAATTTCAAAGGAGTCAGGTTTCTGTCAAAATGCCACAACTCCGTTATTTTTGGGGCGCAAGCTTTAAGATTGGTGGCGCAATGTGGCGCTAGCTAAGCGCAAGTCAGCGCAATAAAGAAATTGTTTGAATTCGACATGGGAGGGGGCAAGCTTTAAATTTTCAAAATGCCATAACTTCGTCATTTTTAAGGTGCTAGCTTTTTCATTAGTGACGCAATGTGGCGCTAGCTTAAAGCAATCTAGCACAATGATTTTTTTTTTATTTTAACATTGGGGGGGCTACCGTCAACCTGCCCCTCCACTAAAGTCCTGTCAATTTCTTAAGATTGAGGCGCTAGCTTTTTCATTGGTGGCGCAATGTGGCTCTTGCTTAGCGCAATCCAGCGCAATAAAAATAATTCATAAAATCGGCGGAGGGCTAAGTTGACGGACCTAAAAGTTTTCAAGTTATGTGTCTGTTTCCATACTTTTGCGCAGCACTGTATATTTCTTATATCAAGTGCAAGGTTTTCATTTGTTTTCAACTGGCAATCATTTAAATGTTTTTAAAATGTTTCAAAAATAGTTTTTATAGAACTAAAGGTTTCTTGTGTAATTTTTGTAAATGATTTTTAAGAGTTCATCTGCAGAAGTAATGTAACTCTTATTCATAAAATTACCCTAGAATTTAAAATACTCTTAATATTTTCATAAAATGCAATTTCTTGTACAGCTAGTACTAAAAAAAATAAATAAATGCAATACGTCTGAATAAGTCGCTTGCATATTTCCAACGTAAAATATGTAAATGCATACGGAGCTGCGGTTTAGTTCCGACAGTATAAAATATATCCCTCTACATTTTTTATCAAAATAGCTGGCGTGACCGTAATCTTTACTTGTCATTTTTCTTTTGTGCATTTTCGTTGCTGTCATCACTTTCATTGGTTGCTGTTCAGCTATTCTGTAGCTATGAAGCGCGATATTACTTTTCTCTATGATAATTTACCGATAGCATCGTTCGCGCTTGCTTTATAGCGACTAGATTAGGAAGTTATTGCAGTAAATAAACGATATGTCTGCATTATTACCGACCCATCTCGCATTAAAATGCACGCAGATAAATAAACCGTATACTTTATACGAGCCGTATCACTATCATTTAGAACTGCCACGAATTTAAATTTATCGACCTTCACATTTTCACCGATAATGACGTAGTTTCAGTTGGATAAATCAATACTGAATAAGGATGCAGTTTTGAAGAAGACTATGAAATAAAATTTAACCTAAACAAACTTAGCCCTAACCTTTTTTTAAATTTAAAGATAAGACAGGTCAGTTCCGAAAAACAAAATCAGTAAAAACACGAGAAAATAAATAGGTTTTCGATTGTTAAACAATAATGCTGCTTAGATTCATCAAAAATTGTCGATTGTTTTTTAGGTCTTTTTATGACGGTACGTTTAGTTAAAATGGGCGATTTTTAAAAGAAGAACAAACCCATATAGAAGGGGAACAACGTAAAGCCTCTAAGTACAGTTCCGGAAACAAAAATTTGCGATTATTGCAGTTTTAAAATTTTAGGATTTGCTATTGAATTTCTCAAAGTTTTTTGCTTTAATAATATACCCTTGTAAAAAAAAGATTTCCTGTCCAAAATTTTATTCGCAAGAAGTTGATACTATTAACTTATTTTGTCAAATTAGTTCAAGTCACTAGTTACGATACGGGTATACAGGGTGTAGACGCAACACAGCAATTTCAATGGTAAAATTTTAAAAGTCGTATATTATCTCCCCTAATTATTTTAGAAAAAAAGTGCAAATACGTTTTTTTGTAGAGAAAAAAAATCTGTATCTATAAATATCAGTAGTAATATAACAAGTGCATTGAAAATTATCGATAATTTTTGGTAAATATGCCCGAATGCAATTTGCGTGAGTAAAGATTTGTCAAAAATTATAGATTATTTGCAACGCACGAGTTATATTTTGTCAGAAAATTTCCTTCACCTAACCTATCTGTCAAAGTAAAATGTATACCTACTACTTACTGCGATTGTTATTATTAATAGATCATTTATAACTAATTTTTAATTCAAGAATTATATTTTAGTAAAAATTAATGAACCAAATAGTATTTAGGTACATACATAATCTGTTATGTCAAATTTTACAAGTACTGTCAGAGTGGTGTGTCAGGGGTGTGGTTTAATCTATATTAAAGTAACGTTATTGGTCGCCGACATCTGTCAAAAAATCATCAAGACCAAAATACCTTATTCCCTCTCCAAATTTATATTTCCCACCAATCAAAAACTCAGATTTCTTAGAAACGACCAATAAACGCATGAAAATCTGTTAATTGCGAAAAGTAAATTATCAGTGTATGATTATGTTTATTGGCCGTTTAAAGGAAATCTGAGTTTGTTATTGGTCGAACACGCAAATTTGACAGGAGGATCAACTCCTGGCAGAGGAATGTAAAATTATTACCGTGTAATATTGCTCCTATTGGTAGTCTCTAAAAGATTTAAGATTAGTGATTGGTCGAAAAGGCAAATTTGACAGGTGAAGGGAATTTTCAGTGTATGATTATGTTTATTGGCCGTTTAAAGGAAATCTGAGTTTGTTATTGGTCGAAAACGCAAATTTGACAGAAGAATCAACTCCTGGCAGAGGAATGTAAAATTATTACCGTGTAATATTGCTCCTATTGGTAGTCTCTAAAAGATTTAAGATTAGTGATTGGTTGTAAACGCAAATTTGACAGTTGAAGGGAATTTTCAATATTAATTTTTGGTTTTCCAATAACAGAAAATTAAGCAAATTACAAAACGCGTTTTGACAAAAATATGTAGTGCCTTGGAATTATGCTGTGACAATTATTGCCCATCCAAATGTAGCTTATACTGTCACTTTGACGCGAGATTTATTCTTAATTATCCTTTATATTTTATCAAACATTTATTTTACACAATTAGTTATGTTTTCATTCCAAGATATAATAATTCCAGGTTTTCTTAAATTACAAACCGGTATTTACTTTTGGAATAAACCTCGTACAGGGTTTGTACAGGGTGGTCTAAACTTGATGGGATTACATTGGTATCTTGGTTAATATTCAAGATATGTGCAGTTTTTTGATAAAAATATTTTATCATTTCCGGTTTTTGAGTTATTAGAAACACTTTTTTTTTGGTCATATCAGAGCTGAAGACTATTTTTAGATATTTTTAAGTTTAAATTCCATGATCCAAAAAAATTTTTTTTTACGAAAGCCGTTAAGAAGTTATGACACAACTTGCCTTTTTTTAAATGGAAGCTTTAGTTGGCTATGCCCTATTTAAATTTCTTTTTTTCTATACAAATTCATAAGAGTTAATGTAATTATTTGAAGTTATTTACGCAAGTTAGAAAGGTTTTTTAGTATTGCCAACTATAGCTTCCATTTAAAACATGCAAGTTTATGTCATAACTTTTTAACGGCGAGCGTATCAACGAATTTAACATGAAAATATCTAAAAATAATCTTTGTAATTATTACAACAACAATAACGACAATGACACATTATCAATAAGACAAAAAAAATAATTTTTTAATAACTTCAAAATTGGAAATCATAGAGTACTTTCGAAACCGGTTTTGAGTTTATCTCAAAAACCGCACATTTTTGATTATTCAACTATTTCTCATCTTGAATATTAAGTGAGATGCCATGTAATCCAATCGAATTTGGACCACCCTGTACATGTAATAAATTATTTTTATTTGTTTACAAAACTCCACTTTAACTTAATCTCGTCTTTTGTTTTGAGTATGTGTGATTACACCAACCAAATTAATATAGAATCCATCATCAACGAAAAAATTATGCAAAAAAATAAACTATCCGGAATCTAAGAAATAAATCTAGTAAATGTAGCGTTTTTCAGTAATTACGATTAACAGCTGTTATAAAACAGTGCATTTACATTTAGAAGCGGCGTTAAAACTTTATTTGACTTAATAATTCAAGCATGGGTTTGGCGAATACATGAAGGGCAATAATTGTAAGCCATATATTTATTTTTGTATTTAATACCGCACATTTCGTAATACTTTATGGGCAAGTTTAAATTAAAATGGCATTTAAAAAACACGCCGCCGTTGGAATTACGCGTTTTCATTTAAACCGCGGCCATAAACCACTATTACATTTTTATTTATGGTCTTGACACTACCGTGTGAATTGGTCAAAATGAGATACGGCAGTTTAACGAGTTTACAACCTTAGTAGTGTTTATTACGTCGTTTCAAATATTTTTTTCAGCGCAATTAAGCTGTAAAAGTCATTAGTTCTTATTAAGGTTTAGTGAAAGTTAACACAAAAAGAGGTTCTAATTCTTATCGACGTATTTAACCTCACCACAAAGCTCTCGAACGTTATGGACTTTAATTATAGCAGCTTATGCTGCCAACATTTTCGGACAGTTTCTTGTCTCCGCAACTTTACAGATGTTTACTTGTGGAGGGTTGTTGGCATTCCCATCCCCTGTTTTTATTGTCCTGTGTGTCGACATGCCTGTAAACATCCATTATAAACATTCACGGAGAAATGCCACAACTTCACGATAAAGCTGTGAAACATTTCAGTTCCACAAATTTTACCAATTTTACGTGAAAAACAATTGTTCATCGATAATTGATTTTTCAGAAAATTAAAAATAGGTTATTACGTGCGTCTTCATTTTCTAAACTTATATAAAATAAATGTTTAAACCTACAGTTACTTATAATAACTATATTATGGGCTGTATGATGAAAAAACGAATAAAGGAGATTAAAGGCTCCACCAGACAGACGCGATATGCCGCTCGGTACGATACAGTCGGTACATGACGGTATGATTATCGCTGCTTACCGCAATGAGTGCCCACAGTAGTGCGACACAGTTTTTGATGTATTCTAACCTAACAATCAAACATAAATAAAAATATTCTTACACACGACTATTCTATGTTAAGAAAAAGTATAATTAATTATATTATCTACATGTAAACAATATGAAAATAGTCCTAAATTATTTTTAAACAGAACATTTTTACTTTGACAGTTGACAGTATTGTATCCCGAAATACCAAAGCGATATACCGAGTGCGATATATCGCGCTCATCGGTATACCGAGCTTGGTGTGGGCGCTTCCATATACCGCAATGTTATTAGATATCGTACCGAGCGGCATATCGCGTCTGGTGGAGCCTTAATATGTGGCTCAATCGTCTTAGAAATGATAAAAAAAAAAGCAGAGGCTTAAACTTTTACGTTCAGACAAAATAGAAGTAAAGCAATTGCATTGTTACAATTACCTACAGAGGACGACAGACGAAAGATAGCCGTTAAAAGCATGAAGATGGATTCCAGACAGAAGGAAGAAACGAGGGCGCCCTGGAAGAAAACGGGCAAAAGGAACAAAACTAAAGATGCACAAAAGAACTTTAACAGTAAAATACGCCCAGGACATAATAGGTTGACGGTTAGCAACTGTCAAAAAGCCACTTATATTATTATTACTTTAAGAGTTAAACCTAATAGTAAGTACTCAACATATCCTAATTTTTTTTACAGTTTAAGTCATCTATCTTACGTTAATCTATTCTCTGAATCTTGTAAATGCGTTGCAAAAAGCACAAAAAATTTGGGTATTTTGGAAAATAAAGAAATCAAATAGATTTTATTTTTTATAAAAAAGAACTCCGGCACTTTTAAACGGAAGTGAAACGTGGACGCTCACAAATAAAAATAGTAGCCAAGTGAATGCAGCATAAATGGAATTTCTAAGAAAAATCCAAGGAAAAACAAAAAAGATAGAATCAAAAATGAAACGCATACCTACCTACAGAGAACAATTAAAGATAAAATCAGTTAAAACAAAAATACAAGAAAGATAGCTGGGATGGTAGGGTCACATTTATAGGATGAAAGAGAAAAGGTTAATCAAAAAAGCCTATGAAGGAGACCACAGGGAAAAACAAAAGAGGTAGACCAAGAAAAACCTGGCAAGACGAAGTTAAAAAAGCAGCAACGGATAGATACAACAAATGAAAAGACATAAAAAAGCTAGCACAAGACAAAAAAACATGGAAAAAAGTCAGCAAACACAACTCAACAGTCCTACAACTAACAGTAGAAGGATCCATAACAAAATAATTTAAAAAATTATTTTGGTAGAAACTTTTTATCAGAAATAATGCCTAAATAAATTTATTAAGTAATCTTTACTTAAAATAATGCATCTAGCAGTAGATATTATATCTAATACTATATCAATTCGACATAAAAATCCATTTTAATGTTGTAGGCCCTTGAAACAAAGGAACAAAAGTACAAATTCAGGATAAATGAAATTATATGTGCTTTGGGCGATCTATTAACAATACCATAAAACACAAATGCGCTATTATATTGCAATTCTGTGTTCTGTCCCAGTATAATACGTTTGTTACAAATTGTTTATGTAATTGCAACACATTAAATAAAATAATATAAATCAATCAGGTGAAAAGATAAATTAACAATATGATTCAGTATGATTCTGAAAGAGCAAACACAAAATCTAGTGGAGAAAAGCTTTCTGTCAAAGAAATAGTGTGAAATTAGTCAAGAAACGTAAAAGAAATCTGTTTTTTGTTTGTTCTTCTAAACATCTAGGGCTTTAAATCAGTAATTGTTGAGTTAAAACAGCTTTTCTGTATTACAATCTTCGTTCCCGGGTTTGGAAACTAAGAAGAACGCCTGGCTCAGGATTGAATCACCCGGGCATATATAGCATACCCTGCTCCTGTGGAAAAGTGTATATATGACAGACTAGCAGAAGCATACAAACGCGCCTTAAAGAACATGAAGGGCAAACAAAAAGAAAACAAATAGAAAAATCGGCCGTAGCAGAACACGCCCAGGACATGGGGCATACCATACTTTTCGACGACACAAAATTACTGGCCCGCGCCAACCACTTCTGGCCTAGACTATTTAGGGAATCTATGGAAATTGCCAAGAACCCCAACAACTTTAACAGAGACACAGGCCTGCAACTACCAAGCATTTGGAAACCGGTCATGAAGAAATCGCTGAGGCGAAACGAACTCGTCAGGCGGAACACCACGCCTCCACAGCCGGATATATAAACCCTGCAACAAACCCACCAATTCAGTCGTTTGATAAAGACCAACATAGAATGGTCGAAACGTCACACAAATCAAGAAGACGCGGTTCCAAACCCGGGAACGAAGATTGTAACATGGACGATAGCCGCGAAAGCCTGAAGAATAAAATGGCTTTTCTGTAATTTTTTTGCCAAGAAATTTTATTGATACCGAAAGTAGGTATTAACTATATTTCATTTCGAAATATATTATTTGCATTGTTGTTAAATAAGCTGTAATTTAAATTTTGAATAAAACAATTTCACACAATGTAGCAAAGAAATTCATTAGTTTATTTTTAATAATGTTATAAAAATTGTTGGGCTGATTGCGAGCGATTTTGTTTGTGTGTATCGGCAAGCATTTTCGGCTCTCATCGGGCACACAGCTTCTTACAGCCCAGCGTGATAAATCACTGAGCGTGAAACTTCTGGAAATTCTATAGCGAGTCCTGAAATGGTGATACGACGATTTTCGCGAATTTTAGTGTCCAAATAGTTTATAATCACACTTGGTGGGCTACTGAGTTCTTCACCGTGATTATTGGTTCGCCTTTATTTTGAAAATCATTTGCACATATTTATTGTTACTAATAATTTATTATTCGCAGAAAAACGCAACACTCGACGATATTGTGTTAATCAATAACAATTTTTTTAAAGTAAAAATCGTTATTCGTCTAAAGTTTTTTAAAATGTGAACCCATTTTAACAACATGCATATTTGTTTTGCTATTTAATGCATTGTACGAGGGTGTACATATTTTTATGTAATCTATCTAGGCATAAAAACGAAAAGTCAAAATGAAAATTGTCATTTTGTTAAATAGCTGACATTTTGAACCTAAGGAAAAAAGTTTCGTCAAAATATATTGAGTCTGAAGAGTTCTCTACGATTATTTTTTTTTAAGTATAATTAAACGACCATGGAAGTAAAATTTCTCACAAAGGAGGGTAATTGGGCAAAAATTATCTATTAAAGAATGAGCGTAGTGTATGGAAATGAAGAATAAAGATAATTCAAGTAAAATTGTCCAAGCAATTTCGTTGGGGTCGGGACTATACAACATGATCCAAAATTAGGTCGACCAGTTAAGGCAAAAACTGAAGACATGGTTAAAAAATTTGAAGATTTGGTGCTTTCAAATCGGCGGGTGAAGTTGTCTTACATTGCCAGGGAATTTGGGGTATACGAAAGAATTGTTTGAAAAGTCTTGCACGACGATTTGGGTATGAAGAAAGTGTCTGCGCGTTGGATCACAAGGCTCCTTATGTCGGAGTAAATACTTGTCAAAAAAGAATTTTCTCAAGAAAATTTTATCACAGATTGGTAAGAGACTTCACGAATTGTTACCGGGTATGACATTCCTCCTTCAAAACAATAACTTATGCAGTTGGTTCACCAAGGTCTACCTCCCCCAAAAAAAGGTCAAAATCCTGTTTTCGGCCGGAACTAATGGCAACCATCTTTAAGGACAAGAAAAATGTTCTGCTTATTTAATGTATGAAAAAAGGCACAACAATTGCAGGGTCCATAAAACACGCAATGTTAAATCAACAGTGTGAATATACACAGTAAATACTGGGCTGCGCCATCCACCTCACAGTCCTGATATAGCATTCTGTGACTTCTTTTAGTTCAGAAATTTGAACAAAAACCGAAGGGGCAGAAAATTCATCGCTAATAAGGAACTAAAGATGGCTTTTCATGCCTATTTTGCAGAGCTCCTTAATTTTTTTCTTGAAGGGATGCGGTAACTTGAGCAAGGTTGGATTAAGAGTATCAAGTGTTGAGGGTAGTTATTAAAAAAATAACTTTCTTTGGTCCTCCTACGTGCTTTCTTTCATGGCTCAGTGGATATAATAAAAATACGCCCTTAAAGTATGACAATAAAATAGTACTCCTATAATATTTGCTGTACCTAATCAAAAGCTTATTAATTATTTGTAAAATGTTATTTCAATAAAACATATTTACTTAAACAGGGAAAATTGCAAAGCATATTGGTTTTTCATGTCATCATAAATTTGTTTTAAAGCAAGTATAAAGGCGTTTTATTTAATATTTAATATCAATGTATGTAATGTGTTAATTTAAAGTAACAGGGTTATCTACGTCAGGCTAATCGAGGAACTACTGAGTTTTTTTTTAACGTCCATGGGTTTTTATGATCTGCAAGAAGTAAAATGTCTAGTATGTATAGTAAAGATTACTGAAGTTTGAGTAAAATTGTTTTTATTTTATTATTTTTAACAGGGCTAAATTTTTTATGAATTTTGTAGGAATTGATATTCGGTTGTTCTAACACTAAAATTTACCTAACAAGTGTTGAAAGCCGTATATACAAAATTATTCAATTCGCAATTCCCTGTTCGTGTATCCTGGGGTGTTATAGTATTAGATTATTTAACAATTTTACAACGAATTGTTAATTAAATATGTAGCGGATCTAGACATCGGTTTAATTTGCCGCTTCATGAATGACTTCAGTTTCTTGTTAGCAAGAATTCAATATATTGAATGTAACTGGTAAAACCCAAACCGCTGTTACCTTGAGTGAATTGCGAAAAGGGGGATAAATGCGTTCCTAATTTTGTCCTTGACAGACGCTTAATAGAAATGTTGGTTTTCCAACTACGAGCTTTATCCACTAGAGCTAAATAATAACAGGAGGGTATCCAAATAATGTTTGATTCAGAAAAAAATAGTCATGTGGTAAATAAGAATCTTGATGGATTTGCATTAACAAAGTTCTATAGGTACCTACTAAAATGTAGAAATTTCACAAATTTTTTTATCTTTTCCAGTCGGTCAAAAAATCTAGGCAACCAAGGCGAGATATCAAAATTTTAAAATTATATATCCTAAAAACAATTAAATGAAGCTGAAACCTAATGACATATTCAAAAAGTACTTTTGACTTTTTATATGTTTTGTAATTAACTTCCAAGCTCTATCTCTTGAAATGAATAAGTTACAGGGATGAGGAATTGTAACATAATCTTGAATATATTTCATGTACTCGTACCTATACACAAAATATTATTTTGTTTCGAAGGTTCTCGCTGTTGTAACTTGTTGAACTAGGTTCTCGGGCGCTGTACCGCGCCATTTGCTGGTCTCTAGAGAGACCGAGTTCTCGACGTTTCGATGAGGTCATCTTCAGGAGTCAACCCAGACTCCTGAAGATGACGAGTGTGCTCATCGAAACGCCGAGAACTAGGTCTCTCTAGAGATCAGCAACAGACGCGGTTCAGCGCCTGAGAACCTAGTTCAACCAAGTATTATTTATTACAACTTTATTTTAATTAATGAAATAATATAGAGCCCATAGAATAAAACCTAAAAACAATTCAAAATCCCTTTTTAGTATTCTGTTAAATAATATTCATTTGTTTTTATATGAGATCAAAATCTTTTTAGGATGTATAACTTGAAAACATTCTCTGTTAAAACACTCAAGACATAATTAAAATCAACAGGTACTAATTCAATTTTTTGTCGAGGATATTTTACCTATTTAAAACCACAAAGCTATAACGTTAATTAATAATTAATTACTTAATCATCGAGTCAAATAAATTAACATTTGCATTGCAAAGCTAACCAATTATTAGCAATTATTTATCGTCTGGCAAACATGCTCTATTGTTCTATCGTAGTCATTAAAATAAAAAAAATTAAACAAAAAAGTAACTCTAAATGAAAAGTTTTATATATAAATAGCGTATAAAATAATGAAATACATTTAGTATGTAAAGCAATTTCCCTGCTTTTTTTTACAACTGCAGGATTTTCATAAAAATTATTCATTACATGTAGAAGCGGATTTTATCAAAGGAATTTGTCAAGTGAACTTGGAATCGCGAATTTGTTTTATCTTTTATCCTATTCGATGTTTGTCACTTTTGCTTTGAATTTTTCTCATAAATTTGTATAGAAATATGTTGAGGATCTTGAAAAAAAAAAAACGTTTGTTTGACGTGATCCAAATTTAAATAAAAGCACTGAAAGCCGTCAAAAATAGAAAAGCAATTGCTTTTTCTTTAAACAGAAATAACTTCAATAATACTGCAAACAAAACGAATCCAAACCAAATGATTGGTTGACTATCGCAACTATCTTCACGAGGCAAGAGATTTGCCTCTCAGGATCGCCTGTCTGATGAATTATGAATTTAAAAGCGTTCCATATATGTCGGAAAGCTCTATAAAATTCACAAAAACCGATTCATTTGCGTTGCCATTTAAAAACCTAATGCATTTGCCATTCGTGTAGCTACGAGAGTAGATTCAATATTTTTAAATAAATCAATCTTCATCATAACATTTAAGGTACTTCCGAGTGATCGAATTATGTTAAAACTGATGTTTATTTTAAGAATTCTTTCATGGATAGTGAATATCTCTTTAGATGAAAAATGAAGTTACAAGAAAAAGATAAATAACATCAGGATGTTGTTGTATTAATTCGCGTTGGTGGACACTTATAGAAGTGACATAAAATGAGCTTGAAATGAATATTTAAATATTTGTATGAGTTAAAGATTAAAAATTTTAAGTGAGATGCTGTTGTATAGCTTTACTAATAATATTAATTTATAGGATCTAAAATTTTTTAGTTTTTTGCTTTAATACCACATCATTTTGTTTGTAGTGTCCTTTCGTTGAGCAACCAAATAAATGTAGCAAGCGAATGAGAATTAAAATATAGGAAAGCTTTTTAAAAATTAAAAGTCCACCCTAATTTCATTCTTAAAAATGACACTTCTTCATTTATTTTTGTTGTCAAGCAACATTTAAATAAGTTAATATTGTCAATTTAGAGAAACAAAAGATTTTTATTTAACAAATGTATCTAAAGCTGCATCTACACCAAGCGAACGAGCTAGAACAAGCAACTGCGAGCATTCGTACGCATTCGCTGGTGGTCGGAAACAAATGTTCGGGTTTGGTCCAAACTGGACGATCATTGTCATATTCGTTGTTGATCCATGTGCTCGTCGTGGCTGATGAGAGAGTAGTTGCATGGGCCTCTTCTATTATAATTTCTAAGTTATTGAAAAACAAGAAAAAAAGTTAGCAAAGGAGATAACGGACCACAAATGTTAAAAATCGCGAAATAAATGCTAACTAAACTATCAAGTTTAAAGCTGTAAAATCGGTGTACACAAACTTCAAAAATTCTAATAAAATCATTATCAATAACAACATCGATGACCATTACTTAATCCTCTACCTGGAGATGGATAGACCGTAATTTTCTAAGAATTTATTCAATCTATATTATTTTATAGTTTGCCGAATGAACAGGTAATTTTATAAGTATAAACAGATATATCTGATACGGCGTCTTTCTTACTATTTTTATTTTAAAATATTTACCTGTGGAACTCCATAGTTTAGGGCGATAGCGGTGTGCATTAATTAGTTCTATTATCGCTTCATTTGTCAACTGCATTTTGTCAGGTTCCACAAATTTAGATAACATAACTTAAAATCACACCAAAATCTGAACAAACTGAATGTTCGAAAATCTCGTCCAAACTGAACGAGCAAGTACACGAACTTTCTTTGAAGTAGGTACCGACACGGTGTAGAATAACTCCGAGCAGGAGCGATCATACATTCGCTCGCTTACAAAGGCGTCCACACCGCCTGAGCATTCGCCGAAAGCATCGTGCGCTCTTGTTCGCTCGTTTGGTGTTGATCCAGCTTTAGATGTAAATCATTGCCCAATTTTTTTATTTTTTTATCAGGGGTACACATAATTAATAAATTATATTCAAAGAGGTACCTATTTCTAGGTTAGGTCTACTTCGACTAAATAAAAAAAAAGTTGCTGCTTGTAACCAGATTATGAATTTATAATTTTAAAAACTACAATTTAATTTTTTCACGCAATTATAAACTTTGTACCTTTTAAAGAACACGTGTGCAATTGTATGCCGATTCATTTCTGTCTGGTATTTAATGTAACGACAAAATTTGCAGTTTTTGGTGATGTTTAACATTGTTTCGAATAATTTGTTGCAGGTAATTTTGACTTTTCTGATAGTTTCCGAACTAGACGACAAGTCGAATTTGATAATGACCCGTTGAAATCCCTGGTGGAGTCTAATCCTAGATTAAACATGGACGAATTATCAGACATAATGGGGTCCCCACGCCAACTCCTAAATCAAAATGTCCTATAGTGTATTTGGTGGAACTGTTCTGGCATAAATTATTTCAAAATGTTAAAACCTAGGAAAACGGTTACTGCTGAAATTTGTTGTAACCAACTACAAGAGCTTTATGTTGAATTGTTGAAAAAAAAGAATCAATTTTTAACAAAACCTACTCTTCAGCATAATATTGCCACACGCAACAACAATCCCACTAAAAATAAGATGGGCCGCTTCAATGGTAACTTTTACAAAACCCACCATAATCGCCAGACTGATAATTAATTGTTCATGTCGTTGGAGTATTCCTTGGAAGTGCAAAAATTTTAAAAATGCAGCTGATGTCCAAAGTTTCTTATAGAAATTTTTTTTAAAAGGCGACCATTGTTTTACAAAACATATTAAAAAATTTCAGAAAAAATAGAGAAGTCTCATTACCTAATTAAGAAAGCAATGTGTGCTCGATTAGGATCTTTGCAATATTATCATAAGTTATCAGGATTGATAAAAAATATATTTAGTAACATTAAATGATCGAAAAAATTTACTTCAATTCGAATTTTTTTTTTGCTTTAAAATCAAAAATCATGTGCACCCGTAGTATGCGTAAAAAAGGCCGATCTTCATTAGAAAGTTTATATAATCAAAATACTTTAACAGCTTCATTTTTGTGTACTCGGTAACGCAAAGCAAAATAGCCTATAAATGAAATTTTGTGAATAAAACCATGTCTACTTGCTTCTTTAATTTTTGGTTGTTTTAAAAATATCATTTGTCTATTCTTATTTATAGTTTTGTTTTCTCTATAAAAAAGCACCAGTATTTTATAAAAAAATACCATTAGCAGATCTCATTGTTTTGCAAATTAGTAGATAACACAATTTAATATATAAACAGAAGAAACTAAGTATCATAAAAAATGTTGAGTCAATCTCTGTTAATTTTATAACATTGTATTATTTTATCCAAACAACTTCAACAAATTTAAATGAAAGCGTAGAATATTTTTTAAAGATCATAAATACCTACTTAAAAACTCAAATCACACAAAACATGTAGGGTTGACTATCAGAATTAAAAAACATACAAAACGAGGAAATAATTAGGACATAATAACATGTACAGATTAGACATACATTTTAAATGTATATCTTCTTGTTATCAGCATATATTTTATAACATACTGTGACACCCCGCCTGTGATCAATTATTTTATTTTATTTCAATGTTATTTCATTTACTTTTAAATGAATAACATTGCAACAAATGCTGATGCATCAGTTACTAAAACACGTAACACTTCAAAAGGGCCAAGTTATGAGGATTTCTACTTTAGTAAAAACACATTAACGTTAAAATATTGCGGTCATAACTTGGGTCCTACACGCCAGCATTTGGGTTTCGTCAGTCAACAAACGATTGGTTGATGAATTTTTACATTATAAGTAGAACAAACTACTCGCACAAATATGTGTTTATAGGAAAGAATGACAAAGATGCAACGACAGTAAAAAAGGGACAGCAACAGGGAACCAAAAACCTTCAGGCGGTCGCACCGATAGTTAAGTTCCAACCCCCGAGAAATGTACAGCCAGTCGAACAATAAAGGAGTTTGTTGTTAAAATTGTTGTGTTTTATTTGTTCTTACTGTGTACTAATTGCTCTAGACCTGTGTACTACGTAAAACAACGTTTGAGGGTCCAACCACATTACAAAGACGATCACGAGCCATAATTAACAACAATAAATATAAGAGTAATCACTACTCTTCCACAAAAGTGCGGCCTATGTACAGTACGGCCCGTCACAGATGGTGCCGCGAGACCAGGATGGAGTTTTCCAATTTACACGCAGTAAGAAAATTTAAATACTTGTGAGTGAAAATGTAGTCCGAAAAACCGATTATGGGGGGGGGGAAGAAAAAAAATGAATGAATTCCGAAGAATGGTACCTGTTGTAAAATTTAACCGTTTAAGGTTTTGTAATCTTGCTAAAGTTGACAAATTAATATAAGTGCAAAATATGGAAATAGATTGAGAGATGACAATTTTCGTTGTTTTCGCCGAGGGAAGTAAAATGTTATCGATGTTCAACAATCGAAGGCAAATTTTGGACACCAGCTCCAGGTCAGCACCAGGTGAGCCCCAGGTGAGCGTGAGCACCGGGTCAGCAACAGGCCACAGGCCAGCAGACAACACTAACCGGTAACGCCGCTAATTGATAAAGGCAGGTCAGTGCGGTGTTTTGTACGAAAAGAAAATAATAATGTGCAGTGCAGAATCTAAAAAGAAGTGAGTGATGTGCAACGTTTATTCTAAAACTCCTATTGAAAACTATTGTTAGTTTACTTATTCTAGAAACCTGATGATTTTCTTAACATTCGCTAAATAACCATAACAAAAGAAATGCTTATTGTAAATACGAATTCCTATACATCTATGTAATTGGAATCCGTACGCTATCTGTTATAAATAAGCCCAAGATGCTAAACCTGTGTGATTTTGTTTATTTGTGAATAATTTAAAGGTATATTAACGTGCATTATTGAAAATGAACTGTTTGAAGCAGATCGAGGGTGTTTCGAAATTTTGTGCATAACTGTAATAACAGCCATGTGGGTACAGTCATATTTCTTGTCAGTTCACTGTTGTTTATTGCTTTAGGGTACAAGAATTGGAGTTGTAAAACAATATACTATTTCAGAAACATTATCGGTCTGTGTTCCAGGTCAGGTACTAAGTTTTAAAGCATTTTGTGTAGAAAAACATCTGTTTTCTTTAAGTAGGACACAAATTAATGTAAACATTACCGAAAACTAGGAATTTTAACTGATTGAAAATAATTAAGTTAAGAGAATATTTATTGCAATAATTTGTAAACATTGTAATTTTACTTTAATGGCTACAATGGTTTTATTATGAATATTTTAACACATTACAGAACCATGTAGGTATTTTAAGGTACGGGGGTTCCCAACAATACTTGGTAAAATTTTTGCGATAACTGCGTGCTTGGCGTTTATTGTTCGACGTACAACAAGGTGAGTTTATAAAATGATTTTGTGTAAATGTGTGAGCGAACGATTTTCGAATCCCATTTCATTTAATGTTATTTTGATTGCAACACGATTGTATCAGATCTGAAGCTATCGGACAAACTTGCAACAATGACTTACTACCAACGGCTACTGCCACCATCAGAGTTACTTCTGAATTGCAAAAAAGATATATCGTGTGCATTCTGTACACAACGAGGGATAATCCAGTGTGAATACCCACTGTGATAACTTAAAAAAAAAAAAACAGATGCATAACGAAAAAAAAAAAAAAATAGCAGTCAGATGTACTCCTGATGCGACTTTTAACCACCAACAAATATCAGATTTATTTCAGATATGCTACAAAAAAAAAAAATCGGATGCATTCTGATATGTTAAAAAAAAAACACACAGCTAGGGATACAGTGTGAATACCCACTGATACATATAACTTAAAATAAAAAACAGTCAGATGCATTGCGAAAAAAAAAGGGAGTAGCAGTCAGACTTATTTCTGATGACAAAAAAAAAAAAAAAACTTTATTTTTGATACGATCAAAACAAAGAAAAAAAAAACAGTAAGAGTGAAAGCACACCCGCAATGGATTCGGCGGTATTGCTAAATAGCAAACCACCGAACCCAGGGGGGGAATGTGACACCCCGCCTGTGATCAATTATTTTATTTTATTTCAATGTTATTTCATTTACTTTTAAATGAATAACATTGCAACAAATGCTGATGCATCAGTTACTAAAACACGTAACACTTCAAAAGGGCCAAGTTATGAGGATTTCTACTTTAGTAAAAACACATTAACGTTAAAATATTGCGGTCATAACTTGGGTCCTACACGCCAGCATTTGGGTTTCGTCAGTCAACAAACGATTGGTTGATGAATTTTTACATTATAAGTAGAACAAACTACTCGCACAAATATGTGTTTATAGGAAAGAATGACAAAGATGCAACGACAGTAAAAAAGGGACAGCAACAGGGAACCAAAAACCTTCAGGCGGTCGCACCGATAGTTAAGTTCCAACCCCCGAGAAATGTACAGCCAGTCGAACAATAAAGGAGTTTGTTGTTAAAATTGTTGTGTTTTATTTGTTTCTTACTGTGTACTAATTGCTCTAGACCTGTGTACTACGTAAAACAACGTTTGAGGGTCCAACCACATTACAAAGACGATCACGAGCCATAATTAACAACAATAAATATAAGAGTAATCACTACTCTTCCACAAAAGTGCGGCCTATGTACAGTACGGCCCGTCACAATACCCATGTACAGTAACTTGACAAAAAGATTATTATTATTATTATTATTATTTCTAGATGCTCTCAAGACGATTCCGTCAACATTAATAGAGTCTAACAGCATTTTATAAGCAGGACTCTCTTTTAGGCACCATTGCAAAAAGTAGGACTAGTGTTAAAATACGAGTTAGTCCCCAAAACTGAGCAACATCAGCGCCAACTATGCTACGATTTTTCCTAGTTCTAGGGTTAACGTAGTTAATCCCAGGTTCAACTTTAATGCAATCGGGCCTTAAAAAATAAGTCTAAGTGACCGAATCATAGATGGCCTTTGTTTTCTTAAATCGTAAATCACATTACAAAAATCATTGTCAAAATTATGTTATTGTAGTTATTAAAATGAATTTACAATAGAAAGGTGATATTTCTCTTACCAATATTATTTTATTAATTACAATAATCATACAGCAAAATGTATTACATACATGACTTGTAGTTGTTTTTAAGTAATAAACGGCTTCCTTCCTTTTTCGGGTCTATATTTTAAAATATTGATATAATTGATCACATTCCAGTATCTCTACTAATACCTGGGTCCGATTTGTTCCTGGAATCTTGGGATAAACAAATATGTTAAATATGAGAAAACGTATTGTTTTTTGCAAAAACTCAATAACTTAACAGTTGTCGCTACTAAAATTATTTATTTATTTAGCTGTACTAAGATTGTTTTTGTCAGTCTGTCGGTTTTCATGTAGCTTAAAACAGCTTAATGCGTGAGAAAATAGATTTTCGAAGTAAATGGTTGAGTACTTTTAATCGTTGACCGTTAGCTTACAGACGGCAGCGAAAGTTTTTTAGGAGTGGTTATGTTATACCGAAAATCGCGCGAACGAAGTCGCAAAAGTTATAAAAGCACAGGTTTGTGGGTGTTTATGCGTGGGATACAAGGCTAGTTGTGTCTCTAGGGTTTCCAATTTGCTCGAATTTCTTAATGTTGTTTAGTAACCGTATCTCTAGTGGTTTGAGACACTGAATTCGGGTTAATTACTGATAAATTCCTAGTGGACTCATCATTCATTCTCCCAAATATTGTGGGCCAAGTCTGATATAACCTTTATTGTGAAAAATACTTCTTTCGGGCTGCTAAAATTCACAATATATCCAAGAACTTTAGTACAGTATTTATTTTAGCAAAAACTAAATGGAGCGCTGACAACAGTGTCTCATTGATAATTCACAATAATAATAATTTTTTTTTTTAGAGTTACGTATTATTTTGTGTTTCCATTTAATTTTTTTTAACACTGTAAAAAATCCATACAAACTGTTTCACGTCAAGCGTTTAACAAAATCTGCCATAAAACATTTGCAACAACTTTGTGCTACATTGCATAGTAGGTAAAATTCATAACGTTCCTTGATTTATTCATCGCCTTTGGTTTCATGCCAACTATACAAGCTTTGTAAAAACATTGGGTGTGATTTTTGAAATAAAGTTTTATTTTACAGCCGCTCGTAAATCGTGAAGGATATCATAAGAAGTTGGCAATTTTCAGACAGAATCAGTTGTTATCAGCAAATTTATATTAAAAGTTTTGTGGGGTACAATCACAAAGGAAGCTGGAAAATTGGCCAAAATTTGGTATGCACTTATAAGCAAATTGGCTTATTACTGACTAATCGGTCATAGCTTATAGACCGTTTTCCGATAATAGGCCGGTCAATGTATTTTACATCAGGTTATAATATGGCTGAAGCATTCATAATATGTGCTCATTGCGATTCAGTTTTGATTGAAGTCAATTATTATTACTACGCGATAGAGCTTAATTTACAAAATACATGCCGAACGTAAAATGCAAAAAGAGAGATTAAGAACAGTTTTATTATTTTAAAAACTATGTGTTTGTTGCGACAGGGTTATTATGGAAAACCTCTTATGTAAGGTAGAGCCACAAGTCAAGTCTGCCTTTCGAAAGATGGATTGGTGGTAAAACTATTTGTACAATTTTATTAGAGGTCTTAATTTTAAGAATAAAAAAATAAATAAATAAAAGCTGTTTGGGTCATTTACTACATGTTCTTACATTATTTTCAACTAGTGTTTAGTTTTTGCGTACTGGTAGGTTACTTTGTTCCTTAAGAGAAGCACTGTATATTTTGCGTTTTTTACACTTAAATTCTCTATTACAAATTCAAAAAGATTTATGTAGGGGAGACCGGGGATGAAAGTAACACGGGTAGGTTGTAACAGTGCCTATAATTGCTTTAATTTTTGTTATATGTCGCCCTAAGCGGTTTAGCAATGTTCATTTACATCCACCTCCCTACCTACATCGCTAGTTTTCATCTGTCTTCTTAGAGGTCAAGTTTTTGCCAGCCAGAGTCACTATTTTCCACCTGAAAGTTAATGCGTTGTGTCACCGGCGGAGTGACTTTCAGGCAATCTCTAAAAGAGGAACAAAAAAGTACCTAGATTATTATGTTCTAAATTTTGTTGGCTATTGGTTGATGCAATACAATTTGATGTTGGAATCGTGGTTAATTGTGGATTCCCTCCAATTTGCTTTGTGTACACTTGGGGTCAAAAGTAAAAGTTTTGCAACCAACCTCAATCAATGTTTTGACCTGCAAATGTTTACCTACTCTTAGCACATAATTGGTGGTTTTCTTCGTAGATAAGAACATCCAAAACTTGTCGGATTAATTTTCTAATTTGTTGCATCTTTATGTTCCACATTTTTTAATATTGATTATGTTCACTTATCATTTTCTATTGCACCAAAGATTTTTTTTATTTTTAATTTTGCTAATGTGTATTTTAGAATCAAATATTAATTTTGTTGATGAATACTAATATATTTACCCACTGAGCTGTGTAAATTACTTTGCCGTTACAACTTACCCCGATCGTTGTTACTTTTCGCCCCAACCTTGAGGTTTGAAGTAACAGCTGTCTTACCACAGAAAAAAAAAATCTCACATAATGCTTTACGAAACATATGAATTAAATATTTTGAAAGGAAGACAAAAGTCCAATCTATGATTAAATCCATTTGGATGTAAAAAAGTCGTTACGCTCTATAAAAAGTTAAATAAAAACAAATAAAAATGACTTTCATCCCCGGTCTCCCCAACCTAAATCAATTTGTTGTGCACTTTATGATCAAATATTCACCACTTTTATTAAAATAATCCTAATTGCTTTCTATACATGTCTGGTATTTGTAAATATATATCCAATTGGAAGTTTTCTGATTTTGTCACAATACAGGAACAAAAATTAGGGAATTTGTATTTTTTTTAGTCATTTAAACTTGTAGCACTTTAACATCGCATTTTTTTTTAACCGTGGCGTAACAGCACATTTTAATTTTCCTCTTGTCAGTACTATCTACTTGAAAATAGAAATATTAAGTACTTTCGTTAATGTACAAAGTACAACATAACAAAAGCATTGTTAAAGCTAAACAATACTATTTCGCGAAAAACTTTGCGATTAATTAACAAAAAACTACCCCAAGAAAGACTTTTTTTTTAGTTATACACTCGCCACCTGTTGTTAATTGTTTGTGAGTTCGAACAAACGTGCGCAAAATTAATAATGAAATAACAGAGTTGTCTGAATCTGTAATCTCTACGTATAATTTATTTAAATTGCTTTTATGTCAAGTGGTACTTACAAAGATTTTAAATACAATGCTAAATGTGTCAATACAGCTTGCATATTTTAGTCTCAGCTTATTTTATTTATTGTTTGTAACACGCCTTGTTTAAGCACAAAGTAAAATTGTTTAAATCGAAATTCACATTTTGTTGCAATTGCAATCAAATTTTACACAGAGAATATTAGTACTTTTCACATTTTGCAAGAAACATGAGGTGTCAAGTCAAGGAAATATTCTATATTTCTGAGTAAACGCAAAAGTTTGATTTTTTTGTTGTACATAAAAGAAATCTAATAGAGTTAAGAGATATACAATATATCTACTGCAACAATTGCTTTTCTTTCAGGGCATAGATTTATGGCACTGCAATGTGTAGGGCGGTCCACTTATTTTATGGCGAGGACTGCCTCGTATTTTTAGATAATTCTGTTGTAAATAAATTGCATTAGAAGACAAACATAGGATAAAAGCATACCTCAGTTTATCAAAACCAGTGTTTGTTATGAAGATAAATTCCAGTTTATTTTCCCATACTTCATTTCGAGATTTTTGATTCGATTTTCAAAATGGTTTTGAGTTGCATTTAAGGGCACTAAAACTTTGAATCAAATATATCGTTCGCGTTTAGAGGAGACTACAAAGTAATCAGTAGGTATACTTCCTATAGTTTAATTTTTCCTTTAAATTAATAAAAGCAATTTATGCCTATCAAAAAATTAATTAAGGTGTATTAGTTAAGTAAAGAAGGGTGAGAAAGCAAGGTTATATCTACTTCATTACTGTTTACCATTCAATTTCAAAAATTTCAAGTTTTCTTTATTCTTAGAACAAACAAATTATTAAAATATAAAATGATTATGTTATTTTAAGGTAAGTTAGAATAATTTTAAAAACAAATGTTTCCAAAAACATGAGTTTTTAATAAGAGTTTTAATAATAAATCATTATTTTTTAATTATTTGGCAAAATATGTGTAGGCAGACATTCTATTCGAAGTAATTAACAAAATTAAAAAAAAAATTTCTTTAATAGGTTTTTTTTATAAAGAGTTAGATCTACTTGCTAAAACGAAATAAATTAAAGATGATAAATAAGATACTAAAATAACTTAACAATGGTATGTAGAAGAAGCACGTTTATTACCGTTTTGCGGCAAACCTTGTTTATTCCAATTAATAAAACACGAACGGCTTTCCGTTTCCGCAATATATTTACCCAAGAAGGTTTAAGGAAAGACCCCTTTCTTGTGCAGTATCGGAGGTTACTCAACTTTCGTGTAATTCAAATAAGAATATATTATTCATCCACAAGTTTCTACCGACAATGCTTTCAAAGTTCTTTACATTAATTCGAAGCAAATGTAAGTAATGTAATAATGCTTAATGTCACCTGAAAAACGGTGCAACGAAGAATTAAATAGCGATCAATCAACCTAATAACACGCAAAGTATAATTTATGCTTTTATATAGTTGGTTGTAGTGGATTAAAATCACAAAAAGGTAAGGCTAATTTAATTTTCAAGCGTCTGGTATACAGGGTGAGTTATTTACCAAAAAGCTTAAGGACATTTTCCTATTGGATAAGATTTTAAAATACCTAGGTATATATTTGTAAATGATTTTGAGGCAGGAAAACATTCATTTTATAAATAGCACATATCCTCTTAAGTAAATATATCTTCTTTAAAAAACAAACAAAAGTTTTTGTCTTCTTGTCCTTCTTCTTCACGTAATAGGCTACTGTGCCCGTTACGTCACTCATTTTCGTGTTCTTTCATTATTTTCCGTGGTCTGCTTGACACGACTTTTTCTCCTCTAAGTCAATATTGGCATATTTGCTCCCAGATTCCGGTATTAACAATTTTTTTAAGATGTTTTATCCATGTTGTGCTATACAGGGTGAGTCACGACGGACGCGTCGGAGTTTTATGGCGAAACGGTTTATATTTTCCAATTTCTGTCGCTGTTAGATTATGTAAGTGAATAAGTGCTACATTTTAAAAATATTTTCAAATATACAGGGTGCTCCAAAAAAGAGTGTCATATCAAAGTTATACTTTTTCTTATGGAACACCCTATATATTTTTACATTTTTGGATTCCTCTTTAAATTTAATTCAAAAAATGTAAGAGGTCATTTGGGTCTAAAATCAACCGTTCTCGAGAAAATTGCATTTTCATGAAAATACAGTATTTTCAAAAATTTTCAACATTTGAAAACTTTGACAAGTCTGAAGAAATTCGCTTGGAGATAAGATTGACAATAGATTATGTAACACTTTGCACCATCTACATTTTTAAAATATTATACAGGGCGTTTTTTACGCTTGGTCAAACTTGTAAAACTTTAAACACTGATAACTCATTTTTTTTTAATACAACACCCTATATTTTTTTACACCGTCTTATAGAAAATGTAATTCTCTTTCGAAAACATTCAGACTGTTTTTCACCTAAAATTGATATTTTCCGAGATATCGCGATTTTATTGTTAATTATTAGGGCAAAGTAATATTTTCAAGTAGGCTATGAAGGTAGAGAGCGGTAATTTGAAACAATTGAAAGAAAAAACAACCTGACAGAATTTGGAAAATATAAACCGTTTCGCCATAAAACTCCGACGCGTCCGTCGTGACTCACCCTGTATATTTTAATTTTGTCGTTTAAGCTGCAAACGTCCAATTCGTTACGTTTCTATGATTTGCTTCCTATCAATTTTTTTGTACCCTGCAACTGCTCAAAGGAATATCACATCTGCACTTCGTATCCGTTGATCTTTTTTTTTTGTCACTTTCCAAGTCTTACTGCTGTTATTTATAATTATTGGTATTGACAATGTTTTCTAAAACTCACTTCTGTTTTTGGCAAGCTTTAACTTTCGTCTGATTTATACAGTTAAACTTTTCTATTGTGTTTCGAATATATTTTTCCTCAAACAGTGATGTTTGGAAGCCACGGAAATTAAACGCCTTTACTTGTTTCAAAAGTTTGGTCTTGCAATATAAGTTTGGATCTAATTTATTTGTGTCCTTTAAAGGCTATCACTTCTGTCTTATTTGCTGTTACGGTCATGTTACATTCCTTTAGTGTCTAGCTCAATTTAAATAATGAGTATTGTATGAAAAGCCTCACTGCTGGTTATTAAAACTTGGTCGTCCGCAAAGGGCACTGTAATAACGAAGTTTGGTTTGTTTAAATTGTACGAATAAGTCTTAATTTGTGCTATCGAGCTACGCATGCATCATTCATACATACCTATATATAAAACTTATCAACCACATACTGCAGCTGTTTCTAACCTCTGTGTGGATTACTTCTTTTTTATCTTCATCTTCTTCTATAAATTATTTGTGTTCTGTTATAGGTACATTTTTTTATTACCTCTATTGGATGATATGAAATTTATTTTTGTGTAATCTTACACATTTTATGACCAAGTATTGTAAAAAGGCTTTAATACGGTCTGCATTAGCGATATGTTTATGGTTGATTTTATTTGTAATTTTTTTTTTAAGGAAAAAACGTACAATCATAATGAAAGGTGTATTGTTTAACATAAAAATTAAAAGTCTTGGAGAAAGAAGTGGGCTTTACGTGCTAAGTAGTTCCTGTTATGCTGATACGACCTATACATCTTTAAGTTCCAAGTTTTATATCAACTATTTATTGTAAATAAAATAAATTTAAAAGAAGCAGCAATAAATAAGTTCTACCGCATTTTAGAAACCTAGCAGATTGAACAAATGTTTGTTGTTGATAATAATTGATTTGTAAATAAATAAATATGGAAATTATGGTTTGTGGGCGCAAAAATAGCAAGAAATCATATTATCAAACGTTTTGATCACAAAATTACATAAAATCTGTTATAATTTAAATCAGAGCACGCTCAAAATTAATAGCAAACAATTTAAAGCAAAATCGACTATGCGTATAGAAGCTATTTTCATTGCAAAATAACGAAAATGAGCAAAAATTAATAACATTCTAGAGACGCAAATATAAAATAAATAGAATTGCCACTGACCAAGAGGCGAAAATCTTGAAATTGATCAAACATTTCTACAAAAGACCCTTCTTTAAATAAGGTAAGTAATTTTTAAGTAAACTTGGAATAATATTAATCACTAAAGCGTTGAAAGACCTATCCTTTGTATCATTACCTTGCTTGAAAAAGATGCTTTAGTGAAATTGTTTGTGGAAGTAAAATATGAGAATCTCTAGTTTGGCAAAAGTTTTACACGAATAGTTACAACTTCATCAAAACTTTGGTCAAAGTTGGGTCTTTCTTAATATGCCGAAACCATTTATTTTTACGTTTTTGTCACAAAATTATAACTTATAGTAAGAAAACTGTGGTCAAACTTAAAATCACTTCGGTTACAAAGTGAAATAAAAACATATTTTTGCTAGGAAATTAAAATCTTCATTTTGACCCACTCTCTGCTAATTTTCCTCACCTATGTTAACTTGGCTAATGTTATTAAGTAAAAAAAAGTTAATTCTTCTGAAACACTCTGATTGGTGATTTTTGACTATTGTTTCAGCGAAATTATTAACTTAAACGTTAATAAAGGAAACTAGTAAGTTGCAATGTCACATACAATCAAAATTTCATCACATAATTCTAAGCATTGCTAACGAGCAGTGATTTCTCTCATAAACCTTAATGCCAAACGTGAAAGTATTTTCAATAGACCACATCATATTTGATAAGCACCTTGAGTAACAGATATTGCACAATTTAATGTTTGCTGCTTATCGGTCGATAAAAGATATCTCGTTTCCAGTACAACCTTACTTTTAAATTAGCAAATGGAGGTATAATGTCATTACATGAGGCTTGCCTAGAGACAATTGTAAGTTGCCATTCCGTCGGCGGATTTAAATCAACGATGCGTTGAAAATTATCGAATTACTTTCGCATGTTGTAACACGATACCGTTCCAGAATATTCAAGCACAGTTTGTTTAAACTGTAGTTTGAAGACTGGATTACATAAAAACATGAGCTATTCAGAGAAGTTAGTGGGGCTGAAAAAAATTGCAGCAAAACAATGTAGTGAGAGTAACAAAAGTCCTTAACGATAAAACAGCAGATTCATTTTATAACGTGCATGGAGATTGCATAGTGCATTGTTTAACCATATATCTATTGATTACAAAATTCAGTGATCGACCTTCGGCAAGTAAACTGTCGACAATATAACTCATTTAACCTTTGACATTTGTATATGAAAAACAATTTCCTTTCGGACAATGTAACAAAATAAACAAATATTGTAATGAACATGCGAGTAGCTACTTTACCAGTGGTTCTTAACCTTTTGACCCTATTACACCTTAAATCCAAACAATTTTGTGAAAGTTACTTCTTTTTTCAAGGTAATGCACAACACTTGTCTGGAGAAAGCTTAATTTATTTGGGTATAAATAATTCTATCACTATAACAATATAATTTGATAACAAATTAGAATAAAATACTATTTCATGACGCAATTATATCCGTATAAATTATACAAATAAATAAACGAGCTTAATTAAAATTATTATTTCCAATTGTTTTTTTTTCCTTATGCAACTTTTAAAAATGTAGGCCCTTCATCAGCTGCAGTTGTTTCTTTTTGTTTTGTTTTTATGACATGCCCGAAGAAAAAGCTAAGCGATTTCTAAAATTGATTTAAACTGATAAACAGAATACTTGAATAATACAACAATTTATTAAATTATATAGATGCCTTATCCTTTTATAATAATATGAATAAATAAACATTTTATTTGTCCGTGTAACTTCCTTGTACATGTACACTATTTTGGCGATTTTCTAACAATCTTATTCTAGCAGAAAAGGGTATTTTGAAAGGCCTGTTAAACACATCAATTGCATCTAATTAATCATTAGGATTGTATACTCGAGATTGATTTAAGTCGTTTTTACAATCCATAAAGCACGATTAGAGTCTTCTAAATCGTTTAATTCAAGCTCAATTTGACAATTAAGTTATAAATGTCGTAATACTGAACTTATGTTTACTTACTAATTTGCTCAAGTTAGTTCCAAAATAAAATAAACTGAACAGGTCTATACCTATAAGTCATTCAATTAAAAAAAATGAGTTTCTGTCAAAAAACCGATTAGGCAACTTTTAAAGCTGAATGAAGTAACCTAAATGTTAATAAAAAATTAACAAAAATGTTTTTCGGACACTCGTTGACATTATAAAATTCAATATACCTATGCAGGTCACGGAACACTTAATAAAAAAATAATTTTCGTTAAAATATATTAGAAGTTACCAAAATTAAACAAAATAGGGGCGCACTCGAACTGCAGCCATTTTAATGACTTATACTTAAGAACCACTCGAACTGCAGCCAGTAATTAAGCATGAGAGTTAAGCTGATTCACGAACTGCAGACATTCTTTAATTATACTTTTCCTGGAATTTCGTATTGAGGTAAGCGGTCAGAAATGGTAAAACTATTTCTAAATATTCACTTCATAAATTGAATGAAATTAAAAAATATTTTTTTGTCAATAATATGTACATAGTAATTACTTATTAGGAGTATAAAATTTCTAGTCGGAAAATACAACTACAACATTTAAAAAAATCTATTCGAGAAATCAAATTGTCTTTGTATTGTTCAACGTTTTTCTAAATAAATATGGCAATTCCGAATGTTTCTTCTTGGAGTTTAATTGATGCAATGAACATTGTTAACCTTAATATAAGAATCTGTATGAATGTTTGTTAAAGTATCTATGCATAAAAACGTGAATATTCGGATGTGGTGACGGATAATATCAATTGAATTTACTATGAAAAGATTCACATGTGTTTGTAGTTCTCATAATACATAATTTTAGCATTAATTCTTGGAACATTAAATTAGGATCTACAAACATAATTAAGTGTTAGAAAATATTTGTACGCAGTTCGAGTTTAGGATTAAGGCATGGTCATAAAAGTTGGTAATGATGGGATTAGAATGGCTGCAGTTCGTATGCACCGCAAAATAGGGCTATTGTACTCCTAATTGCTATCTCGTTCCAAAAATGTGAAAATATATAGGGTGTTGCATTTGAAGTAATAAAGTTAGTGTTATTTGCGGCGAAACCGAAAGTGAAACAATAGTGTACATAATATGTTCAAATAATCCGGTTTTTTATCTATATCATGTCTAAAATTTAATTTAACAAATCAAAACTAAAGAAA
This sequence comes from Elmis aenea, assembly GCA_947652605.1. Taxonomy (NCBI): domain Eukaryota; kingdom Metazoa; phylum Arthropoda; class Insecta; order Coleoptera; family Elmidae; genus Elmis; species Elmis aenea. The sequence continues at coordinate 15,215,830 of OX393578.1, forward strand.
AAAAGGAGTGTACCAGAACTGTTACACCCGGTACATTACATTATTCTGTATAATAAAAAAGAACACCATAAGAAACATGAATAGCAAAATTCCGCCGAATAAACATATTTAACCTTGCCACAAAACAAGTTTTACATTAATTTTACTTTACATAATGATTTCTGCAGAGATGCAACTAACTATATGTATGTGGGATTCGTTTATTTGTTAACTAGTACAACACAGATATAGATGCGTAAGCTAGTACAGGAATATTATTGTAACGGAAAATATAATGTAATAATATGCAGCAACAAGTTGGTATGGTTATTCTACCGCGTCTTGGTACACACTGCCTCTCTCTGCGCGCCCGGGAACCCTTGTTGCTCCCGAAACGCCATCTTCCGGTATTGGGCCACACGCACGTACCCTAGCGGATCCTACAACTCGGCCATGCCTGCTGTGGTCGGCGGCCTCGTCGTCCGATGAAACTTCTATATCTGAAACATATTCGCGATAATTATTATTATCGTAGGTCGACGTCCAGGGCTTCATGTGGTCGGCTGAGGTGCTGGTTTTGTGAGGTGGCTCTCCAGGGCCTACTCTTTCGACATCGTATCGGTCGTTTCTCTTAACTTTAACAACGCGATAGGGACCCAAGAATTTAGGCTTTAATTTAGAATGGGTTGAAAACTGGGTCTTCTGAATTGCTACTAATTCACCTTCTTTGTATGTCCTAGCCATTTTTCTTTTCTTGTTAAAACTTTTCCTATTTTCTTTTTGCACTCTACTTATTTGTTCTTTCGCCATTCTTCTTGCTTCTTCTCGCTCTTCCCTAAACGTTTCTAGGTATTCTTTATTAATTATTTCTTGTAGCTTCATCTCTTCTCTCTTTCTCATTCTTACACCGGTTAAAAGTTCGAAGGGAGTAGAATCAATGCTTCTCTGATAAGTACTGTTTAATACAGTTTGGAGTTGGTCAACATGCTTGTACCATGTTTCTTCGTTATCCATAGTCATCTTAGTGAGAACAGGGATGATAATCCTATTTATCCGTTCCACCTGACCGTTTGATCTTGGGACTCCGGTGGTTATATGTACCAGCTCTATCTCCTCCTGTTTGCAGTAATCTCGGAAAAGGGTTGAGGTAAATGCGGTCCCACGATCGGTGACAAACCTGCGGGGGTTTCCGAACACTTTTCTCTGACTATCAAGTTTTGTCATAACTTCATTCGTCGTTAACGTCTTAACTGGATAAAGCCAAACAAACTTTGTGAATCCGTCCACTACGACGAACAGATGCTGGTATCCCTTCTTTGTGGAACTTAGGGGTCCGAGGTGATCCAAATGATAAGTATCTAATGGCACATCACCTTTCTCCAATGGATGCAAAAAGCCTTCCTGCTTTCCAACTTTCCGGTCAGCTATAATGCACTTAATACAGTTTTGGATACAGTCTTTGACCTTATCTTTCATGTGGGAGAACCAATACTGGCGAAGTATTACCTCCATCGTCTTTTTACACGCAAAATGTCCATTTTCCTCGTGTGCGTTCTTAATTATTTCCATCTCCATTCCCCTGGGAATGACAACTAAAACGTTTTCTTCATACTCTTTGTGTAGTATACCATTTTTCATTATATAATTTTCGTGTGCCTCCTTAACTTTTAGTATAGTCATTATGGCTCGTAAATGTTCGTCTTTTTCTTGAGCCAATTGTAGTCTTTGTAGCGTACCTTCTTTTTCTATGATCATAATCGGGTTTCTAGATAGTGCATCTGCGTGACGCATCCTAGTCGCGGGTCGGTGTTCTATCTTAAAATCGTACTCTTCCAGGCACATTATCCATCTTGCAATTCGTGGAACTAAATCTTTCTTGGCTACCGTTTGGGCAAATGCTGAGCAATCGGTGAATATTTTAAAAGATATTCCTTGTAAATACACTCTGAACTTTTTCAAGGCATTTATGACGGCTAACACTTCTAACTCATAGCTACTGTACTTCTGTTCGACGGGCGTGGTCTTCTTGCTCATGAAATACACGGGGTGCAATTCCCCGTTCACATCACGTTGCATCAGTACGGCTCCATATCCGTACATGCTGGCGTCGGTATGGAGTTCAGTCTCCAACTCGGGTGAATAAATTGCTAGCACCGGTTTTTCTGCTAAACTTCTTTTCAGTCTTTCAAAAGATAAGATCTCTTTCTCGCCAAATGTGAACTTTTGGTCTTTTCGCAATAGATCGCTCAGGGGTTTGGCGATACGGGAGTAGTCTTGGATGTACTTTCGGAAATAGCCCGTAAGTCCTAAAAAGCTCTGGACTTTTTTAATCGAGTTTGGTCTTGGAAAGTTAAATACAGCTCTCGTCTTTTCAGGCGATGGGGACACTCTATTGTACTCGACGCGATGGCCTAGATACTCCACGCTAGTCATCATAAATTGGCACTTCTTCCATTTTATTTCGAGCCCAAACGACTCGGCCGTTTTCAGAACATCTTCTAATCGTCGTATGGCTTGCTCCTCATCTTCTGCGACGACTATTATGTCGTCCATGTACGTCAGTACACTTCCATTCCGGATATGTTTCTCGAAGACTTTGTTTATGTATCTTTGGAACGATGCAGGTGAGTTACATAATCCAAAAGGAGTCTTTAGGAATTCGTAGTGAGCGGTGGGGGTAACGAAGGCGGTGTACTTCTGACTTCCTTCGTGCATAGGTACGTGAAAGAATCCGTTTTTGAGGTCTAATGTACTAAAGATCTTAGCACCACGCAGCTGATCGAGTTGATCCTCTATGAGCGGAAGAGGGTAACGGTCTTTAACGATTTTTTTGTTCAATTGGCGATAGTCTATGCATATTCGAATTGAACCGTCTTTCTTTTTCGTGAGAACCATAGGGCTTGCGTATTCTGAGTTGCTGGGAACTATTATACCCTCCTTTAGCCATGAATCTATTTGCTTGCTAACCTCCATCTTCTCCGCCTGGGATAGTCTCCTTGGATGTTGACATATAGGAATTTCGTCTTTAAGGACTATCGTAGTTTTTACCGCTGCTGTCGTTGTTTTATTCTTCGTTGGATTGTAATATCTAAAAATATTTTCAATTTTCTTCGCACGTTCTACGTTCGTAATATGAGTAAGGTCTAGCCCTCTTTTTTCTTCATCGTGGTCTACCAAAAGGGCATGTAGGTGATTTTCATTAATCTTGTCGTATTCATATTTTTTCATCAGATTCCTTCCACTTATTTCCGTGTTTCCACGCGTCGTTGTTAGCATCTTATTAACATCATCGTCATTCTTACTTATCGTCTTTATCAACTTATCTGTCTTATTCGTCTTTTGGGTATTCATTTTTAAGTCTTTAGATACTTCATCCTTTGCGTCTTTGGTTGGCATCGTAAATTCTTTACTTACTACTTCTTTCTCGTTTTCCGTCTTATCGTCTTGTTCTTTTGAGACATTGCCCTTAACTGGCAAAAAACTCATTTCAGCGTTATCATCTTTCGTCTTGTCGTCTTTTAGCTCTTCGTCGTCTTTGGTTTTCATCTTTATTTTGCACGGTTGCTTTGCACTTTCATAGTTCATCTGAACATCTTTTTCCACTTTCTGAATATTTTCTATTCGCCCTCGGCTTATTATCAGTTCTGCGTCTTTTAACAAGGCGTTTCCTATAATTAATGGAAAACTTATCATTTCATCTGGCACCAGGTGCACTGTAGTTTTGAACACTTGGTTGGAAATATGAATTTCGGTCTCGTAACATCCTAACGTTTTCACTTCATTTGCACCGAGTCCGTGTAACGATATAGTTTTACTGTGGACAGGAGGTGCTCCAATCGCTCTATAAACTGTCATTCGCATTAAATTTACGCAACTGCCCGTGTCGACTAATGCATCTACAATTTTGCTTCCGATCATTACAGTTGCCTGCAAACAGCCTGCTGGGCGCTCATCTATTAGATTTACTGGACGCTTCGTCCTGTCATTATTTCTGTTGTTCTTCTCAGGACAGTCTGCAGATTTATGCCCAAATTTGTTACAAGCAAAACATTTAGGACCTTTATCTCTTTGCGGACAAACTTTGGACGTGTGGCCAGGAGTTCCACATGTGTAGCAGCGACCTCGTTCGTTAACCTGTCGTTTGTCGGTATCGAATGTACGTTTTGGAATCTCATCCGACGGATTACCTCGACGATGCCTAGATTGTGATAAAAAGCTTTCATACTTTTTAATTCGACTTAATAGCTCTGGTACGTCTTGAACATCGCTCAACGCCAATGTTTTTGCAAGGTCTCGATCAGTCAGACCCGCTATGATATATTTGACAACTGACTCAGCTTGGAGATCACCAGTTTGTGCTATCGCAGCCATCTCGTATGCATAACTCTCGTATGTTTCATTCGTACTTTTGGTTCGTTTGCTAAGCCTCATATGAACATCTGCTTGATCGACAACGCTAGGAAAATCTGTACAAATTCTATATTTGAATTCGTTCCACGTGGTGATCGTTTCGGGTAAACTATCATACCAGTATCTAGACGCGCCTCGTAATTTACTAACGGCATAAAAAAGTAATGTTTTATGATCCCATTCAAACACTTCTGCTACCTGTTCAACCTTCCGTGTCCATTGAGGAGCAGTAAGACTTGACGTTCTGGACGGTTCAAACTCAGGAATAGCACGCTCATCAGCCTTTCTCCACGTAGGGACTCCCATCGTGGTACGTCCTTGCTGTGTAACAGCGAAAAAATCACGTTCCCTTTCAAGCAACTCACGCTCACGTCTCAACAACTCACGCTCACGTTCAATATATTCCATTTCTACCGCCATTACCCTCGTATTACGCGCTATAACAGGTGTACTTTCTCCTTGCGGCTCTTCAAATTGATAGCCCTCATTAACATCCGTCTCGATCATTTCGTTTATTTTTCTACAACTATGCCTTATCTAATCTTACCTCGCCACTGCTCAGTTGCGCCTTTCTCGGAGTAACGACCCTACTCTCTCGACTCACCCACTCGTTTTTGGAAAATCAAATATTATTGCCTCTTTAACGTCTTGAAATATCTTCTTTATCCTCTTTGTGGCACCAAATATTTTTTTTCCTCCTCGTCTTCGTCTTATTGCATCTTTCAGCCGTCACTTCGAGTCTATACGCAGTCTCACGTCTCAATTAGCAGTTTATTATCACTATTCATACTAATTATTATCCATAATCACGGGTATGCAAGTTTATTTCGATCAACGTCTTACGAACGTTAAACCGCGGTAGAACAACTTATACCTTATACGTACGCGCTAATGGCCGACATTTGCGCGCGGTCGCTTACTGTAGCCGAATAAACAAGTGCGTATCAACTGTATACCTTAAATCTTAAATGTTCACTTCTTACACCTTTATCAAAATAGTCACAACACCGCACACTACAGCTGACAAGTTTTTTACAATGACTTTATGCCCACTTATAACCGCACTTTTATTACACGCACGTGGCAATCCGTTTTTTTTTTTTTAAACAAATCCCGGACGAGCCCCCAATTTTGATGTGGGATTCGTTTATTTGTTAACTAGTACAACACAGATATAGATGCGTAAGCTAGTACAGGAATATTATTGTAACGGAAAATATAATGTAATAATATGCAGCAACAAGTTGGTATGGTTATTCTACCGCGTCTTGGTACACACTGCCTCTCTCTGCGCGCCCGAAACGCCATCTTCCGGTATTGGGCCACACGCACGTACCCTAGCGGATCCTACATGTATGAGGCTTTAATTTTATATTTTACATAAATATTTGGAATATTATGTATCAGGTTTTATTATGTTCCATAATTTTACTAATGAATGCGTTTAAAGTTTCAAGGGATGGATTTGTAGATCTTTTAGCGGCAAAATTCCATCTGCGTAAATTAAGATTCCACCTAGTGTAAGCACAGGTTCTTACTTATAGAAATCTAGCGAAAATTTATGGCGAACGGTTCTTAGACTTATCGCCATCTAGCAGAAATTTGTGTCGAACAGTTTTTGACAGGCTTTTTTGACAGGTTTCCGAACCTTTGTGGTAAATTGTGGTATGGCTAGTAGGACGTTAATTAAATAGTTTACCATAGTTTTGGTACATTATGCTCTAGCTAATAATTCAATTGCCAAATAAAATAAGTTTGCTCGCAACTCATCAACTTGGACGTTTTGTTCATGTGTAAAATGCGATGATTAGTTATACGTACAACATATTTGCCACTTCATTAATGACACTTGTAAGACGCCATAAATACATTTTGTTTCGCCATCACATGATAACGAATTGCGTCGGTTGGGTCATTCTGTTCAGTTTATAATTTTTTTGTGAGTTTAACGGCACACGACAAAAATGTACTTTTTGTAAAAAAAAAAAAAAAGTAAGTCCATCAGAGAGCTGAGAGTACGGCGCATGTTTTTAAGCAATAGCGAAGTTTTAGATCATAAAACGCGTTTACGATAACAGGATATTTAACAAAATTGAATGACAAGATCCAAGCTTTTTTGTGCTCGATTATTTTCACTAAAAACAAAATAAGAGTCTTCTAAAGGCCTCTACTCATTAGCCAACTTGTCGGAGCCGACCGTCGCGTCGGGAACTCCGTGTTGGGTGTTGTCTACACACATCCCGACCAGTCCAACCAACACAGCATAAACGTCATAACTTTTTTGATTATTTTGGCTTGATGCCATTTTGTGGATAACAAATTATAAATAGCGTTAAATTTTCGGTTTAATAGTCCTTATCTAGAGGAATGTGGTGGGGCGGTTGGCTTGTTGGATGGTCTGGCCACCCGACCGTTCCAACTTGTCCAATTGTCGGGTTGGTCGGTCGGTTGTCCCGACAAATTGGTTGGTGAGTAGAGGCCTTAATTTTGGTTATTCTAAATTGTAAGTACGATTATACTAATTGTGACAAAAAATATTTACAGGTCGCAAAATTATTTATTATTTCATTCAACAACACGAAAGGACATCTTTTTATTAACAATTTAGGTAGGTACTCAGTTTAGTTTTTAAAGGGGAGCGCAATTTGATTGCTAAATGTTTTTTGAATACTTAAATTTACATAAAGCTCCAACCGGAGATTACAGTATATAGGCACCCCAAAACTTCACTTTAGTTCCGTTTGTTTTAACGTTGTTTAGCTGAATGCTTATTTATATTGAATAGCAATCAATTTTACGTTGCAAATAGAATTCGTTTGTAAGCCTCCAAACGCAGCTAAGCAATTTGGAAAACCCAATTTGTTTTACGTTTTCATCTCGCTCATGCCCGACAATTTTGTGGCAAATTATCACAGTTTATAATTCTTTTGAAGATGTTTTAACTGTATTTACACGCCAACGCAAAGTTTAATCATATTACCCAACGCTGAGGTAAATAAATTTTAAAATTTTGCAGGAAATTTACGCTAGTATTGGCAGAGGAAATAGATAAATATAAACTGCAAAAAGTAAAATATAAACAGCTGATCCGAACTTGGGTTATTCAAAAATACGAAACATCCTGAAAACACTGCAAGCTATTCGATTACATAAAATAGATTTAGCAACACGGCAACGTAAAATTAAATTTACAGCCAAGCATCTCTTCATAATTCCGTTGAAGTTTTTGTTTTAAATAAATCATGCTCTTTAAGTTTCTGCAATAAAACTGCTCGTCTTTCACAACTTACGTGTAGAATACAAGGTTGATGTATAGTTTCTTAGCGTTTTTATTATTAAAAAAAAATATATATAAACTAATCAGCAACACAATAGATTCTCCTCCATTAATTATAATTAGTTTCCAACGTTATAGCAGTTTTTCGATTTGACGCCTGAAGAAATGTGCATGCAAAGAAGTCGTCAAGCCAGTTTTTAAAAGTCGTTATTAAAGAAAACTTCTCCAGGATTGTTGGATTAAGAACAAAAATCTGATGGAGCAAAATCAGGAGAATATGGCGCATATGACATAACCTCACGGCGACAGGGTTATTAAACTCAAACAAGAGGATATGTTCAACTGTTTGTTTTCTGTACTCCACACTCAATTTTCTTTAGCCAACCCTTAACACAAGCTTTTTACAAACTGAAAAATTGAAGACGTATTCAATAAAAAAATACCATGAAGGTCCAGCCAACTAAAGGGTGTTTCAACAAGAGGCGTAGGATTTAAATTGCGGATCATTTTTCATTAGCCAAACTTTTTAAAGTAGAAATAAACATGGAGCAGTACACAATCGCAGAAAGCATACAACTCCTTGAATTTTATCACGAAACCACGTTTTTTCACGAATATACTTTGCAAAATTTGTGCATTTTTCCTAGATTATTGTGTAAAACCGCTGTTTCAAGCCTAATAAAAAAAATCAAAGAGACCGATTTACTACGAGATCTACGGACGCTAAATGTTCAATCGAAAATATTGCCGCGGTGTCGAAGAAGGTCCAAACATCTCAATTCTTTGAGAACAATGCTGGAAGGGTTGTTTCGGTCAATGGAGGGCACTCAAGGACGTGTTAATCAACTTTTTGTGACATGTGCTGGAAAATAAGGTCATAGCGAACCTCTACCTTCAACAAGATAACCAAGATCATGCGATTTGAGACCATTGGGCTTTTTTATTTGGTTCTATAACAAAGGAGAAGTCTATGCCAATTTGCCATTAAACCACAGTGAATTGACGCTCTCAAAGCCAACATTGAGACTGCTACTGCTGAGATAGTCGGATATTTGCGAAACTTTAAGAACGGGTGGCGGTTCGTAAAAAAAAGGCGAGAATTTTGCTATTCTGTCCATAACAAATACCAGTTATCGTGAACAGTATGGGGATCTCGTATACAGTAAGACATACAGAGATTGTTATATAAGTCAAATTGATCTTTGATTTAAGAGCAACTATTCTGTAAAAAAATCTTTAAAAAACTGACAGTTTTTGCGCTATCCATAAAAAAAATGTCATTTTCAAATTTTGCTTATAACTTGCATATTTGAAATATACTCAAAATATTTCGACATTATGTGGACACTTTTTAAGTAGATTTGAAAATTGTCAATAAATTTTAGGTATTTTCATTTGGTTCGAACGAACTCTGCGGAAAAACCGCTTTTACAGGGGTCTCGAATTTTTGCGTTTTTCTTCGACATCATTTGAGTAAGTATTGGCTAGTACACACGGTGACTTTTAAAGTCGCGATTTTAAAAGTCGCGACTTTAAAAGTCACCGTGTGAACTAAAAAGTCGCGTTAAAGTCGCGACTTTGATTTGACAGTTCGACATTTGACGTAAGCCTACCATATTTTTATATATAACAGACAAATAAGTTAGGTTAACCTAACCTAATATACATTTGTTTGTCATCGATTTCCAATTTATAATGTCCCCAATAGATGTTTCAACGATTTTAGAACATTATCAACAAATAGCAACTTCAAAATAATTAGTTGCTCTACTACACTCGATGCTGCAATTACAAGAGCGGCCATTTTTATTTTAAAGTCGCGACTTTTAATTTGGGTAGTTCACACGGTGACTTTTAAAGTCGCGACTTTTAAAATCGCGACTTTTAAAATCGCGACTTTAAAAGTCACCGTGTGAACTACCCATATATCTACTTAAAACAGAAAAAAGGCACCATTCATACATCACTAGTTGAGAACATGTTTTGGTTACATTCGACAATTTAAAAAAAAATAATTACCTAAAAACAAAACAGTTATTGATTTTTTGCAACCCGAGGTGTTTTTGGTTTTCGAACGTTCTCCAAGGTCAAACCGTTTTTACAGGGTTTTCGTTTTTTCGCGTTTTTTCCGGAACTATTGGACGTATTTGCAAAAACTTTGCACCAATTTACTCACAAAGAATGCTTGGAATGATAAAAAAATAAGTTTCAATTTTATTTCGGACGATTTCATGGCATTTTTAATGCCATTTTCGGGCAACCGCAAAGGATACAAAAAAAACAAAAGAAATGTAGTCATTAACATAAAAATTATTATCACCTTAAGAGATTTCAAAACCGCTGTAGTGATCAACTAAAAATTGCCTCGACCAGTTGGTGATAACCGTACTATAGCATTAAATAGACTTTGACATATTGTGTCAATAATTTTTTTTCCACAGCATTCTTGCCTTGGAAACCAAAAACGCTACAAGTTTATGTACCTATCAAGCCAGTTAATACAAATGAACTATTAATGTGCCACCGAATTGTATAAATAAGGACAACTAAAATGTTATCGGTTAAGTAAATCATATCTGTATTACTAAACCGATAAAAATAAGTTTTGATTTAAATAAACCACAGGGTTGTAATAAACATGCAGCAAAACAAAACACAGATGTAACACGCAAACGGTGTTAGATGGTTTTGATTAGATTGTAGTTAAATATTTAGTAGACCGGAATCATTCCTTGTATTAAAAACGTGTAACACAAGAAATTTAATAACTAAATTAGTAAAAGCGACCAAAAACAAAACCAGGTTTCACATCGATCGTTCTAAGAAAATTCCATTTCATTAATTAAATACGAAAAAAAAACTCGTAAAGAATTTGCACAAGAATTTTTACCATCGCGGAAATAAAAAAAGGTATGCACAAATACAAAAAACTAGACATAAACATGCAAAATTACAGCACTATAAACACAGTTAGTGAACATAACGAATCTAAAAATATTTTATATTTGAGATAAACAAAAAAGATTAAAATTTTTACAATTTCACAAAAAGGTTAAACTTTTTTTAATAACCTCGCTATTCTCAGAATTCTTGTTTATTAATATGTAAGGGTTTAAGGCCGTTTAGACTACTTCGTAGCCATTTGAAGGCATTACACCATTTCTTAAACAACATCACAGTCAGAAATCGCTGGGTGTTAAATCGAGCGAATTAATCTCTAAATTATCTGTACACACTCCTTCGTCCTCTGAAAGCGCAGTGCCCAAAACTTCGGCAAAGATAAAGGGCGCACAAACGCCTTTAACACAGTATGAACTTATATAGCCCTGTAAGTTAGCAACCATTAAATTATTTCGGGATAAAAAAACTATCCTATTGCTACATTTTAAGATTGAATTATTATCAGTGTTCAAAGACTATTAAACGTATTTTTAATGTAGGTGCTCATTAGCAATTTGCCAATTCTGGGGTAATCTACAGATCTCAAAAGGTCTTTGTTATTATTTCTGGCGATGTATGTACAGTACCTCCAATTATAATTATAATGAAAAATTAGGAAAACTTTACAATTACAACAACATATCTTACGTAGCTGTTAAATATTAATACAACATATCTTATGTTGCTGTTAAATATAAACAACATTATACAAAATCAATCATACCTTTATCAAAACCAATATTAGTAACACAAAGGATACATTTCAATATGTTGTATACCTAACAACGATGGTATGCCAATGCTAAATAATATACAAATGTTGTACACAACAAATATAACTGTATGCTTGTATTAACGATTTAATATCTGGCGAATGCAAAGAAATTTACAAAAGTTAATGTCGTTTGTATTATACAAGTTGTCCCAGATAGAATATACAGCATGAGAATCTTGCTTATTATCAAACAGTTATAGATAACTCACAAAATCAAGAAAAATCGTATTTTACCGATTTAAGATTTTGATATTTAGGCCCAAAACAAATAAAATTCACCAAAAAGTTCCTATGAAGCTTGATAGTGCTATGAATTTAATAGTATATTGTACAACTAGTGCTGAAAGTTGAATATTTCACACGAGTATGACAGTTGAGCCACGAGCCGTCAGGCGAGTGGCTCAGTCATACGAGTGTGAAATATTCAATTCAGCACGTGTTGTACACTATGCTTTTCCGACGACCACTTAGACATAATCATTAATTCTGCAAAAAAGTTGTGAAAATAACATTTTTTTGACGTTGGTGACACTTGACACTTGTGAGGTTAGATTTGCTTCACGTTAACTTGACAGCGCGTTTAGCGTGTGTAATGTAGCGGAAATCGTCACTTTACACACGCAAAGTGAACTTTGCACACAATTTCCGGTGTCATGCGCAATTTGTCATTTTCAGTAGCAGCAAGCCGTGCGAAATTACTCGCTTTACATAGTGGTCGTCGGAAAACAATATTAAAATAAATGGATCATTTTGAGCATAAAAAATTTACGTTTTTAAAAAAAAAAAGTACCATCAAGTATAACCAAATTAATAACAATATAAGAAAAATGTCCAGTTTGATTTTTGTTTATTATCTAGCGTGCCATGGAACTTGTTTAAAACATTAAAGCATCACTGAATAGGTTTCAGAAAGGGGAACAATTTGTCTAATTTAAACTTCTTTGTAGCTATAATACAATCTTGGTTTCCGGGTTTGGAACCGCGTCTTCTATATTTAGAAGTAGTTGACGTTTCGACCATTGTGTCTTGGTCTTTTTCAAAACGACTAATTTGTGAGGGATGTTGCTGGGTTTATATATCCAGCTTGTGGAGGCGTGGCGTTCCGCTTGATGGATTTGTTCTGCCTCAGTGATTTTGTGATGACTGGTTTCCAGATGTTTGGGAGTTGTATGCCTGTGTCTCTGTTGTAGTTGTTTGGGTTCTTGATGATTTCCAATGATTCTCGATATAATCTTGGCCAGAAATGGTTTGCGCGGGCCAGTAGTTTTGTTTCTCTGAAGAGGATGTTGTGTCCTGTACCCTGGGCGTGTTCTGCTACCGCTGATTTATCGACTTGTTTTCTTGTTGTTTGTCCTTCGTGTTCTTTGAGACGCGTTTGTATACTCCTGCCAGTCTGTCCTATGTATACTTTTCCACAGGAGCAAGGTATGCTATATATTCCCGCGTGGTGTAGTCCTGTGTCGTGTGTTCTTCTTAATTTAATCGAGAGCTTCAAAGGAGCGTTGAAAACGGTTTTGATTTTATGTTTTTGTAGAAGCTTTGATATTTTGTTAGTCACTCCGCCACGCCTCCACAAGCTGGATATATAAACCCAGCAACATCCCTCACAAATTAGTCGTTTTGAAAAAGACCAAGACACAATGGTCGAAACGTCAACTACTTCTAAATATAGAAGACGCGGTTCCAAACCCGGAAACCAAGATTGTATTATGGATAACGGCCGCGAAAGCCTCAAGAATAAAATTCTTTGTAGCTCTTACCGTTTACGAGATCCCAATAGAGGACGTTCTATGTGGACCACCCTGTATACAACGCTGAAGAGACGAGAATTTTGAAAGAAGTGTTGTGTTTCGGCAAGAATACCCCCAACAAAAGTTAAGTGATTTACACTTAATTTTATGTTTATAAACTACTGTTTTTTACTTAATTGATTTTAAATAATAAAATGTTTCCATACTTTTAAGCCATTCTGTATATTTCAACAAATATTTTTAAGGCCTCAAATTTATTCATGAAGCCGGTCCTGACTACTTGCTTGCGGGTGAGAAACCTCTAGAATTTGAAATACACCGACCCAACGCTTTGTATGAGTTAACAACGTAAACAAAATCACCGCAATATTCAACACCATCACAAATATGTTCACAAAGCATCGGTTTCGTCAATATGACCCAGCCGAAAAGCTACCGAAATTGCGAAATCAAGAGACATTCTAAAATTTCGAACTCCGAAATCAATTCATTGCATTAATAAATTTTGGCGACAACTTAAGGTAGCATTAAAACGAGAAAAATATCTCGAAGTAAAATGGTTTTAGTAAAATAAGGATTTGTATATGAGAAAATTGGAAATTCCAGAGAGAAAGATGGAAAGCGCAAGAAAAAAGTGTTATTTATGTACCACTTGAACATCAGCTTATTTCGTTTATTTTAAATACAAAGGACGTGATTGTTCTGTTTAACAGCGCCATTAAGTACAATTTCTTAAAGCACTTTTTACGTCAAACATCTAACAACAGTATTAATTAACTAAGAAACTACTTCACTTAACAAAGAGATTGATAATCCCAAGCTTTTTATAGTTCTATGGAGATAACGTGAATAACATTGCTGTAATTAATGCAATCACAGGGATGGAAATTTTATAATATAATTAAACGAGCTGCAATTATTGTGGTGTTAATTTTAAGTTTAATTATAAATTATTATTTAAAGAACATTATTCACGCTTTCTTAGGAGTTTATAAAACAAATTGTATTACACTTATTTTATAATCAGATATTAAGCATCTTACAATCAGGGGCGGATCTACATAGGGACTAATGGGGCTTAAGCCCTGGGCCCCCAAGCGTCGAGGGCCCACAAAAATTTAATTATTATCATACATTTTGTTTATTTATCCGTTTTTTAAGCTTAAACCTAATTAACTTTGGTTATTATTTCGCATAAAAAATATTCCCTTTTTTAATCTTATATCGGTTGACAAATTTCCATTATTAAAACTATATCACATTAATGAAGCCAGGTTGATGGAAACATTAAAGAACTCCTTGAAATCAACGTCTTTGGATTCATACACCTAAATCTGTTTAAAATTTAAACTTTAATTTGCTAGACTGTAGTTCATTTATAAAATTTTAATCAATTACCACATACATTCGTGAAATGTTAGCTAATTAAAGGGTTAAAACGACTATTTACTGATATTTGTACCTATGTGTTTAATGATAAAAACAGAGATTAGGAAAGAGGTTTTTCATTTAGTTGGTTATACTGCCAAATTTCAGTATGACGACTTTCGCCATCCGACGCTTTGCTCATCGGACAGTCTTCAACTGCCACCATTTCATGGTTTTAAGACATCTGATTCGCCAAAACGACGTTTTGCTACATGATTATAAAGTTAAAAATCATTTTTAGTACTACAGTTTATCGGAATTTTATACAGACAGCAATTATTTAAGCCATAAATAGTTTATTTACGCAAATTATCCACGTAACTTATATGACTATTATTAAATTACAGTTCGTGCAATTCATAAAAACGGTAGTACTATGCAATTCAACGATTTTTGTTTACCACAAATACGGCAGCACAAAATTAAAATACAAAATAATGTTCAACGACAAAATATATAAAATGTGGAATTTATTTGGCAATTATTACAAAAGTTTATATTGTTTAGGTTGTCAAGTTGTCATACATGCGTGTGCAAAAACAATTTTATACAAAAGAGTCGCTATAGAACAGGTACAAAAGGTGTCATGGTTTACGGTCAATGATCTTTTATAGGGCTCTAAGCCTATGCTAATGGGGTTTTGAAGTCAAGAAACAAGACAGTATATCGATTTATATCAACTATAAACTATATATAAAAAACTCTAAACATTTTTTTTTTATAAATTTTTGGCGAAGTAATTACAGTCATTTAATCAAATGCGCTGTTGGCGATTTAAATTCATTTTGCACATTAATATTTCTGAAATTATTGCGGAAAATTTTGTAAATGGAAAAATACTTTTTTATACAAATCTTATCTGTAAGTTGGTGTCAGTACATTTATCAAAAAAGCTAATGCTTTCCAAATATGTGCTAAACAGAGCTATAGCAATAGAAATCACAAAATTTTTATTCATGATTCTGATATTATAAACTAATTCAGCGGCTTCTAAATGAATTTGAAAAAATTAATTAATTAAGCAACGATGGAAGTAAGGAAGTCTTTACTGATGGTTAATGTAGTTTACGATTTACTTAATTGATACCTTTATTTCATGTCATTTTAATTTTTAAAAATAAAATTTTAAAGTGTAATTTTGGTCATCTTGCAAAAAAAAAAGTTAATTAAGTCACATTTGTTTATCTTACTGTTATTTAAAATTCGCTCATTTCATTAGGTACGGCTCGATTGCATAAAAGTTAGGCCTGGAATTAACCCCTGGATTAAAAACGTTAACCCTAGAATTAGGCAAAAATGGTTGGCGCTGATATTGCCTAGTTTTAGGGATTAACTTGTATTTTAACACCAGTGTTGCTTTGTGCAATCGGGCCTAGTAGTATTACAGTTGTTATTTTGAGTTCGAAGTAGAAATTAGTGCATTTTGAATTTTTCCTATTACACGGTGAATATCAAGTCTGAAACGATTACAATGAAAACGATTTTTTTTTTAGTTTTTGTAGTAAATGTTAAAATGTTAGATTCACAAGCATTTTGTGTGATCGAGTTGAAGCTGCAAACTGCGAAAATTTAACGAATGTTTTATTCAGTGGCGAGGCTGTTTCACATTTGCGGTCAAGTAAACAAGAACTACTGCAAATTGTGGGCAAAACAGCCAAATGCCACCTCTGAGTGACAAAGCGATACACCTGAATTCAATGTGTGTGTGTGTGTTTAGGCTTTACAAAGACTAAAATCTATGGACTCGTTATGTTTGCTGAACATACATAGTTCCTAGCAGGGTTGAGTAGATTTAAATCAATTGATTTAAATCACGATTTAAATCATGATTTAAATCAAGCGATTTTTTTAAAAAAATCATTGATTTAATCAAGTGATTTTTTTAAAAAAAATTATCAATTTAAATCACAGATTATATGAGTACAATATAATATTTATAATAAAACAAAATTGTTTTACTATTAGTAATTAAATACACGAAATTGTGAATAAACCATATCAATTTGCTCTTGTAAAGTAATATTCATTGTGGAAATGCAATAATTCAAAAAATAAATGACAAGTTTTTGACATTAGCGAAGTGAACAGTCACTTTTTTCAATTTTCACGGCACTCTATTGCTTCAATAACGATTTGAAGAAAAATGTCGAATATCTCGAAAAGTATGAGTTTTGGTTATAGGACATAATTAACAAAATATGAAGCTCTTTTAAAGACGAATTCGATGACATAAAAAAAATACAGGGGTTTGCATTTGAAAAAATCGAGTTACGAGCTTTTGAAAATCATTGAAGTTGCCACCTATTTGTAAACACCCCTGTATGTGTGATGCAATTTTTTTCAAATCGAGCGAACAAAGAAATTTTTTGTGAATGTCCATACCAAATTACAACTCTGTATTTCAAAATAACTTCAGGATAATTTTTTAAATAAAGACTTAAAACCTTGAATAATTTAGAAAATTAATTTTTTTTACAACGCCGTATAAAAACCTGTAGTATTTTATATTGTTGCAAAGCTAAAATTAAGGCGGTCAAAAATATTAAATAAAAAATTGGGTGTTGTATTTGAAATATAAAAGTTGCTATTAGTTCCAAAAAGGTGACTCACCCTGTATATTTGAAAATATTTTTATTGTGTTGTTTAGAAAAAACTGTATAAAATAGCATTTGAATCAACCTCATATCTCAAGCCGTTTAGCCATAATCGACCGATCCCGCACTAATGACTCACCCTGTATATAATTAATTAAATATCACCATTTCGCACTGATTTTTTCAAAATTCTTAATCATTATATTTAATTTTTCATTTTGGCAAAAATTTACCAATGAATTAAATATATTGGTTATTAAATATATTAGCACAAAACAGAAATAGCATGTGAATATGTCACTAAATTCGATAATATGGTACATTTGATTTAAATCAAAAAAATCTGATTTAAATCAAATAAATCGATTTTTTTGATTTTTTCAAAAAAATCATGATTTTTGTCCACCCTGGTTCCTAGAAACCCTAACCGAAAATGTTGCAAGAGTTTTTGGAACCTAAATTAGTCAATGTTGCAATAGGACGAGGCACCTCTTTATTTTGTAAATATTGTTCGTAATTACTTGAACGAAGCCTTTCCAGGCAAATTGAAAGGCAGTAGACCACAAACACTTTGGGCAACGGGTTCAGCGGACTTAACTCTGCTGTAATTTTTGGCTTGGGGGTTTATCAAGTCTAAGATGTATCAAATTGAGTTACTGAAGTTTAAAACATGAAAAATTGGATTAGCATGGCGGTAGAAAACATTACATCGAACACGTTGCTTGCAAATTTTGATCTACCTTAAAACGTTGGCAGCAGTGCTTTGAAATGTAAGAACGTTATTTGTAAATGATCAATTTTTTTTAGGTCGAGACTTCATAATCACATTTTATTTACAATATATGAACTGTCACCAAGCGCTACGCTTCGTTCAAATCTCACACTAAATGGTTTACTCTGTATTAGATACCTATAAGTAAATATTTCAAACGTTAAAATTTTCAACTTAAAGTCATTGTTTTCTCAGTAAACAAAATTGAGAAACACACAAAGTAAAAAGAATGATAAAAGCTGTTATTTGCAAATTAAATATTACTGCAGCTGCTCTGCAAGCCAAGCACGTAAAACTATTTCCACAACAAAATACGACCAAGTAAGTTGTTTTCTTCAAAAATTTACCAAGTCATGCATGTAGTTCACCTTAATAAGTTAGCGTGCATCTGGTGCATTATTGTTCTATTCTCCTACAATGCGCACTTACTCAACTGCACTAAAACTCTAAAAATATAGTCCTACGTCATATGTAAACTTCCACAATGGAATTCCCAATACTATAATCGAAACATTGTTTATGTGCGGAGGAGTACAAATGTTTGTGTGGTTATTGTGTTTCAAATGAAATAATGTTGCAGATAAATCCGTCTTGTACTATGTCTGCAATGAACTTTAAACTATTCTCGTTACGGCAGTTTGTTAGTTCAGTATTACAGACGGAACTAATATTAAAAGCGACACAGTAGTATATTGCAGCTAGTAAAGTGTTTAATCTGTCTCTAGCAAGTCTGTGTAGCAATGTTGAGATTTATGTTTAAATACGTGACATACTTTTACATGAAATCGCAGCGATTTTCTTCGCTATTTTAACTATTATTGATGAAACTTTTTATAAATAAAAAATTAAACAGCTTTGCAAGGTTGCGTTTAACTATAAAGATTCATTTATAATCAGTAGCAGGTGTTTTTAAAGCAAACATTTTCCTTAATATGCAGAAATATGGGTATAAAACATATCGGCTGTTTTCGAAGACAAGAAAAATTTTATTGAAAAACATTATGATTTCACACAAATATATTGTCAATGTAACTATTACTTTGATAATGGGTGGCAGCACTGGAAAAAAGGGATTATTGATAGTTTTTTTTGCGTATAACTGCATAGAAAAAAGGAGGTGTCAATTTTAATACTAAAATAACACATAATCAGGACGATTTGTTTTATAAATTTGTACATCTTAAGTAGAACACTTAACTCGTGCACAAATGTGATTATAAAAAAAGAATGACAAGGATACAACTACAATGAAAGGGGGTAGTAACAAGGACCAAAATCGTGGGAAAGTCACGCTTAAGTAGTTAAAAAATTAATCACCGAGAAATGTACAGCCGGTCGAAAATTGAAGAGGTTTTCTGCGTCCGCCCAGATAATTAGTTGTTTCCGATCAATTTTTACTGGCCTAGGTCATGTTATTGAGTTGTCTTTACCGGCCTAGGCCGGTAAAGTAGCTGGTTGCCATGGTAATGAGTTGTTTTGTTGATTTGCGAGGTCGAACAAGCGTCATTATACCACCAAGCAAGTTTTTACCTGTGGTTTGTCAAATTATTGTTTAATTATGGATGGTGACGATAGTGATTCTGGTGTTAGAGGCGGACGCAGAAAAAATATTGTACGTAACATTCCTGTAAAGTGTCTTTACTGGACTCGTATGCTTTCAGGACTCGCCTACGGCTCGTCCAGTAAATTACCACTTTACGGTCTTGCTACTTAAATCACTATTATTGTTAGTATTTATATGTTTTCTTTGTTTCTTACTGTGCAATAATTGCTCTAGAGGTGTACCTATGTAAAACGTTTGAGGGCCCAGCCACCTTATAAAGACGATCAGGAGCCAAAATTAACAAAAATAAACATAACAGTTATAAGTACTCTTCCTCGACAGTACGGCCGAAGGTTCGTCAATACAAACTAATATTAAGGATTATTTAGAAAAATTTTTATTTGTTATAAATAGTACCAAAAATTCAAAAAACTATTTAAAAACGGAAACTTGTTATTGCTTTTTTTTCCTAAAAATGTTCTTATCTAAAAAGAAAAGCTTTTTCCTTCAATATTCAGATCTAAATTCAGCACAAAATTTTTCAACTTTGCACCAATTTAACTGACTTTACAATTATAATAAGTAAGATTGTGATGTTTAGCCTCGCATTTGGGACATCGTGTATAAAGGAAAACCAACAACATTATATTAAACACGTAAAACTCTTAATATTTTATAATAACAGGTTAAACACCGATTTTCCGGTACTTTTGGTTTAAAACCTTGCCGGATTAAAGCATTCTGCCGGACCAACCGTAAAGCCATAACTAAGGTTAAATTTAAGCAACATAGGTGCCGGATAATCATTTCCCGGTTAATCGGTGTTGTACAAGTACCAACAAAGCTATTTCTACTAAAATAAATAAATTATGAGACTCAAAAGTGCTCACTGAAATAACCTGTACACATGTCCGCAAAAAATATTTACCCGCGCTATCAAACCCCCTACGAGCATGTGTACTGTTTCAGTTAATTTTCAATAACCATAAGAGAAAGACAATAAACACATTTTTCCGAATGAAAATCGGTACGAACGTATATTTACTGAAAGTCGATTATGTATGAGCAAATCATATTACTAATGGGCCAGTTTTTACTGTAGATTTTCGATTGTTGTTTTATATTTACGGTGTATAACCAAAGCGAAAACTACACTTATGATGTTAGGGGCTACCGCACACGGGCCATTATTGGAGCTCAACAATCGAGGCGACTACAAAGAGCTTTATTTTCAGTGGAAACTGTAAAAGGGCTAGTTTTTGTGGTCAACACAAAAGCAGAGGCGTTTGGACATATATTTTTTCAGCCACAGACAACAGCAGAGATAAAAGCTTCAAACAAAAGTAGGTAAAGCGGGTGTTCGCGTTACTGACGCATTTCATGTGTCTTATGCTCGACAATTCCAAAAACGCGAAGTGTAATTAGGGACACACAATTTTTTTTATGAATAATGTGAGTTAATAAGCATTATTTAAACGAGTGGTTATAGAAGAACTTAGTTCATTTACGTACACGTCGACATCCAAACATATATTTCTGTAATATCAATTAATGCTTTTTGTCCAGATCTTTAATTCTTTACAGAATTGTGTACACGATTTAGAGCAGCTTTTCCCAAACGTTTTCTTACAGCGGAACGGTGTATTCCGTAATACATTTGCGTGGCCTATCCGAATACATGCAAATATGAGTTACAAATTATAAGGGATAATAATAATAATTACCCTCTGGCAAAAAAAAACGTGAATGCCATAAAAGGTGACGCAATATCAATACCCCAAATTTTCTTTACATACTAACGAAAATTAACTTGCAGAAAGTATCTAAAAAATTTTTTGCACATTCATTTGATGGATAATGTTGTTTTCCATCATACAACTGTAAAGCAGGAGAAAAAAACTTAATTTTAGTCTTATGTCATCCTCGACGTCCAGTTTGTTCCTACAGTAATATTTTTCGGAAAACTATTGGATAACCATTTTCACTTTAATAAGTTGTTACAAAAGGCATTAAAAATCGAACTGTTTTCTCATATAATATTTGAATACTCGTCTTGACACCAAAAATTAATTTGGAAGACGTTCTCAAATTTAAATTTTAAACTTCAATTAAATTATCTACTTCTAGTTCATTTAAATGTATTTCCTTCATTTTCCATTACGACACTGAATAGATCTTTAATCCACAATTTGTTGGCCTAAATTGGCGGGAAACGTTCATTTAAATTTTTCAGTAAACCAAGATTGATGCAGAAGGTGCGTCTAAATGTAAATATATTCCGGAAGGATTCTAAAAATTTAGATTATGTTTCAAAGCCCCTTAGAACTGCTAATCAATCAAATCAGTTAATTGTATTCTATTATGACATTGCGTTCCAATGGATGGTGTTGATTTAGAAACAATACAACTTCATCTCTTAATACAAAAAGTTGTTCCGAAACAATTATTTTTTATTTTTTGAGGAGCGGTATTTTGTTTTTCCCTGGACCAGTGCCGGGCCGCGAACCACAGTTTGAAAACGCCAATTTGGACGGTATACAGGGTTAGATTTTTGACCATTTATACAGCGATCTCGGAAACCATAAAAGATAGACAAGCGGTTAAATGGGAAAATTAATACAGAATTATAAGTCGAAGTAAATGCCCTTTCAAAATTCGAAAATAGGTCAAGGCGTAACAGCTCTTTGCAAAGGTAATTTTGGAATTTTTAAAACAATTCTTTTTCTGTCGTTCATGATATAAAAATCTTTTTAAAAAAATTTTTTTTTACTTAAATAAATCCTAGTAAGCAAATTTTGTCTAGCGGCATTTGCATAATATAATACAAACTTATCTTTTTCCAAAATAATCCTGCAAAAATGTATACGGATAATTATCCCAGACTTTATTAATTATGTCTCTTATATTCTTCTACAGAAATGCATGCTACTTTTTGTGTACAGCGCGCAGATTTATGTTATGTGGAATTATGGATCCTGACTTACGGCCTAAGTGAAATAAAATTTGATGTTTATAAGTTTTATCTTACCAGAAAAAAAGGCAACGCAGTCGGAATAAATTTGCACTTACCTGAAAAAAAAAAGAGATAAAATACGAAGTTACAAGGAATATAAATGTCTATTAATACGAGAACAATAAAGTAAAAGAAACTTTACTAAAACTATAATTAAGAATCTATTAATTATAAAAAATATTGTTTCAAAGCGACACCTGTGTTTTCAATGTATTTTTCCTTGAAGTAGGAAAAACATTATTCTTTAATGAACAACAATTATCGTTTAAGTGTTGTTTGCTTCCATCCATAGTTACATAGCGACGGTCGGATCTACCAAGGAAGTTATACATTTATTTAAACTTTAAAAACAGGGATCCGACGGCAAAATATAAAGGTTCAGTTGCAGATACCGGTTTGATTAATTTTAATTTTTCGGTTTACGTTCCGAACCACCCGTTTTTATTTTATAACGATTTGGTAACCGGTTCCTCGGCAACGGTTCAGTTCCGGTTCCGGTTCAATGCAATATGATGACAATGCATATTTATAAATTAAACTCTCTAAAATTTTACCATTTTTGATCAAATGTAGGTAATCAAAATAACGGAAGTAAAAAATTTACGTCATTAAAAAAATAATTGGTCCAAACCGTAATGTGAACCGGTTCACACCAGACGGTTCGGTTCGATTTTTTGTTTTTGCGATTCAATTCCGGTTCACGGTTAATGAAAAAAGCACCGGTTCGTTCCGGATTTTGATCCAGTTCCGGTTCGGTTCGGTTCGGTTCTGGTCTCTGCTTTAAAATAATTATACCAACAACATTAATTCTCTAGCAACCAATTTAAAGCAGTATTTCAGAATAGTTACTAAAGTTTTTTAAAAAATTATAAAATTTAAATAAGAACCATGATTCAACAGTATTAAGAACAAATGTTTAACTGTTAAAAGATATTTAAATTTACAAAAATAAGCATGGAATCAGCAAAATTTTGCATTTTTACAGAGCGACACAGTCATAAAGACAGACAAGTCGATTTAATACGAAGACATTTTATTATTTAAAATGAAATGTTTAGGCATACAGAAAAGGTGATAGATATAATATTGAAGAACCAATAGCTGTATATCGATTTGCTCGAAGCACAAGTACTTTTAAAGTATACATTAAACAGCCCCAAACAATTTCCAGTTACATCAAACTATGTGTCCAAAACCACTTACATTTACAACGAGCGGCCAAGAAGCCAGCAAAAGCTAAATGAAAGGAAAGACGGTCATAATACACCACAGAGTTTACTCTGAAGTGCACTATCCGAAGCGATACTCATTCACTAAACCATATATAATTCAACATATCGCTTGATCGATAAGAAAGTGCATATTAAAAAATGTATACATGACTTAATTCCGTGCCGATGCTAACCATTTGGTTAATTTAATGTTACACTTCGTATAAATGTGAAACAAATAATTGCTCTAATAAAGCATTAGCATAGATATTGCTGATAAACTGTGGCGAGTGGTCAAATCTACAACTTTGTAGTTCGTGTGTTTTGGGGGATAATTTCCAATCCCTTAAGAGCCTGGGCGTGCATTCTATAAATTAAATCGCCTCGCTTACAGTTTATTTATTATCGGAAGTTGTCAAAACTACTTATGTTTTCAATTAATTGCACAAGCTACACCACCAATCGATACTCCATAGCAGAGCAATATAAAAGCTGTACCGGTATTCGGGAAAAAATAATGTTGGTGATATAAGAAGTGAAAAGCTGTGTAGCGTTTCGTTTATAAATTACGACTGGCTTTATAAATCTTACAGTTAATATATCCGAGCATTAAAAGTAGACACTTTTGTAACTTTGTAAGCTTTTTCACCTTTAATATTTTGTATTAAATTTTCTACATTTAGTTATTTTTATTATAAATTTAATTAACGTTATCGTTAAATTATTAAAATGATATTGATAAAATATAGTAAGATAAATCGCAAATCTAACACCTATACAAGTATGTTGATTATTAATTACGTAGTTAATTATTTATGACCTTGCAAAAGACCTAGTAATTTTTGGGCTTTTTTGACAGTTTTGTCTAAATTGTAATTATTTTTTTAAAACTGTAAATTTATCGATTAATTCACTCCGAAAAAGCATCAGACAATTGCAAAGTTTATTTTTTAAAACCCACGTTCTATGTGCATTTTGTTTAAGTACTATAAAGTATTTAGCAAAAAAAGATAAAATTTATTACATAAACCTTTTAAGGTAAGCCTAATGTTTTTTTTTATTATCCTCCAACTGGAGGCTTAACATGGGGATCTTAAGAGCTACAAAATTATGTAAATTAGAGCAAAGAATTACCCAAATCTGGTGTCAGTTCAAACATCAAAAAAAAATTTCCATAGCTCTCTTAGTTTGGAAGTTATCACGTTAACTGTCCAAGCATTTTTTTTTGAAATCCGACGTCACATGCTAATATGTCCACATACCTACTTAAACAACATGTTCAACTGTTTTTGGAATGACGTACATAGAAATTTCAAGAGTCATATGTGATGTGATACAGAATATTTGCTCAATAAGCTTTAGATAACACTCTTTTTACGTCGTACAACCTAAGCGTACAACCATTTCAGGACTTTTAAAGGCACGTTTATGTTAATATTCACGTTTACATTTGACGTTTGACATCTGTCAAATGAGTCACATATGCCATAAGAATGTGCGAGTCATGAGCCAAATTTGGCTCATCGGACAGTGAATATGTTATTCAGGAAAAAATATTTGGTTTTCTTGCTTTGTCTCTTTCCTATAGAAGCTTCAATAAAAGAAAACCTTTCTTTATACAATTTTGTATTCTCTGTAGCTGATTTCAAGCCTCTACTCACCTTCCAACTTGTCGGTATAACCGCCCGACCATTCCGACAAATTGTATAGTGTCGGCCAACCAAACCGACGGTTGGACAAGTTGGAAAGGTTGGGTGGCCAGCCATCCCACAAGCCAACCACCTCACTACAATTCCCTATAGATAAGACAAAGCACCGTAGGACGATTGAACCAAAAATCGGACGCGTTTTGTAAGTTTGATGACGCATTATTCAGTTTTGGTTTGGATTGGTCGGAAAGTGTGTAGACACATTCCAACAACGTTATTCCGACAAGTTTGAAAGTAAGTAGAGGCCTTTTTCTAGATTTTGTGTCACCGATTTTTCGTCTATTTTGTGTCATCATTAAATTCCTAATTTCTTATGAGCACCAGGATTTTAGCCTAAAATAACAGCAATACAAATTTAAAAAATATAATTACGTAAACTACACCGTTGGTGCAACTTCAAAAATTATCGGGGGTAATACCATAAGAGGTTAAAATTTGCCGGCCAAATTTTGTTTGACACAAGTTGTTGCTTAGTAACAATTAACGGTTAAATTGAAAAGCAACACGAGTGTTACAAATAAAAATTTGGCCTGCTAAAATTTTAACCTCGAATATACATACAGGGTGTGTATAAATTGGCGGAAGCGCTACACGTGACGATGTTCTTCGTAAAATTTCAAGTCGAAAATCTTTATACAAAAATGTTCTACCATGCTTCCTATGGCCTCAGGAACCATTTAAAGAAAGAAAAAATTGGCAACATTGCATACATTGATTTGCGTTTGGACATTTTTTTATCAGCAAAATTTTTACTTAGGTATTTAGGTATGAAAGCTTTCAGTTCGTAAACATAGCTGCAAACTTTTGGGTATCGTAAAACACAAACTAGAAATAATTACGAGAAAAACAGAGATGACAGCTAATGACAATGTTGCCATATGTATTATTTTCATTCAAATCAGTGATTTACATATTTTTAACACCAATTTTTGAAAGGAAGAACACAATATATAGGAAAAAATACTATTCGAAATTTATTTTTATTCCAAATTGCTAATTTAAAAAATTTTTAACAAACTTAACAAAACACATTTAAACATAAGACTTACAGTCATATTCGTTTTTACTCCGTATTTGAATTATTGATCGTCGTGTAAGTTTATGTTAAAAACTGCAAAAATATTGGTCGTAAAAAATGGCAGTTCAATATTTCTGTACAATTTTTGATTTTATTTATCAAGGCAAATTTGATTTCTCAAAAAACGTTATGTTATATTTTGTTTTTCATTGTTCTTTACAGCGCAAATCCTAATGTGTTTTATCATTATACCTATACAAAACATCTTTTAATGCAAATATCTAATATGGAATAAATCAAAGTTTAGACGACAAAAATTTGCTTCAGGATATCCCTAAAAATTGAAAAATAGTGCAAAAAAAATCTTTTGTTTGTTGGTCCTCAATGACTTCTTAACTAAGTGGGTCAAAATTAAGCAACTAAGCCCTAATTTATTCGCCTTTGTAGCTCATAAGTTAGATTCCCATTTTCGGTCTCTGATGTTGACACATGAATGATTTGAAAAAAGTAAAAAACTCTTCATAACAGAAGAAGAACTTTGAAATTTGTTCCAATTCTATAAGAGTATCTCATATACTTTTGAGCGAAAAAAAAGTGTATTTCAAATTTTTTAAATTGTTTTTCATTTAAGTACGAAATTAAAGAGGTACCAATACCTTTTATATGAATTGGCAAATAAAAAAATCAGATTCCAAATTAGCGATGCTTAATTTTCCACAAACATTTGCCCGTCATCGATCTTTGTAAAATTCAGTTGTGTAAAAGCAGAAAACATTTATTGGGATAGACGTTTCAAACATCCGCTTATTGTTATAATTCCTTATTGTTGAGCAATTACACAAAACCAATAGAGATTTATGTTGCAGCTAGATACAAAGTTTTGTTGAAGTTGTTAACGAAACGAACGGAAATTGTAAATCTCCGACTGGATTTCTGTCGCAACATAAGATTTTATAGAACAAATAAACAACATATAATTTACTACACAGCAAAATCGGTCGGCTTATGTTGTATCCCCAGTAGCAGATTCTCCAACAATACAATGACATTCTACTTATATTTGGGATCGGTTACGATATCCGTTCATTTTGCTTCAGCAAAAAATAACGATGACATGGAAAACATTCGTTCGAAATCACACAGAGGGATAAATAAAATTCGTCGCTTTACAAAATTTAAAAACTGATTTTTTATGAAATGCAAAACAATGCAAATACATCTTTACACAATAAAATTAACATGCAACCACAAAATTACTTCAATAAGTGTTCAAAATGACCTCCATCATTTTCAATTACATAACAGCATTTTTAAATACAAAACAATATTCCTAGGATTTTTTTTGGTACTCTTTTCCTTGTTTTCGACTTTTCCGAAAAATCGGTTTTATTTTCCGAAAATTTTACTTGACCAAAGTTGTAGCCCATAAAATTTACCTACTATCCGGAATGGGCCGTCAGTTTTTTTGTACAACCTTTCGTTTTAAAGATACAGCGGTTTCAAAGTCAAGGAAGCAATTAAAGTTTTTAAATTTTTCACATTTTTTGTACAAACTGTCTTATAACTTTTAAACCATTGCCTGTAGACAAAAAATAATTATCATCAATTTTGTAGAGAATTTCATGTTCTATTAAAAAGCTGCAAGGTATTTTACGATAAAATTGATATTTTCGGCGACAAAGTCTTTTAAATGCAGAAGTGTAAAAAAATCAAGTAAGTGTTGATTTCTGCTAAGCATTTGATTTTAGAAAAAAAATGTACTTGAAATTTTTTCTTAGAAAAAGGTCCTCTATTACCACTTAAAATATTTGCGGTCACCCTGTATTTGAGCATAATAAACGAAACTAGCACTAAAATAATACTCCTAACAAAATGAAGCAGATAAATAAGTTTTACTAAAATATTGTCAGCTTATTCCAACCTTTTGTACTACAAGTCTGTCAAGTATCCATAAAAATATATCATTTGCGTTTGATTGGGTAAAAAAATTACAAAATCGCACAATTAAAAATAACATGCCTCTGCTAATAATAACCTTTAAATTTAATGACAATTTAATTCGTCTTCATATTATTCGACTGAAAAACTTAATATAACTGCTACAAGCACGATATTACACTAATACAATAAGAAACCTGACAAATTAAAAATATTTTCACGCTTCGCAGGAAAACAATTTTATTCTAGCAGGAAAATAAAAATTCTTTAATATAAAATTTTTTAATTGAAATCGCTCAACAAGATATGCATAAAACTTGTTAGAAGTTCAAGTGAAAAAAATTTAAGAAATCTAGTGAAATTAAATCCTTAAACTTGCAATCTCCCGAATAAATCACCGTAAAAAACCCTGAACTTTATATTTAAGTTGTTTCATTGCAGTTTATAACAGTAAAACAATTATGTTTAAATTACTCGGCTTATTCTTACAGAAGTTTGTATGCACTTAAGTCGGCATTAAATTTTATCCTCAATGCATCTCCAGGAAACTGCTGCTCTATAACAAGATGCTTGTAGTACATAACTTTCATGAATAGACCGGAGATTCTGTTACGTTATAAAGGAAATAGTTAACAATTTAAAATTTCCCACAGGAGCTGTTAAAAAAAGTTATCGATAGAATTATAGATCCCTTGTTGCGCATTTGAGTAGCGTTTTATTAAGTGGACAAATAAACATTTAATGATATCGCCTGAATATTTTTTGTGCCTGATTCTCAGATTTGGTTAACACCTTAATAATTTCTTATGTGAAAACGGGTTAGATGGTAGTACCAATGGTAAAACCCCAAATCAGCTCTGCAAATGCCTATTTACCTATATAGAGTATAGAGGATGGATTAAAAAACTTGGACAGAAATTTTAACAACCAGTGCAATTAAGGCATTAAAAATAGACTCATTTTATCGACCATTTATTTCTCATAAAAATTTCTATGGTTCTGTATATGGAAAACTTGTTTTAAATGTCAAATATATAGCTATATTTACGTTTTGACTGCCTTGTTTACAGTAGTCCCATAAACAAACAAATTTTTAGACCTTTTATGTTAAACAGCGAAAATTGTTTTAATTTTTTAGAAATTTATTTGTAAGTAGGAAAAACCTAACCGTAAAAGTAGCACTGTATTTGACATTTAAACAAATTTTTGGTATATCTTCTAAGCCTACTAGTTTTATTCAATTAATTATTGTATTGTTGCTTGTAAGTTATTATCATTAAACCCGCAATAACTAAAGATGAATTAATTTTAGACAAAATATACCTTCGATAGTTTTTCATGACAATTTAATTATCGATAAGAAAATGAGAAAGTATATAGAGTGATCCTTTTTTTAAAAAATTGGCTTATTCGTGTTTGAACTTAAGCCAATTGGACCGGGGCATGAGAAACGCCCTGTGTATTACTTAAAATTTTTAGCTAGTCAGCAAACACTATTAATATCTACAGTCTTCTAAAGCATCAAAGGAATTCGTGCTGACATTGCTAAGTTGTGAAATATTAATATTGTTCGAAAGTCCTGTTCCTGTTAATATTTAAAAAAACATGAATAGCTCAAAAATAACTGAGTTTAGGTACATAAAAAAACTTTATACATTTTTTAAAACAAACCTTATTTGAAACCTAACAAACCAAAAATATACAGGATGTTCCATTTAAAGGAACAAAGTTACATATCGGTGAGCAAAAACAAAATATTCTGTATAGTTAAAAATAATTTAAAGTTATGCTGTAAATGGCCACAACTCTTACATAAAACTTTTTTTTTGTAAAGTTATCACAAGACTAGATACTGACGCGTTACTTTTTGTACACACTAAGTCATATCTTATACAAAATATAAGTAGTATTAGAGTCATTAAGTCTCTTCATGTAGACAGTACGACAGTGTACATGAGTCACTATAAATTAGACAAACCAATCACAGATAAGATTTAACCATGACGTAGCTCATACAAAAAATGTGATTGGTTCCTTTATACGCCGTCGCAAAGGTGCACTGTCGTCCTGTTTGCATGAAGACTCACCTTAAAGCAATTAATATGATTATCAAAATACTATGCGTTGAAATCTCAATCTAAGAATTCACTTATAGCTTGCAAACCTAATGTTGCCTTTTTGTAAATATACAGGGTGGTCCACTTAGAAGGGCCACTATTGGGATTTCGTAAACGGCAAGGTCTGTACAGAAGTTTAAAGTAGACAAATTGTTCCCCTTTATGAGACCTATTAAAGTAAAGCTTTAGTGTTTTAAAGAAGCTTCATGACACGCTAAATTATAATTTAAAAAAATCAAAACGGGAATTTTTTTTAAATTGGTAATAATTCGGTTATACTTGATGGTACAAACATATTTTTGAGGAAAAAGTTGAAGATTTTTTTGCGCACTGTAAAATTAAAACATTATTTTTTTTCAATATTGTTTGCACTCTATAGCTTCATAGGGACTTTTTGATAGATTTGTTTTGAGCTAAAATATCAAAATAAATAAATACATTAAACCTTATACTATTGAAGAGGGGAAAAATGCTTTTACATGAGGTCATAGACAAGTATGATTTTCAATTAAAAAAATTCCAGTTTGTAATTTATCTAAGAATTTGAAAAATTTAAAACAAATAAATTATTTCATTTTATAGTGTTGACGCACTTTTTTCCCAAAAATATTTTTGTACCAACAAGTAAAACTGATATAAAGAAATGCCCATTTTAAAATTTGTTCATTATAAAACGTGATATGGAACTTATTTAAAACGTTAAAGCATCACTGAATAGCTTTTAGAAAGGGGAACAATTTGTCTAATTTACACTTCTTTGTAGCTCTTACCCTTTACGAGATCCCTTCTATGTGGACCACCCTGTATAATGTAGTT
Source organism: Elmis aenea (assembly GCA_947652605.1). Classification (NCBI taxonomy): domain Eukaryota; kingdom Metazoa; phylum Arthropoda; class Insecta; order Coleoptera; family Elmidae; genus Elmis; species Elmis aenea. The sequence continues at coordinate 15,247,121 of OX393578.1, forward strand.
TTTATTAAATAAGGTATAATAAAGAGCAGCCAGTTTTTTGTATGTCTGGTCCTTTGGAAATCATGTTAACTTTAAAAATGAACAGAAACACCAAAGAGATCCATTGCCTATATAGGTTAGCAGTGGTTCGACATTTCTCTCTATTCACTTTGTCGTTCTTACAGGCGAACTAACCTTAAACATATAAAAAATATTTTACTTTTTTTGGCGTAGTCGACTATGAAAAGTTGTTGTTCAAAATGCCTCAAACGATAAGCTTGAACAGAAAAAAAAAACAACAAAGAAAAGCATCATAAGCTTGAGATGTAGTGACATTTTACAATAACTAGTTATTTTTAAATTGATTTTAACATCAAAATATTTATAAACAACAAAAATAGCTGGCATTTTCGAAGCTAATGCTGGTTTTCGGGTTAAACCCGCGTCTTACAATAATTAATTGATCTACAGTTCGTCTTAATACCTAGTAAGAAACATCTTGAGGCTGTTTTTTTATAGGACTGTTAAATTAATAAGTAATATTAAATTTATGGGAATCAACGAAAATTTGTAGCACGCAATCTTAAAAAAATTCTTGTAAAAAGTTGTTTATTATTGTAAATAAATTTAAATAAAAAGGCAATTTCTAAAACAAATAACAAAGTAGAGAAGTTAAAAAAACTCACTCCTATTTTTACCATTTTAACGTTAAAAGCTACATGCACTATAATAATTATACAGGGTGTCCCAATTATACACCGCCAAAAAGTAGGTGCATATTCCTGAGTGAAAATAATGACTATTTGTCAAATATTTTGTTATCCGAAAATGCTTCCTTTCAAAGTTAGAGACCTCCAAAGTTGCAAGAAAAAGAAATAAAAAAATCGAATACGTCCTAGCCGTTTAAGCTAGAGCTATCAAACTTGGCCGAAATGTTTGGGTGTTTCCCATTGACTTTGTGGGATAATTAGAAAGAAAACACGTAATTGGAAGTATGATTTATAGTCAGGTCATCCGCTTACCATCTTCAGAATTTTTTTCTCTGGAATAAAATTGAAAATGTCATTTGGCCATAAGAAAGTACGACTTAAGAGGAAAAAATTCGTCCCTCTTTATTTTTTGCCGTAAACGTAGCCGTTTTCGAGAAAATTATCGCTAAAGATACATCGACAAACTTTGTTTATACACCTCAAATATTTTTTTTACTAAACTTAGTTGGCTAATGTCATGCTTGACTTAAGGCTTGTTCATAACCTACCCTGAGGTGTATAAACAGAGTTTGTCGATACATCTTTAGAGCTAATTTTCTCGAAAACGGCTACGTTTACAGCAAAAATCAAAGAGGGACGAATTTTTTCCTCTTCAGTCGTACTTTCTTATGGACGAATGACATTTTCAATTTTATTCCAGAGAAAAAAATTCTGAAGATGGTAAGCGGATGACCTGACTATAAATCATACTTCCAATTACGTGTTTTCTTTCTAATTATCCCACAAAGTCAATGGGAAACACCTAAACATTTCGGCCAAGTTTGATAGCTCTAGCTTAAACGGCTAGGACGTAATCGATTTTTTTTTCTTTTTTTCTTTCACCTTTGGAGGTCTCTAACTTTGAAAGGAAGCATTTTCGGATAACAAAATATTTGACATTTTAACTCAGGAATATGCACCTACTTTTTGGCGGTGTATAATTGGGACACCCTGTATTATAATAATGCATTTATAAATTAAATATTGTAATTATAAAATTCTTACTAAGGAAGATGTGATAGTCCTAAAACTGTTTTTTTAAATATTAATACAACAACATAGACCTAAATCAATACAAGATTTAATATTTAACTAAAAATTAAATACAACAGACAGGCCAGGTGAAATGTGGAAGTCAGAACGTGAATACAAGGTTTTACCTTCAAATTCCACATTATAGTTATTTGTTACACATCAAAACCCGTGCAAACCAGGAATTCAACTGTCTCAAATACCAAAATATCCAAAACCACGTCATCCTCAACTTTTATGAACAAATATTTTAACTATGCCACATATGCGAAAAATTTCGAATGAAAATTCATATTGACCAGCACCGTCAATGTTGTTGAAAAAATTCGGAGCATTTTTCATTATTGAAGACATGCGATTTGATATTTCCCTTGGACCTTTGCCCTAAAGACTGCGGATGATGAATATTTTATGCAGTTCCTCAAACATTGTTTTGAATATTAATATTTCATAAACGTTTTTTCCAATTTTATGTTGCGCATAAAATTTTCAAGTCTTCGAGAATAACTAAATCTCTGTGCAAAAATTTCAAGAAAGTGCAGCAGAAACTAGAAAATAAAAAAAACACTGCTTTAGCTGTAATCTAAAACAAGCTGCTTGTTTAATATATTCTGACAGGTTTTAGCATTGAAGTAAAAGATTAATTCGTGATAAAATCCACGAAAAGCACGCAATGTTATACAGGCAATTAAAATAAAATGTATCAATGTTGCACTGCTTAACTGATTTTAGTTCAACAGTTATAAATGAATGCGAAGACTACTGTGTAGGTACTTATAATATCTGATACACGTATCAAAGGATTAGAAGTTCGGTACATAAATAACATTATAAAGTTTTGATAGTCGGTGCTAATTAAAATGATTTAAAATATATTTTTTCATTTATCGTATTACGGCTTTTCAGCTTTCGGAGGTTTAAGCTTCGAATATTTTGCAATACTACTTTTCTCCTGTACCATGGGTTTGCTTCAAAGCGATGAAAATAAGTAAATAATCACTGTCTATAATTTTAAACTATTTATTTTGACTTGTTTTTTTTTATCACATTAATTTTACTTCGGCATATTTTCGCTGCCATGGCCAATCACAGAAGTGGAGGGGGAGGGAACAAGCACAGAGGGTAGGTGGAAGTACCGTCACAACATTTGCCTATTGTAGGTAAAGGAAACCAACTGAAAGCTCTACAATGACAGCCGGCGCTGGGATTCGAACCCATGACCTCCCGATTACCCGTTAGGTTGTTTACCAACCAGCCACCGAGCTCGGTTTTAACATGGTTAAAATATGAAATAATTTAAAATTAGCAGATAACAAAGAAATTTACTAAAGTTGCACTTATTATAACGAGTGATTTAGTTTGACTGTCGCTGTGAGTATTAAATTGAAAATAAATGCTATTTGATTATGTAAACAGCAAAAGTTGCGCCCATAAGAAAAAATAAAGTTGGTTGTCATAAAACAAATCGAATCGATCTAGGAAAAATTTGTGACCCCCATCCGCTTCGGCTTAAAAAATTGCTTTAGCAGTGTTTTTACACATTTGAAATATTTTATACTTCAAAAGAGTTACAGACGATTTTAAAAAATCGTTTTTTTCGGGTTTTCCTAATTTTTTTTGGATACCGTTTGAGATATTTCCAATTTCTCTTCAGATTATTATTGAGCACAAAATTTAGCAGCTTTGTCAAATTTAAACATATACTCTAGCTATTATAATAAGCGAGATCCCCATGCTTAAACTAGAACTTCAATCACTCTGTATAGTGAAACAACGCAAAAATTTGGAATATTTATTGAAATACTATAAAGATAAAAAATATTTCTCACACGTTTCAAGCTTTGAAAATAGTCACAAGCACAAGATTGTTATTTATTAACTAAATATAAATTTTGTACAACTTCAAGTTTATAAATTTCAAAAGATACTTTGATAAATACAGTTTATAATTGTTATCGTTTTAAAATAACTGTTTAAAATAACTCGTACCATTTTAGTATACCTTAAGGACAGCCATGATTTAGTACTTATCTAATAGTTTTTAATTTATCGTCTTGCATGTCTTAAAATACGCATGGAATTTAAATAGTTTACCCGATAAGATTGTTGTTCATTTGTATGCAGTACAAAGTCTGAATTTCCTCCACAGATTCCTCGAAGGCTCAAACTCGTGGCCACATAACATGTGATAAAGGCTGAGTTACTGTCCTATTCAACGTTAAAGTAGGCCCTATTTGCAATAAACGTCACGTAAAAAATTATTTATTTGTTTTATTATATGGATATGGTTACTAATATAACTATGTCCATTAAATGAATTAACTTAGATCGAAACCAATACATATAACCGAAGGGGTAATATTTCGAATTTTATTGCTTCATTTAACACACTGGTGTCCAAAGTGCCGAGAGCCCTTTCCTATACCTACTGGAAAACTATTGTTCGGTAAGCATTCGGAGGGTTTTTATAAAAAACCATTCGACAGACGTACTTATCATTTATACAATGTTCGAAAATCCTGAATTGGGGAAAGGAGTTTTGCATTTAAATTTTGTATGTGATTTAGGCACAATATTTAGTTAGGTTGGTAGTATAAATTTTAACAAAAGTAGATTAAATACACCAGTTTAACAGATATTAACGTAACAAGGCCGGGATGTGATACTACTATACCGAACTAGTAGGCAGTTCCAGAACTAGTCCTGGAAGTTTGCTAGTCCAATTAAGACCTTATTCGGTTATGTGATGTACAAAATTCTTTCTGCGTCGGTCATAATTCAATTATAATTAAACTCAAGGAACTTAAAAAACAGGTGAAAATTACTACGTTGTCTTGATTAATTTTTATTTGCTTTTTGACTTTTTGGCATTCTAAGGATCAGTTAAGTGGCACTGGTAAAATCTGGTACCTATTATGTCATTACCATAAAAAAAACAATGAATATACAAATGTACGAATGCTTTTTTGAATGGAAATAAAATATTGTATCACTTATACAGGGTTCTCGTTTTTCGAGGGCCACTATGGGGATCTCGTAAACGGTAAGAGTTACGACTTCGGTTAAATTAGGTCAAAATTGTATATTCATGTGCTTAATAATTTGACGCAAACAGAACTTATCTATTTGTTTTTTTGCCCTTCAATAAATAAATAAATACCCATCTATTTTCGTTCTGAAGTAAATCTTTAATTAAATCCCTTTAATAGAAATTACATGCAGTTTACTTACCTGCTTTCAAAAAAAAAGGGTCAAAGATAATTATTTACCATGCCGATTAGGAATTTTTAAAATAAAATATTTGCGTTTTTGCAATTTTTAACAATAATTGTTTCAAAAAAGTGCTAAGTGTTATACATTGTCAAATTCAGAATAAAATGCTCTACAAATTGGCGTTAAAATCAAATATAGCGTCCATCAGAAAAAAGTTGACTCGATGATGACTTAAATAAAAAGCGAAACGTGCCATGGAAAATATAATTGGGGATTTCGATTACTTGCAAAAAAAATTTGCAAAAATAAAATTCGACATCAAATGAAAAAGTTACGGGCAAAAAAAAATCCACTTTTTTTACTTTTTTTGCTATATCTCAAAAACTAAAAAAGCTATATAAGTTCCATTTGCGTCAAATTATTAAGCACCTGATATATACAACTTTGCCCTTATTTCACCGAAGTTATAACTCTTACCGTTTAGGAGATTCCCATAGTGGCCCTCGAAAAACGACAACCCTGTATTTATATTTTTTTCTATAATTTTGTAAATTAAAATTTTTATTTTCTTAAATTTTATTTGTTACAGGTTTACCTTCACAGAGATCATAACAAACTTATTACCTTGTTAATTTTGAGATGTATCCCAAAAAATCTTGTATCTTAATATATGACGAAAAATGCTGCATGCCATAAAAAAATTTAATTTGAAATTTTGACGTACAATAATTAGGTGTTCTTCGAAGAAGACCCACATGTTGAGTCAGATAGTAATTTGTTATTTATTGTATGACCAGTCACATAATTATTTTTATATTTTCAGTCACATAATCATTTTCTTACATTTCATAACTTCTTTTTGAAGTCGAAGCATATTTGTGTAAAAGAAAGATGTAGCGAAAGTTTTATAATTTCTAAAATTTTAATCAATAATAATTGTTTATAAATTAATATTTAATACTAAAATCTTCTGTAAACTCTTACTTTAAAAATGAGGTTGCATGGACATCATATTTTCGAAAAATAAAAGTTTCACATTTTTTCTATATAAGGAAAGTTATATAAAACATTTACTGTGCTGAGATCTTATTTTACAGGTCGTGGGCGTATAATAATTATTAGTAATGCCGACAAAAATGACAACACAAGGTTTAACACAAGCTTTATTCTTTGGCAAATCTGGATTATAAATTTAACACAGCCGCTAGACTACTGGTATCACCTCACCGGTGATAACGAATGAAATAATATTCACTAATTCTGGTGAACTAAATGTAATCTCTAACACACTGTTCCTTCCTACTTTTATTAACTAACACAATGGTATTTGCACTTTTGTGGCCTGAACACCAGCGTACTCGCATACAGCCCCAGGCCGACCTCTCACTACCGTGAGTGACTGTCCTCGCTCCCCTTTGTGAGCAACCTCGCCTCGCTCGCTCCTCGTGAGCGACTGTCCTGACTCACGGCTGTCAGTGAACTGTCTTTAATCCCCGCACTTCACACATTGGTTTCTTTTCCTCCCCACTTCACTTCTCGTGCCCATATCAACTGTCTGATTGGTATTTTTATTAGTATAAAATATAAGTTAAAAAAGTTCTTAGCAATAAACATCAAAATTTTGGAAATACATTTTGTCATTTTGTGCATTTTTTTCTGTCATTTTATAACACATAAGACCCGATTTCACTAAGCGACGCTGTTAAAATACAAGTTAATCCCTAAAATTAGGCAATATCAGCGCCAACTAAGCTGCGATTTTGTCTATTTCTGGGGTTACAGTAGATTAATACCAGGGTTAATTCCCAGGTTCAACTTTAACGCAATCGAGCCAGAAGATTTTGTATGGAAAAACTAGATATTCAAGAGAGTAATGTCTCTGTAAAGCCTTGTACAGATCAAGTAAAATTAAAAGTTTCTGAAAACTAAGTCTGCATACAACCACCACATAGAAAGTAACATTTTCGACATGTCAAAAAGTTAAAAAAAGTCTATTTATTGTTATGTAGTAAAGAAAACTTATATGTAAAGAAAACTGATGTAATCGACTAATCTCTTATTTTAAAGTTATTTGAAAACAGAGAAGGTATAAAACTTAACTGAACCAACGAAGATACGTTTTCTTTATTTTAAATCAAGTTCATGTTGCCGCTAAAGCGTACAAATGTTTATTCTACGAAATAACTAGTTATTTCGTAGAAGACCTATTACAAATAGCTAAGCATGAAATAATTCTCCATTCCGTACTTTATCTAGTTATTCCATGGAATACTGGCTACGTACGAACTGTGTAAAGTGTGTAAAGAAATATTTTTCGTGTAAAAAATAAAAGCTACGTTTACAATAGCCTAATATTATTATGTTTATGGTAATAAAGAACTAGGTTAAAGCTTTTTTTAAATTAATATTGAAAATGAACCTAATACGTTTGTTTTTATAAAATAAGGCTTAACCAACTTTTGACTTGAAGCTCATTTATTTGGTTTTTGATAGAGGGTTAGTTTAAAGGTAGGTTTAGGATTTTTTTTACATAATGTAGAAACTAGGTATTGCATACAATAACTACTAACGTATCGCATCATTCATCATAGCCGTATAATCCTAGGGATTATGGCTAACGCCGAGGCGTTGTTGTAGATCCATTTGTTGAGGTGGATCAGTCCTCTCCTCTAATTTTATCTAATTCTCTCGCAATTTCTTGCATTTTACCTATTCGCAACATGGTTTTAACATCCCATGTTGCAATCTTTATTTGTTCGTATTTACTTATTTCTTCCTTTTTTCCCCTCTTGTTTTCTTGTTTTTTTTTTATTTTTATTCTTATTTGTGTCCTTGTTCCTGTCCTGTTTAATTTCCTGTGTGATGTTCCATGTACTTATCCTTAATTCTCTGTTTTCATTTTTATATTTATTTTTTTTCCTTTCCTTTAGTCTTTAATTAACTTTCTCATATCCAGTTTCATTGCTTCGGTCGTTTCTCCATTTTCCTGTCCTTTGCTATTTACCGTTATTAGTTTTTTGACCTTTGAGTCAATTTATTTCGCTCCTTACTGTACTTCTCCAATTCTTGAGCCTCTTTCTTCCAGTTCCAAGTTTCTTTGTCAATTATTAACTTAAGGAAGCCTATCTTAACATTTTTACCACTTTGCCTTTTTTCTTCAGCTATGTTTCTGATTTTTCCTTGTATTTCCCTTTCATTCTTAGTCATATCGTCATTAATGTATATTTCTTCTCCCCTTAGCTGTCTTGGTTTATTTTTATTCTGCATCACTTTGGTTTTATCCTCTTCACTATCAAGCTTAATTAACAGGTTTTCTCTCCTATTTTCCGTGCAGCATTTACTTCCACTTCGACCCTCAGTTTCTTTTCTATGAACTTTTTTAATGTTTCTCGGAGCACATTCTGGTTGTTTGTTTCGATGGGCATACCTTGTAATATTACGTTCCTCCTTCTTTTCTCTCTCTCTAGTCTTTCAAGCCTCTCGTTTGTGCGTGTCACCTCTCGTCTCATATCACCTATTTCTTTTAAGGCCTTTTCGTTAGTTTCCTTTAATATCTTAATTTCATCTCTATATTTTTGTTGTTCGGCTCTTAGTTCTTTGATTTCATGCTTTATTTCCTCACTACTACTTCGCTGCCCTTCTTTTATTTCTTTCATATCTGCTGCCGTATCGCATAGGTAATCTAAATATTCTAAAAAATAACTACCGGTATTCCATAAAATGAAATACCCAGGTATTTACATGTATATCGACATTATAACTTTATCGGTAACATTAACACCATTTGTTTTAAACACAATTTAGTTCTAGAAAAACTGTTGTTCCATTTTAAAAACTTTAATAAAGTACTTCGTAATGTTGACAAACAAAAAACTTAATTTACTCTTTAGTCAAAAGTCTGTTACATAAACAACGCTAGCTTTAAAACACAAATCCTTTTGCAATCGTTCAAACCCTAATATTTGCTGGGCAAACTAATTTGCACAGCACAAATCATTAAACTGACTCGGATTTTTCGTTTTTCGAGTCCGTTTCACTACAAAAAAGTAATTAACAGCAGCGTCCAGCAGCAATTTCAACTCTCAAGTAGATTTTGTGATTAATTCGAGATTGTGCAGTACGTAACACAGTGACCAACTGCTAATTACTGTCGCCAAAGTGGGTTGTGACAGACTGGAACGTTAATAAACGGTAGAGTCCCCCTTCCATCGAACGCCGGACACACATGCAAAAAGCGGAATTTGCAATTCGGTTAGAATAATTTATAAGAGTGAAGTTAGATGAAGTGCAAAAGTTTACAGTGCACGTATAATCGAGTCTAATAACAGGTTTGGGTTGCAAAAGGGTTACGATAATATGGCAGATTGAGCTGTACTGGTGAAAATAGTTTTTGGTACTTGTTGTGAACCGCTCTCTAGCAAATTATGACAGCTGCGAAAATGTTAGGGTTGAAACCAGGGACTAAAAACGAAAAAAAATCCGTTCGTTTCTGTTCGGAACGAAAACGAAATATATCGTTTTCGTTCTAACCGAAAAAATTCTTTTTTCGTTTTCGTGAACCGAAATAATAACGGTTAAAACCGGTTTTACAATTTTTTTTTGTCGTCAAAAAATCAATTTTTTTTCTAGTCACTACAACCCTCTATAAATACGATAAGAATATTTGCGTCTCAACTAAAATATAAACGATGGCGATGGGGTTTGATGCTCACGGACAGCATATTTTAGACTGGCGAACCATCGCCATATTAAATTTACCAAATCGTTAAACACATTAACATTTAACCATTTTATTGTTTAACACCCGTAAGGTGCAAAAACACAACGTGATTAGGTTAAATTAGACACACGATCTTTATCTAAAAATATGAAAATATAGCAAGTGCTGTTTTAAATTTGTTTTAGTACTAAAACTCTATGCATTTGAATTAAATAAGATCCTGCTGTAATTATTTAAACAGACAAACGAATGAATTCAAGTGGAAAATTCCCTTCACCTGTCAAATTTGCGTTTTCAACCAATCACTAATCTTAAATCTTTTAGAGACTACCAATAGGAGCAATATTACACGGTAATAATTTTACATTCTGCCAGGAGTTGATCCTCCGGTCAAATTTGCGTTTTTGACCAATAACAAACTCAGATTTCCTTTAAACGGCCAATAAACATAATCATACACTGATAATATACTTTTCGCAATAAACAGATTAGCATGCGTTTATTGGTCGTTTCCAAGAAATCTGAGTTTTTGATTGGTGGAAAATATAAATTTGGAGAGGGAATAAGGTATTTTGATCTTGATAATTTTTTGACAGATGTCGGCGACCAATAAAGTTACTTTAATATAGATTAAACCACACCCCTGACACACCACTCTGACAGTACTTGTAAAATTTGACATAACAGATTATGTACCTATGTACCTAAATAGTATTTGGTACATTAATTTTTATTAAAATATAATTCTTGAATTAAAAATTAGTTATAAATGATCTATTAATAATAACAATCGCAGTAAGTAGTAGGTATACTTTAATTTATCTAAATTAAACAACATTTTAATTTGACAGATAGGTTAGGTGAAGGAAATTTTCTGACAAAATATAACTGGTGCATTGCAAATAATCTATAATTATTGACAAATCTTCACTCATGTAAGTTGAAGCATTGTGATTTTTTCAGCTCAACTTGCATTCGGGCATATTTACCAAAAATTATCGATAATTTTCAATGCACTTGTTATATTACTACTGATAATTTACTAAATGTTATAAATAAAAAAGATATTTAAAAAAAACTTATATTAACTTGAAATACACTTTAACTTTATGGTTTGTACATACCATACAATATACATTTTCACATTCCGTTAAATCTTACTAGCAACACGTCTTCCAATAAATCTTCTTTTACATTAGTCCTTTTCGAAGTAAGAATAAATTTTACTATTACTAGGTGTCTAAACGCAGATAAAACATTCCTACACATTGTTAATATACATATATCCAATTAAGTGTATATTCTATATTGATGATCTAAAAAACAAATTAGAAATAGAGAATATCTGTACCGTTAATTGTGTTACACGAAATTGCAAGTATAAACAATAAAGTTGTTAATACATATTCACGTAAATATATGGAGAAAAGTGAAGCTCACTTATTTCAAGTGAGATTTTTTTTTACTGCCTCGTGGAGTCTCCCCAGCACAGAAGGTAAATTCGCGTTTGTGTTTAACAAATACAATTAAAATAGCGACAAAACCGGTTAAAACCGGTTTTGGAAAACAATTATTTCGTTTTCGTTCTTGAACGAAAAATAATAATTTAGTTTTCGGTTTCGTTTTCGTTCTTAAAAAAAATTCGGTTAATTTCGTTTAACGTTTTCGTTTTCGTTCCGTTCTCAGTCCCTGGTTGAAACGATTAAATCACTTGAGAATGAAAACACTATTTTTATCTATGAAAATGTATAATAGGTACATAATAAGAGCGTAATCTTTTAAATTTAAAATATCCAACAAAGATATTGAAAAATATCTATATAAAATTTTTAACGGCGCACGTGAATCGTGTTATAAGAGATTTTCTTGGCTCTGGAGCAAACTGTAAAGTTGCCATTCGTCACAGAAGCAATGGGCTGTAATTTTAAATGAACATAAGACGTATAAATTCTAAAATTGGCAATAAAACCTGATAAAAACACTTTTATATTCAAACTAAAATAAAAAGTTTCGCGAACATAACTTATTCCGTGAGCTTGCCTTTTTTTAAGAGAGAACATGATGCATTTATGGTAACAGAGTCCGCAGGGGTTCATAATAACACCGTTTATAACATTTAAGTAACCAGAGGAAAAGTTATATAAATTTACTAGTTGTTCGTAGCGAGTTTAAAATTAAAAATAACTCTAGGCTTTTACGGTCAGTCTCAATGGTAATACATGAATGCGAGGGTCAACCTGAGTAGTAAAAAATAAAAAACACGAGTTAAACATTTGAAGATTTTATTTTTAATACGTTCAAAGTTACTTCCTCAATAATACACTTCACCATTCTTACGTTACACTTCTTGAAAATTTTCAACCAATCGACTTTCGCAAAAATGCAGTATCAATTCCTCAGACAAGAATTTCCTAACCCGCAAATTTTATTTAAGCACAAAAACTAATCACAAGTCGCACACTACCAAGTCGAGCGAGAAACGGAGATGTTCTATTAGTTATCTTTTTTTTTTTTTTAAAGCGAAAAACTGGAAAGCTAAAGCTGTGAAGCAAGAGGCATACTAGTGATGGACAGGGTCTTCAGAGTAAATGCGAGGCCCGGTGCAAACAATGTTTTTGTTGTGGCCTTTCAAAATTAAAAAGTATGAGGGAAAAATTTTAAAAGTTAATGGTCGCTCGATGATATATTTTATAAAACTGTTATTTCAACTACATAAATATTATGTATTTTTTTTTAACAGATTAAGTGAAAAATTGGGGCCCCTAAAACTGTGAGGCCCGGGGAATTTGCCCCTATTGCACCCCCCTCTGATAAGGCCTAATGATGGAGCATGTTTACCTTTTCTGGTAAATACCTAACAGGTGCGATAGTAAAGCAGGCGATTATGAATACACCCAGAGCTGGGCAAGTACTGGCCAAAAAGTACTTAAGTCTTAAGTCTTAAGTACTTATGAGAAGTACTTGGATTTTAAGTACCAGTACCGCTATTTTTAAAAGTACTGATTCTTAAGAACAAGTACTTGCAAAAAGTACTTAAGTATTTCTCAAGTACTTTTCAAGTACTTTTTGCAGATATTATTTATTAAATTATTGTATAACTATTTTTAGCAATTGTGTCCAAGAAAATATTTAAAACAAAATGTAATAACGCATATGTAGGTACATCAAATTTTCTTATACAATTTGCTTTGTAATTACAGTCTTGAGATGTACCCACTTGTATTTAAAGTTTTATGAATTAAGTGCTATCTTTTAACAAAAGTTGAAATATACATATCTACTTATTAATAACAAGCAACAACAATAAAAAATATTGCCGTTTATGGTAAAGAATATATAAGAAATTGTTATTTGATAAGAATTTTATACTGTATTGCGGGTTTTAATTAAAATTTAGAATTGTTTTCTATCATTTGTAAAATTTCGATTGAAGTTAAAATTTTTGTTTAGTTTATTATTTTAACCGTGGTCACATACAAAGTGAATGAATTGCTATAGTACACACATAAAAAACAAACAAAAATAATATGTCGAAATATAAATTTTATTTTTATATAAACAAATAAAAAATTGGTACATAATAAAAAATATATAATTTTTATTTTTAAATGAAAGTGCTAAGTACTTGCGAAAAAACAAATGTTATATAATATTCACATCTCAGACAAAATACAATATATTTTTGAAACATAAACGAAATAAAATGTTATGTAGGTACCTAGATATTTATTATTATCGTTTGAATATATATTTTCTAGTTAGGTTTTAACATTGTCTTCTATTGCACTGAACCATCTTAACTTAAACTTTGGTAATGTCACTGTAGCAACAATTGCGTCGTTTATTTCTGGATTTAAATTATAATAGTTTAAAAAAAAAGCGTAAACTGTTGATAATACAAGCATTTAAAATTATTGTTGTATGTTTTAAATTTGACTTTTTAAAATTTGACTTTAAGTTATACTAAACTTTATAATATATACCGAATACACCCGTAGTATGTTGACTGTTTTCCTTGCAATAGATCAATTGTTGCTGCAAGAGGTTCCATGATTAAGCAGTATTCTTCTAAGTATTCGGTATTAATATCTTTAATAGCATTTTTAATTTCTAATTTCCCAAACAAAATTTTTAGCATATTTTTAGGTGAGTTCAATAAAATATTTAATAAAACTGTTGTCCGTATTACTAAACACACACTACCTTTTTAACTGTAGCTATTCTATGCACTCCAATGCGGGTTGTGTTTAAAACTTTAGACAAGTTTTAATACGTTGAAAACCACAGTTCCTATCCTATAAAACCGAATATCTTAAAGTACTTGTGTCTACTAAAAGTACTTAAGTACTTTGCACTGTACTGCAGTATTTTACAAAGTACTTAAGTAATTTTTGTGGTACTGAAGTACTAATACAAGTATTAAGTACCAGTATTTCACCGAAGTACTTGAGATTCAAATCTTAAGTACCTAATTTTAAAATGTACTGCAGTGCCAGTCTTAAGTACCGGAAAAGTACTTGAAAAAGTACTGAAGTACAAAAATACTTAAGTAATGCCCAGCTCTGAATACACCATAAGTAAAATAAAATGGATTAATTTATTGATTAAACTAAACATATAGCCAATGAGCATATAATCCTTAAAATTATTAAAATATAAAATCACCTCCATTACTTTTTACACGCTCTTTCAGTGTTGTGCGCAGGGTTTTTACTCTTTACATTGTATAGCTTGGTCACAGGAATTTGAGCCATTTCTTCTCGGAACTTCTTTTTTAAATCCTGGAGTGTGCGTAGTTGATACGTGTAGTTTCAAGTACTTCCTAACAAAGTAATCACACGCGGACAGCCATACCTCAAGAGTTTTCATGAATGTTAGATATTTTATTTTTAATCATGTCACCTCGAAGAACGGGGATATTCCGTGGCTTGCCAGATCTTCCGAGCTTTTCGCATGTTATTACTTTCTTTGCGTATACTTAAAATTAAACATCTTTTAACTACCACCACCACTTTAGGACCTTAAAGAACAGATCCGAGAAGAGGTGGCTCAAATTCCTGTGATCATGCTGCACAATGTAATGATGGACTTACACGCAAGATTGCAGAATCTGTGAAACGGAATAAAGGTCAGTCAACTTCGTAATGTTATTTTTAAAAATTTGTAAAGTTATACTTTTTTCTTAAATGTTTATTTCTAAATTCAAATTGATGACAAGGAATTGGTTCTTTTTCTTCTATTATTGGCTTCATTCTTTTGAGCAACAGCTTTTCAAACAGTTTCGATATAACAGGCAATAATGAGATTGGCCCGTAAGATGAAACTTCATGAGGAGGTTTCTCTAATTTAGGGATCCCTATCACCTCTGCAACTTTCCACAGCCTAGGTACATACTTGAGCCTAAAGGCAGCATTTATTAGGGTGGTCAGTTTTACTATCTCTTTTCTTGGGAGATGTATAAGCACTTCGCCAGTAATTTAATCAAACCCAGGGGCTTTTTTCAGGTAATTTTTTTTTGTGTGACCGCGAATTCGAAATAAAAGTAAATGATAAATCGATCAAGAGGTATCCTATTAAATCTGAGATACCACAAAGTAAGATGCTGGGTCCATTTCTGTACATCCTTTACACAGTAGACTTACCAAATACAAATAATAATGCAACAGGAACATTCGCACATGACACTGCCATGTTTGGTAGTCACAATGGCCCAACAATAGCTTCATCGTATTATGTACAAAATCTGAACGAACTTTAAAGTTGGATCCTAAAATGTCGCATTAGCATCAATGAATAAAAGTTGACAACCATTAGGTACATTCGCGCTCCGAAAGGACATCTGACCACCAGCGCCAACAAACAACACCACGGTGCCCGCATTAAGTGTAATGAAATAAGCAATGATTTTACTTAGACAATAAAATTAAATGAAATCAGCACATTGTTAAAAGAGGAAGTCAAAGAAATTAACTGGCTCAGCGGTAGGAACTAACGCATGTCACGAGGAAATAAGATACTTATCTACAAGACTATAATGAAGCATATCTGGACGGCGTAGAACTATGGAAATGTGTCCTAATACAAAGGAGAGCCTAAAATCCTACGATCACTGACAAATGCACTATGGTATGTAACCAATCTAACAGTCCATACGGACCTCAACATCTCCTTCGTCCAGGAACTCATCTTTGAAAAAAGTTTAAAACATCATCAAAAACCCAACAATCATATAAACGCCCTACTGGAAACATTTCTATTACCGGACAACAATAGACGACTAGAAAGGTGATGACCAACATGCCTTAGATAGGGTAGCTGAAGAGAATACGTCGCTGGATGTTTGCCTAACCACGCCAATAATAATCAGCAAATTAGCCCATAGAATAAAAATGTTCTGATTGCTAATTTTTCAATATTAAAAAAAGCGCTAAAATCCTTTTTAAAGTTACAATAAATTATAGTTCGAAAATGATCTTAAGTCAATACCATTTTATTACTACGTCCACTGTTTTAAGAAATTAATAAACTAGTTTCTAACTAACTCGATTTTTGACAATTAAGCCTTAAAAATAACAGGTAAAGAACCAAAAAATGTGAAATGCAAATTTTGTTTTTACACGACCATCTAGTTTTTTTAATTCTTACTAAATTTAGCTTTGGGCTTGTGTATTTGTTTTTCATTGTATTAGCTTCTCGAATTAGTTAACAGGAGTATTAAATTATGAAGCTCCTAAAACTGTACAACTTTGCACATTTGACAACTTCGCTGCTCTAATATTAAAACAGAGTAGTCTTATAATCTCAACCGTATAGGGACCCATTGCACAAAATAGTAAGTTTAACCTACGGTTGTATAAAGTTTACAGTTTACATTTTTATTTACATTTGTAGCTAATGTTTATTATAAGAAAGTTCAAGTTTATAGTAGGCGAATGGTATATTCTGTGCATGTTAAAGATTCCACAGACAAAAAGGCGCTATACAACGTAAAGTAATGAACATAAAATAGACAAACATTGTCATAATATAAACCATTTTACTTTGTTGCTCAATAATAACGGTAATTTTTATTACATCAACATGCACTTTTACAACAGGCGCTGTTTTCTGTTTATAAATACCCTACTTGTTTATTTGTTTAAGACGGCTTAATTTATTTTGTTTCCAAACTATAAACGAACGGTAGCCTAACGAATTCATTTATAGTTTACTCGGTACGTATGTATGTGTAGCTGTTATAAAAACAACGGAATTACGAGCTGAAGCGAAACAACAACTACTTTAAACAAACTGCAAAACTAAAAGCTGTGCAGGTTTACAAATTTGCAGCAACAGTAATGGATATTTATTTTGAGAACAAGTATTTTACTTCCGGCTGTTTAAACTAATAATAATATATCTTATCTTTCGGAAAGAAACCAATATGTTGCCGGAAAAGACTCGTCAGGTAAAATTCTAAAATCTAACAAAAAGACAATCAAAAAAGGAGTCCCGCAAGGATCACTCTTAGGCCCCCTGTTATACATACTGTACACAAATGATCTTCCAGTTTTTGCCAAAACTTCCCTTATACAATTTGCCGATGACACATCTGCTATTATTAGTGACTCGGATTCAAAAAATTCTGAACAAAAACTCTTTGACTGCTTAGGCCAACTCCAACTTTGGTTCACATTAAACAATCTAACCTTAAATGTCAATAAAACTCAAGTAATAAAATTTTCACAAAGTAAATTAACCTCCGACCTAAAACTTAAAAACAATTCCACAACTATAAATGTTGTTAATAAAATATCTTTTCTTGGTTTAGGTATTGACTCTAGACTGGACTGGTCATACCACATCGAACGCCTGTCACAAAGCCTGTCACGGTATCCTTTCGCACTAAAAAACCTAAAAAAATTAGTCAGTACAAACGCGGCCAAAACTGCATATCATGCGTATGTTGAATCTAGGTTACGCTATGCTATAATTTTTTGGGGAAACGCTAGTGACTCTGCACGCCTCTTTATTATACAAAAGCGATGTATAAGAACTATTTTTGGTCTAAACTACCGAGATCATTGTACAGACACTTTTCGTGTTCGAAATATTAACTTTTTACGGCCTATTCATTCTCGAAGCCATCCTTTTCGTAAGAAATAATTTTGATCTGTTTGAAGTGAATATAAGAAACCATGCAGCCAATACACGACATAAAAAAAATCTTAAGCCCGATTGCTTCAAATATACTTATCTTCAAAAAAATGTTGCCTCTATAATTATTGCAATATATAACAAATTTAATACATCACCTGAGAGTATAAAAAATCTACGCACTCCCGACTTGAAGAAAAGATTAAGAAATGTCCTAATTTCTAAAGCTTACTATGGAGTTAGTAAATACCTTAATGACGATTACTTTAAAAACTCCTTTAAGTAATTATTATTGTGTTGTATATATTCGTATATATGTGTATTTTTATATCATTACTGTGACATGTTCTACGCCTTTTTGGATTTTTCAGAACAAATAAAGACTACTATTCTGGACGTGTAGGCTACCATACAGACGATTATTTAAACAAAAAGTAGGAAGTTGATGTATTGCATAATAAATAATTACTTTTAAATAGTTTTCCCTTAATTTTACCGTGAA
Organism: Elmis aenea; assembly: GCA_947652605.1. Taxonomy (NCBI): domain Eukaryota; kingdom Metazoa; phylum Arthropoda; class Insecta; order Coleoptera; family Elmidae; genus Elmis; species Elmis aenea. The sequence continues at coordinate 15,265,452 of OX393578.1, forward strand.
CAGTTTATCAAAGACTTTTAATTAGTTTGTGCTACTTTCTGTAGTTTTAATACATTTTTACAGGGTAATTTTATTCCTCTAATGTTGGCTTCTTTCATAAAATTGTTTCTTGCAAGTGACAATATGTATTATCGTACAATAGAAAAAATAACAGGGGTAGAAAACAGTTTGGAAATAGCTTGTGAATGTGGCCATAAATTATCACATGATGTGTCTGAAACTAGACAAGGTTATAAACATGTGTATCACCTCTGTCGTATTATCATCCATCCTTATTACAAGGGGCAAACTGTGAACATGCATCACGGTATAATGCATCCAGTACTGCAATATTACTGTCACGCTACTTGATATTTGTGTGCGACAAATGCTTGCCAGCCAATAGCTTAACCCAGTGAAGACCACTTATGTATTACGATCATGAGTTTTATATGGCGGTCAGATATGAGTAAGCGTTTATATATTATCAACTAACTAAAACTGACCGCGAACGTATTATTTAGTCTATGAATAGTATTACAAAAGCTCCGTGAAGTTGGCTCCGCGATATTAAGCACAAAATCAAAAATATATCCCAAGATTTAGTGCTTATTTAGTGCTTTTTTGTGCTTTAAGAATTAACTTTATAACTGCAATAGTAGTTTACGAGATATTTCTAAAATTGATTTTGGACGCCAACTTCACGCTGGCTCTGCGACTTTGTCTGATCGTATTCAATTTGCTAGAGGATTTAGTGCTTATTTAGTGCTTTTTTGTGCTTCAAGAATGAACTTGATAACTACTTTGGTTTAGGAGATATTTCAAAAATCGTACTTATGCGCCAACTTAACGCTCACTCCGCAGCTTTGTCTGGTCGTATTCAATTTGCTAGAGTATTTAGTGCTTATTTAGTATTTAAACAGACCTCAGAATATTAGAGGGAGGTATTGGTTTTGTACTTTGATTTGTTGAATTCATAATTCGTGTACTGAACAAAAAGTTATATTTTATGTTCATCATCTTTATCTGATGTTACAACTTATCGATTAATTTCTTTATATTCTTATTGTATTTTATTTTTGTAAAGTTCAAACTCTACACATGTTTTATTGTTTTGCAAATATAATTTATTATTTTTAGGAATCGTTAAGTTCCTTAAATATTGTATAACCCTTTAGTTTGGATTCGAAGTACCCTCTTGTGTGTAACACGTGCAAGTCACTTTTGTTCTAAATATTTTTAAAGCCCTGTTGTTTGTTACACTTTATCTCAACATCTTTTAAGCACATATTTTTTCTCTGCTTCAAGAATGCACTTTATATCTGCAGTAGTTTTTTAGGCGATGCTTGAAAATCGTACTTGGGTTGCAACTTGGATTACCTTCGATAATGTGTAATTTCTTTTTTTTGGAAGATAAGTTTTTGGAACTTCATCACACATAAACATTTAGGAAGCTTATACACTTATTCACTTAATACGTTATTAGATTTTATTTGCTTTATAGCAATAAATCGATTTGTATGATTTCTGATACTAATTTATGTTTCACATCTAATATTTGCTTATTTATGTGGCATATTGAAGATGCCACCAAATAAATATTTTTTAAATTTGTTTCAGATGTGTAACAAACTAATATTTCCACGGTAAAATTAAAACATAAACTTTAAATTAAATTAAAGCATATTATAGATGAGAGGTTTTTGAAGCAATTGCAGTAGAATTATCAGTCACTAAAATATAAACAAACCCGCTAAAATTCCAAACAAGGGTATAGATGTGACCATCTGAAACGACAAATAGTTTTTATGTTCGCAAAGCAATAAATAAGGGACAAGTGTTCAATGTGAAGAATAGTTAAAGGTCCAAATAAAGTTCATTGACTAAAATATACCTGCTGTTCTAGATGTGGGTCAATGTGCATTAGCAAAAATGATGCAAAAATAGAAAATGTTAAAAATAAAGTCATCAAAATTTAGCCTACAGAAATAAAAAGGAAAAAGGGGTCCCCTTTATTTTAAAATGTGACTATTAGGATACTCCCTTTATTAGAGCGCCTAAAGAAATTGCTTTTTATTAAAACAATCCTCAGTTAAAAGCTTTTACAGTTTTACAGCACAATATGGGAATTTTAAAATTAAATTATCATTATATTACTAAATTAAAAATTAATTTTTTCACTGTTTTTTTAAAATTATTTCAACGATTTTTGTCTGATTGTATTCAATTTGCACTAAATACTCTAGCAAGTTGAATACGATCAGACAAAGCTGCGGAGTGAGCGTTAAGTTGGCGCATAAGTATGATTTTTGAAATATCTCCTAAACCAAAGTAGTTATCAAGTTCATTCTTAAAGCACAAAAAAGCACTAAATAAGCACTAAATCCTATAGCAAATTGAATACAATCAGACAAAGTCGCGGAGCCAGCGTGAAGTTGGCGTCCAAAATCAATTTCTGAAATATCTCGTAAACTATTGCAGTTATAAAGTTAATTCTTAAAGCACAAAAAAGCACTAAATAAGCACTAAATCTTGGGATATATTTTTGATTTTGTGCTTAATATCGCGGAGCCAACTTCACGGAGCTTATTACAAAAGGTAATAGAGAGGAGAAACGAACGTCTATGCAACGGCTTACTTTGCACACTCGTACGTCACCGAGTTTGGATGCTTGGAGTGATTTTATTGATGTCCTTGCAATGATTAACTCGATCCAATTTTTTGTTATCAGTTATATGTGAGTAACAAGTTTTAA